>CM050169.1:196311202-197041202 GCA_027410445.1 Discoglossus pictus
CTCAGTGTGCTGGCCCCTCGCCTCTCAGTGTGCTGGCCCCTCGCCTCTCAGTGTGCTGGCCCCTCGCCTTTCAGTGTGCTGGCCTCTCGCCTCTCAGTGTGCTGGCCCCTCACCTCTCAGTGTGTTGGTCCTTCAGATCCTGTTCTTCCAGATGTGGCGCGGCCTTGGTCCTGTGTGCAGTCTCCTCACCCTCGGGCTGGGCCTGGTCTCCTAGTGTGACTCC
Source organism: Discoglossus pictus (assembly GCA_027410445.1). Classification (NCBI taxonomy): domain Eukaryota; kingdom Metazoa; phylum Chordata; class Amphibia; order Anura; family Alytidae; genus Discoglossus; species Discoglossus pictus. Next base: position 196,311,426 of record CM050169.1, read on the forward strand.
GTTTCATGCTGCTCTGTGGTAGCCAGTGCCCACGTCCTTAACAGCACATTTCTGGGCTGTGTCCCTTCTTATCAGTCCCACGCACGGCTTCCCCTCGCATACCTCCGCCCCGTGCAGGCCTCTCCAGCTGTGCTCCACTATTAGCTCGGCCACTCTCTAGCGTTCCCACTGCATGTATGTTACAGGCCCCGTCTTTACAAACACCACTCTCAGCTGTAACTCACAGTGCCTAACTGTGTACAACCGGGGCCCGCGGGGTGACGTCACAACAGACCGGGCGGTGCCGTGCCAAAAGGGGAACTGGTGACGTCGTTGTGATGTCACACGCAGCTACTGGACGTTACGAGCGGTACTATGCACAAGCTGAGTCTGTCTCCATGGTAACGGCCTCAGCGTGGAGCGGTGTCAGTAGATGAGGATGTTATGTAACATTAGGCGGGAGTTGTAACACATTTTGAACATCTTTTAAAGCTAATAGGATAATTCCCAGGCTCTGTCTGAAGTGCACACTAAGATTACATTCCCTAGTCGGGATATTATATGGGTTGGATTAGTAGTTAATCATAGTACAGTAATTGTTGAGATAATCAGTTCAAAGTGCTGTCTTCTAATGTGATGTTTGGATAATGGCTGTGAATAGTTCTATGGAAAGTCAAGGGCATGTCTGACAGGAAGCTTTTAGCATCCTCGCCAACATAAAATAACACAAGTCTTGGGTAAAAATACTACTATACACTGAAGACGCTGATCACGAGGCTCGCAAGTTAGAGGGGGGAGAGCCTCGCATTGTGTGGCAAACAGCATTGCCAGCCTTCAAATTTTCTTGCCGTCATTTTTGACGGGCAAGTCGCTAGTATTTAATGTTTTCAATCAATGGGCCAGGAGAAAGTAGGGGAAGAAAGACATGGGCCGTCTCAAAGGGATTGGTAGAGGTGTTCCTAGAAGACCAAATGCTAAATGATACAGTGTTAAAAGGAATAATTCCCAAATCACATTTATAAGCAATTTTATAATAAGTCAGTGTTGATTGGCGGTGTTGGGCAAAAACCGTGTCATATCGAATCTGTGTTAATTGGAGATATGTTGGGCAAAACCGTGGCATATCAAATCTGTGCTAATTGGAGATCTGTTGGGCAAAAACCGTGTCGTATCGAATCTGTTAATTGGAGCTGTGTTGGGCAAAAACCGTGTCATATCGAATCTGTGTTAATTGGAGATATGTTGGGCAAAACCGTGGCATATCAAATCTGTGCTAATTGGAGATGTGTTGGGCCAAAACCGTGTCATATCGAATCTGGTAATTGGAGCTGTGTTGGGCAAAAACCGTGTCATATCAAATCTGTGTTAATTGGAGACGTATTGGGCAAAAACCGTGTCATATCGAATCTGTTAATTGGAGCTGTGTTGGGCAAAAACTGTGTCATATCGAATCTGTGTTAATTGGAGATATGTTGGGCAAAATCGTGTCATATCGAATCTGTGTTAATTGGAGATATGTTGGGCAAAATCGTGTCATATGGAATCTGTGTTAATTGGAGACGTGTTGGGCAAAAAACGCGTCATATCGAATCTGTGTTTATTATCTGAGTTGGGCAAAAACCGTGTCATATCGAATCTGTGTTAATTGGAGATATGTTGGGCAAAATCGTGTCATATCGAATCTGTGTTAATTGGAGATATGTTGGGCAAAACCGTGTCATATCAAATCTGTGCTAATTGGAGATGTGTTGGGCAAAATATGTGTCATATCAAATCTGTGTTAATTGTGGATTTGTCGGGCAAAACTGTCATATCGAATCTGTGTTAATCGGAGATGTGTCGGGCAAAAAACGTGTTATATTTAAAATGTGTTAATTAGGGATATGTTGGGCAAAAACCACATCATATTGAATCTATGTCAAATGGGGATGTGTTGGGCAAAAACAGCTTTATATTGCATCAATGTTAAACAGGGTAGTGTTAAACGGGGCCCACCGGGGCAGTTGTGAGATGCTTTTCAGCCTATTGCGCAAGCACATGTTATAAACCCCACATCAACATATTTCACATGTCATCCCCAAACACCGGAATTCTATGGTATTCAACCCATCAATATACAATTTTTTGTTTATATGAGATATAAAGTTTGACACTTGTTTATTCATTAAATGAGCATGTTTTGCATATAATGACAAACTTTCACAGAGCAATTGCACTTGTGTAACAAAATATTCCTGTACAGGGCAATGACAACCTAACAAAGAAGCAGCACTTATGTATGCCTGATCAACATCTGTCCTCTGTCAGCACAGTAGCACAGTAATCAACAGCAAACCCAACTGTTGGTCTCCAAGCCAGAAAACTGTTGTAAATTCCAATCAATATTAGCTTGCTTGGACCTTTCCTGTTATCTCCCCGCCAGCAGTGGCTCACTGAGACTTTCTCTAATTTGTTCATAGTATTAGGGTTATGGGTAGGTTTAGATTTAGGGTTAGGGTAGTAGTATATGATAAGCTTTAAATTTACGTTAAGTAATGGCGCTCTGTATCTTCACTGTATCTCATATTACTTGATCCTTCTTATTACTCATAGATTGGAAATGGAAAGTTCATCTCGTATTACTTGATCCTCCTTATACTCATACATTGGAAATTGCAAGTTCCATAACCTTTGCATATTTAACCTCTCAGTTTTTATTTTTAAGTTTATGAAGTACTGCCTCTTTAAATAAATGTAAAACTTCAGTTGCTAAGTTGGGGAGTTATTAAGTAACATGTCAATTATTATATTTTCAGTTTTGCAAGCTGTCTTGTAATGTTGCTTGGTTACTGCAAAATGCTCACAGAAGAGGTAATATTTATGTAATCCTCCTTAAAGACGATTGTAGTGCTGATACTATAGTTTAATTTATTTATTTAATAACATTAGTAATAAAATCAGTATTTGAAGACAATTGAAGTGTGGCTTTTATTACATTAAAATGCAGCATTTAAGACTCAGGAGATATGCTTAGGAGAGTATCAACTCTAGGCAAGCAAACCATATCTTCACTATTTATTTGTGGTTACATGTTGTTACACAATGTTTCCTCACACTTTCTACCACCTTTTAACCTCCTGCCTATTTTTCAGATTCTTCTCCTCAGTTGCTTCACATTATGTCTTCAATAGTATAACAATATCACCATCCCTACTCTCCTCTGCTCCCATGAACTTTTCTCCTTCCTCCAGACACTTTTGCCTTTCTCGTTTAAGGTACAAAAGCAGAAATGCTTCTGTAAGTCTCACTCCCATCTGTTGTCACTCTCCTTCTTCTAATGGCTGCTGGAGATATATCCCTTAAACCAGGCCCCCCACTCATTTCCACCTGCTAGCAGCCACGTACAGCCCTTAGGGTATCTAACAACCAAAACACTCATAACTTAATCCAAATTACCTGTCACAAACCATCTACTTTGCCCTTCTTCTTTGCCCTCTGGAATGCAAGGTCTGTAAGAAACTTAACTTTAATTCATGACCTATTTATTTCTCACACCCTCAATCTACTGGCTATGAATGAAATCTGGATCACTCCATCTGACTCTGGTAACAAGCTAGGTTGAGGTGTGGGCATACTACTTTCCTTACTGCACTTTTCACTGCATACCGCCAGTCCCCTCTCTTCAATTCTCTTCCTTTGAAGTTTACACTGTCCGCCACTTCTCACCCATCTCTCTGTGAGTAGTTGTGATCTATCTCTTACCTGGACAACCCTCTCAATTTCTGGATACTTTTGCTGCCTGGCTCCCTCACTTTCTCTTCTCCAACGTACCTTCACTCATTCTCTGAGATTTTAAGATTGCCACTGACAAACCCACCACCCCAACAGCCAAAAAATGTTTCTTGCTCACTCTTCCCATGGTCTCTCACAATATACAGAATCCCCAACTCACCATGATGGACAATCCCTTGACCTTATTTTCACCCGTCTCTGTACAACCTCCAACATTGTCATTGCCTCACTCCCTCTATCTGACCACCATCTCCTCACCTGCAACCTCACCATACCTCCTACACACTGCCCTTCTACACTCCCTGCTCCCAAAACTCACAGAAACATGCAAGCACTCGACCCTCAACACCTTTCCACTGAGTTACAACCCCTTTTCTGTCCCCTCACCTCCCTAAATTATGACTCTATCTTCCACACTTAACACCCTGGCCCCCACAACCACAGGCAAATGCCCTAACTCCCATCCTCAACCATGGCATACTACACTAACATGCTACATCAAGAGGTGTTCCCGCAATACCGCAAGACAGTGGAGGAAATCTCGCAACTCTGCCAACTTCCTCCATTACAAGTTAATTTTGTGCTTCTACTTCTCTGCCCTAAAACTTGCCAAACACTACTTCTCATCTTTAATATTTAACCTATCCACCAACCCCAAATGATTGTTTGCCACATTCAATACTCTTCTCCCCTCACCTCCTGCCCCTTCCTGTCTCCCAGCTGAAGATTTTGCCACCTAATTCAAAAATAAAATATAAAACATCAGATTCGAACTCTTCTCTCAGCATGGCCCCAACACACCCTCCTCTCAAAAAAACCGACAACTCCCAGCCTTTACCCTTCCCAATTCCCACATCCATCATGGACTTATTTGACCCTGGTCTACTTTCATCTTCTCGCCTTACAACTTCTCCAAATGACCACATTCCTTCACAACTTATCCCTCCCCTCTCTACCACATGTATCCCTGCCCTCACACATATTTTCAAACTTTCCTTCATCTTTAAAACACACCATAATTACAACCATTCTTAAGAAACCTTCATCTGATCCAACTTCTGCATCTAACTATCGCCCTATCTCTCTGGCTTCAAAACTGCTTGAGCAAATCGTTTACAACCGCCTTACTTTATTTCCTATAACTCCCTCCTTGAGTCCTCCCAATCTGCTTCTGACCTCAACACTCAACACAATAAGCTCTCACTAAAGTAACTAATGACTTACTCACTGCCAAGTCAAAGGGTCACTTATCTATCCTAATTCTTCTGGATCTCTCTGCTGCTTTTGACACTGTTAATCACCCACTTCTCATCCAAATTCTCTCTGCTCTCTTGGCATCCTTGACACAGCTCTCTCATGGTTCTGATCCTACCTTGAAGACCGAACATTTAGTGTCTTCCCTGACACCTCTTCTTTACCTCACCCTCCGAATGCTGACGTACCCCAGGGTTCAGTCCTCTGCCCCCTCCTTTTCTTCATCTACACTTCTTCCTTTGGTACCCTAATAAAATGTATTTTCAGCTAAAAAACATAGCCAGAATTCATCACTATCTCACACAAGACACAACTAAAATCCTAATCCACTCTCTTCATATCTCGCCTTGACTACTACAACTCTGTCCTTGCTGGTCTCCCCATCACCAGTCTCTCTCCACTCCAATCCGTAATGAATGCATCCGCTAAACTTATCCACCAAACTCAAAGTTCTGTATCTGCAGCATATTCAGTCACTCCACTGGCTTCCCATAGCCTCCACAATATAATTTAAAATCATGATCCTAACCCTCAACAATAATGCAACCTCTTATATCTCTGCTCTCATCTCTAATTCAAACCCCTCTGCCCTCTCCGCTCTGTTAACAACCTTCTTTCGATGTCTCTTATCACTTCCTCTCACTCCCATCTTGAGGACTTTCTTGTGCTGCCGCTATTCTTTAGAACCCCTTGCCTCGCTCCACTAGACTAACCTTCTGCCCCAAATTCCTTTAACACTAACTAAAAACTCATCTGTTTAAAAAAAGCCTATCATCTCCAGCACTAAAATACACATCACATCCATAAGCCTTCTGTTCCTGTCTCATACCCTTTAGATTGTAAGTCAGCAAGTGTTCAGTCTTATGTGCTTTAATGAAAGCTCTGTGTACATTTGATTTTAGGCTCAAAGGCAGGGCCCTCTATTCTCCCCCCCCCTCTTTATTGTGTTAATATTGCTTTGACTTACCCCTTTATAGCGCTACAGAATATGATGGCACATTACAAATAAAGGTAAATAATAATAAGTCAAGCAGACTGTTCTTAGGACAGCCTCCTGGGCAGATTATCTCACACTCTCTGGACACCTAATAGGAGTTGGAGAAAAGCATCTGTGTTAGTTCCTGAATCAATAACGTCATCAACAAAACTCCTTGCAGCACTGGCAGTTGTAATTGCTCTATTCCCATTGTACATATGCAAACTACATGTGTATTCAAAATTTCCTCCCACTAGATCACTGTAAACTAAATTGGCAGATTCCACAGCAGCATGATTGCAAGTAACACAAGTAATACATTAAAGACTATTATTTTTACATTCTAAAAACATGTTGCCTATTTTAAAATATATTTTCCCAAGATGCTATTTAACATTTTAGTACTCAGCTGTGTAAATGCAGTTCCTATGTCCAGTTACAGACTATGAACTAGAGCTGAGAGAAGCCTCTATTAGTGGAACTGTCTATCTCTTGCTTGGTCTGTACGTAACACTGCTGTCTAGTTGGAGGATGTCACCTCATTTTGGGATCGCAAAAAAGATAGCACATTCAGGTATCATTATCCATTGTGGTTGTATCTTTTGCGCCAGGTTGTCAGTATGACTTGTGTTTTATGAACAATCAACATTTGGTGCAACAGCATTTTGAGTGCCTCAATCTCCTCTGCTCCTCCTAAGGACATTCATGACTATCTTACCTCACTCAGGAATCGATTATTTTTATTTGTGACACTTCCTTACATACTATGATGTCAGATGATCTGGCCTCTACTCTTGTCTGTTGTGGGGGTCTGCCTCAATCGCTGGCTTAAAACTTGGCTGCTGATTTTTTGAATTGTGCTCTTATTGCTAAGTTTGCTGATGCAAGTTTTTTTTTCTTCCTCAGAATCAGTGTCCTCAGTTCTGCAGCCCCAGGCTCATTGTTCCTGCAGCAGAGTGTGACCACAGTTTTTATTCCTGGTGCCCAAGAAGGTGGGCACTTTGCGGATGGGCCTTGATCTCAATCTCTATTTATTAGTGTGGCCCTTCAATATAGAATTCCTGTGGTCTGTGCTTCTGGTCCTGGAGGCCCACCATGTCTTTATCTGAGGGATGCATACTTACACATAAGGATGCACCTAGATCATTGTCTTTTCTTACAGTTTTTCTTCACAGATTTAGGCTTTTCTCTTTGGCCTTGCTTGGGCACAAGGTACACTGCAGTCAACATTCCAAAGGTCCTGGCACACATCCACATGCAGAATTTCCCTGTGACTCCCTAACTGGTTGATCTGTTTATAAAGGCTCATTCTCAAAAACTGCATGTTCAGCACATTCCCATTCTTTAGGAACACGACTGGCAGGGGGAGTTTGCTAAAATTAATAAATGCTAGTGCAATATCTCACCCACCACTGGGTTATTGTGGACAATTGGGAGATCCTGAATGCCTTTCACAGGCAATAATTACTGTTTCACTCCTATGTTCAGCTTCATTTTCCTAGTGTGATATCTGCTACCTATATCAGTCTTTAAGGGTGCACCAGGAATACTGTGGTGAGGGAGATGGATTACGTAATGAGCATATTCTCACACCCCAGTTATCTCTGCGGAGTTTCAGATTTCCAGTGTTGGTACCTAAGAAGCCTCATCTTGACCCTTGAAGTTTGGGGACTGGTACCCTCTTTTGTGAAGTTCTTGCTTTCTGCTGTCGGTCCTTTTGCAGCACCAGCTTGTTTCATCATGATGCTCTTGAACAGTTTCTCCAGCATTTCCAGAATCACACACATACCTTGAATCTGAAGAAAAGAACCTATTTAGCTCATCTGCCTTTTCCTGGTCACTAATTATCAGACGGCCTGTGTCACATTGTAATGTTCCTATAGCTTCCTACCTGGACTTCTTCCCATTAATATATTAAAAACATATTTTAGGGTTAGTCTTACTCTCCTTTGCAACTAACTTTTCATTTTTTTTACAAGCCTTGTTAATTTCCTTGTACTTACGTAAAGCAGTCTCTGTCCCCTCTTGTTTGTATAATTTAAATGCTTGTTTTTTACTCCTCATCTTCATCTTTAATTCATTGTTAAGCCACATGGGTTGTGATTTACTCTTTCTACTTTTATTTCCACATGGTATATAGTTATAAGTATGTTTATTTAGTAAGGATTTGAACGTTGTCCATTTATGTTCAGTATTTTTACCTTCCAGTTCTTTGTCACAGTCTGTATGTTGTATCACTGCCCTTAGACCGGTAAAATCTGCCCTTAAAAAATGAAGAGTTTTCGTTAGCCCCTTGCAGTTATGTTTTTTTAATTCAATCTCAAATGAGATTATTTGTGATAACTAAATCTAAGATAGCCTCATTTCTAGTAGGCTCTTGTATAACCTGGGCCAGATAATGATCCCTGAGTGTATTCAAGAACCTGCTCCCCTTAGCTGAACTGCTGGTCTCATTTATCCAGTTTATTTCAGGATAATTAAAATCTCCCATTATTAGAACTTGCCCATGCTTAGCAGAATTTCCAATCTGTAACAATAATTGCATTTCCTTGCTTTCAATTATATTTGGGGGCTTATAGCATACTCCTATTATTATTCTTTTAGAATTTGCTGCTCAGCTATTTAACTCTACCCATAAACATTCAATATTATCACTAGTCCTGCCATAAATATCTTCTCTGACTATAGGCTTAAATTCAGGCTTAACATACAGACAAATCCCTCCTCCTCTTTTATCATTGCCCCTATCTTTCCTACATAGGTTATAACCATCCAGATTAACAGTCCAGTCATGAGATTCATGCCACCACATTTCAATGCCTACCTCAGGTATTCCTTCCAAGATCTTGTTCTTTGTGTGACCATCTTAGTCACTTGCTAGCTCTGCCCCTCTATCATTTACATATCACAAGCCACTTACAACTTTTGTGACCATATTTGAAAGTACTCAGTATTTTTCCACTATATAAAGGAGTGTTTGTTTATCCTTTTGACATGAGAAATGTGAAATGTATTATTAATCATCTGTATAATTAATATTTATTGTGTCAGATATCTAGAATCGCCTTTGCTTGTACAGATGTATATATATGTTCTGCTAACTTGAAGCAGTGGATTTGAGGGGGATTGAGGGGTGAGGTTGAGGGGGGTTGAGGTTGAGGAGGTGGGTTGGGGTTGAGGTTGAGGAGGGGGGTTCAGGGGGTTGAGGTTGAGGAGGGAGGTTGAGGATGTGGGGTTTAGGATGAGGATGGGGGGGTTGAGGAGGCGGTTGAGGAGGAAGGTTGAGGAGGGGGTGGTTTGGGAGGGAGGTTGAGGATGAGGAGGAGGGGTTGAGGAGGGGGGTTGAGGTTGAGGAGGGGGGTTGAGTATGGGGGGTTGAGGAGAGAGGATGAGGATGGGGGGGTTGAAGAGGGGGGTTGAGGATGGGGGGGTTGAGGAGGGAGGATGAGGAGGGAGGTTGAGGAGGGGGTTGAGGATGAGGAGGGGGTTAAGGATGAGGAGGGAGGTTGAGGATGAGGAGGGAGGTTGAGGAGGGAGGTTGAGGATGAGGAGGGAGGTTGAGGATGAGGAGGGAGGTTAAGGATGAGGAGGGAGGTTGAGGAGGGTGATAAGGGAGGGGGGAAGAGACACAGGGAAGGGAGAGGTTGGAAGAGACACAGGGAAGGGAGAGGGGAGAAGAGACACGGAGAGAGAGGGGGACACAGAGGGACACAGGGGGCAGCACATTTCCCACCCTCGGCTTATACTCGAGTCACTCATTTTTCCCAGTATTTTGTGGTAAAATAGGTGCCTTGGCTTATACTCGGGTCGGCTTACTTTTGGATATTTTTTAAATATTTATGACAGCAGGAGTATTGTATTTGTTTTTTTTATTAAAGGACCACTAAAGTCTGAAAAAAATATTTGCCACGTTAAATTCCAGCCCCGTGAGTGCAACGTGAAGTTCACAACGGCAGAGCACTTGAAGAGTGGCAGATTTACGGGGCTATTAAATTAGAACAGGCTGCGAGTTACGAGCTTGAGAGGCAAACACGTAAACCATACTTCACTTGTTGGATGTGCGGCTGTGAACTGGATCAATTAGTCTAACTCGTAGTTCCGAGTTTGGATTCAGCCAATGGCAAAAAAGATTGTCAGAATTACGTCACTGAAAAATGGAGGTTAGATTTCAAAGTCCTACGGGGTTCAATTACGTGTTACGATCGGACCCACATTCCAGATATAATGCAATATTGATAAAGCCGTAAATATGATATTATATGAAATGCGAGTTACAATATATGTATTAACACATTGATTACCGGGATCGATAGAACACAAAAATTATAATTTTTTGGGGCCGATTTGCGAGCTTGAGAATGTTGTGCTATTAATTCTAATTTCACTTTTAATAAAAGTACAGTAGTGTGGTGATATGTGCATTTTAAATGCTACGATTTGGACTTTACCCCCCTTGCGGGTCCTCTCTAGCAATCATTGGCTTCTTTGCTTCATTTGCGAGTTACAAGTTTAAATGCAAGGGATTTTGATGCAATTTGATAGCTCAATTGGAACATAGCGGTTATGGGCTTGAAAGAACAAAGGATTTGCAGCAGCAAAGTTCCACGTTCCACGTCCCGTAGGCTTTTTTCAGCCTTGCTGCGTCTTAACCCGCAAGTCTTCTGCGGGTTGCTTTAAGAGGCTAATTTAATAGCCTTAAGTCCTGCAAGCTACATTACGAGCTACAAATCAAATTCATAGCAATTTAGTGGGGCTGTATATTTTTTTCTATTAATATATTATATAAATAACATCATATTCCACTATTGGCAGATACATTTGCTACTAACAGTCCTTCCTTGCTAGCAAGGCCTGAATTTTGCTATTGCAGTAGTTCAATATTAATACACGATACAAGCTTGTGCGTGTGCACTCCACTGTATTTTAATTGGTCGTACAATACACAGATGACACTGTGGCCACATTTGATATCAAACAGGCGTGTGACATATACAGGACAAAGCATATTTGAACCTGTGTTGCATATTAACTTGCAGGTGCAACATTAGCAAGATGGAGGCCTTGTTATCAAGGAAGGATTGAGAACACAAAAATGGACCACATTATGGAAGTTTGAAATCATAAGGAGTAGTGTTATGCCTTTATTTTAATACTCTATCATTACAGTAATATATATTATAGTGGAATATTCATAAACATTGGCAATGTTTTTTTTCTGACTTCAGTGGTCCATAAAGATCCCCCAATCATACTACAAGCAGGCTTAAAGATATATGATTTAATTTATGTATTAATTTTTACGTCCACATTGTTTGATTTAGATTCAAGATGGGATTGCCTTTTGTGTAGCTGTCTGATCACAGATTTTGAACAGAATATTAAAACAATCATATTTGGAGCATTGCCAACATTTTTATGGTGAATTGAGCCTTTTTTATTGGCTCCAGCCTACAAATATATTCTCCGATCGCATGACATTAAACGTTTTATGTTAAAGGTGAGTCTTCCGTCTTTTGAATAAGGATATTCATACATTTTTAGAATTTTAAAACTTTAGGAGTCATGTTATTCTATTACTCCTGTGATCATGTCACACATTTAGGGACATCAAACCCCTCAAGTGAAAGACCAGTCTTCTCTTTTCAGTTGAGGAATCTCAAGTACACTGTTGGTGTATGAAAGCTAATTTAGAGTGCCTTCACCAAAAATAAGATGCTGATTCTGTTTTGACAAACGTTGCAGTATAATTTTGCTGATAACTGAAGGGGTACAGGGCTTATCATTTAAAAATATATATATTTTCTGATTCAAATGAGGGATGTGCTGCTTCTGTAAAGTGTGGGATGGAGTTGAGCTATCACAACTGTAATAACATTGTAGTGGCTATTAAAGATATTAGTAGATCAGGGTTGAATCCATAAGGGCATGAGACCACTCATTTAAAATAAGGGACTCTCATCTTGGTGTTTCATGTGCATTTTTGGCAGCCATTGTACATTACAGTCTGGTCCCTCTTTTACTTTCAGGACCAGCTTGCAACATAGAGTAACAATAGCAATAAACATTTCTTTAAACAGATCTGCCATTTTAAAAGTGTTTTCATTGTACTTTAAGAAGATCTCCTCATTCTTTATCCTATAATCTAATGTTTTCCCATGTTAACTTGAACATGTTAATTAACATTTCCAGTTTAATGATGCTTTAACATGTTTTATTATATATATATATATATATATATATATATATATATATATATATATATAGATATATAATTTACATAATACTAAAATTACTAAAATGTGTCTTAGTCTGAAACACTGTAGTCTCACAGTTTTTTATATATGATGTAGGCAGGTCCTGCATGACTGTTTGTTTACCACTGTGCAACAGCCTTATATGTTACTGTGACTGTTACACGAGTGATGAAGTCAATTGAACTAGATAACTGATGATAATAATAAATATGTGAGACATAAATTGTCCAGACTACATCATATATATAATGCAGCAGGCTAAATAACAGTGTCTCCAACAGCAGAAATTATACAAGAAATTATACAGTGTGTTCTGATCTTCATATTGTTTGAAATTTAATTATACACAGATATTTAAATATTTATTATTATCCTGTCGTGAATAGTCTTACATGCATTCTCCAAAATTGCCTTTAGATGTCTCTGTTATACAACAGGTCAGATATTAAAATATGATTTGCACATTTACTTTTTGTTCTTTCTGAAAACCCAACAGTGACATAAAGATAAATTCAGGAACTGGCCTAATCCAACTGAGCTTTGTCCATGTTATTTAAACACTATTTTAGTTGTGCTACAGTTGAGTATACACTTTAAAAGATAAATACCTTCTATCTGCAATTAGAAACACTGGGCATTCAGCAGCATCCTGAAGATAATGTGACCTTGTGTGCGTGGCCGGATTACCCATTAGGCCAACTAGACAGCCGCCCAGGAAAACTTAACTGTGAGGGGCGCCACTTTAAAAAAAATTGGTTGCTGGCTTAAAAAATAAATTAAATACTGAAGTTCATAGACTGGCTACTATGGGTAACCCCTTTGAACAAGAGAGTTACAACAGAGAAAGGAACTTACACGCACAGAAAAGGAAAAAAATGGGTCAGTGCATACCTTGCATACACACTTCCAGGGGTTCCTCCACTTCACTGCCTAGGGGCTCTAAAAAGGTGGATCCGGTACTGCTTGTGTGTGATCCCTTAACCTGCTAAAAATGCTGCCTTTTGGTGAAGTGGTTAATCGCACTTGACCAGAGCCTTCAAATAGTAACAGTATCAATCTAGTATCTAAACCCAGTCTTTGCCAGTGTGACATTAGGTATGCATATTTTTACTCTAAGGGTCATTCCACGTCAATTCCACGAGGTCATGTCATCTTCCATCTCAAATTTTGATGAAACTTGGTGTACACTCTTACCTTTTGGTTAAAAGAAACTCACTTAAATTGTTTCCCTCTATCTCAAACGGTTTTAAGTTTATAGCACTTCAAAGTTTCATTAAATCTGCGTTGTCTGTTCCTCTTGAGATCCTCGGCACAAAATACCTTTGCATAAACATTTTTTTCTCCATAACCAATGATCAGATCTCTTTGAACTTTTACACAGAGCTCAATAAAATGCTGAGTATTTCAGAAACAATACACCGGCACTCAAAATTTTATAAATGCCTATAAAGGTATTTGTAGCGTAGATTTTTTGGTGGAAAAACTAGGTTTAGAAAACCTGAATTTTCCACGTGTGGCCATGATGGAACCTAAATGTTTTAATGTTGAAAATTATTGCAAATACATGCTTTTTCTTGGCGAAGAATTACATTTATGGGTTTTTTATTCCTTGTAACGAAAATTTTACGTTTTTTTGACATTGTAGGAAAAAAAATGGCTACTGGGCACCCATTTTGTAAAACTTTTCTACAATCCGTAGCTGTAATAGAAAATATCAATGAAACAAAGTTGTTCATCTTAAAATGTAACATAAAATTGCTTACTATAGTTTTTTTTTGAAAGTGCAGACTTGTTTTTAGTTTTGGGGTAATCATGAAATCAATAAAAAAAAAATGGTCAGAAACTTTAAATTCTGACAAGTAAGGTAATAAGACCTAGCAAGAAAAAGATTAAAATAATTTAAAATGATGCATTATATTCAATTATGCAACATTACATGATCCCCAATTTGTTTTTTTCAGAATATTATTGCATACAAGGACATGCCTATCTTACAAAAGAAAACAAAAAGAATGATGTTTGCGTGCCATCTTGAAATAATGGATGCATGGTGACTTTTTAACATTTATGTTAAGTATATTGAGGTGTAATTCACAAGGAGGCCGTTTTATGACAGCAGATGGCACCCCGTCTATAGCGCTCGAGTGAAATGCGCGTCGACAATTGCGCACTGTCAATTGAGCGCTGCAGTGAAATGCGCACTGACAAAAGAGCTCAGATTCTCTGATCTGACCTCTAGATCTTGGCCATGTCACAGGAGCCTCTCTGACTCCTGGTGGCCTCTTGCTGGATATGCCCCTGACCCTTGATTTCTAGCACCCTGGACATGCCCCTATCCCACATTTGATAATCCTCCCATCCCTAATGTAGCTCCCATCCAAGCCCCCTTGATTGTCGCCTATGCTAGACCCTTTGCCCATCTTTAGCCCCATGATGTGCCCCAATCTTTAGCCTCATGACCTTTTGTCATCTTTTAACCCCCATTGCCCCCCCAGATATCCCTTTTCTATCCCACTCCCCCAGTTTTATCCCTCATGCCCCTATCCCCAATTGCTAGCCACGACCTTCCCCATGGGGGACAAGCAGATTTCTGCCTCCCTGGCTGCCTTCCCAGGGGTGTCCTCGGATGACTCGGCCGTCCCCCCCTCCTTACATTATTACCGACCTGGGGGAACCATGGGGCTGAGGAGCCGATCAGTGAGCTCAGTATCTGGCTTGGAGCCCCCTGCCCTTCAGTCTGTACCAGTCTGAGCCAGGGGGCAGCACAGGGACTGAGGAGACCAAAGGGGCGCTGTACCTGGGGCCCCGGGGGTCCCTGAGCGAGAGCCAGCGGCCGAGATGGATCGGAGCTCATGGGAGTAATACTGACCCAGATACATGTATATAGAATACATATCTGTTTACAAGAACTACATGTATATAATATCCATCTGTCCTGCCATCCATCCATCCTGCCATCCATGGCTCATCTCTCTCCACACCTACTTGCCCCAAGCCTGGCTCCTCTCTCTCTCTACACCTACTTGCCTTGGATGGATGCATTCACAGGAAGTTTGGGGAGGCTCCTCAGGTTGAAAGTGAGGGAGGGTTCTTTATCAATGCTCATTCTTCTTCAAGTTCCAGGGAGCCCCTGCACGTCTCTGAAACATGTTTCGAGTGAAGAGCGGATTATGTCTATGTCTTCCCTTGCAATATAATAGAATTTGACCTTTTTAATTTTTTTGTCACAGGAATAAAAAAACATTTTGAGAGTAGTAATCTGCTTGTCAAGGGGTCTCTAAAAACTCTCTTTTCTAGCTAGTCGTTTTGTAGTTCCACCAATACCGTTGATCAACTTTGTTTCATTCATTTTATCTATTACAACTATGGATTGTAGGCTACCCAGTAGCCATTTTTATCCAAAAAACATAACATTTTGTTACAAGGCATAAAAATCCATAAATGTCATTCTTTGTCAAGAAAGGGCATGTCTTTCCAATAATTTTCAACATCAAAACATTTTTGGCTTCATCCAGGTTTTCTAAAGCTAGTTTTTCCACCAAAAAAAACTATACTACAAGTAAATTTATACATTCTTTTAGGCATTTATAAAATTATTATATCTAATCATTGGTTATAGAGAAAAAAAAAAAAAAAGTACACTAGGGTATCTTGTGCCGTGAGTCTCAAGAGGTACAGACAATGCAGATTTAATGAAACTTATAAATGCTATAAAATAAAAAATGTTTGAGATAGAGGGAAAAAAATGAAGGGGGTTTCTTTCAACCATAAGGTAAGGGTGTGCACCAAGTTTCATCAAAAGCGTTGATTTGATGTGGAATTAACCCTAATAGAGATTTGGACTTTCTGGTACTCTGTTCCTAACCACTGGACTGAGTTTAAGCATTATTCTAACGTTTTTGAGGGCCTGTCACCAATTATTCCGACTCAACTTTACTGATATAACCAAAATTACAATTTTTTCAAATGACTATCTTCATCCCTTCATTCTGAGTCTGACACTTGAAGGAGAGATGGTCACCTGATTTCGCCCCACCCCATACCTCTTGCCATAAATCATCAGCTCACTCATCTTATGGCAAAGCGAAAGTTCATAGCACATTAACACATTAAATTTCACTCCCACTCCAGCTCACACAAAAAATCCATCCAGTGAAAAGTAAGCCACTTCAGACTTAGTGCCCATAAGACCATATCTTGGCTCTGCATAAAATCACCACACAAGTCTATCCTCCATATACACCATCAATTACCTTCTGCAGGACTTTTTTACCACCATTCCCTATCTTAAGACTTGATGTCTTCAGAAAGTTACCTCTACCACCCAAATGCTCTAGGAAGATTTAAGCCACACTCTGCCACAAGGCACATGCCATCTGGTCAAGGATTCTCCATTTTCTTGATTGTGAATCATCCTTTAGTTCTGACAAGATTTTTACAAATCTGACATATTTCACACAGGAGATGACTTTATAAGAAGTATTAGTAAAGCACTGTAATTGAATTAGAAAGCTCTCTGTAATGTATACTATGCTCCATTAACCTTCTTATTCCTTTTTATACACTCTTCTCCCCCAGCACTTCTATCCTTAATGCAGAGATATGAAATATGGGGGCATTCGTGAGAATGAACACGTAGAAAGGGGGAGGCTCCAGAAGCTGAGTATCTTGGGGGGGCATCTTAGAATAAAGTGAATGGAACATACATTTTATAGGCCAGTTAAAGTAAGAAGGATAAATGTAATTAAGTAATCTATAGTCATAAAGTGATATGCTTCACCTAACAGCAAAACCCAGGCGTGGGATCTGAAGTGACCTAACCAGATAACCCCAAGCTCTGGTGTATCAATTAAGAAAACCAGACCCCTTATATAGGGAGGGGAATATGTGTTTTTGTGTTTGTTAAATATATGTGGAAGAAAGAATAAATGGTCAGTCTGTCTCTACACTACATTGAATGGTGTTGTTCATCTGATTCCCCTGCATCTCCATGAATGATGTCATGTTCTGTATTGAATTTCTGGGTGCTGAGATGAATAGTCACAACCTGCAGATTGCTCTGGTAAGCTAAGGCAGGAGAATTAGGGGTATGTGGAACCCTCCTCTTAGCATTGTGGCAGATACAAGTAGAAGACTTTGTCCAAACACAAAGATATATGCACAGTTTATGCCTTAAATTTTGTAGTGCTACACCAGTCCTTGAAAAATATGTAAGCAAGGACCTATGGGATATGCTTTAGGAATCTATAAGCATGTACCTGGATAACATATTGTGTTTTCCTATTATGTTGACCAATAACTGTATTTAGGAGGAGAGTGTTAGCCCCATAGAGAGAAAAAGTTTTAAGCAAATTTGGTGAAATTGGAAAGTGGAATTATTTTTATAACTTTCTAGGGACGTACCTGTTGGAGATGAATATTACTAAAAAGGCCACTTTAATGGATTATCCTTGTTTTGTTTGTTTCAAACCTATGCAATGCTTCCTGGAATTTAGCATATATTACAGACACAATGTTAACTAAGCATGGTGCTGAACCCTCTCATTTGCCTGATGAGATTGCCTTGCTCTTTAAAAAGCTCTAAAAGACATTAGCAACAGCAATCACTCCACAAATCACTCTTTTAACCTTTTTCTTCTTAAAGTTGATGCACTCAATTGCTCTGTCTATCACAGAAGAGGGAATTTGAACGCTACCTTCACTTTGTGCCAAAGTATTTCTCACCAGCTAAGTAAAAATGTTATGTAGGAAGTAGAAAACATCTAGCCATTAATAAAGGACATTTATATCACATATTGTCTATCATGCCTCTGAAAGAGCATATTGAAAATATCAGTGAATATTTTTTGGCTTAAAAGATACAATATCTGACATATATAAAACATACATTAAAGCGACACAGAAAATCTGAAGGAAATGTTTCCTATCCTCACCTTGAACACCTGTCATTGGACATGTACTGCTCCACTCAATTGGTAAGATATTATATGACACTATAATGTCCTAGCATGATTGGCCTATTTTAAGAAAGCATTTATCAATAAAAATCCTATTTAATGATTTATAATACAAATATTCAATATTTAATACATTGTCAAAGATTAGAGTAACTAACATTGTCTAAGTGTTCATCTCCACACAGATAATGTAATTAAGGGGAGGGTTGGGGGGTTGATGAGAGGTCTAAAGGGTTTTAAGAACAATCCGATTTGATAAGAGAATAAACAATGAAGCCTCATTACCACAACTAGGGCCCTATTACATTTGCCTATTTGTAGTTCTAGAAGCATATAAGGAGCTCGCCAAAGGATCAGAGTGTTATGTTTAATTTCCGTGTTATATCGATCCCGGCAATCAATGTGGTAATACATATAATAGAACTCGCATGGACTAGAATATTATATTTATTGATTTTTTCATATTTCATTATTTCTGGAATGCGGGCCTCGAAACTCAGACTCCAAAACCGTAAGTGATTGAAATGTCACCTCCATGTTTTAGTGACGTAATGATGACGGTCTCTTTTACTACTGGCTCCATCTAAACCCGTAACTACGGGTTAAAATAATTTATCATGTTCTCGCCCGGAAATGCCATGTGCCAAAGCATGGTTTATGGATTTGGTTTCCGGCCATGTCGTTGCAGCCTTTTCTAATTTAATGGCTCTGTAACTCCTGTAAATTTCAAGCCCGCAGACTTACAGGCTGTACGATGGCCACTGTGGGCTTAGAAATTAATAGGGCCCCAAGTCTCCAGCTAGACAGCTTAGCAGCTGACTGCTAGACAAAGCCATCTACCCCATTGATCTTATAGTGGGTGAAGTCTGGATTTTGAAAGTAAGTTAAATGTTGCATATTGCTTTTTAAATGGGACGGTGTAAAAGCCGGAACGGAACGGAACGGGCCGGAACAGGCCATTTATAAAAGAAATCAATGGCAATATCACTGGGATGTGTTAGATATTATTGAGAACAATATTTAAGAACCAAAACAAATTCAATATAATATTTTTTTAACCCTTTAAAAACCCAAAAATCAAACGGAACAGGCAAAAACAGGCCGGAACGCACACTTTATGAAGGGAATCCATGCTAAAATCATTAGGATGTGTTAAATATATTTGAGAACTATATTTAAGAGCTAAACCCAATCTAATAGTATGCTTTATTAACCCTTTAACATG
Organism: Discoglossus pictus; assembly: GCA_027410445.1. Taxonomy (NCBI): domain Eukaryota; kingdom Metazoa; phylum Chordata; class Amphibia; order Anura; family Alytidae; genus Discoglossus; species Discoglossus pictus. The sequence goes on from CM050169.1 coordinate 196,330,842, forward strand.
CCAGAATACAATACTTCAAAAAAATGACCCAGAACGGCTTTCCAGATGGTCAAAAATACCAAACTCACCAAATGCACACGACTAGGTGGGATTCATGTAATAACCTTCATAAATTCCACAGAAAATAATTTCAAGTACCTGTTCCGGGCCAAAATACAATATTTCGCAAAATGACCCGGAACGGCGACTTTTTAGAGGCTCAAAAACTCCAAATTCCCCAAATACACAGAACTAGGTGGGATTCATGTAATAACCTTCATAAATTCCACAGAAAATAATTTCAAGTACCTGTTCCGGGCCAAAATACAATATTTCGCAAAATGACCCGGAACGGCGACTTTTTAGAGGCTCAAAAACTCCAAATTCCCCAAATACACAGAACTAGGTGGGATTCATGTAATAACCTTCATAAATTCCACAGAAAATAATTTCAAGTACCCGTTCCGGGCCAAAATACAATATTTCGCAAAATGCCCCGGAACGGCGACTTTTTAGAGGCTCAAAAATTCCAAATTCACCAAATACACATAACTAGGTGGGATTCATGTAATGAGCTTCATAAATTCCTCAGAAACTAGTTTTAAGTACCTTGTCTTGGCAGAATACTTACGAACTGCTAGTTTGCAAAGTGTGGGAGATACCCCCCCCCCCCTTCCCCTGCAAGGAACAGAGTGAGGGGGGAGAGAAAGAGGGGAGGAAAGGGGGAAAGAGACACAGGGAAGGAAGGGGGGTAAGTGGGGGATGAGACACAGGGGAGGGGGGGTAGTGGGGGATGATACACAGGGGAGGGAGGTAAGTGGGGGATGAGACACAGGGGAGGGAAGGTAGGGTATGAGACACTGGAAGGAAGTGGGGATATGAGACACAGGGGGGGAAGAGACACAGGTGGGGTATGAGACGGGGTGAAGGGGGTGATATGAGACACAGGGGGGGAAGGGGGTATGAGACACAGGGGAGAGAAAGGGGTGTATGAGACACAGGCGCTTATTGCAGTGTTGCCTGAAAGGGGCACCTTTGCTCATGTGGCAGTCTGCAATGAGCGCCGAAGGCGCTCACTGCAGTCCGGCCTGCAATGAGAGCTTTCGCTCATGTGGTGGCCTGCAATGAGTGCAAAAGGCGCTTATTGCAGGCCGCACTGCAATGAGCACCTTCAATCATGTGGCAGCCTGCAATCAGCCTCGCGAACCCAAAACAATATTTCCAAACTTTACTTCTAAAACCCGTATCATATGTGTACCACCATAATAGTTGTCAGTTCGCGTTTTTGGTGCCTGTTTGCGCTGTTGGTCAAGTTTGCGTGCATCGTTGAGCCAAGCTCGCAATCGGGCTCAACGAAGCACGTAAGCGGCCGCTGATGGAACAGCATAAACCCAACGTTGTGGAGCGCAACGCGCTCCACGCACCAACATAGCACAGAAGCGTGCAAGGTGCGCTTCAAGCCGTCTGAGCGCAAAGCACGCAGACAGTCTAGGACCTTCAACGGTGTGGAGCGCAGCGCGCTCCACGCACCAACATAGCACAGAAGCGCAAAACGCTTAAAGATGTCTGCGTGAATAGCACGCACACACACACGGTTCTTTAAACACAACGTGCAAGTAGCGCATTTTTAAAAAGCCCCCAAAAAAGTAGATAAAAACATTAAATTGTAAGTACTCACACGCACAACCAGCGCATTTAAAAAGCCACACAAAAAAATTATAAAAAAAAAAATATAAGTACTTACATCTAACTCATAATTAGTGATGTCACAAACATAAACTTTTGGGTTCGCGAACGGCGAACGCGAATTTCCTCAAATGTTTGCGAACCGGCGAACCGGGCGAACCGCCATAGACTTCAATGGGCAGGCGAATTTTAAAACCCACAGGGACTCTTTCTGGCCACAATAGTGATGGAAAAGTTGTTTCAAGGAGACTAACACCTGGACTGTGGCATGCCAGAGGGGGATCCATGGCAAAACTCCCACGGAAAATTACATAGTTGATGCAGAGTCTGGTTTTAAGCCATAAAGGGCATAAATCACCTAACATTCCTAAATTGTTTGGAATAGCGTGCTTTAAAACATCAGGTACGATGTTGTATCGATCAGGTAGTGTAAGGGTTACGCCCGCTTCACAGTGACAGACCAAACTCCCGTTTAACGCACCGCAAACAACCGCAAACTCCCCATTTGCACAAGGTTGGATACCGGTGGCACGTCAATTGAGCCCGTTTTACTTGAGCGCTCCCACAATTCAGCGCACAGAGCTGCGCTGTAATGTCGCCGTAGACTGCAGCCGAGTGCAGTGAAGATTTGTTACTGTATTAAAACTTGTTAATGTGCCCCATTGTCACCCTTGCAGCAGGTAAGTACTAATCTAGTTGCTTAGCATGTTAAAACGTATATTAATAACATAGTTGTTTAACAGCAGCCTGATTGCCCATAGCGTTACCGGTGGCGGTAACATACAATCAGCCTTCTCTTAAACATAAACTATGTTATTAATATACGTTTTAACACGCTAAGCAACTAGATTAGTACTTACCTGCTGCAAGGGGGACAGTGGGGCACATTAACAAGTTTTAATACAGTAACAAATCTTCACCCCCAGCACCTTAGCGTAACCCTGGCTGCCCAACCCTAACCCCCAGCACCTCACTGTAACCCTGGCTGCCTAACCCTAATCCCCTAACCCCCCAGCACCTCCAGAATTGTAATGAAATAATCACATATATAGTTGTCAGTTGGCGTCCTTGGTCACCGTTTGCAAGCTACGTAACGCTCTAGCACGCAAACGAAGGCAAACATTTAAAAAAAAAACACTAATAGGTTTTGCGTGAAAAATGCAAAAATATAGTGTGCATCCATAAATATTTTAAAAGAAGATGGCACCGTCTAAGTCCACATAGGGTCGAAGGCGCTCATTGCAGGCCCATGCGTGCCTCGCAAAGCGAGGCACACATCAGCGGCGCCATCTAAGTCAACGTCGGGTCTGGCCTGCAATGAGCAATTACTCGCATTCTGTGGCAAACAACATTAACAGACTTCACTTTTTAACCCCGTCATTGTTGACGGGCAAGTTGCTAGTATATATATATTTATGTGTATATGTGTGTGTGTATATATATATATATATATATATATATATTTTTATATAGAAATAAATATGTATATATATATATGTGTGCATGTATACATATGTATATATATATATATATGTATATACATATATATTACACATTACATGTTAATATTTTTATATATTTTTATTATATATATATATATATATATATATATATATATAAATATCACATATAATAGTTGTCGTAATTGCGAGTTGTCATCACCCAATGATAATATTTGCATGACCGACAACTCGCAATTACAAAAATTTGCAAAAGTTGCGAGTTGTGCATGCGCATTGTGACACAAGTCAAGCATGCGCATTGCGCAGACGGCCAGGGGCGCGCTCGTGGCCAGCACAGATGACGCAATAGCAAAAGGGGAGGGAGAGGGGGAGAAAAGACACAGGGGGGAGAGGGGTGGAGGATAGAGACACAGGGGTGGGGAAAGAGGTGGGGGGAAGAGACACAGTGGGAGGGGGGAAGGGGGAAGAGACACAGGGAGAGGGAGAGGGGTGGGGGCTAGAGACACAGAGGGGAGAAAGCGGTTGGGGGAAGAGACACGGGGTAGAGGGGTACCTTTGATAAATTTGAAGAGACATAGGGAGAGAGAGAAGAGAAAGAGACACAGGGGAGAAGAGGGGGGAAGAGACACAGGGGAGGGGAAGAGACAGGGAAGGGAGAGAGGGGGAAAGGTGACACAGGGGAGTGAGATGGGGGAAGGAGACACGGGGGAGAGGGGGAGGAGACACAGGGGAGAGAGAGGGGAGAAAAGAGACACAGGGGGGGAGAAACACAGGGGAAGAAGAGGGGGAAGAGACACAGGGGGAAGAGGGGCCGGAAGAGACAGGGTAGGGAGACACAGGGGAGAGAGATGTGGCAGGAGACAAAGGGGGGGGGGATAAGGAGAGGAAATTCCAATTCTTTATCAAACATTTTTTAAATTTACGCCATAGGAAATATGTTGAAAACATTTCAAAATATCATATCACATTTCAAATATTACTTATCTGTCAATACAAGATATTACATGTTTGTAAATTGACGGGAATATAAACTTCACAATGTAATTGCAGCAATATTTCTTCAGGGGTAAGAAAGCTCTAGCATGTCTCCCTGCATCCATCTTGTTGTCATTCTACCTTATGAACTAAAATTAAGTATTTCCTGTTTTATGCTTAATATTCCTGGAAACTAAAATGTATTTTCCATTTTTTCCCCCAACTAAGATTATAGATACAGTTTTTCCATGTATACCAATAACCAGTCATTCTGTATTCAAATGCATCAAAGGTATTCAGATACCCCCGTAATATGTATCCATGAACTTCTTTTTTGGATCTTGCCAGTACGGAGCTTAGTAGTTTTTTTGCTCTCAAAGTTCATTTTTTTGCCAGGATTATAATAATCTGTACTTATTTATGTGAGTTAATAACAATATATTCCAATGTATCAATAACAATTTCTCTTTTATAAAAAATAGATTTATCTTAATCAGATTATTCAATGAAACTTGTATTTTATTTCAAATTATTCCAAATTATTTACATATTTTATAACAATATACATAGCAATATAGAAATATACAGTATAATAGGATACAATTTCTTAGATTTAGTAGCAACTTCTTAATATTGGAATAATATTTATACTAAGCTTACATGTTTTATAGTTATGAAAGTTGAACCATTGCAGTGTCCCTTTAACACTTTTCAACACTGAAATAATAATCTGACATTAAGCAACATCATGTTATAGATGAAAACATATCAGCCTTCAGCATTGTTCTGACAGCAGTTTGGACATTTGAATATGCCACGGGGAGCCTGAGTTATTTTAAGGCAGGATAGATGGTACCAGTCCTGACATACTCCCTGGCACAGAACCATTGTGTCATTCTTTGGTTTCTTGCACAAATTTCCCATTAAACACAAAGTCCAACTTGAGGTATAATATTGTTCAATTGCTGAAGATAAGAATTCTATTGTGGACAATGATTGATTAGGCACATTTCTTGAAACAGGGGTTTTGAAATTGCTCATGACTTTATGATGTATTTGCTTCTTCATTCTCCTTTGTTGACTCTGAGTTGCACTTGGCAGCGGAAGAAAGTTTTTTTTGCTGAGAAGTTCCGTGGCAATCCACTGCCTTACAGGCACCATGTCTACTGGGAATGGGACTGAAGAGCCACTGCACAAAACATGTGCAAACAGACATACAAATACCCCACAATTGTAACTGTCTTGTTGAACTGGTATATCAGTAGGTGCATGAATGATCCACTCAGACCAATTTATTGATGAAGCTGACTGCATCTCTAAAAAAGTTTGCAGGATATCAGTATACTTGTTGGAGAAACCATGTTTGGAATCAAGATACAGAATAATTTTCCATTTGAAGAACACAATAATCAGTATCCAGTGAGAATTGTATATGTTAGTTGGGATGAGCCAGATGTCCTTCACCATAACATCCAAGTTTGTACCAAAGTTATGGACACTTGTTGTATACCCTTGCAATTCTATGGACTGCATAATAAACGGGCTGATGACACACACATCAACATCTGTACTTTTAACAGTCTCCAGACTAGCTCTAGTATGTAGGAAGCCCTCAATGACAGTATCAACTAACCAATTTTGATCCAGAAGCGATTTCATGTCTATTGCATTGATGTAGACTCTTTGTATGGTTGCATTTCTCATGCGTGGATAACCTGTTGTAGATTCCCATGGAACAGGTTCATATTTTCTTACAAGTTCTCCTTGTTTAATTTTTTGTGGGGTGCTTGTAATATAAGGGACTCCTTGTTCAAGATCTAAGGCAAAGGATGATAGTACCATTTCTTTATCACCATCTTTATTTCCATTTGCCTTCTTTTCCAGTTGGGAGGCTTCATTCGTAGTATAAGAATTTATCAAAAGGGAATCGGATGCAGGCAGTATGGTTAACTCATCCTTTTGCCTTGGTTTTTTTCTTCCAGATTTTCCTTTTCGTCCACTCATCCTCAGTTTTTTCAAAGAATGCATCACCTTTGTCTCATGTAGACCCTTTCCTACAGAAATCCGGGCTGCCATAATATGGTAGCATGACCTGGAACTGTTGCAAGAACATGTTTCTCTTGGGAATAATTTCACCACATGTTCTTTCTGACGTAATCCTCTGATAACAAAACAGCCAGACTGTGCTTGTAAGAAAATGCGGTTCTGTTTTATAATTAAATCTGCTAGACCTTCTATTGTCTTTGCTTTACGGTCTTTTCTTTGAAGTTCATGTACATGGTCTGTTTCCATCTTTCCCTGCTTTATGAAGTACACAATATCATCCACAGGAACACAGTCTTCTGGAAACTGTGTAGTATCAGGATTTAGTTGTCGAATGCCATGTTCTGCTGAGAGGTGGTAATTTCCAGTTCCACACAGGCCTCTAAGAATTTCTTTTTGATAATATGTCTGAAGGAAATAAAATGTTAAAACCATTTCATCCATGTTCACTTCCTTCTCCATACAAAGCCTCTTGAACACAGCATTCATGCTCTCAGATACATTAGTGGTAATGCCACTGGTTTTCTTGTAGATCCCTCTTTTTTCCAAGAGCCATCTGCCACAGTTATTCACAATAGTTTTTTTAAGCTTCTGATTAAAATAGTCAAGAAAGCCTGCACTCCACTTTACCTCCAACTTCTGAAGCAATTTCTGAAACTCGTGTTCACTCTCACTATCCATAAGTTTAAGGATATTGTTGGTATAAACTTTCCGATCAATTTTTCCTCCTTCATGTGCTGAGACCCAGAACTCTACATCTTTTATAATATGATTCCAACAAAGCACGTGTGTACAACCTGGAATTGCTTTCTCAATAGCATTCACAATGGCTGCTTCTCTATCAGTGACTATAACAAGAGAATCATTGTTGATCTGGGGTATGCGTTTTCCTACAAATAAAAAAAAACCCTCATGCACATTTGTTGTGCGTTTATCATGGATCATTATAGCCAAAGGGATTGCTGGGTTTTCCTCAAAGAAAGCACACTGAAAAATTAAAGGTGACACATAAAAGTCTCCAAGGTTAAACGTTGTATCGTAAGACAGAAGTGTGTTTGCTTTCAACATGATCACTTCTTCAAAAATATTAATAATTTCTGGAAGAGCCAAGATTACAGATACCTCAGGGACAAGGGTATATTCACAGACAAACCCTTCCAGTGCATAGTGAAGTTCATACACACCATATAGGTCATCATGGCTGATTCTACTTTTGTTTTTCTCATATTTCAGTTTATTTTTTATTTGTTGTGTATCTTTAGGAAGCATTACTTTTATATATTCAGCGGATGCTACAGTTGTTGCTATTTTACGCTGATAAAACTTAAATGGGCTAAAGTGTTTTTGCCCGACTGCTTCTGACAACACAGATGGCATGGTACGTACATGACCTCTCATTGTAAATCTTTTCATATTTCCATGAGGTATAGATGGCTGAGGTCTCTCATCCTGTCCCAGATAATGGACTATTATCCTGTTTATACTTCCATCAGGCACTTCATAAGCATATCTGTGAAACAACACTTGCTCTGCATTAATTAGTCTTTGAAAGTAAATCTTTCTTATGAGAGGGTCCCTCCTTGGCAGCAAATGCCTTCCTTTCTGAATCCAATTGAACTGATCACATCTCCAGTCACTTTTTTTTATGAATTTGTCCATCATAGCTATAAACATACACCTGCCCACATCTTGGCTTAGCAGCTGGGAGAGTTGATATTTTACCTACTACAGGATTTTTCAAAATCTCTAGAGCTTCAGTTGGTAGAAGTTGCTCAAACTTTGTCATATACACAGTACTCATGATGTAGAAAGACTTTTTATAATTACTTTCTTTAAGCAATTAAAGAACACACCATTTGCTGCAAAAGATCCACCTCCACACCAAATAAGGGCAACCCTTTTCACTTGAAAGAGGGTCTACACTGTCTTTGCAGAAACCATAAGATCTTTAGCATCCGCAATAGGTGAAAAAGTGAACTGCAGCTATTCAGAGTCCATAACAATACATTATATATTGCAAAACATCCTTGCTAAAAACAAACTGTGAGCTGAGTAATACTACATACTAAATGAAGAACATATTGACATAAATCCCACCTAGTTCTGTGTATTTGGTGAATTTGGAATTTTTCAGCCTGTAAAAAGTCGCCGTTCCGGGTCATTTTGCGAAATATTGTATTTTGGCCCGGAACGGGTACTTGAAATTATTTTCTGTGGAATTTATGAAGGTTATTACATGAATCTCACCTAGTTCTGTGTATTTGGTGAATTTGGAATTTTTCAGCCTGTAAAAAGTCGCCGTTCCGGGTCATTTTGCGAAATATTGTATTTTGGCCCGGAACGGGTACTTGAAATTATTTTCTGTGGAATTTATGAAGGTTATTACATGAATCTCACCTAGTTCTGTGTATTTGGTGAATTTGGAATTTTTCAGCCTGTAAAAAGTCGCCGTTCCGGGTCATTTTGCGAAATATTGTATTTTGGCCCGGAACGGGTACTTGAAATTATTTTCTGTGGAATTTATGAAGGTTATTACATGAATCTCACCTAGTTCTGTGTATTTGGTGAATTTGGAATTTTTCAGCCTGTAAAAAGTCGCCGTTCCGGGTCATTTTGCGAAATATTGTATTTTGGCCCGGAACGGGTACTTGAAATTATTTTCTGTGGAATTTATGAAGGTTATTACATGAATCCCACCTAGTTCTGTGTATTTGGTGAATTTGGAATTTTTGAGCCTCTAAAAAGTCACCGTTCCGGGGCATTTTGCTAAATATTGTATTTTGGCCCGGAACGGGTACTTGAAATTATTTTCTGTGGAATTTATGAAGGTTATTACATGAATCCCACCTAGTTCTGTGTATTTGGTGAATTTGGAATTTTTGAGCCTCTAAAAAGTCGCCGTTCGGGTCATTTTGCGAAATATTGTATTTTGGCCCGGAACGGGTACTTGAAATTATTTTCTGTGGAATTTATGAAGGTTATTACATGAATCCCACCTAGTTCTGTGTATTTGGTGAATTTGGAATTTTTGAGCCTCTAAAAAGTCGCCGTTCCGGGGCATTTTGCTAAATATTGTATTTTGGCCCGGAACAGGTACTTGAAATTATTTTCTGTGGAATTTATGAAGGTTATTACATGAATCCCACCTAGTTCTGTGTATTTGGGGAATTTGGAGTTTTTGAGCCTCTAAAAAGTCGCCGTTCCGGGTCATTTTGCGAAATATTGTATTTTGGCCCGGAACAGGTACTTGAAATTATTTTCTGTGGAATTTATGAAGGTTATTACATGAATCCCACCTAGTCGTGTGCATTTGGTGAGTTTGGTATTTTTGACCATCTGGAAAGCCGTTCTGGGTCATTTTTTTGAAGTATTGTATTCTGGCATGTTAAAGGGTTAATAAAGCATACTATTAGATTGGGTTTAGCTCTTAAATATAGTTCTCAAATATATTTAACACATCCTAATGATTTTAGCATGGATTCCCTTCATAAAGTGTGCGTTCCGGCCTGTTTTTGCCTGTTCCGTTTGATTTTTGGGTTTTTAAAGGGTTAAAAAATTATTATATTGAATTTGTTTTGGTTCTTAAATATTGTTCTCAATAATATCTAACACATCCCAGTGATATTGCCATTGATTTCTTTTATAAATGGCCTGTTCCGGCCCGTTCCGTTCCGTTCCGGCTTTTACACCGTCCCTTTTTAAATCATTGAATATGAATATTATTAATGATTAATGTATAAATTAAAACATCTATGTCATGTTGTTAGGATATTGCAGTGGTCCCTTAATAAAGTTTAGAAAATGTATTAAATTTAGTAGCATTAGCTATAACAAAAAGTTTAAAATTCTCACTTTGTTTGAAAGCTGAAAAGACATCAGCTCTGCACTCTTAAACAGACATGTGACATCAATGTTTATCATTTAATACACTTGATAACATTGGTGTTGTTGTAACAGCAGTTTTTCAATTTGCTTTTGTATTGACTGCTGGTTGGAAAATTAGCTCAATTTTTATTTTGAGATTGAGTGAAGATGGGAAAATGTGCATTTCCCCTTTTAAAGAGAAAAGCATTTAACTTTTACCCAATGACACTAGAGTAGCTGTCTACACATTACAACATAGGCTACTTCGGGTTCTTCTTGTAGCACAGAGGTTTAGGCAGCTGCATATAATTAATTTCTATTAGACTTATAATTCAACATTGCAGGATGATATGTATACTGTACAAAGTGGGAGCTGGGACAAGGAGCAAGCTATCCTTGTAACTCTAGTATAGCATGAAAACAGCATTATGTGGCATTCTTATTTTGAAGTGCATTTTACCTCAGCACTCGTCAGCTTCAAAACTTGTATTCAATGCATTTTGAAATTGCTGCAGCACACAATGCTTGCTCAGCACTCGTTGCTCTTGACAAAACCTGTATGAGGTTTTATGCAGTCTCTCTGGAAGAAACAAATAGTAGCTGGGTACTCGTCGTTTTCGACACTTGTTGTGGCTTATGGAAACAATTAACGATGGGTACCGAGGTACAACTGTACTTAGTTGTATTTGCTATTATATTTACAACAATAGCTGGACATTTCATTTTGAGGGTTGCAACTTATTTAGGAGAGAGAGTGGGGCAATGGTAGAAGAGGGGGATTCCACAACCAGATGCAATATTAAATGTTTAAAATGATAAAACAATATAATTAATGAATTAATGTAGGCAAGAAAATGTTAACTAAAATAATGGTTAATTCATTCGGAACCAGTTTAGGTCATCACAGGGAGACATGCACCAGGCAGTATAAGAAAAAAGTTAATATGATACATTATTCAAAAAAGAATAAGATACAATTGTGTTTATTGTCACTTCTTATAGAGAAGATGCTTGATTTCCTTGTATGGGAATACATATTTGAAACATTAAAATATATAGGTATGAGTGTATCATTTTTGAAAGCAATTTAAATAATTTGGAATAACACAAAGACATCTATAAAAATTCCTGGTCCAACAACAGGTGGTATAAATATTCAAAGAGGTACACGTCAGAGTTGTCCACTTTCTCCAGGATTATTTGCTATTGCTATGGAACTTCTTACAGCCAGAGAAAGCAGAAATATTAATGAGAGGTGTAAATTATACGGAGGTCAACCTTCTATGGTCCTGCTCTCACATATGTATGTTTACTAAGGGGACACCATAGTTCTAACTCTGTGGACCTTTGGTAATAAATAAATATCTTTAATTAATAATATCTTGTCCAGACTTGCCATAGCTTTCCTCACCTGAGACAAATATTTTAATTTCATGGTTGCAGTCACCATTCTCATAAATCTTGGAGCCCAAAAAAATAAAATCTGTCTCTGCCTCCACCTCTTCCCCATAAATTTGCCAGAAACTGAGATTACTGTTTCCCAGAATTTGCACTCTCTTGTTTCTCCCTCATCAAGAGGCCCTTTAGTTCATCCTCACTTCTAGTCAGCAGAATAGTATCTTCCATGTATCAGAGGTTGTTGATATTTCTCCGAGCAATATTGATATTGACTGAGAAGATAGCTGGTTGACCTTCTTCAATTTCAGGAACACCATATCTAGCTGCTTTCATGAATAAGATTTTTGTAGAAAAAGAATGGAATCTGACAATCACATCTCTTGGTTTCTCAATGGAGGATTGTGGCGCTCTTGAATCCTGTCCATTTTAAGTTCTTCGTTATTTAGACCTGGTAAGAGCTTGGCACACAAAGCTTTCATGTATAGAGGTAGGTCTTGGCAGTAGGGTACACAGTAGCTTACACAGACAGTTATTTTTTCATTTATTGTGGTGGCTTTTGAATAAGAAAGTTATTTCAGTTCCAAATCAATTGTGTAGTTATAGCCTTATAAAGCAGTGTAGTCTGTATTCACTTTTCACAGTCTCCCACATAAAAGGCATATATTATATCTTTGAGAGATAATATACATCTTATTGTGTTCTATATCTTCAAATTATTACACAGACTAGATCTCCAGTAGTGTGAGGCATTTGGAAACAGACAGGCAATATGAGTCTTTACCAACCTTAAGTATGGATGGTGTTTATCAGTGTTTCAGAGTCTCATTTGTTCTGGTTCAACAGCAAATCTCAGGTAAAAAGTTGCCAAACTTGATTTGTAAAGCCAGCTGTGTCCTCCTGTGTGCAATCCTGGTCATATATGTCGATTTGGTGATAGATAAGTCACTTTATATGTGATTTTATATGGTTTTAAAGCAGAGTTCATAGATCCCACATCCTCTCTGCTTGAGTGTTAGCTCCTCCCCTTGTCCATGTTCGGTTTTGATTATGGCTTCTTGTGTCTACATTTAGATTCCTCGGTAGTTGGATGAGATGGTCTGATGCTTACAGTCAAAGGCTTCAAAACAGTCTATGCAGAGGTAATTTTTTTTCTCTAGAGCTTTCTTGTTTTCTCTATTATCCAGCAGATATTGGCAATTTGATGTCTTGCGCCTCTTCCTCTGCAAAACTTGGCTTGCACATCTGGTAGTTCTCAGTCCTTGATGATAAGCATTGCATTGTTGGCATGTGAAAGAAGTGCAATTGTTTGATAATTGGAGCACTCTTTGGCAAAGCCATTTTTGGTATTGGGATGGAGACTTTTTTCAAATTTGTTGGCATAAAGCAAGCAAAACTTTCACAGCATCATCTTATAGGATTTTGAGCAGTTCAGTTGGGTTTCCATCAATTTCTGTAGCCTTGTAATCAGTAAGGCTTCCTACAGCCATCGCGCTTTACTCTCCAAGATGTCTGGCTCCAGCTCATCAGACAAACGATTAAGATTATCGATGCTATTAAGATTCTTCCTGTATAGATCATTGTGTATTCCTGCCCCCTCTTCTTTATCTGATCTGCTTCTGTTAAGTCCTGTTCTGTTGTAGAAAAAAAATCTCATACTCACTCCACTCACAGCATTACACCAAGAAAAAACATAGTCTGATGGTTATTTCTCATTATTAGAATTTATTAGAAAGAAATGTGAATTAGCAGCAAATCCATCCAAAATGACTGCCACTAATTCACTCACCGGGCTGCAACTGACTAAAAATCAGCAGACATAGCCTTTTATATTGTTTACATAATACAATGAAAAAAATCCATCACACAGCCAATTACATTTTATTTCTATATGATATCCAATAAGAATATGACACATACGTTGGTAAAATCTGTGCGTACATCTACTTTATATGACACATTTGTGCGCAGTACATAACACTTATTAGGCCTTGAGGATGACCGATTATTACTTACAGTGTACTGTCTGTAAATTAGATTGCTAAGTCAAGGGTCAGATGTAGTTAACTATTTCATACCTACCTAGTATCTTATAAAATGGAAAATATTCTTTTAATGCATATATCTCAGGCAAATATCACACTAACTGGAAATAGTGCTAATTGTATGTATATATATATATATATATATCTATATATATATATATATATATATATATACGCAAAAAAATTAAGGATATTTGCATTATTTCTCCAATGCTCCCTACCATCTTAGTCTTTTATCTCACCCACGTTGGCATAAAAGGTTTCCTCCCGATACCCAATTTTCTTGAAGAGATCTCTTGACTTTCCCATTCTATTATTTTCTTCTATCTCTTTATATCACTCATTTTAGAATGTCTGGCTCCTGCTCATTGGAAAAATTATTGAGGTTATCAATGCTGTTAAGATTCTTCCTGTATAGGTCGTTTGTGTATTCCTGCCACCTCTGATATGCTTCTGTTAAGTCCCTACCATCTTAGTCTTTTATCTCACACACTGGCATAAAATATTTCCTTGAGATCCCCAATTTTCTTGAAGAGATCTCTTGACTTTCCTATTCTTTTATCTTCTTCTATCACTTTACATCTCTCATTTTAGAATGTATCTTCTTGCTATCCTCTGGAATTTTGCATTCAGTTGGACAAATCTTTTCCTATCTATACTACCTTTCACTTTCTTTTTTTTCTTGGGCTATTTTAATTAGACAGACAGTTTGCCTTAGTTTTCTTTCTACCTTAAAGGGCCATTTACCTTGCAGTGCTCTACTTGGTGTGAAAGAGTACAATATTGTTTGTTAAAATGATCTATTTTTTTTTATTACACTAACAACAGCTAAGAAATATAGAGTTTTAAATGTATGTTTAGATATAAGTATATCCTGCCCACTCCCTGTTGCATAAGTAATAACAGATTGCTAAGTATAACGCGTGGTATGTGAGTCTATGATTGATAACACAACATCGACTGGACTCAATTTACAGTGGATTGACCAGTTAATCCATAGCTGACCTGATTTAGGTGAGTTCAGCATTCCATGCCTGCACAAATAGATTTGTTAATTTTTTTTTCCTTTAGTGCTCTACATGGAAAGAACCAGAGCAGAACACTGCTCTGCATAGCTTAAATTCCAGAGAGGCAAGAGAGCAGAAACCTGCATTTTCTGCCATAAGAAATTAAAAAAATTCCCTTCAAACCGTAAATGTAGTCTTACCATTGACCTGAATGGGACATCCCCACCTGCAGTCTGATTGGCTGAGGTAATGCCACAGGATGTGATTAGTCTATTCCACAAGTAAACACAGATTTTATTTAATGTGATTTCTCAGTGAAAAATTCATGTATTTAAAAAATTCAAAAAGTATTTTAACATGCTTTTAGGGGGTCTTTACTGTGATGTGGTCCAACTTGTGCTGAATGAAGTGGCCCTTTAAGGAAACAAAAGGGTTCTTCATAGTAAGGGTGGTCAGATTGTGACAGGATGTTGTGACAGGAGATTCAATAGATAACTTGCACCTAAACGGTTATGTTAGATAAGAAAAAAGAGGTTCTTATCCCCTGATTATGTTAGTAATCAGATTGCCCAAATTTTGGGTCAGGAAGGATTTTTTTCCACTTATGAGACAATTGCCAATATTTCAATGAGGTATTTTGTTTGCCTTCCTCTGGAGATCTAAAAGTGTGGAACCTGATAAACTAATAATCATTTTTCAATCTCAGTTACTATGTAACAAATTCACTAATTACCCATGCCACCTTGATCCAAGTAGATAGCCAAGTGCTCCAGAAGCTGTTCTATATGAACGGTATTTATTTGGATATATATATATATATATATATATATATATATATATATACACACGTCAATTCTGTTCTTCCAGACGATTATGATAGATCTTTCATGCACTTTGAGTTCTGCTGCTTCTCTGTATTGACACCCTTCACTCAGTGTCCAAAAAATATGAAAAGACAAGAAGGGTAGGGTAGGAGAGTGTGCACCACTACATAGTGCAGATCATTCATTGTAATGTACATCTGCATGTGGATAGTAAGGTCAATTCAGTGAATGATCTACACTATGTAGTTGTGCGCTCTCTCCTACCCTACCCTTCTGGGAAATAGTGTGTCACAATTTGTAGATATGTCCTGGAGGGGCATCTGAAGGCTTTGGGGGTTAGTTTACATTTGCCTTTGCTTTCTGTTCTCAGATGGAAGAACTCATTATTTTTTAGATTTTGAGACATATCTTCATTGCTATGTACCCATGCAGCTAGCTACTTTTAAAGTGGATGACCTAGTATGACTCACTATGAAGTATTTACATGTCAAGTATCAAGACAAGCTTAAACCCTGTTTAAAATACATTTTCCTGCCAGTCTCTATATGCATCTATTCTTCCATAAATGTCTATTGAAGACCTGGATCCAATACTTTTAACATCATTCTTTCAAGCCCATTTGAGTATACAGTGAAGCTGAGTTAAATCTTGGACTTGTTAATGATAAATAACTTTAGTACCTTGTATACTGGGAGAGATACACTCTGTGGAAATGCCCTGCATGAAGACTCAAAATGCTATTCTCCAGTCCTGGTAAAAATCCTTAAATTAGAGATTACCAGATACCTATAGAAGACATTTCCCTCAAGATGGGTGCTGTCTGGAATCAGTGTAACCATGTCACTTATTTCTAGCTACATTTTTCACATTGACTGAGATAAACTACATTTTTTATAGCACATATCAAGCTATCTGTGTCTTTCTTTAGTCTAAGGCTTAGTAGGGGAAAGGATTGTTGTTGTTTTCTAAATGTGCTTTTTTGTAAGTTTCCTGAATTCTTCTCTGTTCATGTCTCTGCTTGACTGACACCCATCCTGACCTCAGAATTACAAATTTGACTTCAGAATTTTATACTGGCATTTGTACTGCCACCAATGTTAACTTTATTTTATATTCTGGACTAATTACTAGCCCAGGACCAAGGTTGTCAATGTAGGTCCATGCTTAAACTCATTACTTCAACACTAGAGGTCATTGTAAGTTGCATTATTATAGTTAAGTTACTTATGGTTATGACAAGTGAAAATATTCTGTTAATAGTTCTTACTTTTTAGGATAATAAAATAAGCTTCTAGTTTAATCTCTGCACTTAATATTAATGTATTCTCCGTCTTGCCTTAAGTTTATGAATCATAACTCTGAAACTAACTGACATAAGCTAAAATAGACGAAGTCCCCAAAGGAGAATGTTGAAATAATACTAAATCTGAAAGTGTTTATAATCTGCTATGATACACATTTCGATAATATATTAAAGACAAATTATCCTGAAATAATTAGTAAATTGTCATAGAAATCATAAGTACTTACAATGCTAATTGTTTTTCAAAATGGGTGAGGTTTAGTCCCAGATTACAGCCCTATTAAATCCCCCAACGTGAAAACCAGTTATATTGGCCTTGTGCAGCTACCCGCAGATGATCTGCGGGTTACATGCGCAAAAAACCCTACAGGCTGTCTAAATCCGAATTCCGTTACCACAAAGCCTGTCAATCCCGTAAATGTTAGGTTCGCAAATCGCTATTAAATTGCTATGGATCCACTGGCGTTCAATCCCGTAACCCGCAAATGGAGCCAAAAAGCCTACGGGTACTAGAGAGGACCACAAGGGGGTTAAAGTCCTATCGGTAGCACTGTAAATGCAGGCTAAAAACACAGCGTGTGCCAAAATCGTAACTCCGACCCAGCTTAACCTTTGATCTTTTAAGCTTGTAAATGTTACAATCGCAAATCACTATTAAATTGCTCCAATTCCCCAAAGACACACTTGCGTTCAAACCCGTACATGGCAAATGTAGCCAAAAATCCTACAGGTACTAGAGAAGACCCGCAATTACAATTTCTGCCATGTGTTCTTTCAAAAGTTGTTATCTATCACATCATCATAGTCTCATAAAGTCCCGAATTGAGTCAACCATCATTTTTCACAAAAGTGATAAAGCCATTTTGCAAGATCTAGCAAATACATTTATATTGATATTGGGACACATTTATGCATGTTTTCTTTTACATAGTAAAATTATTTCTCATATTTTTTTTTACAGAAGTTTTTAGTTAGTGAACTTCTATGCGAAAGCAAGGCCTTCAATAACTAAAAACTTCTGTAAAAAAAAATATGCTCTGTGCTTAAATAGAGCCCTTTTAAATTTACTGAATCAAAATTTAATAAGGCTGTTTATTTACACTGTTCACAGTATCCCTGATAAAAGTTAAATTTGCCTGAAGATGTGGACCCTATGCATCTATATATGCATTATCACTCCATACCCTTTCAGCAATTAAGACTATGGCATCTCTTGCACCAAGTGGTAAAAAAACATATTTTCCAATAGAATATTTGTAATTATCCCTGAAATAAAAGGTTTACAATTAGAGTTGTTAATGTTAACTGTTAATCTTAATTTATGTAATTTTCTGTTTGGGTTATATGGGCCTATTTTGCTGGGAAGAATTTCCCCTCTCATTCTATTTTTATTTAAAAAATATTTCCATTGGTAAGAGGATGGAACCTATAGCCCTGTAACACCTGGTATGCAAAATGAGCCTTAAGCCGTGTTACCTCTGATGTTTAAGACAAACTTCCTGAATGCCTAAGCTTCATGTTTGGTCTGGGACACCCATCTGCATCAATTGCTGATGTACTTTTTCCCCCTTTACTGCTGAGGTTTTGTCAAACCTGTGTAGAGGCTATTTTGACAGTTTGGTGATATTTAAATTTAGACACCAATGCCACTGTTTTTATCAGGCAAGCAAAATGTCTGGAAACATACACAGAAAGCCAAAATAGGGTTGTATTTTTTTTATTGAAGTTGCCGAAAATGAATGGTATAGTTATTAAAGTTGTTTTAAAGTTATTTTATGTTTGTTCTATACTAGGTTCTGTCTAGTTTCCTGTGTGCCATCCTATTGTATGGCACTGATACTACACATTGGGCCCCTTATCTTTTGCCCAATTTGTTGATTTATACACACTTAAAATCACTCTTAATATTGCCACATATTGTATTAGCCACTCGCTATCTGATTATGAGTTACGCGCCCACAATCACTATGGGCCAGCCAAAGATGCAAAAGTGGCCTTAGAACTCTTCTGGTTTTAGAACAGCTCAAATATTAGGAGTCCTAAATAAGTAAAGTTACACTAAATCAATATTTTATTAGACCTGTAGGGCTAGCTCGCAAATAAACTCTAGCCCTGAACTGAAAAAAGTATCCTTTTCTTTCCAAAAATTTCCAAATACTATATAGGACTTGTTATGCCAGGGAGACCCCAAAACTACGTAGGGGACTGTTGGACTATTGTGGATGGCCTGGATTAACATGGACTGGTATTGCCCTGTTGGCATAAGTTTGATGGTGTTTAATATTGGCTACAAAATCATTGGAGTTGTTTTGCTGTCAGCCATCATGTGTGTGAGCCATGTTATACTTGTCTATATGTGATGTATGGTTGGTGCCCAGCCATTTGTAGTATCAAAATGCTCTATTCTCCCCAGGGAATATTAATAAAGTGTTTTACTGGAATTCCCTTGGCATTTGGAACAGGGGTGTGCAATTGAGGGGGGGTAAGCTACTTGGGGAGAGAGCGTTGACAGGGAGGTCAGGGGTTAAATGTATATTCAGCTGGACCCAGAGTAATCTCTCTGGGGAAGTCACATGACATCCTTTTGATTTAGGATTGCTATTATAGGACAGGTGAGAAGTCACTCTGAGGCTGATCAAAGACCCCCTATTATGCCAGAAACCAAGCGGAAATTCTGTACAGACTCCAATAAAAAGGAAGAATGTAATCTGCTTGATGGATGGGCAGCTCCCATGGGGTGTCAGGGTGGGGGCTGATCAAGATGGGTGGTTCTGTGTGAGAAATATATTCACTGTAGTTGATCAATAAAGTTTGTTATAGGTTAAACTTACATCAGCACTGTGTATGGTCTTTTTCTTGAAAGATAATAATTCTACACAAGGGAATTACTGCAATGGACTCTGTCTAATACTCTGTGACTAATTCACTGAGAGTGTACTGCTGAACTGCTTCCTGGGTTCCAGTGGTTATATGCTGTGCTCTGTTCATTCTTGCTAACAGGGATTTTTCAAAGTACCTCATGACCTACTGGGTGAGATTGATCTAAGATCTTTCTGAGCCCTGCCGAAGCAGTAGGATCATAACAGGACTCTCAATGGCCTTTTCAAACATCTATTAGAGCTGTAACAGCAATTAAACACACAATATTGTACTTTAAAAATATTGGAAGGCATGAAAAGCCATTAGAATAAATTGCACAACAGTCACAACCCCACAAATATGCAATTAAAAAATATTATTTTAAATGTTATTTCTGAGTAATATTGAGCTCTTTTCTCCCTCTAGGTCGTGTATTTTTGTGTTCAATCTAGTAGCTCCCAGCAAATCACCTCTTAGGGAACCTCTGGAAATCACAGGTTGCAAGCTCAGCCCTAAGGTTAATGCCAGAGTCAGACTGCCTCAAACTTTAATGGCTTCCCAAACAGAGCATTTCAGAAGGAACAAAAAAATTCCCTGCTTCAATGTAGAAACACCAATGAGATGGATAGCTGTACTGCTTGAGTTAGCATGGCCCAATCAGAATAGTCCTGTGTATGTCGGGACAGAGATGATGTCACAGAAGGATCAGCCCTCTCCTGTAATCTAAACCAGTTCAGACTAGCCACATGCCACAGGCTCCATTTTGTGAGCTACTGTTGACCAAATATTACAATAGCAGTAAAACACACAATATCCTTTAAACATTACAAATCACATATTATAATTGTCAAACTGCGATTCGTCGTCTTGTTTGCGAGCTTTGCGAAGCGAGGTGAACCGTTAACGCATATAAGCCTTCCGAGCTCGGAGCACTTAGGCGATGAGCGATGAAGGCGCTCATCGCCCTTCGAGCCCTGCGAAGTGGGGTGAGCAGTTGAGGCATTGAGACACGCGGGAGCTTGGAGCACTTAACCGATGAGCGACGAAGGCGCTCATTGCCCTGCGAGGCGAGCCGTTGAGGCATTGAAACATGCGGGACTTAGCCTGCAAACAGTTGAGAAAAGCGGGACTTAGAAAAAATAATCCGATCTCGAAATCTCGGGGGCAAAAAACCGACCTCGCAAAAAAACGACTTTAACGGCCGAACCACGGAAATTGAAAAACAAGAAAAACAAAGCACAATTTCAAAATAAAATAAAAAAAACACACAGCATGGGGGGAACGCCGGGACGCCTGGGAGTGAGGTTGCACATGAATTTAAGCCGAAATTGCTGAGTTTCGGCACTCGAAAATTGGCTAAGCAAGAAAAAAAATGGCGGACGAAAAACATGAAACCAAGGCTAAAGGAGACTAAGGTGCGCAAATTGCAGCCAGGCACACAATATTCCATTACAACGGACAGAAAATGCTTGTAAGCCAAGTAACACATAGAAAATATCCACCATTTCACAGTTTGGCCTCGCGCACGCAGCCTATTTACACTGCACACTTGGCACATTGCTGACAGTTTCTCCTCAGGGGATCAACAGTCCAACTGTACATTTTCAGATGCAGGAAAATCCAAAGAGATTGTTAGCTCTTCAGTATATTGATTGCTGCATATTAAATATAAATAGGTAAAGCATATTCATTTATTAATTCACTGTACTAAATAAATTGTATATTTTATTCTGTACTTATATATCTGTCTTCGCGATGAGCGCCGAAGGTGATCGTTGCAAAGCAGGAAACTTGAAGGACACAAGGGGAGAGGCTTGCAATGAGCTCCGAACGTCAGAGGAGCAAAAGACTTACATTGTGTGGCAAACAGCATTGCCATGCCTTCACATTGTATTGTCGTCATTGTTGACGGGCAAGTCCCTAGTAATATATAAAGGGAAAAATGACAGGACTGCCCATAGGGTTCATGGCACCGACATGGACTAAAACAGATGACCCAATGCATTTTATAGAGTGCTTGATTGCGAGACCATTCGGCAAATATGACTTATTGGCACTAATTATTTTTTAGCCTTCAAATTGCAGATTACATCTAACGTTCATGTTTTACTCTGTAGCAGTGACAGGCTGCTCTGCGACCCCTACCGTTCCCCCTTGCAATTTCGGGCCTCTGATTTGCTATGGCCCTTACAGCCCCTGCTCCGACAGCTCCATCCAGGTAGCGAGGCACCGGGGAGCAAGGCTGGGCTGTGAAGTGTTTTATATATATATATATATATATATATATATTATATATATATTTTATAATACATTATTTATAATGAGGGGTCCAACAGGTTACAACCCTTGGGGGCCCAAATGTTTTTTCTTTTGCACCAGGGCCCTCCATTCACTAACTCCACCACTGATAATTAACATGTTTATATGGCCCTCTTGCAAGGTATATGTCATTAACCACCAACCAAATATAAACAGGCAGCTGTGCGTGTAAGTAACAGAAAACCAAATCATAAAATAAAAAGTCAGCTTTCTCTTTAAACACTGACTACTCTCTTACTGCTGATCAGCAATACCTACTCTTATTACTGGTCAGAATTACTACATTAGAGCTGACTAAGCCCTGCCAAGCCCACCTCATAATACTACTCACAACTCACTGCTGCAGTCTAATGTTACGACTTCCAGCACGTGACTTTTCTTAATCAAGGTTCTTTAACTTACTCTGTGCACCATGGAAGTAATCTTTTTTCCACGTCAAGTTCTCATATCTCAGGCTTTAAAAAAAAAATGGTTTATGGAACAGCTATCATGCCCATGTTTGTTGTATGAAAATTGCCCTGGGTCTCCAAAAATGATTTGTGCCATTCATAATACTATATCTTTATAGCAGGGGATCATATGTTACAAATTTAACTAGTACGTTAATTTTTTTGTGAAAGGATACCTGTTTAGCATCTACAGGCATTAGTGTTTATATGAGGTGCAAAGATACAGTGGGCACATTATTATTTTGCTCTAATATGTAAACAGGTTTATTTGTCTGTTTTAATAGAAATATTGGGTTGCCTCATCTCCGTTAAGTTAGTATTGCAGTAGCCTATTTTTCCCCAAAATGCTATAATCACCTACTAAAATGGTGCTTTTTCATGAACTTACTCCTGCATATTTTATTTAAACCTGACATCTCCTTTTGTCCAGGGCACTTTTTATAAATGATGTGCCTTATTGCTTTATGAATAACAAAATAAATGGGTCAGATATTGTATCCTAATGATCCTGTACGCTATAGTTCATCACTATTACTTCATCCAGAGCAATACAATGAGCTTATTATCTTATTTTTAGGGACTAGTACAAGAAAGATAAGAAAATAAGTAGAAATATGTGGATGACTCTTGGATCCTTTGTATGAGTACAAATGGTGAACATGATTAAGAGGTACATTTGTTGAAAGGAAATGAGAGGGTTGATATTTGGGTAACTCATCTGAATTCGAAGAGAAAGTAGTAAATTATTACATATCCACATATTAGTAGACCAAATCAGTGGTATTGAAAAACTTCAATTTATAAATGTTATTTTATTATAAATATTAATATTCAAAATTAATTTAAATTAATTAAATTAATTAAAATTAATTAATTGGCCATCAGAAACATTTGAATTAAAACTTGAAAATAGTTTTATAATGGTATAACTGAGGGATTTAATAGGATACTAGAAATAATTATTATAGTAATTTTAACATTTTAGTAGAATTATTCAGTTAATTTACTTATTAAATATTTGCTTCTTAAACGTCTACTGGCTTCCTCCTGTTTCCTCCCCTTTTCAGTAAGATTACACATGGGTTATTGAAAACATGAACTTAACCTTTTTTGAAGTGAGTGAGTTTTCTATTTGACGGTGACATCATTGTGCTTGTCAATGGGAGTCCCCATTAGTACATCAGAAAACAATAATCCTAATTTTAGTAAAAGAGGATATATTATTTACTGACAAAAAACAGTTAAACATATGTTAATTGTTAAACATAGTTAATTAAAAATACTGCTCAAGACTGATGCCATAAGTATGGAATGGAGGTGGATAAAGGGTAAATAAAGGAGACTTTTTAAAGTCTTAAAAACAAAAAAAATTGTAGCATGCACTAAAAGAAGGTACTAATAACTTCATATTTATTGTGTTTTTTACATGAAGGGGGAATGTCACTTAAGGGAATGCTCTGCTGAAAGAATTTGATGGATCAAACATAATCAAATTGTATGACTAAAAGTTAAATATCACAACACACATTAATATATATAAATATATTTTTAATCAGTGAAAATACATTTTTTCTCATTTACGCATTGTGCCAACACATTAAATGTTCTTGCAAAACACCTTCAGTTCCAAATAATATATAACTTAGAAACTTAATTTAAAAATACAAATTGTTTAAATTGAACAGTAAAATTATAAATAAATTTATTTTGTGTATACTTATATATATTTTATATTATAGAATATTTACAAGCACTTCTACCCAGAAGATGAAAAACTGAACTTGAGCTGGATTTGCAGTGTATTTTATAAAATAGTGTGTAAATAGTGAAAATAGTGTTTTCGGCATCAGGTAATACTATTTTTTTTTTTTGTGAGAAATTAATTATCCTATGTTTCCAACAATACATTTCTATATTCTCCTGCACAATTATTTAAATATATTCAAATGTTAAAACAAAATAATACCTTTCCGTAAATACTTCAGAAATATAAAACTTTCCTGATACTACTGTTTTTTTTTCTCTCGCATGACATCTTTGTGCAAGGAACAAAATAGTCTTGAGAGTTTGTGACCTTATGCCCAGAGGTAGAAAGAGAGGAAGATACTATACAGAATAAAGATCAGTGGTTCATGTAAACGTTATTGTCCCCGCAAGCCTAAGAAGTGCTTTGAACACAAGTGCAAAACAACTGTTCCCTTTTTTGTGATCTAACATCCTGTTGACCCACAATTTTCTAAGTGATTGTGTCATTCACAAGAACAGCAAAGCATTTAATTCACGTCATCCTAAACATCACATCATAATATTATTCTTGGCATACTCAATTACACAGTCTATGGTTATTGTTGGATATCCTACTCCTGTTACAGCAGTTTCACATACTAGGAAAGGGGAGGATACAGTTTGTTTTACTAACAATACAATTAGTTCAGAAATCTTGAAGCCTTCTATTTAAGGCCAGTGTTTCACTACAAACTCATGTCATCTTCTGTTTCTGTGACTAGTTTCTTGCAGCCTGACCAGCCAGGAGCCCATCTCCATGGTACTGTTCTGGCTTAACTCCACAGAAAGTCCTAAACAGCACAAATTCAGCTCTAAGTGATTCCATGTTGCATTCTTTATTGAATTGTGGAGTAATAGGAAAAGTCCACAATTAGTTTTATGTGGCCAGTAATTTTTGAGACAAGACAGTTCTGTTTTTATTCTGTAGTACGGAACGTCTTCTCCTGCCATAACCTTGGGGGTCTTTGGTATCTCTGTTGGAACCATCTTTGTAGTTGTTGTTTCCAAGACGGTAGAGCATGTTGGCCAAGTTCTGAATTTGACAGGTGCCCAAATGGCATCCACGTGTTGACATGGAAGAGACATAACGTTTTTCTCTCTGTTGAGGCAGAGAACTAAATAAGAGAGAGAGAGAAATATGAATAAAGCTTTAGAAATTATATTTTATACGCAATGTTGTTTAACTTATATTTCTATGAAAACATATCTTCAGCTAGATAAGGATTTCTTGATATAATATCAGTTCAATAACATTCTGGTTCACTTATGCCCTTTATGAGCACTCACAATTTTTTTTTATCTGTCTCCATATTGCTTTATAATAAAAATATAATAATACCAAATAATCTTTAATTAAAACAAGCTTATTTTTAGGTATAAGAACTAGATGTTTTCTGCGTAGGTGGACAATAAATGCCATATAATAATTGCACAGTTGCAAAGGTTTTTTTCCACAGATATTTGGCATTTATGTATGATTAATTACTCCAAGAAATATGAGAACATACGGTATGTTCCTACCTTAGTTTGGATGGAAAATTGTCTGTTAACTCTTGTTGTTCGTTGAGAGTCGCTTCTTTTGGCTCCGTGTCATAGTGTGCACGATCTTCAGAAACATCTCTCACTACTCTTCTTTGGGTTCCAATGTTTCTCAGTTTCTCCAAGAAAGACATTACTGGAGGTGGCATGCGCCTGTAAGAATGAAACACAATTTGTATAAGACTTGATATTTAACAACAGGTGAAAATGCTTCTTGAATAATTTATATGTGATTTAAAAACATGTGTTAACAATTAAATTCTTCTTTATGTCTTGATGTCTAAACAGTAGAGTGGTATTAAATAAAATGCAATTATTGTGACTTTTACCTGTCTCTGTTGCCCATCCAATGGCAGGTGCAGAGATTGATTGTCATCACAAGGAACAGCAAAACTACAGAACCGCGATTAGCCATGGCTTCCAAATCTGAAAACAGAGGACAAAACCATTTACCATTTTAGCATTGTAGAGAATGTTTTCTTTGATCTACAGTAAACTTATAATGATGATGACAATGACATTACGGTTCTTAGAATGGTTTCAACATATAACAACCACACACTCAATAAATTATATCTAGTCTTAACATTTTTGCTTAAACGGGGTCAAAACTTTGAAGAAATGTTTTTAACCTTATTTAGGCTACTACATGTCCAGTTATGAACTGAGCAGTAAGAATTAGTCATTACATTTATTCTTTTTATTGTCTAAACCTTCAAGTACTGACATGGAATCCATTTACATATCCAATGACTAATATATAGGGAACACTCCCAGCCTGATAATAGGCTTCCACCTACATTCCTTTCAAAATAAATTAGTTTTCATTCTACTCCCAAAAACCCAACCCTTGAAAATGTGTCTTTTTAACACATTCTATACATTCCTTTATACAATTTATGGAATTGACCTTTTTCTTTTGCATATGCCAGTTCTTTTACTTAAAGGAAGTTTTAGGTGCGTGTAAATGTTTTTCACATTTTGAAAAATATGATGCAATAAAAATAAGATAACTATTAATACTAGATCTGGCATGTTTAAAAAGTGAGGCTAAGGTAAAGTGAGGATTATATGGTTCCTATAGTATTGTCTTTGACCAAGGTATAAAGCGATCATTCCAAAATAGAAACAAAGCTCTATAATATTTTAAGATGTTAATGAGAGAGTTCGATTTAATTGCAGAATTCAAATTAAAAATGCTGATGCTGTTTGTAAACCTGGTTCAAATATGCTAATCAGCTATTATTTCTTAAAATCAGAATTTTTAGTGAGTGTGTAACTTTATCTCTTTATCGAATAAAGGTCTGGGAAATACTTGGATGACAACAAGACATTTGAAATGAAAAATGTTTTGTTTCAAAATAATGGTTCATTCATTTGTACACTGTGTGAAAAGAATTTGTGTTCCAATATATTCAACAATTTCTGCATGTACTAAATGGGATTGGGACAGGCTGTATTACAGTGCAGTCACACTGCAACCCTCATATTACATTGCATCAGAAACCCCCCTCATTACAGCAGAATCAGCAAGTCCTTACCCTCTATAAAGAGATTTAGAATTAGTTGCGGTTTGGGTGTGTTTTAGGTGATGGCATACCTTTATAACTATTTTTTTATGAATATACAAAAATTATTTTACAAAATGAATAAGTTTATGTTTCTTAAAATGTATAAAATATTTTAACACATCTTATATATCAATGCCTAAAAAATCAAAGGTACTGTACTCTTTTTTTCTGACATAAAGCGCACTGTTTCATGTCATTATTTTATCATTAGTAATAATTAGCAATATGTAATATTATTAGAATAAAACCATTACCTTTTCAACAAAATTACTAATAAACTATGCTATGCTGCTGCTATTACTAATAATGATAATAATGTATTATGTTAAGAAATATAACATTTAAAAAATGCTAAACATATTGATAATGCAATATTTGCAACTTACCTTTGTGCAAAAAATTGTCAGTATGTCCTTAGAAGATCTTTCTGATTTGCAGTCCGCCAAACAAGGATAACTGCTGCTCTGAGACTTTGTCCCCTTTGCCTGCAGCTGTGTTACAGTCTCCTTTATATCTTGCCTGACCTGGTAAGGAAGAGAAGGGGGGCTGTGAGGGTGATGATGTCACTTGTGCACACGGGAGGCGAGAGAAAACAAAGAGAAGTGATTCAGAATATGCATCATTTCACGCATGCTGTTGCAAATTTATTATAACTGATTTTTGCCATTTTAAAAGTAACAACAAGTTTTATTCATTAAAAAAAGCAAATATTTGCTATGTGTAGATGGTAGAGTTTTTAATGATTTTGTGGATGTACCTGAAGCTATTACAACCAATTTAGTATGGCAAATAGCATGTTTCTACATTTGGGGTATATTCACTAATGTGCAAGGTATCTCACTAGTGAAGTGATACATACTCAGTTCTTTATTATTCCTTGGAGCCTCTTTCCTTTAAGAAAGATCTCTTTTTATTCACAGGTTACATTTTAGTGAATCTGCTGCGTAGGAAAGAATAAGAACTGGGACCCTTTTTCCTCAGTTCTTACCCTAGTGAATGTAGGGGTAAATTAGCAGTGGTAGTGGCAATTTCCACATAGAGAATGAAAATAGCAATTGCAGCCATTAGGGAGCCATTTGTGAAGCTTACTCATTGTCATTCGAGGATGTTTAAGGTATTTTTAGATCAAACGTATCACTGTTAATTACCCCTTGATGAAATTATCTTTTTATACAAGCAGAATTTCTTAAGACCATAAAATATTGACGGTGTGTCGCAGTGATTAACAACTTTTGTCCCTTAAAGGGGTGACATTTACTTAACATTTTTGTTGGGAATGGTTTTTAGGAAAATGGAAAAACCTGACCGTAATTTGGGAGGATGAAATAACAGAGGCATATTTTATTGCTGTGAAGTTAATAATTATATATATATATATATATATATATATATATATATATATATATACTGAGGGAAAGAGAGGCTCCCTACTCTGCTGCTGAAGTCAAAACAAGTTTGGCACGGGAAGGCTCTGATGGTTTTGGGAAATATTCAGAAACTGGCAGATAAGTGAAACAAACTTCCAGAGAAAGTGGTAGGGACAAACACAATTGGGCTTGGATATGCCTATGGATATTTCTTTGTTGGTAGCTAGAATGGGCAGGATAGATGGGCATTTTGTTATCTGCCATCAATTCAATGTTTTTGTCCATCTTTAACTTTACAGTTTGTATGGTTTGTTGGCTCTAACAGCAAGACATTGCATCTATAGGTCGACATTGTTTATATTTGCATCTGATATACTAGATAAGTATTATTTTACGTGCATGTTAGCTAATTAATATCAATGAATACTGTTTGACCAAAAATAAGATTGTGGTTCACACAGCTGATATATCTATTTACATATCACTGAAATTAAGTATTAATATATTGCCACTAGTCTGTTTTGTATGTTTGACTGTAATATGTATTTCTGTTGACATATTTTTAATTTTATATTTTAATTAATCGTCAATGTCCCGGATCTCATTGGATAGAGACCCACTACAATGAAATTCCAATAAATTTTAGAACATTTCATGGGTAGATGTCAATGGACTCATTTCAGTGCTTCTAACAATGGGGGATTTTACTAAGCATTTCAAATGGCTACTCAGTTAAAATTCTTAATAAATCCCACCCAATGAGCCTTCTTTACTTCTTAAAAGGCTCTGATATGTTTCATCACTAATCTGAACAGGATGTTTTGCCAGTTATCATTAAACCACTTGTAAAACTCAATACAATTTGTTGAAAAATCACAAGTCATGTTAAATCAAAATAAAGTGATTAAATCTTTCTGAGATAATCCTTTTCTGAAGCAAGTTCATATACTGCAGAGAAGAATGGATTACACTGCAGCTAAGGATATGAAGTCAGCTTTAGTTTCTTTTGCATATTGATAAAATAGTAAAGACACAGCATGAACCTGACAACATTGTATATGTAGTATAAATATCCCTGACATCAGATCCTGAGTAAATAGCTTTTACATCTACATAATGTTATTTTCCTTTTAAAATATTCTTAAACACTCTTCCAGAATATAGAGGTTTTTGTAAACTACTATTGTGTATTTTACAAAATAAGTATAAAATCACGTATACAATCTGCTCTGCAAGTCATGATTAAAAGAAGCCTAAAACACTGACGTTTAAATGTAAGCTTAAAAGTTAAGCTAAAAATATAATTATTTTTCCAATTTATATTTATGAAGATACAATTTAAGTCTTCCCGTTTGAGTTTTCAAATTTGTATTGGTATACATTTGTGATCCCTTACTTTTAAGCAGGCCTGCATCCAGCATTTGTATTGTTTATGAATTATAGGCTAAATCAGTCAAGTCATTAAATTTATATATACTGTATATATGCATTAACATATACATTGTATGCACACACATACATCTGCAAGTGTTTATTAATTTACTAGCTACTTGCCTTTCAAAAATGACGGGAATAACATTTTAAGGCTGTGAATGCTGTACCTTCGGTGCTCTCCTTCCGTGTACAATACAAGCCTCACGATTAGCACCTTCGGCGCTTATCACGAGCTTATCACGAGCCCCGCAATGAGCGGCTTTGCCGGTCATTGCAGGCGTTGTGAACCCAAAACTTTCGTGCTCCGCAATGATCACCTTCGGCGCTCATCGCGATGCTCTCCTCCCATCTATTGTACTGGCCTTGCGCTGAGCGATTTGCCGCTCATTGCAGGTCTTGGCAACCCGCCAGCCTCGCGCAGAGCGCCTTTGGCATTTATTGCAGGTTTCACAATGTCGCCTGAGCCTCTTCTCCCACAATGAGCGTTGCGAGCCTCTTATCCCGCCTAGTTTACAGACCTTGCGATGAGCGCCTTTCTAAGTCCTGCCTTGTTCATGTGTGTTACTTCAACATGTTTTTATTCTCGAAATGCCGCATGCCTGGCGTTGCTCAGCCTCGTTTTCATCCTGTTTCAGAATTTTTACGTTTTTTCGGACGCCATTTATTTCCTTGCTAAGCTGGTTTTCGCTCGACAAAAAACGCCAAATAGTGCTGAAATGCGCTTGCAACCTCACTCACAGGCTTCCTGGCACTTCCCCTGTGCTGTGTGCGGGTTTGTTAGTATTATTTTTTTAATTATTTGGCTGTTTTGGGGGTCTTTCGAGTTACGCGCTTGAAACAATATTAAATTAGTAAACTGAGTGCCTCGCAATCAGCGGTAAAGTGCTACGTTTTTCAGCGGCTATCATGGCCATCGACATTAGCTCCTTCTGTGCTCATGTCTAGGCTGTTTGAAAGTCCTGCGGGTCTTTCGTGCTCACTGCAGCCTTACTAACTCCCTCGGGCCACGCTAACTCCCTAACTAACTCCCGTGGGCCTTCGGTGCTCATTGCAGCCTAACTCCTGCGGGCCTCGTGATGATCGCCTGCGGCACTCATTGCAGCCTACTCACGGGCATCGCAGTCGTGTACCTCAACTGCTCGCCCTGCTTT
The DNA here is from genome assembly GCA_027410445.1 of Discoglossus pictus. Taxonomy (NCBI): domain Eukaryota; kingdom Metazoa; phylum Chordata; class Amphibia; order Anura; family Alytidae; genus Discoglossus; species Discoglossus pictus. The sequence goes on from CM050169.1 coordinate 196,361,900, forward strand.
GCTATTTTTATAATTGCGTGACCAACATCGCAAAGTGACCAACACTGACAACTACAGTGGATATAAAAAGTCTACACACCCCTGTTAAAATGTCAAGTTTCTGTGCTGTAAAAAAATGAGACAAAGATAAATCATTTCAGAACTTTTTCCACCTTTAATGTGACCTATAAACTGTACAACTCAATTGAAAAACAAACTGAAATCTTTTAGGTGGAGGGAAGAAAAAAAAAGAAAGAAAAATTATGTGGTTGCATAAGTCTGCACACCCTCTTATAACTTGGGATGTAGCTGTGTTCAGAATTAAGCAATCACATTCCAAATCGTGTTAAATAGGAGTCAGCATACACTTGCCATCATTTAAAGTGCCTCTGATTAACCCCAAATAAAGTTCAGCTGCTCTAGTTGGTCTTTCCTGACATTTTCTTATTCGCATCCCACAGCAAAAGTCATGGTCCACAGAGAGCTTTCAAAGCATCAGAGGGATCTCATTGTTAAAAGGTATCAGTCAGGAGAAGGGTACAAAAGAATTTCCAAGGCATTAGATATATCATGGAACACAGTGAAGAGAAAATATGGCACAACAGTGACATTACCAAGAACTGGAGCTCCCTCCAAAATTGATGAAAAGACGAGAAGAAAACTGGTCTGGGAGGCTACCAAGAGGCCTACAGCAACCTTAAAGGAGCTGCAGGAAAATCTGGCAAGTACTGGCTGTGTGGTACATGTGACAACAATCTCCCGTATTCTTCATATGTCTGGGCTATGGGGTAGAGTGGCAAAACGAAAGCCTTTTCTTACAAAGAAAAACATCCAAGCCAGGCTACATTTGGCAAAAATACATCTGAAGTCTCCCAAAAGCATGTGGGAAAAGGTGTTATGGTCTGATGAAACCAAGGTTGAACTTTTTGGCCATAATTTCAAAAGATATGTTTGGAGCAAAAACAACACTGCACATCATACAAAAGAACACCATACCCACAGTGAAGCATGGTGGTGGCAGCATCATGCTTTGGGGCTGTTTTTCTTCAGCTGGAACTGGGGCCTTAGTTAAGATAGAGGGAATTATGAACAGTTCCAAATACCAGTCAATATTGGCACAAAACCTTTAGGATTCTGCTAGAAAGCTGAACATAAAGAGGAACTTCATCTTTCAGCATGACAACGACCCAAAGCATACATCCAAATCAACAAAGGAATGGCTTCACCAGAAGAAGATTAAAGTTTTGGAATGGCCCAGCCAGAGCCCAGACCTAAATCCGATTGAAAATCTGTGGGGTGATCTGAAGAGGGCTGTGCACAGGAGATGCCCTTGCAATCTGACAGATTTGGAGTGTTTTTGCAAAAAAAGTGGGCAAATCTTGCCAAGTCAAAATGTGCCATGCTGATAGACTCATACCCAAAAAGACTGAATGCTGTAATAGAATCAAAAGGTGCTTCGACAAAGTATTAGTTTAAGGGTGTGCATACTTATGCAACCATATTATTTTATTTTTATATTTTTTCTTCCCTCTACCTAAAAGATTTCAGTTTGTTTTTCAATTGAGTTGTACAGTTTATAGGTCACATTAAAGGTGGAAAAAGTTCTGAAATGATTTATCTTTGTCTCATTTTTTTTACAGCACAGAAACCTGACATTTTAACAGGGGTGTGTAGACATTTTATATCCACTGTATATATGTGATGTATGAGTTTGTCTATATGGATTTTGTAATCTGCATTTATATAATAATGATTGGATACTTTAGTTTTGTTTTTCCACCTCTATGCTTTAAGACGTTAAACAATCTGATAGTGATAGGCAGCGAAAGAGAATTCAAAAATAGTTGGCAGGTATTGCTCTTCCAAAAGTATTGATTGTTTTATATTTATATATAGTATGTTTGCAAAGTATTTACAAAGACAATACATGTATGTTCTAGTGAGAAAAGTAATTGTCAAAAATAAATATGTTTAACTACAGAACTGTCAAGTCGGTAAACATTTTACTTTCTGAATTAAGTATTTTACTGCTTAAATGAGATAAGCTGTATATTCATGAGCCAGTAATTACATCTCAGTTGCACCCAAAACCCTCACGTAGCCATATGGCAACTCATTTAAAGCCACATTTAAGTTCAGTAAACAAATAGGGATCACTCATCTGGATGGTTGTTAACTGTAAATAATGTATATGAACAGGAAAATGACTTCCAAAGCTTTATGTTTAGACTGCTAGGAGACCGATGGAGGTAAATATAACAGGGCTGTATGATTGCTGTATTATGCATCATTTAGCTACATCAAGTAATGTTAATGAATGATACTTGCAACCTACTGACACACCTTGCCTGAGAGCTATTTATAGGCGTGTGAGAAATTTGCTGATTATTATAGTTCTTGTAATCTTTGGAAAATTAAAGAGAATTTGACAGGTGCACTAAAAGTGTCTGAATTGTGAAATCAAAGTATTAATATAGACTTGCTTACTAGCCACTTGTGTAATTCTATAAGAGTTCATTGTTTTTAAAAAAAAAACAGATGCAACAGCACCAGTCTGGCTACTTTCCAGTCATGCTGGTGGCCATAATAAGGATTTTGCTAATGGTTCGCTATCTTGTTATGGCGAAGGGGTTGGTGTAAACTGTGAGCTATACCATGTAGGGTCACCCAAGATGGGCAGGTCACCAGAGGCTGCAACACCTAAGCAAGAGGCACCACTAATCAAACACTGCCATGAAGACCAAGGAACTCTCCAAACAAGTAAGGGACAATGTTGTTGAGAGGTACAAGTCAGGGTTAGGTTATAAAAAAATACACTGCTAAAGCAACACTTGAGTGGTTTAAGGGGAAACATTTAAATGTGTTGGAATGGCCTAGTCAAAGCCCAGACCTCAAAACAATAGAAAATCTGTGGTCAGACTTAAAGTTTGCTATTCACAAGTGCCAACCATCCAACTTGAAGGAGCTGGAGCAGTTTTGCAAGGAAGAATGGACAAAAATCCCAGTGGTAAGATGTGGCAAGCTCATAGATCCAAAGCGACTTGGAGCTGTGATTGCCGCAAATGGTGGCTCTACAAAATATTGACTTTAGGGGGGTGAATAGTTATGCACATTGACTTTTTCTGTTATTTTGTCCTATTTGTTGTTTGCTTCAGAATAAAAAAAAAACATCTTCAAAGTTATGAGCATGTTCTGTAAATTAAATGATGCAAATCCTCAAACAATCCATGTTAATTCCAGGTTGTGAGGCAAATGCCAAGGGATGTGAATACTTTTGCAAGGCACTGTACCTTAACCATGAATGTTCCTGTAGCAAACAATGGAAAGAGGAGAGGTGTGAAGCTGTGCAGGGCTGTGATCCAGGCACTGACTGACAATGGAAGCAGAGATCCATTGTCAGGTCAGAACCGAGGTGAGACTGATGGATTACAGGACATGACGGATTATCTGATACCGGTATTGGGTCCTATTCTGTTGCCCAATTCATAAATTTATAGACACTTAAAACCACTCTTAAAATTTTCACATATTAGCTACTCGCAATCCGAATATGAGTTCCCCCGCCCACAATCACTATGGGTCAGCCAAAGATGCAAATTTCAACCTTAGAGATTGTAATATTCAAGATGTACTAAAACCAATGGAGTTCTAACTAATTAAAGTTACACAAAATCGATATTCTATTAAGTCTTGCCGCAACTGAAAAAAGTAACAAGTTTCTGGCACAAATATTACAGCTACTAAATAGGACCAGAAAGAGCTTTTTCAAACACCTATTATAGCCTTAGCAGCAATTAAACACACAATACTGCACTTTAACAGAACAGGAGTCTCAAACCCACAAATATGCAATTTAAAAATATTATTTTAAATGTTATTTCTGAGTAATATCGATCCTGAGACTCAAGGGGTAATATATATCATGAAACCCACATGGACTAAAACAGATGATCTAATGCATTTTATAGAGTGCTTGATTGCGAGCCCTATCGGCAAATATTACTTATTAGCACTTATTAATTTGTAGCCTCAGATTTACGTATAACTTACATGTTTTACTGACGTCATGATGACGTTCTCATTTATTATTGGTTGTGTCTAAGAATTAAATTACATGCTTGCTTATATATTGCGAGATCATATGATCCCGCCCCCTGAAATCCTACTTAAAAAGACAGGGTTTATGAGTTTAGGCTTAACAAGGTCAATTGCGGGCTTGAGTCAATAGAATCCATCTAAAATAAATTTGAATAGAAAACACCCACAGCCAAATGTACGAGTTTGACGTATGTGCAGGCTTCTAATAGAATCTGGCTCATAATCGGTTTCTTAACTGTATGTCTTAAAGTGTCAGGTGCACTTACAGACAGAAAAGTCACCACACAGACACTACTGGGCATATTTACACACTATTACTTAGCACTTCATTGGCGGCTTGAGGCAGGATACTGTCCCCTGAAAAACTCCTGCCAGATACGGGCACTTTCCATGAGAGGCAGCAGGTGATCAAGTCTCTATCATTCACAATGCAGCCAAGTGTTGGAGGCCTGTCAAATATCCTTTATATTTTGTTCTTACCTGATGTCTTTGTTGTATAACAGGCGGAAAAGAGACGACAGGTGTTTTATGCTCCATTATTCACAGTACACATAAGTGTTTGGGACCTGTCACGTTTTTCTGAAATTTCAGTTGCACCTGCTGTCTGTGTGTTATAACAGGTACCCGAGAAGCCTTTAAAAGGGTATTTCCACTTGAACCATGATTTATATATGTAGAATAGAAACGTAACCAGTGTACCCAGTAATGAACTACAACTCAGATACCCTCCATTTCATATAGGGATAAATGAGATGTCTACATTTAGCATTTACCTGTTTTATATTACGTGGACAAAGTAAAAAGAAAGTGAATTATGTCCTACTCCAGACAATTTATTTGAGGTTAATTTTACAAATAAAATACTAAACTAAATTCTCAAAGCAGAAAACTGATAGAAACCTAGCATATTTTTTTCTACATACATAAAAGATAATTAAAATGTGACACTTTCATTCAACAAGTATTCTATGTATTTTGAAATAAATATAAATAATTACTTCTTTGAAATATTAAAGCCTATTGTGCTAGGTCACTACCTCAGTTCATCTACGTGGTCCTAACTATTCATATATAGAGAGGAACGTACAAATAGCTAAACTGAGATATTGGCTGCAGTTTCTTTGGGAGTTATTTAATTATAAGTAAATACTGCCTCTGACATGCAGTGCGATTGTGCTGCTTTAGGAGTGAGCCAAGCTTCCTTTTGGATCGCCCTAATGTCAAGGTACAGACACTGTCTTAGTCTGGGAGAATAGCAAATACGTGCTAAAATGAACGTAGCTTTTCTACAAAGCCACAGACATTTTTAGTCTATTTTTTGTGTTAAAGAGGCAATTTTAAATGAAGCATGGAATTTACTTTAAAGGGGTATGGAAGGTTTATAGATTTTTTTAGGTATGTACGGTAATATACCTATGTATTTATTTACTTTCATGTACTTTGTTTTATTTAGAAGCTCTGTTTTTAGCCCATGCCCATGCATGGGTCTGCCCACTGCAGCATTAGCAGACACAGACTCAAGGGTTGAATGTGCAATGTTGTGTGCTAGCCTATCAGGGGCAATGTCTCAGCAGCATGTTGCAGCATTATTTCTGAAACATGGTCCATGATAGACTAGGACACTACATTGCACATCAGCACAGAGTCTGTATATGCGTACACTAGAGTGGGCAGACCCATGCAGGTATTATGTCACAATCTGCTACTTTAATTGGACTTGGTAAGAACCTAGTTCAAACCTATCAAGCAGATCGTGCGGCACATGTACACCTCTGATAGCAGAAGATGGACCAAACACAGGAACCACGCCCAGGAGATTGCTTCCACAGACCAGGATGTCAGGAACACCATATAATCCCTTAGAATTAGGATTGATGCACAGAATGACACTTAGACCTTGTTTTATGTAAGTACAGACACAACTGCCATACCTTTATTAATTGTCACATTTTTTTACATTGTCTGTCTGGCACACAGGCTGGCCAATCCCAGTAAGCCCCATCCTTAGGTACATAGAAGAGGGACCAATTAACATAATATGCTGCCCCTGCTTACTGTGAAACCCTGTACATCTGGTGAGCTTATCCTGGTGATTGTATTACCTATAATCATTTGCTGTAAACACTCAGACTTTTTATCTGCTCAAGACCCCCTGTGTTTGTTTATTTAGGTGGGGCTGAGTGAGTCATCACCAGATAACAATACATACAATGTATATGTCATTTTAACCAAAAGTAATACAAAATAAATAACTATAACAATAATACAGGGTAACTTCTTGACAGCTCAGGCCACGGCATGGTCCAAAACAGTCTAGTCAGGCCCTGGGCATGACATACCATTTGCATGATTTTAGACAGTGTAAACAGAGCTTTTAATTGCTTTTTAATAAAACAAAGTACATAAAAGTAAATAAATACATAGGTATATTAAATACTTGTAAAATCCAAAAACCTTACAGATCCCATTAAATAATAAAGCAAGAAAATGGACAGCATTAGGACACACAAGTAATTGCTTGTGACATTTAAATGTAAGTGTATGCACATTTCTAAATTTGTTCTTTTTAAATCAATCCAATGTGATAGATGATTGTGTATTCAGCAACTCACATTAATTTCAAATGTCCTGCGCAGGATGTATAGGGATGACATGCATTATGGTTATTTACGTACTCTGTCATGACCATGGCTTGACAGCACTATAATGATTGACTTGGCAACAATAGTGCAGATATATGCTCACTAAATAATAGTAATATGCCTTTTCATTTAAGTTTAACTATTGTTGTGGTGCATTTACTAAAGTCTACAAAATATAATATTTATGTGTGATTTTTGTCTGTTATAGAATAATGCAAATTTGAAGTGTTTTGCAGCATTATTGCATCCATAAATGTATCTGGAAAAACAAAATGTAAAAATACTTTTTCAAACATAAATTAATTTGCTGTGACCTTTGCATACAGAGTTCTTAATATGGTTCCTATCCTTAATATTTCTTAGCCCCCTATTTTCTCAGCCTATCTTAGCTTGTTTCAGAACTTTCCTAAAAAGCTCAGAAGGGTTTTTCAGGGTAGCTTATCACTATCAGTTATAACCCATCCTTATGATAGAAAAGACCAAATATACCAAAGAATGCAGAATTGGAGAACATCTCCATTACTGTTATACTATATATGAAAATGTAACGCCTCCAAGAATTCTCCAACACGTTACCCTTTGGTGCATATGTTAGGTTGACTAAAAAAGGACATATATCACTTTAAAATGTTCCTCAGTTTTCTAATTAGAATTATGAAATATTCTGAGATAAGTTTGAGTCACATGAGCTATATGGCAATATTTGATGAAGATTCCTGTAATATTACAAAAAAATAGTCTGTCCTTTTCAATGTTGCTAGAGACCAGGTATGTGTAACTGTATTGTCATCATGTCATGCTGCTTTACTTAAGCCTTAAAAAGTATTACATTCAAAGCATTGTTTTAAAACCCAAAAATGTATTTTTAATCACTTGAGCAATTTTCATTTACTTAAATTGACTTTTTTGTAAATCTCTAGCATTAAAAATGTAATAACCATACTATGGTGCTCCATGATCTGGGACGATCTGAATTGCCTGGGGGTCATAGGACGCCAGTCTACATGCAGGGTAGTCCCATGAAATGATTGACAGCTTATATGTCTAGAGCTGGGAGCATTGCATTCACACTGAAAGTCAATGTTTGCTATGTACTGAATGCTGGGGCACAAGTCAGGTCACAATGCCAGTAATTCTTAGCCTTAAATGAAATAAATGGGGAATCTCCTTAAGGCACAGACAGAAGGATATCAGATAAAACAAAAACAGACGGTGAAGGAAAGGTTATAGACTTACACTTGAAAGAGATTTTAAGTGCAATGACAAAGTCAGACGGTCACCTATTATGCGAACATTGGCTTATTCCCACTAGCCATTGAAGGGATTACTTGCCACGGCTTGTTTAGATCGTATTTTGCATATAACAATAAAATATGACTCCTGAAACTTTTGCCAGTTTTTTACCCTTATGTTTTGCTTTTAACTTTTATTCCAATTCACATTTATACAATGCTTTCCCAATGTTCTCTAGATAAAAGAGTATAGAGGGTTTTATATTATTTTATATTATTATTATATTATTTTATTCCTGCATATTGCACCACTGATCATCAGACATATGCTTTCATTTGTTTTAAGGACCTTATCTGTCAAATATTAGTTTATTGGACTATTGTATTTATATTCAAACGATAATTTGTATTTAGTGGAAGTGATCAAATTGGCATTTTTTTTTAGTTAACGAGAAAAATATATCTAAATCTTAAATAAACTGTCCAAAAAAAAAAAAATATATATATACTTTCAAAATGACTAGTAGGTCCTCCTTATCTCATTTTTATTATTATGTACAATATTGGTTCCAGTTTCTGGCACAGCAGGATATTTTCTTATAAATGCTTTATGAAGTATTAGCAAATGCTATAATGTTCTAACACTGATGTCCACTACACCTCTCTTACTCCTTCCCCAATTCCCATACTTTTTTGACCCCACCATTCCAAATTGCCTTACCCCTCTCTTCCCATTTTATATCCTCATGCTCCCAACACCACATCCCAAAAACAAAAAAAAATATTATTGGCTGAGATTAGGTGACAAGTGCATGAGAAATATAGTGCACAGTAAACATAGGGATGCACCTGATCCAAGGGCATTTGCAGCTAGCTAGTCTACTCTACTGTAATAATGAACAATATTGAACAATTGTGCTATGTTTACCAAAAATATTAACATCATTGTTATTTCTTCATCGCTCTGAACACTGTGGGCCATATTTAATTGAGCTTTTGTGAAATCCGGGAGCCCGTAAGTGAGGTCACAAGCTAATTTGCTATTCAATTGGCGTCTTTTTGCAAGCTCGGAACGGCTTCCGAATTACGGACTTGATAAAATGGTTAAATTCAGAAATTACAGCCTCCAGAAGCCTTTGATCGTTCACAAGGCTAAAATTGCTATTCAATTGCTCAATTTCCCCAAGCCCGCAAATGTTTTCACACTCGTAAATGGCAAATGGAGGAGAAAATTCTATGAGTGCTAGAGAGGACCCACAAGGAGGTTAAACACCTATTTGTAGCACTGTAAACGAAATAAAAAAAATCACTACTGCACTGTAAATAACGGGGAAAGCGATGACAGACATTAGAATTAATTGCACAACAGTCTCAAGCCCGCAAATCGGCAGGAATGTAACTTTATTTTTATGTTTAATTACGGGGTTAAATCGATCTTGGGTGTCAATAAGTTAAAAACATATCAAGCTACCCATAAGGACAAGAACAGTATTGGCATTCATTTTCATAATTCTTTATTTTGAGGGTTTGCGAGTCTGTTTGCATATGAGACCCCCGAACCTAATTGGTTGACATGTAACCTCCATCTTTTACTGCCGTAATAATGACAGTCTCATTTTCTATTGGCTAATTTGAAATGGGCAGTTACGGGCTTGCTGAATTGATCATGTTCCCGCCCTGTAGTGCTCCGAACCAGTGCATGGTTTACGGTTTTGGCTTGGGGCATGTAACTTTCGTCCTTGAGCAATTCAGGCAGTCATTCGGCTGTCTGGAATTGAGTTTCGGGTTTGCCTATGTTAAAAAAATTCAACTTACTGGTAAGATAGTGGTACAATAGCCCAATTTTATTTTCTTTTTCTAGTAGTCCCATACTTTGTTTGAGACAGTAACACTATAGGGCTACTGTAGTCCCAACATTTTTATCACATATTTAATTGGTCATTTTTTTAAATATTACAACAGTTTATCTTATTAATGGTATATAGAACAATAAGGGAACAATTCTGGTATATTAGGTATAATTTATATTGTATTATTAAAATATGTTTTCATTAGTGTTATTTTAATACTAAGTTGTAAGATTCAATGAATAGGATAATATTTAAGGCTGTAGTGTCACGTTCAGCACGTTACTCTGTAATCCTTATTACTTAATATTCACGTATACGGTTTCATCTTCGTGAGAAGGCTGAATGAATCACAATAGGAAAATTGCTGCCTGGCTGGTATATTACGTGTTTCTTAAAACAATGGTGTTAAGCTACATAATACTGTAAGTTCTAGTAAAATTACAATTCTCCTCTTGAAGCAAAATGATTAAATGATAAGTTGTGCAGTTTCTTATTTATTGATTATTTTTTTGAATCAGAAATGTATTTGAATGCTGTTGTGGTTGCATTAATCAAAGGTAGGAAATCTGTGAAATGTACTTTTTTAACATAAAAAATTCTCAATTATCACTACTGTACAATTAAGCTGAACTCACTTTTCTTAGCATTCCTAAAAAAATTATCCTAGGGGTTGCTCATTTATTCCCTAAATGGGATTTTGATCTAGTTATGCTTCTATTAATGTTGCAAGAATGTGTTTTGCTGAAAAAAAAAGTTATCTACAGCATCTTAATTACCCTCGCCTACTTAAAATATGGAATACTTGGCACTGGAAAATAATTGATTGTCTTGTGGCTCTTAGCCAAACTGAACTGTCAAAACAACGCAGGAAATTTGCTTAAATTATTTTGAGAAAATAGTTTTATAATAAATGCTACTCTACAGTATAGAGTATTTCAAGCACTATTACATTGCTGCCTTTTCCCCTACTATATATATATATATATATATATATATATATATATATACTGGCATGGGCCACAATATGTAAAGCGTTGAAGCAAGACTTTTTTTTTAGAAGCCACCAGGCTGTTTTTTTAGAGCCTTAATCGCGGCCCTTCATAGAGATGCATTAATCCTTTGAAAAATATTTGGGGGCCAGCAGTATAAATTTTAGGAGCCTGGGCTCCTAGGGGGTTTCTGTATATTTTTTATGTATATGCCTGTAAATCTCATTTCTCACACAATGTTGATTCTCTACATATTACACTTTACTGATTTATGGACCCTCATATTTTAAAAGTTAATTTTGCCTCTAGCCTATATAATTTATCCCTTGTAACATTCTTAATAATGTTTGTGTTGCTCAATACTCCAATCATAGTAAGATTGAAATGTAGAGTACTATTTTAGCAACTGACACAGACTGTAATTAGTGTTAATACAATTATTAAATAATTTAGTTTCTCTCCTACTTCTCTTATTACCATTTAATCGTTGGTACACATGCACCCTTGTTACATACACCATATGCATTTGTAAATACAAACACAGTGAATCTTCACTTTTAGAGAATAGAGAAAGGTTAAAAGCGAGTTTATATTGGGTATATTACATCCTTACATAACAAAGTACAGTTTTGTCACCGATGGGAAAAATAATAAAGTCCATAAGCAACAGTACAAATAATTTATTCTGTAAATATTTAAAAAAAAATCTTTAGTTCTGAATAAAAAAGACCCAAAATAGAACGGATAGAAAATTCTTCTACTCTGTCCATATACATATTGTTTGTCAAAAGAGAATAGAGAAAGTAGTACCACTGGCCCAGTAGAGTAAAACAAATTAATAAAGAATCATTAGTGGTTGTGATATAATGCGATGGTCCATGATGACCTGAGATCCAACATCTCTGATAATCATCCGATTTACCAAAACTTTTTTTCTGATATTTCAAGCACCTGAGCAAGGAATATAACAACCACGAGTGATCAGGCCATATTTAGGGAATGTTAGGTCTGGCCAAAATTAAAATCACAGGGCACACTTTAGATTGTCAAGTTTAATATATGAAAATTGGATTCTAAATAGGCTATCATGCAGTTACCCCTCTACCTAGCTCACCGCTTTGCCGTGGGGTGCGAGTATATGTATAGAAAGAATAGAGATACCATGGATGCCCTTGCTAACCACCCCACCCCCTGATGCAGTAGTGTGGTCAAAATAAGTGTTCCTATCAAGGTCCACGCTACTTGCTGTGTGTGCTTCCCCCCCCTAAAATCCACAAAGCTACACCATCTAGCATCTACTAGCCAAGTGGGGTAGAAATGGAAACCATTAAACTAACCCACCTTACTGAGACCATGGAGATGCTATGAAGTAAGGGGGTGAATCAGGACCCCATCCCCTTGATCCCTAATTCTATAACCCACAAGGATCCACTATGGGCCTTGAATCTACCCCCTTCATTAGCTCTACCCTGTCATTACAAAAAAATAAAAATATGCAAGAACAATAAATGAAAAATATGCAAAAATAATCAGAACATTTACAGCAAAGATAAAAAGGAATTACAAAAAAGAATCACAATAAAATAATATATATATATAAAAAATAAATTAAAAAAATGTGAAGGAAATGGGGTTATTTTGTACTTATTACCCCCGTTCCGGCATCACAAAGCAAAGCCCTTAAACCTCTCTTCAGTTCTGAAAAGCAACCACATCCATCTTGCTTGAAGTCCTGCTTCAAGCCCTCTATTCTCTCTTGCTTGAAATGTCTTGGCTCCTCTCTTCAGGTCCACAGCAAAGGCTTAATCCAAAACGCATCAATCTTAAAAAGTAAAAAAATTACCATAATGCGTTTGAATAATGAATGAATAATAAGTAATGAATAATGCGTTTTGGCCTTGCCCACACCTTTCTAGTTTTCTTATTGGCTGAAGTATTTTTGGGGAAGTATATCGGGGAATTAACCAAAATATTGTCTCCTATTCTGATTGGCTACTGGCTCAGCACATCAGAAAAGGAAATAGAAGACTTATAATTCTTTAAGAGCATTGAAGGCTTTACTTGGCAACATTGGGATCGGGATAGTAAGTATAAAATAACAAGTTTTTCCTGTATAGGATTTAATTATGGATTTATTTTGGGTAAAATGTGTACTATTTTATTGTATTTTTTTGTTTTCAGTCTTTTTGATTTTAATGTAATGTTTTTAGTTGGTGAGAAAGGGAGCCCAAACGCCCCAGTTTACTAAAGGGGTCCAGGGACCCCATTCTTTATTTAGATATATGCCCACCCAAAGCAAAGGCAGAGGGATGTTAAAGAATAGTAAAAGGGGTGGACATTACTCTTCAAACCAGGATCTTGTTTACTGTTTAATTTATTTTGTAAACTTGTAGGATTACAGTTTATTCTGTATATTCCTATATTATACATTGCATTGTGATCCAATTTGGATAGCAGCGCTTGCTCCTGCTTTTGTCTAGAATATGGGAGTGATCATGTGTTTGTAAGTGGTAACCTACCACTACATTGGCTCATTTTAATAAATTATCTTTAGCAAATTTAACAAATCCTTGAGATTTGCTGAGTCGTCTTAATAAATTCCCCGCAATTTGTGTTGGAAGTTCAAGTTCTGGAAACAGACCATACTGACATCCTTAGCATGAAGAATAAAGATATATGATACAATAAGTATTGTTATACTTATTTGAAGAGAGTAGCAAAGTTATAAAATGGTTCATCATTGCTTTGAAGTAGTTATGTGAACTTTAATGTATAATAAATTAATGAATATACGATATTAAAATAATCTCATCACCAATCATCCAAAAAAACTACCAAAATACAGTTGTTTTTTAAACCCTCTTGGCAGACATTGTTTAAACAAAATATTCAATAGGCCTCTCAACTTTTCATCCACACACATGAATTTAAATTGTGTGAAAACTTGATGTCCGATTTTCGAAAATATGTTGCAATTGGCTAATCAGACTGGCCATCTCCAAAATATGTGAGATCCAGAAAGACAAATGAAAATTTAGATGCACAAAATACAAGCTCCAATGATAACCAACATTGGTTTATGCTTTCTATGTGGGATAGAATTCTGTATCCACAGAAATATTGCATTGGCCCCTCAAGCCATGAGGGTCTGCCACCTTTGAGGCTTGTTTTTCACACCCTAACCGGCACCAATTTTAGTTATATTTGTTATCTGTAAATTACGTATTGCAAATGTGAAAATCAATAAAGACCGAATTACTTTATACCCTTGTATGTTTCTGTTTGCGTACATATTTGTGTGTGCTTGCTTGTATAAAAAATATTGTATGTTTTAATAAGAGTTTTAGATATTCTCAAACAGTAACCCCTGATGTACTGATAAACAGCTTGGAGCTATGTTGTCCGGAAAAGGAAAAGGATGTTATGGAAATAATAAATAATAAGAGCGAAACAAATTCCAATAACGTGTATGTTAAAAACATCTAAGCCTTATAAAACCCTTCTGGAGACAAAAATCAGAATGCAATCCTGTTTGAGAACTTTAAAGGCACTCTTTGGGAAAAAAATATTTTTGTTTTATATAAATGTTTTAGCTAGGTTACTTCATTATTTTTTTAACTCATCAGTGTAATTGTCATACAACTTAATTTACTTCTAGGAAGTCCCCAGAGTAACAGATTCTTACCTTCTAGAACCTTCCGCTTTCTTCTGATTCTTCTCTACGATTTTGGGGGGCCACATCCATCCACCAGGCAGGGGCTTTACACTACCAGAGTAGACAGTGGCATTTGTGTGTCAGGGTATGTGCATCTCTTGCAAATATTTTGGTCCTATTCCAGCTCTCTCACATGTCATAGCAAAACTATGAGTGTGAGAAGCTGTCTCAATAATAAAATCAACATTGGAAAAATAATATATATATGAAGGCATACACTACTCAACACTTGAAAAGCACATGTTTTTTCCCAATTGAGTAATTATAATTTCCCCCTTATTATTATTTTCCTTTATTTGTAATGCATCAACATATTCCGTAGTGCTATACAGGGGTAAGTTCAAGTCAAAAATAATATTTACACAATGAAAAATAATGTAGTACCCTGTATTTGAGCTTAAAATCAAACACACACATTGCTTTCACTAAAGCACTTAGTAAGATAGAAAACTCGCAAACGTACAAACTAAGGGTATTTTTTTATCAAGGCTGAATGTGATAAGTTTCTTTAAACAGATGTGTTTTTAGTGAGGTTTTTGAGGCAGGAGGAAAGTCTAGTGGAGCGAGGCAAGGAGTTTCAAAGAATAGGGGCAGCAGGAGAAAAGCCTTGAAGGTGGGAGTGAGAGGAGGTCATAAGAGAGGCGGAAAGAAGGTCATTAGCAGAGCGAAGAGGCCAGTTGGGAGAGTAGAGACGAGAGCAGAGATATAAGGGGGTGTATTGTTGGTAAGTATTGTTGAGAGCTTTATACGTTAAGCTAATAATTTTAAAATGTTATTCTGGAGTCTTGAAGCCAGTGGAGTGTCTGACAAAGAGGTGCTGCAGAGATTGAGCATGGAGTTTGGTAGAAGAGTCTAGCAGAGCGTTCATTATGGACTGGAGTGGAGAGAGATGGGTGATGGGGAGGCCAGAAAGGAGAGAGTTGCAATAATCAAGATGAGTTATGATGAGAGAGTGGATTAGAATTTTGTCGAAAACAATATATCATTTATGTCTCCTTAATTTGAATGTCATACTACTTATTAAAAAGGTAGACCTAACAAGTAAAATCCTCTACATCTGTCCTAAAATTCCTTATTCATGTAATTAAGCAACATTATTATTATTATTATTATAGTTCCTTTATAACGCGCCAACATATTCCGTAGAGCTGTACACAAGTTAAATTCAGACAAAGATAAATACAAATAGCAAAGCAAGGAGGGCCCTGTCTTTGAACTAGGAATCCAATGTCCATGGTGAATTTACAAAGTACTTAGGATAGAAACTTGCAGACTTATCTAAGGTATAGTGATTGGTAAAAGCGGGAGAGAGAGGTGATGAGTGTGTTAGGGTGGAAGGTGATACGCTTCTTTAAAGAGATGTGTTTTAAGTGAGTTTTTAAATGTTTTGAGGCAAGAGGATAATCTTGTGGAGCGAGGCAAAGATTTCCAGAGACTAGGGGCAGCACGAGAAAAGTCCTGGAGGCGGGAGTGAGAGGAGGTGACAAGAGTTGTAGAAAGAAGAAAGTCATTAGCAGAACGAAGAGGGCGGGTGGGGCAGTATTTGGAGATGAGAGCAGAGATGTATGGGGAAGCGTTATTGTTGAGGTCTTTGTAAGTTAGGGTCATGATTAAAAATTGTATTCTTGAGGCTAAGGGAAGCCAGTGGAGTGACTGACAGAGAGGTGATGCTGACACTGAACTTTGTGTACGGAAGATGAGTCTAGCAGAAGCATTCATAATGGATTGAAGTGGAGATAGTCGGGTGGTCGTATTGTACACGTATGTATAATCATACACCATAAAATAATCAGGCGACTCTGGTCTATAGTTTTTTTAGCAAGAAAATTCTAAATCTATAATTGATGTTCTATTATCCAACATAATATATTATTACAAAGCTTCACACCTTTTCTAAATGTCATCTTTATGAAATGCTATATGGGTACAAGACCATGAACTATTCTTATTTATAGCTACCGATTAGAAAAGTGGTGTGCATAGACTGCCAAACAAGTAGAGAATTTTTTTTACCTTTCTTACATTCTAAGCAATGGACAACCCAAAAAGGTTGAGGATCATCCCACCACACCCCAATACAAAACCACTGGATCACATGAAAGACACTTCAAACTGTTCCTTTTTCACAAATCAGATTATCCGACACAATACTATACATTCACCCCCATTAAGTTCCAAACCCGTAGCGGCATCGGTACACCCGCAAAGGCTGCGGCTTGAAATTTGGCTGTGTTACAGAGCTATTGAATTCAACAATGCCACGAGTTACGGGCCTTAGACGCAAGCCCGTAAATCATTTTTGCGCCAGTTGGATGTGCGAGCATGAACATGATCAATTAGTCAAATCCGTAGTTACGGTTTTAGACGGAGCCAATTGCAAATGAGATTGTCATCATTATGTCACTGAAAAATGGAGGTTAGATTTCAAAGCCTTACGGGTTTCAATTACGAGTTTCAATTGGACCTGCATTCCAGAAATAATGCAATGTTAATAAACCAGTAAATATGATATTCTAGTCCAGGCGTTCAATTATATTTATTAACACATTGATTGCTGGGACCGATATTACACAGAAATTAAACATACATTTTTTTTTTTTTTATATTGCAGATTTGCGAGAATGTTGTGCTATTAATTACCTAACACCACTTTCCCTTTAATTATGAGTACAGTAGTGTGTGTATATGTGCATTTACAGTGCTACGGATAGAACTTTAACCTTTTGCGAGTCCTTTCTAGTACCCGTTGGCGTTTTGGCTCCATTCGTAGCAATTTAATATCTATTTTCAAACGTAACAGTTACAGGCTTGACAGATCAAAGGATTTGTGGCCGCTGAGGTCAGATTTCAACATCCCGTAGGTTTTTTTTCGCCCTTAACCCGCAAGTCGTTAGCAGGTTGCTTTATGGGGCCAATTTAATAGCCACAAGTCTTGCGGGCTATGCTACTGGCTATGGTTTTACACGTTGAGGGAATTTAATAGGTCTGTACGTTTATATCTTTTAACCTGTTAAATCTTTCTACATGAATATGTAAACTCAGTGACATCTGTTATCTCAACTGTATATATCCTAATTATTCAAGTGGTAAAATAATTACATACTGTCTATGATGATACAAATGTAAACAATCAGTATTAAATGATATGATGTTCTTACACATAAGAGCATGCAATCTTGTACAGATTTTGTTTTAGATGCCAATGATTACATGTCTCATAATGGCAACAGAGTTAGACAAGACTTCTGTCTGCATATTTCTCTCAGGGTATTAAACTTGGAGATTTCACCAAGTCACTTTGGGCATTCCAAATTCATAAAGTCTATGTCTACCACAAAATTGCATAAGATGAACACAAGAAATCTACCGATAGTCTGAGTTCCCGCAGCACCTCTCACAAGAAGCAGGGGAAGATAAATGAGAGCACAAATCTTTATCAGTTATTCAAATGCCAAGTGTACGTAGATTTTATGTGTAATACGTGTATGAGTAAGTATTGAAAGTATGCAAATGATACTCCCAAGTGGAGTTTGACTAAATATAAAAAAAATGTACAACTAGCATGCAAAACGGTCAAAGTATTAACCCATCACAGTAAACTAGTTGGATTATATTTTAATGAACACAAAAAATGTCTTATATACATATTTGTATATTTGTTTGAAATCACAAATTACATTTTCCATTTGTCGTACACAATTCACATTCTACAAATCTCATAAGCTTTTTATTTGATTGTATATATGTGTTTTGTACTATTCTTCCTAAATTGTTCTTTATATGTAATCACAATTGAACTCTTGCCTAAAACGTTTTAATCTCTTAGTAATGTTACTATGAATATTTTTTGTTCCTGCACAGCAGTAGTTTTATATATATATATATATATATATATATATATATATATATATATATTCTTGAAATAACAGATGTCAAAGAGTTTACATATTCATGTAGAACGATTTAACAGGTTAAAAGATATAGACATACAGCCCTATTAAATTACCTCAATGTGTAAAACCGTAGCCCATAACATAGCCCGTAAGACTTCCGGCTATTAAATTGGCCGCGTAAAACAACCCGCCAGCGACTTGCGGGTTAAGGGCGAAAAAAAACTACGGGATGTCAAAAATTGCACTCCAATTCCTTTGTTCTTTCAATATATATATATATATATATATATATATATATATATATCATATATATAGTTGTGAGCATGCGAGTTGTTGCTAACGCTTGCGGGCTCGCGTATCAAAACATGAAAAACACAATAAATACACACAACAAATACATAAAAAGCTTACCTACAGGAAGAGAGAGCACCCAGGACATCGAAAACTGAAGTTACACCTCAATTTAAGTTAAAATAAAAGAGTTTAGACACTGGAAGATTCTCTAAGCGAGAGAAAAAATGGCCGCCGAAAAAAACAAAAACAAGGCTACAGCAGTCTAAAGACGCAAAACACCACCAAACACCTATGTATATCCCGAAAAAGACATACGAGATTTGAAAACAAGGACGCAGCAAGGGGAGGCACCAAGGACCTCTGCAAGTAAAGTTACACCTCGATTTAAGTACAAATTTCGGAGTTTAGACACCCGAAAAACACCTAAGCAAGAGAAAAAATGGCCACCGAACAAAACGAAAACAAGGCTAAAGGACCCTAAACACGCAAAACACCACCATAAACACGCAAAACCCCACCAAACAGCTACGGATATTCCGAAAAGTCGTTCGACATACAAAACAAAGGACGCTAAATCAGCCACAGCTGCATACCACACATTAGTCACCATTTTAGAACAATAACTTATACAATGCGGAAGTACACAGCTACGCTAACAGATTTGCCTCTCGCACGCACACTATTACACTGCACACATTCATCACGCTTACACAGCAGCTCCACACCACTAATGCTGCAGCAACATCAAAACAGATTGTCAGCTCTTCAACACAATGCTTCCTGCATATATTACTTCAAAATAGGTAAAGTATATTACTTTATTAATGTATTATTTATTTGATTACCATACACCAAACAGCATTAGCTCACTTACAATTTTATTGCCATCATTTTTTGACGGGCAATTCGCTAGTATATATATAATAGTTATTGATCTATAATGCATCAAATCAAATTAAGGTTTGAAGGTTTGATTCATAAATTTTCTATATTTCAATATAGTAAAATAATATTATATATACATAAATATATATATATATATATATATACATTTATATGTATATATATATATATATATATATATATATATATATATATATATAAATATATATATGTGTGGTCAAAAATATCTAAAACTTAGGAGTGTGTGGTGGTAGGCCACGGAGGATTTCTTCAAGTGCATAATCCAGTCTAAACCCATGGCCCTATCAAACAGAGTTCAACTTAGGCTCTATTGCAGTGTTGTTTGCTGTATAAATGGTACTTCTGTGTGGTCCAAGTCAGATTACTGCAGTTCCCCTAGGGCAGATAGGAGTGGTTTGTCATCTATTGAGATCTGAACAAGTGCATCTGAAGAACTTAGCCAAGATAAAGCACGTGATACATGCAGAAGACCTTCCTTCTTGGGTCCATGCCTTTATAATCACTACTGACCTAATGCAACTACCTATATCTCGGACTACCAAATACAGAACAACATTGCTTACAGTTGGTACAGAATACTGCTGCAAGGTTATTAACAAACCAGTCTCCCTATGAAAGACTGCATATATTAGTATTAATGATTAACCTCTCCTCAAATCTTGACCTGCCTGGGGGTCCCTGAGGAGAGGTTTAAGGAACCACTGCTCTAGATGATGAAGGTTCCAGATACCTGAAGGAGCTCCACACTCCTGATGATCCAACTCGTAGTCTGAGATCTGCGAAAATCTATTAACCATCCAGAGAATCTCTTCACAAAACCTCTGGTCTTGAGATTTTATGTATGCAGCACAAAGATTCTGGTACACTACCTTGTCCAGAGATGGCCCCTAGCTTAGACATTTTTAAAACGAGACTGAAGATAATTCTCTACACTTAGGCTTTCAAATAAGTTATTCCTCTCATTTTTCTCTCTCCTTTGTTGCTCTCCTACTAAGCACGTTGAGTCCCATTTGGGAGAAAACACAATATAAATTATTTCTTATTATTATTATAATCATTGTCTCTGTGTATAATAAGTTACATGTAAAAACATTTATAATTTATTTCTGGAAGGCCAAATATCTTGACTTATGCTTTCATCTATTTAAGTTCCATCCCCCTATATTAATCAAATCAAATTAGCATATGGTGCTTCTCATTAGTTTAGAGTGATATGCATAGATTAGATTCAATATAACAAGAATGAAATAGTTTCATATACAACTATTACTTTCCAACGTTAAAGCTTGATTTTGCTATTACGATCTACAACCTTAACACATCAAACTTCAAATTCCTGCATGGTTTTTATTACAAGCTTATAATTCACTGTTTTAATAAAGTGACTCCATAGTCTTGACACAAGGATGGGGACTTATGAATACATGCCATGAATGGCAGCAAGTCATCCTGCCTTTATTTATAAGCTTAATCTACAGCACAAGTAAACATCCAATTTCACCCAAAGCAAAATAATTCATAAGCCACCGTTGCAAGAAGCTAGTGTTCAAATTTACCAGAAATTCCAATTTTTTTGTAAAGCCACTTCTTTTAAAAGTGTTTGTTTTTACTTTTACAAGCAATGTTTTAAACAATGGTTTTATATTTAGCTACAGATTCATCACATTGTGATATTAGGGATTTTTTGAGGTTCTTACTGTTAGATCAAAAACTTTCAATTTTGTTTCTGTCAATTACTTATAAATAGTATACATTAGTGTGAATAAAAAAATAATTGTAGCGTTCCAGAATAAAATACCTAATTGTGTGCCAAGGCAGACAATAGAACCTGGAAATAAGGTCTGAGAGCTGTATCCGCAATAAAGCTCCTGTTGAGACAGAGTGGAGAAAAGGACAAGGAGAAATCTTAACCCATTCAGTACTAGTGGGAAATATGATTTACAAATGTCTTTCAAACAATGGAGGGAGGGGAATTTACTAAGCATCTCAAAGTACTGAGATGAGGTGAGAAGGACATTGATCTCAAATGTTCCTGACATAAAACAGTGCATAGTAAATGTAGGGGTGCACATCTCAACCACTTGAGATGCTTAGTACATTCCACCTCTGTTTGCAACATATTAGCAGCCTCATTAAATTGGGGCAACATTGTAAAATGAAGTCCGTAACTCAAAATTTACATGTTACGGCTATTAAAATACCCCCTTAACATTGCTCACAGCGCACTTGCATGTTAACACGCAGGATGGCGAGAATAGGCTACACATTGAGCAACACTGAACTTCGCTCACGTAAATCCTTTCATGTGTAATGCCTGTAACCGCTACTTGTTCAATTCAGCTATTAAATTGCAATGTGGTCGCTCGCGAGCAAGCACGTAACAAGCAAATGGAGCCCAAAGGCCAACGTGTGCTCGAGAGGACAATACATAGCACTTGTAATGTAAATAACAACACTCTACTGTACATTTATTAAAAGTGAAAGTGATGTTAGTAGCACAACATTCTCAAGCCCGCAAATCGGCTCCGAAAAATATTTCATGTTTAGATTTTGTGTTATATCGATCCCTGCAATCAATGTGTTAAGACATATACTGTAACTCACATGTAATATATTTACAGCTTTATCAATATTGCATTATATCTGGACTGTGGGTCCGATCTCAAACTGTACGTGAAGCACATAGGACTTCAAAATCTACCCTCCCCTTTTTCAGTAACATAACGCTAACAATCTCTTTTTCCATTGACTCCGTCTGAACACGTAACTACGTGATTGCTTAATTGTTTGCGTCTGAGGACGCAACTCCGACGGCCGAGAACTGATTTACAAAATAGAGTCTCTCGCTTGTAGCTCGCAGCCCTTTCTAATTTAATAGCAACATAACTGGGCCAAATTTCAACCCCGCAGCCATTACGTGTTTCACGTTGGAGTTACTGGCTTCAAATTTAATGAGACTGTAAATCCGCAGTGGGTCACTGACAACGCTCTACTCTGTATTCACTCTATGGTGAAGTATGGAAGTAACTAAATATTCTTGGACCTCAGAGCACATTCTGCAAGCCGACACCTCTTCCCTTTTTATTCATACAGTATATGCATGTTTTATAAGTTTATTGCATTATATATTTTCACTGGGTATCTGTAGGTACTAATCATAAATACACTGCATCATAAGTAATGACACGATGATAAACTTCCTTTAGGCTAGGCCTACATGATCAAGGAGATGTTATGTCTCTGCCCCTGAGAATTTTAGACTATTGTGCAAATATATAAAGACTGTTAGTTCTGTTGACATATGTTTTAGGTATTTTTTAAATGTGTTTATCGTCATGTATACTTATAAAGTATTGGTTAGTTTGCGGTGCAGTTCACCCTTTCTTTGTGTTGAAAACTTTACCAGATTCTTCGATTTTAGATTATCTGTGTGTTGAAATATTTACTAGATGTTACTTTCTCTTCTCCTTTTTTGTGCCTTACCATAAAATATTTTCTTATTTTTGTAGTGTACTGACTATTGTTTTCTTTCAATTTCTTCCATGTGGTAAAATCGATATTATTTATTTCTTATTTATCTATACATTGTTTTAGATGTGAAGATGAATTGTTATCCAAATAAGTTTGTGATATACAGGTCGATATTGAACTCCTAGAAGTTAATTTTTGTATTGAATATTTTAAGTAGTGCTGGCTTAATCGACCAGATGATAAGTATGGGCTTTGCATCCATTCCCTTCAGATGCATTGAGCTACATTATGTGTGCATTTTAATCAGTCAGTAGTAATGGATCAAATTGAAATGAATATATATAGCTGTCTATAGATCGGTCTTTTTGTCTGGCCAAGCAAATATTTCGTCTTTTTCCATCCAACAAGATAAGACAAACAAACATTTGCGTACGTTTTTATGGTTATTTATTTCTGTGTTCAGTAACAAAAGCTGTATACGAGTTAAGAGCATTACATTGGTCTTCTTAATGTATTATTCAGAAATTATTATTATTCAGTAACTTTGAATACTTCTTGCACATCTTGGTCTATGCATCAACTCATAGTTTGGAACTTTCACATTCTTTCTGTGGTCATTCTAGCTTTACATTCAAGACTTGAGTACTATGCTTCTTGTTTTTAGAGATTTGTTATATTCTCCATGGCGATAGAGCTTCATATGTCGGCACAAATATGAATTTTCAGAGCCTGTAAGGTCCTTGAAGCAAACCCTTTAGTCTTCTTTGTCTGCTTTTCTGCTACCCTATAATTATAACAGAGTTCTGAAATTCAGCATGATATGCTTCTAGTTTCTTAACATTGCCACTACTGAACAGGTTCATCTCATGTGTTACATTTTTCATTAACATATCAGTTCAATACTTTCAAGATAGTTATTTTAAGATAAAATTAGATATTACAATAACTTTTCACTTAATTATTTGATCATTATTTGAAGACATGGATCTGCTAAGTAGGAACTTAGATCAAGGCAACTCAGTGGATGTAGTCTTTTTGGATTTTGCAAAGGCTTTTGATACAGTGCCATTTGGGAGACTATTATGCAATCTAAGATATACATGAATTGCAGTAAATATCTGCTCATGGATTGAGATCTGGCTGAAAGACAGGAAGCAAAGGGTTTTTGTAAATGGAACATACTCCGATTGGACTAATGTGGAAAGTGGGGTTCCTCAGGGTTCAGTATTAGGTCCTTTGCTTTTTAACATATTTATTAATGACTTAGACGTAGGATTGGAAAATATTATTTCCATTTTTGCTGATGACACTAAGTTGTGCAATGTAATTTAATCAGATAATGATGTACTTTCCCTCCAAAGGGATATGCATAAATTAGAGAAATGGGCTTCTAAATGGCAGATGAGATTTAATATGAATAAATGTAAAGTTATGCATCTGGGAAGGAAAAATAGCCATACAAATTAATAATCGTAATGGAGCAAATCTAGAGGTATCAGATATTGAAAGGGATTTGGGAGTACTTGTGGACAACCACCTAGGTAACAGTTCTCAATGCCAAGCAGCATCTGCGAAGGCAAATAAAATATTAGCTTGTATTAAGAAGGGTATAGAAGCAAGGGAAGCAAATATCATTCTGCCACTGTACAAATCTCTAGTACGCCCTTATTTGGAATATGGTGTAAAACTTTGGGCACCACTTCATAAAAATACATTTTAGAGCTGGAAAATGTACAGAGAAGGACAACAAAACTAATAAGGGGATTGGAGGGGCTAAGTTATGAAGACTAACCAAATTAAAGGTATTTTCCCCAGAAAAAAGGCGTTTTAAGAGTAGATATGATTAACTTATATAAATAATTCCTGGGTCAGTATAAAGCTTTGTCAAGTGAACTTTTTGTGCCAAGAAGATTTCAACTGACAAGAGGACAACCTTTGAGGTTAGAAGTAAAAAGATTTTATCTTAAAGATAGAATAGGGTTCTTCACTGTAAGGGTGGTTAAACGGTGGAATTCTCTACCAATGGAGATGGTGACAGCAGATTCGATAGATAACTTTAAAAAGGGATTGGATATATTTTTAAATAATACGGGCATGTAGGGTTATCTTGGATAATTAGAGAGGGAGTATTGACCCAGGGAGGAATCTGATCGCCAGTATCTGGGGTTAGGAAGGAATTACATTTTTTTCCCTTTTGAGACAATTGGCAAAGTTTCAATGGGAGTTTTCTGTTTGCCTTTCTTTGATTCAATTATTCAATTAACAATTAATCTGCACATTGCAGCTCAGAGAAGATCTAAAAAGGTTGAAGTTGATGGACTAAAAGTTATTTTTCAACCTCAATTACTATGTACTGTAACTATGTAAGTATCACCAATGACAAACAACTTTCTTTCATCACAAGCCAGACTATCTGCTCTCAAGAGCTGAGTCTCTGGAACAATATAAGAACAGAGAGGCTCTGTTTGTGAAATTGTAAAAAGATTTAATTATTTTAAAAGTCCACCTCCCTATGCTCCCCACCCCTCCCTCCATTGATAACGATAAGCCCACTCCTCATGCTTCCACCTGCCATAAATTGTTGAAACAATATATGAAAACTTTTACAAATTTAGATTTTCTCTAATGTTTCTACATTCATAGCTTAAACAGCTGTTAATGTTAGTTTGTTACATACTTCACAAACATGATTTTTTCTTGAAGTACAATGGTCCATATTTATATTTGTACACTGTTCATGCAATGTAATAGAACTGCAGTAAATATATGCCCATGAAAATAGGCTATAGACAGGAAACAAAGGGTTGTTGTAAATGAAACATAATCAGATTGTACTAATTTGGTAAATGGGGTATCTCAGGGTTCAGTATTAGGTCCTCTTCTCCTTGTTGACATCCATATTAATGATTTAGAAGTAGGACTGGAAAATAATGTCCCAATACTTGCAAGATTATAAAATCAGAAAATGATGCACTTTCACTCCAAAGATGAGAAAAAAAGGCAGCTAAGTAACAGGTGAGACTTAGTACAAATACATTCATTCATTTGGGAAGGAAAAACAAGCATGCACTTTATAATGTAAATTGAGAGGTATCAGAGATCAAAAGCAACATATCACCTACATAACATTACTCAATCCAAGCAGCATCGATAAAATACTAGTCAAATAATAGCATGTATTAAGAGGGATAGGAGAAGGGCAACAAAATTAATAAAGGTAATGGAGGGACTAAGCTATGAAAAAATACTAACCAAATTAAACATATTGGGCCTCATTCAATTGAGTCCTCGGGAGATCCGGGCATCCGTAAGGGAGTCCGCAAGTTATTTTGCTATTTAATTGGCGTGTTCTTGTGGGCTCCGACCAGGTTGCAGGCTCCGGCCTCCGATTCCATGCGATTGTTAACAGCAAGTTACAGCCTGTCCAAGCCTTTGATCTTTCATGGCCGCAAGAGTTACAATCACTAAAATTGATTTTCATTTGCTGCTATGCCTCAAGCCCGCAAATGTTTTCACACCCGTAAATGGCACAAATCATACGAGTACCAGATAGGACGCGCAAAGAGGTTAAAGACATGTACTGGACGGTAAATGATGGGGAACACAATGGAAGACATTATAATTAATTGCACAACAGTCTCAAGCCAGTAAATTCTGCAATAATAAATATTATTTTATATGTGTAATTTCGTGGTTATAACAATCTTTGGAATCAATGAGTTAATACATATCAGGCCCCCCACATTGGCTAGAACATTGACTTCTTTCATATTTATTATTTTGTACACTGCAGGTTTGCAGGTCCGATCACATATCGGACCCTGAAACGCTTGTTGATTGACATGTAACCTCCATGTTTTACTGACTTCATGATGATGGGCTCCTCTTCTATTGGCTGTTTCTGCATCAAGAGTTGCGGTCTTGCTTAATTGATCATTTTCCATGCTACATATGATGGCATGGTTTAGGATTTTCCCTTTTAGGCCGGGACCTGCAGTCTTGTCTATTTGAATAGCACCCTAAGTCTAGCATGCTGTGGGCCCACAGCAGGCCCGCAAACATACAGCCTACATCCCGTGGCCTCCGAATTGAATGAGTGTCTTTAGAAAAAAGGTACTTAAGGTGGGATATGATTACTTCCCCGGTCAATGTAAGGCTTTGTCAGAGGAACTTCTTTGTCAAGAGGTTTTAAACTGACAAGAGGGTATCCCTTGGGGATAGAAGAAAAAAGATCCCAGCTTAAGAAAATAAAAGGGTCATTCACAAATAGGTGCAGTCAGACTGTGGAACTCTCTACCAAAGGTGATAAAACAGTAAATTCAATAGATAACTTTAAAAAGAGGTTGGTTGGATATATTTTTTACTAAAATGGGCATACAGGGAGTAATACGATTGCCAGAATTTTGGGATGAGGAAGAATTTTTTTTTGTCAGTGTTTGAATGTGTTTTTTTGTTTGTCTTCCTGTAAATCAATTAACATTTCACTAATTCCAAGAATAACAGGAGATAAAAAAAAGGTTGAAATTGGACTAAAAGTCTTTTTTTTCAACCTCAATTACTATGCTAATAAATTGCATCTCTCAGTTTTGTCATGCAGTATACTTACTAATGACCTATTGACTTGACAATGTACTGCCTCATAATGTTTTAAATGCTCTATATTATATTCCAAATTGGTAAAAGCTAAATATTCACAACCCTGTTGGTGATCACTCTTTTATTTATTATTTTGTTATGTACTTGTACGTAATATTGGTTTTCTTAAAGGAAGCAGCTCTCCATGAATCACAAAAAAGGATCAAGATCAGAAGCTGTGAAACAAATGACAACAATAAGACCTGTCACAAAGTAAGAAGGGAATCATGACATCCTGTATCAAAAAATCCAAAAGACAACAAATGGTGAGAATATATTTAGACGTGTGGTGAGTGCGAGACGTGACAGTCTAAGTACACACACTACAGCTGCATAGACGTCTGATTCACACAGACGCTGTCAGAATGACTCTTCTATCCATGTGTATAAGAAAAAATATGTAGACGTGGAAAACGTGGCAAAGGATTTTGCCTGAAGGGGAAAAAAAAGAAAGCAAAGGAGAAATGAAGAAACTTGAAAGTAAAAAGATTCTCTGTTTTTAACAAGGCTTATAATAAATAAATAAAGTGACATAAATATGCAATCTGGCTTGTATGAATGTATTATTTCTATCTGATGAAATATTAAATTGTCTGATTGAAAAATCCTCCAGTTATCGCTCATTTTTTTATTGCATTTTATTTTTGCGACCTTTAGTGATATTGCCATTGTACAACGCAGAGATCTCAGCAACAGCTACCTCTCAAGGATGTCAGAAACAGTCATTGTAATATGCCAGTGAATGGCATGGCATCTTTAGGATGGTAAAGCTCAGAAAAACTTTTGTGCCAGTATTATTAAGCACATGTTGAATAATTTATTGATTTTTTTTTTTGCATTTCCTAATTTTTTCTATTTTTTGTGTCGGTTGACTTCACTTGTGCTTATATTTATTATCACTTGTGCTATATTGCTGCAAAAACAGCTTCTTAAATTCAGTGAAACCGAGCATAGATTGTTTCCTTCTGCACTGTCTTATTTACCTTTTTACAAATGGAACCCAAACACTACAATTGTTAGTTACTGGAGCCCGTAATGTAGCCTGTAAAATAATTTACAGTGCCTTGCAAAAGTATTCAACACCTTGACTTTTTACCTATTTTGTTACATTACAGCCTTAAGTTCAATGTTTTGTTAATCTGAATTTTATGTGATGGATCAGAACACAATAGTCTAAGGTGGTGAAGTGAAATGAGAAAAATATCTACATTAAACTATTTTTTACAAATAGAAAACAGAAAATCCACCTGTGTGCAATCTAAGTGTCACATGATCTGTCATTACATATACACACCTTTTTTGAAAGGCCCCAGAGGCTGCAACACCAAAGCAAGAGGCACCACTAACCAAACACTGCCACGAAGACCAAGGAACTCTCCAAACAAGTAAGGGACAATGTTGTTGAGAAGTACAAGTCAGGGTTAGGTTATAAAAAATATCCCCAGGAGAACCATCAAATCTATCATAACCAAATGAAAAGAACATGGCACAACAGCAAACCAGCCAAGAGACGGCCGCCCAACAAAACTCAAGGACCGGGCAAGGAGGGCATTAATCAGAGAGGCAGCACAGACACCTAAGGTAACCCTGGAGGAGCTGCAGCGTTCCACAGCAGAGACTGGAGTATCTGTACATAGGATGACAATAAGCCGTACGCTCCATAGAGTAGAAGAAAGCCATTACTTTCAGCAAAAAAGAAAATGGCACGTTTTGAGTTTGCGAAAAGGCATGTGGGAGACTCCCAAAATATATGGAGGAAGGTGCTTTGGTCTGATAAGACTAAAAAAAATGAACTTTTCGGCCATCAAAGAAAACCCTATGTCTGGCGCAAACCCAAAACATCGCCCAAAGACCACTGGTCAGGACTGGGAAAATGGTCAGAGTTGAAAGGAAGATGGATGGTGCTAAATACAGGGATATTCTTGAGCAAAACCTGTCCCACTCTGTGCGTGATTTAAGGCTAGGACGGAGGTTCACCTTCCAGCAGGACAATGACCCCAAACACACTGCTAAAGCAACACTTGAGTGGTTTAAGGGTAAACATGTAAATGTGTTGGAATGGCCTAGTCAAAGCCCAGACCTCAATCCAATAGAAAACCTGTGGTCAGACATAAAGACTTGAAGGAGCTGGAGCAGTTTTGCAAGGAGGAATGGGCAAAAATCCCAGTGGTAAGATGTGGCAAGCTCATAGTGACTAATCCAAAGTGACTTGGAGCTGTGATTGACGCTAAAGGTGGCTCTACAAAGTATAGTTATGCACATTGACTTTTTCTGTTATTTTGTCCTATTTATTGTTTGCTTCACAATAATAAAAAAAAAAAAACATCTTCAAAGTTGTGGGCATGTTCTGTAAATTAAATTATGCAAATCCTCAAACAATCCATGTTAATTCCAGGTTGTGAGGCAACAAAACACGAAAATGCCAAGGGGGGTAAATACTTTTGCAAGGCACTGTACTATTCAATTGGCATCTTTTAGCTACCCGGAAACGATTTGCGGGTATAGGCTAAAAAGCCTTGCGGTTGTCAAAACCGTAACTGCAACCCAGCTAAGACTTTGATCTTTCAAGCCCCGTAAATGTTACAATCGCAAATCAATTGCTACAATTCTTCAAGCCTGCAATTGTTTCACACTTGTTAATGGCAAATGTAGAATAAGATCCTATGAGTATCAGATAGGACTCGCAAAAGGGTTAAACAGCTGTTTGTAGCACTGTAAATGCAAATAAAAAATCAATACTGCACTTTAAAAGATGGCGAAAGCGATAAAAGACATTAAAATTTATTGCACAACAGTCTCAAGCTCGCAAATCTGCAATAACATTTTTTTTTTACTTTTCATTTCTGTGTTATATCAATCTCGGGAATCAAGGAGTAAATACCTATCAGGCCAGAACAGTATCATCATTAATTTTTATTATTTTGTACATTGCCGGATTGAGAGTCTGATCGACGGCCCCATTTACTAATGGCTAATTCTAAATTATTAGTTACAGTTAGTATTGCTTAATTAATTATGATCATGCTCTGAAATGCTACTTACAAGTGCATGGTTTACGGTTTAGGCTTTCAGCCAGGTAGCTGCGGGCTTGATCAGTTGAATCGCTCTGTAATTGTTGCCAACTGCAATTGAATAGGGGCCTACATATGGTAGCTTACTGGGAGTTGAAGTGACACATTTTAACACCCCAAAAGGAAGTTAGTTTCACCTTATAGTTCATTAAATCTGTATATACATTGTACTAGCCATTTTCTGTTTTAGGAAATAATTCCTGAGATATTTAGCATTGGTTGTAAAGTTACTTTAAGGTAATGATGGGCTCAATATGCTTATATTTAACTCAGATTGCTTGATAAGAGTGGTAGGACTGCATGATAAACTTAGAGGAGCAATGTTTTGGCACCACAGAGACAGATAAGCAGACTGTAATTCATATAGATTATCTCAGGAAGGATTAACTTTTGAAGGAAATGGCTAGTACAATATATAGCTAGTTTTCATGCTCGTTAAGATTACCTTAAAAAAATAACAACTTGATTTTGGGGTGACAGGGTCCCCTTAATGTATTAAAAAGTATAGCAAATAGGTCTTACAATGATGGCTATATATTTAGAACGTCATTTGCCTTATACCTAACAAAAATATTCCCGCAAAACATACATATGTGACACTAAAGGAAAAAGGAAAACATCACTCAGACAATCCATTATTCACAATGTCCCAACTTTCCCATCAGGAAATCATATATATACGTAATAGGATATGTATATGGCACAATATAGATTTATGAGGTCTATCAAGGAAAATTCCATTTGTTATTTGGAGAAACGTAATTGATATGGTGGTTAAAAGACAAAGACATTTTTGGGAAATACTGAAAAAAATCTCCCTGGCTATTTATAATACTCAATCATTCTAATGCTGCAGATGAGAATTGGCTCCTAGCTTTAACAGCCTTATTAAATTGCAATTCGGTAAATTTAAAAGGGCTCTATTTAAGCACACAGCATATTTTATTTACAGAAATTATACTCGAGTCACTCTCCCCCCCCACCGTGTCTCTCTAACCCCCCCGTGTGTCTCTAACCCCACCCCCGTGTGTCTCTAACCCCCCCCCCCCCGTGTGTCTCGGCACCCCCCGTGTCTCGGCACCCGGTATATGCTAATGACGCGGCGCGCATGTGTGACGTCACATGCGCGCCTTCGCCGGGTCAAGGAGCGGAGGCCGGAGCACAAGCAGGTAAGTGAGGGGAGAGGGGGAGGTATTTAGGGGGGTTTAGGTGGAGGAGGGGGGTTGAGGGGGGTTTAGGTTGAGGAGGGAGGTTGAGGAGGGAGTTGAGGATGAGGAGGGAGGTTGAGGATGAGGAGGGAGGTTGAGGATGAGGAGGGAGGTTGAGGATGAGGATGGAGGTTAAGGATGAGGAGGGAGGTTGAGGAGTGGGGTTGAGGAGGGTGATAAGGGAGGGGGGAAGAGACACAGGGAAGGGAGAGGTTGGAAGAGACACAGGAAAGGGAGAGGGGAGAAGAGACACAGGGAAGGGAGAGGGGAGAAGAGACACGGAGAGAGAGGGGGACACAGAGGGCACAAGAGGGACACAGGGGCAGCACATTTCCCACCCTCGGCTTATACTCGAGTCACTCATTTTACCCAGTATTTTGTGGTAAAATGGGTGCCTTGGCTTATACTCGGGTCGGCTTATACTTGAGTATATACGGTAACTAAAAACTTCTGTAAAAAAAATATGCTGTGTGCTTAAATAGAGCCCTTTTAAATTTACCGAATGGCAATTTAATAAGGCTTAGATTACAAATGCCTGTAAACTCACCTGTTCTTTATTCACAGACAAATAATTCACCACCATAGTGGGAACGGAAACATTGAAATTAAGGAAACTTTAAACACTTAGTTATCCATAGTGTATAAATGTTGTAGGTTAGTATATGAATTAGTCTACAAAAAAATATAAAAAATGTATTATGTTTACTGGTCTATGTACTATCTAGATTTATTCTCCAGCTTTGGGATCCCTAGAACGTTGCTAAAGTGATATTTACATTTCTAGATTGGGCTCTTATTATTTTCAAAATGAAAATGATATATAGTTGTCAGCAGTGCGGGTTGTCAAAGTTTGTTGCTAACGCTGCGGCCCAAAGGCGCTCCTTGCCAGCAACTGCGGACTTTAGGCCCGCAAATGCGGACCCTCGCGATTCGAGGGGTTGCATTTGCGGAGGTGGAGGCTCCCACCGCAACCGCAAAATGTATGGACTTAGCATCCGCAAATAAGGGGCCGCGGATTACGACCTCGCAAAAATAGGACCTAAGCGCCAGAAACCTGCGCACATGAAAACATTAAAAACACAATAAATACACACAAAAAACACATAAAAAGCGTACCCACCGCAAGGGGAGGCACCCAGCACCTCTAAATCTGAAGTTACACCTCAATTTAAGTAGAAATTCAAGAGTTTAGACACCCGAAAATCCCCTAAGCAACAGAAAAAATGGCCGTCGAGAAAACGAAAACGAGACTACAGGACCCTAAACACCCAAAACACCACGAAACACATACAGATTTTTTGAAAAAGCCAAACGAGGTCTAAGAACAAGGACGCAAAATCAGCCACAGCCGCTTACCACACATTAGGCGCCATTTTACAACACTAACTTACACAATGCGGAAGTACACAGCTACCCTAACAGATTTTCCTCGAGTACGCACATTATTACGCTACACACTGCACACATTGCTGACACTTACACAGCAGCTCCACAACACTGAAAACACACATTGTATGCTGCAGCAACATCGAAACAGATTGTCAGCTCTTCAACACAATGCTTCCTGCCTATATTACTTCAAAATAGGTAAAGTATATTAATTTATTCATTTCTTAATTATTTCCAATGCTGCTCATAGCACACAAACAAACAACAGCCTCGCAATGAGCGCCAAAGGCGCTCATTGCGAGGCACGCTATGAGTGCCGAAGGCGCTTAGGGCGAGGCTAGCAATGAGCGCCGAAGGATCTCGGAACACCTACAAAATGAATGTCGCAACCAAACACCATT
This sequence comes from Discoglossus pictus, assembly GCA_027410445.1. Taxonomy (NCBI): domain Eukaryota; kingdom Metazoa; phylum Chordata; class Amphibia; order Anura; family Alytidae; genus Discoglossus; species Discoglossus pictus. The sequence goes on from CM050169.1 coordinate 196,395,691, forward strand.
ACCTGCCTTACAATCTTATTGCTGTCATTTTTTGACGGGCAAGTCGCTAGTTATTAATAAGTATTAGTTATAAAGTGCCAGTGTTTTACACAACACTATATACAGACCAGCTTCTATTAACAAACAAGATACAGAGCAGGTGTTCCAGGCCTGAGGTTCACACATATTCAGCATGAATGGTTGCTGTGGATAGAAAGGTCTATTAGTATGTTAATGAGCTGTTTTATTTGCATTTTTGAGCTTACACTTCTTTAAAAGGCCAATGAAGTCATCCAACCTGCTTCTCAGTAACAGATACAGCAGTGCAAATAAACATGCACATAGGCCCCTATTCAATTGTGCAATTATTGTTTACTGGAGCCCATAATGTAGCCCGTAAACTAATTTCATAATCAATTGTCGTCTTTTAGCGAGCCACAAACAATCTATGTGTTACAGGTTGAAAATCCCTGCGGCTGTCAAAATCTTGTAACTTACAACCCATCTAAGCCTTTGATCTTTCAAGCCTGCAAAAGTTACAATCGCTAAAAACGCAAATCGCTATTCAGTTGCTACAATTCCTCTGGAGACTTTCCTTGTTTCTCATTTCTCAGAGACTGAAGAAGGCAGAAATGCATCCCTTCCATCTTGTAGACAACAGCATTATTTATCCTGCTGCTTAGAGACCCAGAGACTCACCTTGCTGTATATCTATCGGCCTGTGTCCTGCACAGCAACTTTTCCTCTCCTTGAGGTATGCAGGTTCTCAAATGACCATAAACAGTGATGTGTGAATGCACATAAAATATTCCATTCAATACATTTCACTTGGTTTTCCATTGAACCTCCACAGTTACTATCCTTTTCTCTCATCCTTACTTGATTCTATGCACATCCTAAAATACCATAATTAACAAAGAATAGCAAAAAATTTTTTAATTGAATGTATGATTTATGGTCCTTTCAGAACCTGCAGAGCTGTGTAAGTAATAGAGAGGAAGGTAGTAGCTGTGAAGGCAGGTGGGAAAAACAAGTCAAATAAATTTAACAGAATTAAATATTTGTGTGTTAACTTGGATACTACTGTATTTATAGCCGTTTGAGGAGGTTTAGATGCACTCAGAGATTCAGATAAAGTTGTGCAGGACACAGGCATGTAGACCCAGAAGAGCAAGATAGAACATTTGAGAGGTACATAATGGGCAGGAGGCAATCATTCATGGAAGAATACCCAATGTGAATTTTGTGTCTCGATCCTGTAGAGGTATATATGTTGTCGTTCAGTCACCTTGGACTCTTCGTGATCCTATGGTCTGCAGCACACCAGGCACATCAATCATTATGCCTCTAATTGTGCTTATCCATAAGGTTATCTTGGCAAAGATGCTGGGGTGGGTTGCCTGTTCCTTCTCCACTGGACCGCAATTTGTCTGACAATTCTGCTATGATCTGCCCATCTTGTGTGATCCTATATGGTATAGCTCACAACTTCACTGAAGTGCATGAGTCTCTTTACCACAACAAGATCCAGATGGGGATATTTATGCATACATACATTTATACATGTATATTACTTATACATGGATCTCATTCACAGAGCAGAAATGTGAGCTGCCGCTTGCCTGGTACTAGCTTCCTGCAGCCCAGAATTGTCAACAATGTTTACAAAAACTAATTAAATCTGTTTTAATATGTATAAAACATTCTACTTTGCCGTACACATATATTACATCTATATTTATATATTATTTTCTTTTTGGAGAATATGCATACAAGACCAAAAGCAGTTGCCACACTACTCAATTAAAAAAAAATGTTTGTTTTTCAGCTGCAGATGAATTATGGACAAGTTTAGACAGTTTTGTGTGATGGCCTCTGAAAAGTCACCATTAATTATGAGCAACACTATTTCAATTTCTATTAGTGGACCTGTGGAGCGTCTTTTATATCGTCAATAGAACAGTACTTTATTCACCTATAAATTAAAAATTTGGATTTAATTGGATTCCTACAATTTCCTACAAAATATGTAGAGGATGGTTTTGGATCTTGTCCCAACCGCAAGTACAAATTTTGTGGTGAGTAGATTCAGAAGGATTTAAGCCCAGTTAACCTCCCGGAGGTGGTCCCCTTTTAATTCAAGTAATTGCACGTACTGCAAAATGATATATCTAAAAAAGAAACTACATACTGTATGTAATTGGAGTTTTACATTTCCTTTAAATGTAATATTGTAAAAACTATGTAAAGCTATTAAATGCTAGTTTTTCTTTGAACCTATACATATACAGGGATGAGCCTCCAAATGTTGTACCTTAATTCTTCCATCGTAGTAATTCTAAGTTGCATCTACTATGCCAGTTTTTGGATACTGGGAGAGAAACCCTTTAAACATTCCCAGCCTCCTCTAAGTGTGGCAAAGGGATTCCCACGGACATACTCAATAAACCAGTCTTACATCAAGATCTCTTGGGAGAATAATAACATATAAAAAAACAAGAGTGAGGAAAAGAAATGAAAACAGAGATCATAAAGTAATAGAGTAAAGAAAATAAGCAAGGACAGTTTGGCAGCTTTAATCATAAAATAATTAAAGCATAACGTGATACAGTGAATTTGCAAAATAGAACAATTTCTTCCGTTCTCAACATTATTATTCTTAGATTGTCTATGAAAATATTAAAAAAAGTGCCATAAAACCAAATTTTAAATACTGCTCTTGTTTGCTAGATCCCTTGTAGAAGCAATCTCTATTTTACCCTGATATTTTACTCATGATTTGGCCATTGTTCTCCATCCAAGATTTGAATCTGGGGACTGGAGGATTGTCCCTGGGTTGTGGCCCATCTGATCAGTCTATCATTGGTTGGCCCTGGTCAATGGAGGCAACATTAATGACCATTACTTGCACCTATTCTTGCACTCTGGCCCGTGGACCCACCAGCACTGATCATTTATTTTTGTTCAATCTGATTTCTACTTTGCACGTTAACTAGGGAGTTAATATTGGTTGGGAGCCTTGTAAATGAAATATATTTTAGTGATTCAACATTTTATTTTAGTCTTGTGGCATTTTTTGGCGGCCTCCCAACTGATCCCGAGTTACGGGCTTGTAAAAAAATGGGGGCCATTACAGACAAAAAATGTTTTCAAGGCCGTAACTCAGATGCACTTTGCAGCCTATTTACACTACACACTGCACACATTGCCGACACTTACACCTCAGCTCCACAACCTACATTATATGCTGCAGGAATATCAAAACAGATTGTCAGCTCTTCAGCACAATGCTTCCTGCATACATTACTTCCATATAGGTAAAGTATATTCACTTATTACCTTATTAATTATTTCATTAGCATACAAAAACAAATATACACAAAAACAAAAAAACTCACAATAAGCACAAAATCACCGCTCGACTCACAACGAGCGCCAACGCTGCTCATAGCACACAAAGCCTTGCAATAAGTGCAAAAAACAGATCACCGCCGACAAAACAATAACAGAAAAAACAGAAAAAAAAATACAACAACTAACAGCATCACAATGAGCGCCAAAGGTGCTCATTGTGAGCCACGCAATGAGCGCCAAAGGATCTCGGACCACCCAAAAAATTATTGTCTGGCCCAAACAGCATTCCCTGCCTTACAATTTTATTGCCCCATAATTTTTGACGGGCAAGTCGCAAGTCCAATTATATTTACAATGCCTCTGTTTCATTATTTCGTCCCCTCTCTCCACCATCATGATTCAGCTTAGCAGAAGTGATGTAACAAACATAAAATTGATACCTGTACCAGTCTTCCAAAAAAATCAGATTTTCCCAAAAAATGCATTATTCACAAACTTTACAACTCTTTTTTAATTCTTCTAAGCCATGTATACTTTAACACAATAATGTAATTATTAATAGATTGCTAGTAGGCACTTTTATTGAAATATCCAAGTGTAACATACAAATATTGAATAGCGTATGAAGATTTTAACATGATAAGTGTAATAAGTGACTGTGATTCATTGTACTGAACATTGCTAGCATGCAGAGATTTGTAATGAATAGATATTAGGTGTATTATTACCCTTTTGCTCTAATAATATCATACTATGGAGTAGAAAATTACACTTACGGTATCAGCCAGTTCAAATTGAACTAGGAGATGAGGAATACAATCATCGGGAATTATTTTAGTGAAACCCTCCAATAATTAGTGCAAAAAGCATTGTGCTATGAATTTTCAAATGGGATCCAGGAAAAAAAAAATCAAATAATCAGGACTGGAGAGGAACCAGCATAGTCAGGCCAAGATCAGAGAGTCAGGCAAAGAAAACCAAGAACTATGCAATACAATAGGAGCCTCCAGGAAAGGTCTGCTTATGAAGACAATAGGCATTGTGGCACTTGGGATGCAAGCTTATATAGCTCAGGTGCCAAGTAGACCAAACAAGCATAGCAGCTTCTAATTCCAGATACAAGCGCACGTCCGCATTTAGAAGCTGTAACACAAAGCAAAGGTAAGCAGCAGGCTCTACTGGACCGTGCAGGGCGTCTCTGGGAGGAACCCTGATAAGTTTGCTCCAAGGAAAGTATGTTCTGGAAAGATGAAGAGCTTTTGGCTTGATTAATAATCCATCAGCGCGACATATAAAAAAAAGATAGAAATCAATATATAATTTAAAAAAAACCAAACCAATATTCAGGATGACATGGAGGTATTATTGATGCTAGATTAACCAAGAACATTTCTTTCTTCTAACACTATTAACTAAACGAAATGTGCACTACCATCAAGGGTGGTTAAAGGGCCAGTTAATTCAGTGCAACTTGGAGCACACCAGTGTAAAGTACTCCTCAAAACATGTTGAAATATTTTTCGAATTTTTGATAAAAAGGCCTTTTTCACACAAAAAAACATAAATTAAATGTCTGTTTACATGAGACTCTGGCAGTGCCCCAGACAGTCACAGCAAAAGCTGCGTGCAGAGAGTTGAAACAGAATGAGGGTTAAACCTTCCCAAGTTCATCTGTGCAAGGAAATGGCTGATGGAAATTCCTAAATATGTCACTTGTGGGTTAACTGATGTCTGATTACATTCCTGAATGCAGTGAAAAACCATAAATCTTATGTTCACCCGAGCTTCCCCCGGCCAGTGACGGCATGTGTTGTTAATCATGAAATAGTCAGCAGTGTTTTTGTAAACAGACCTAAGTCTGCAGATTTTTAGCTGTTATTAGTGTAATAAAAAAAAAAGCAGCAGATCATTTTAACATAGAATTGTGTACTCTTTCACACCATGATGAGCACTTATAGTTATAGGTAAATGGCTCTTTACAAAACAGATGCATTTGTATATGCACTTGCTAGAGAGTACTACACATAGTAAAACATATAAAGTACTAATAGTCCAAAAGAAATGTCCCACAAGAACAATTAATAGATATCAAATATCTCCAATTAACAAATATGTGACAGCAGTCCAAACTGCAATTGTAGATCTGGATGAGGAGATAAAGGACCTAATATACGGTCAGACTAAAGAGTGTTTAAAAGTTATGGTGCATATATAGTTACTGGTCCATGTTTGATAAGGCAAGGAGTTATCATTAGAAAAAAAAAAGTCTGCTACACTGTAGAGCAACACAGTAATTGCTGGGAATTTTACTGTACACCATGCTAGGATGCACAAGCAGTTTCTAAAGATGGAAGGAGCTCAAGGTGAGAGGGTGAACAGTTATTTACAGTGTAAGTTGTAACACAAAAATCAAATTTTTAGTGACAATAAATTGAAAAAAATGTTTTTTTAGTGACATTTTCTTTTTAAAAGATATAGAAACTGGTGTTTTTCCAAAAATCCTTTAAAGTGTATCAAAACAGCCAGTTACTCAAGGATTGAGGGATCACTCTCAAATATTGTCCTCAGATGTTAAACTCCCCGCCTTACTATATATATATAAACTAGTGGTCTTTTATTTATTAAGCGCACCACAGGTGTGTAAGTTGCAGCAATAGCCAAGAAATTTAATTTTAAGATTTTTGGCATTATATTCACTTTTTGATAATAACAACAAATTGCAAATTTGTTTATTTAGATATGTAGTTGACAATATATCAACTGCAAACTTTTTATGTGGAATGTAAGAAAAATCAAAGGTTATGCTGAGCAATTATGGTATTGGGCGTGTTTCTGTGTTTAGATGAGGCAGTTTCTTTAATAATAGCTTAATTCCATATGTCCACATACAGGCGTGAGCAAACTTGCAGTCAAAGAAAATGTAGCTGAGAAAATAAAGGTGTGAGAAAACCAGCAAAGAAAAAATAGAAGGTCTTTACCTGGCAAGCGGCATTGAATAGATTTTATTTGGTGAGGAGAGCAGAGAAGAAAGAGGTACAGTGGTGGGAGGTTTGGGCCCAGACCAAAAACTGTATATAAAAAGAACTACTGTCATTTTGTAAAAACTTTACATGCTTGTGAAGTATATAAATAACAACCTTAAGGAGCATACAAAACAGGAGCAACCCATAGAAATGCAGAAGCCAAAGAGGAGTATTCTGTTGTTGAAACAGACATGCGAAAGCGTTGTCGAAAACCACACAGTTGCTCAAATCAGTCAGAGACGCAATTGGATCAAGGCATCAACAATAAGGAACACTTGTGCCAGTTGACAACCAAAGTTCAGCCACCAAAAAATAAACAAGTCTTACAGTGTGCTGCCTCACGGTTCCCAGGACAAAGTTTTAGGTTCACAAGAATGGTGGCAAACAAAGACAAACCAAGGACTGGGCCCAGAAGTCCAAGGCACAGAGAGTTAACACAAAATAGAAAGTATGAAGAAGGCACAAATTACACAAACAATGTGTGTACATACACAGAAAGAAGAAGACAAAACAATGCATGGCACACTATCACTGAAATGTACAAATGCAAATCTGTAGAGTATAGGTGTGAAGGGCACAATCACAAGTGAGAATGGCACCCGGCACAAAGGCAACAAACTGAGTACATGGCCCAAAGTATAAAAACTCAGAGAGCAGGGCCAGCATAGACTCAAAGCTCTACACATACAGGACCTGAAACACACAATAACAGAGTGTAGAACATGCAAGCCCAAGCTGCACACATACAGAGCATGCAAAGCCCAAGGCGAACACACAAACAGGAGGGAACATGGAGTCCTTAGTGCATATGCACACAGACAGCAAGGCAAGTAGGCATCCAGGACAGGAACTACACGTACTATACCAGTACTATCAGAGAGTGCAAGACCAAACATCATTTGGAGTTCCATCTTAGATAGCTAGTCTGCCTGTAGCTTAATGGGAAGGTTATCCTACGAAGAGTTACTCTTCCAATTAGTTCTATAGTCAAGTATGCTATTAGAAGATGGAATTTTCAACAAAATTGAATAAAGATCTTATCTAAATCAACAATTACTCTCACTCCTCCCTGGATGCTAATCCTTTTCAGGAAAAAAGACAAAATATCTGTTATCATCACTGAAGCAAAACAAAGTAAAATAGTACTCATTCTACTTATTATTAAGACAACTTCTTCAAAGATCATACTATAAATATAACACTTCAGTGGTTGTTTAATGAAACATTCTTTCTGTGTGTAATATTAATGTGCTAAAAAATGAAGTTACATTCCTTTTTGCATATGATTTATAAAGTATGCAACAAAAGAAATAGAGGTGCACCTCTTTGCGCACTTGTGAGACCAACCTCTTTGCGCACTTGTGCCCTTTTTGGAAGACCAAAAATACCAGGCAATTTTACCCTGAAAAATAAAATCAGCAAACTCCAGACATACATTTCTACCTTAGTTTGGTCTTATCAGTAGGGTGTAGCTGATAACTCCCTAAGGCACAGTGAACAAGGGGTCCACATCTGAGACACCATTACCCTTAGGGAGACTAAACCCTAAGAGTCATTTGCATATACAACAAAATAAAGAGGTGCTCAATCAGAGAATAGGTTAGTTATATGATAAGTCACTTTGAGGGGATTATCAGCTACTGAAGCCCAATGAAGATACGTCTGGGGTTGCCGTTTCTCCTGTTCAGGGTAGAGACACCTGGTATTTTGGGACTGGAGATCAGACTCTATGTATAACAGGATATTTCTCCCTGTGAAGGGCACAAGTGAGTTAAAAGAGGTTTCTCTCAGAGTGGGTTATCATGTCCATAGAACTAACCTTTTAAGGTTAGTTTGTTCTCTAATTGGGCACCTCTATTTTTGTTTGATTTATAAAGTAGTATCGTTATTCCTAGTTTTAGACACATAGAAATAGAAAATTGTGGCCACTGAAATTGCTTTGCTGCCATTCACAATGTTTATCCTCAGTCTTGGCACAGTAGATCATTGTGAGGACTGTTTGCCAAAGCCCACTTGCAAAAAAAAACTCAACATGACTGGTTATTTCTTTCATGAATAAATTATCTTTTTTTCAGGTTGCCAGTTATGAGGCATTTACAATAATATTGTCAAGTTATAAAAGGTTATAAAAGGCTTTTTCACATTTTAGTATATATACTAGCGAATTGCCCGTCAAAAAATGACGGCAATGAAAGTGTTTTGTGTGTACTACTGAAATATATAATACATTAATAAATGAATATACTTTACCTATTTTGAAGCATTGTGTTGAAGAGCTGGCAATCTGTTTTGATGTTGCTGCAGCATTAGTGGTGTGGAGCTGCTGTGTAAGCGTGCTGAATGTGTGCAGTGTAATAGTGTGCAATTTCTTGTGGTGTTTTGCGTGTTTAGAGTGCTGTAGCCTCGTTTTCGTTTTGTTCAGCGGCCATTTTTTCTCTCGCTTAGAGAATTTTTTAGTGTCTAAACTCTTTTATTTTTATTTAAATGAAGGTGTAAGTTGTTTTTTTGAGGTCCTGGATGCTTCCTCTTGCTGTAGGTATATATGTGCTGTGTGTATTTATTGTGTTTTGAATTTTGTCATGTTCGCGAGTTGCGTCCGATTGTTGCGAGGTCGTAATGTGTGTTAACGTGTCTCGTATGTTGTTTGCGTTGCGAGGTAAAGTTTGCGAAGGTCGTAGTTGATGTGCCGTTTGCGTTGCGACGTAAAGTTTGCGAGGGTCACAGTTGCTGGCAAGGAGCGCCTTCGGCGCTCCATGCCAGCAACTGAGGCCCTCGCCCGCGGCCCTCGCTATGCGAGGTCCGCAAGCGTTAGCAACAACTCGTACGCTCAAAACTATATATGTGATTTATACACATATATATATGTGTGTATTGTGGTATCATTTTTGCAGTGTATAGTGGTACAATTTTTATTATACAAACATATTCATTGAAATGACAAGCTTTTGAGAGCAACACCTCTCATTTTCAATTCTGCAGCAGTACTGATTAACATTTGGCAGTGGAATCCAGAACAAAGATTCAAAGTGACAGACATCATAATTAATGTTCTGTAGTGTGCATGTGTCCGCATAAGTTTTTAGGTACGTGAAAACCAGAGTAATTTTAGTTAGGCCCATAAATATCCCCACATAATAAAGGCATATCTTAGTTTCCTGGATTTGTTTTGCATGGAAAAATACCAAAATAAACATTAAAAACTTACCTTGAAGTTAGCAAAATGTCTTGTAATTTCTGACAGCTGAAAATTAGGGTTAACACCCCATCCAAAACCAGGCTAAATTATCATTAATTTTATAATTTGTTTTGGCCTGAAACATTTGATTTGAACTCTGGGGTTCCTGTTTGTGCTGCAAATCAGCCTGGGGTATGTAGTGTGGCACTATGTTATGTGCTATGGCAGCAGCACAGCGCATACAGGAAGCAGCAGGAAGTCATGTCCCTGCAGTGATTTTGGGGCTGACTTCACTGCTCTCCTATTGGCTGAGGAAGAAACAGCAGGTGAATAATGGGTTACATTGATCCACTAATGCTGCATGCTAATTGGATGGGGATCAGGGGCCGGTGTAGACACCCCTCTGAGGGTGTCAACATAATCGTTAGAGGGATTTTTAGATATTAATAAAAATAAAATGTTTTATGAGATGTGCTGCATACACATAGGCCGCTTTTTGCCTATAAAGTGCAGACATTTATTAATCCATGAAACTTGGATATGCCTTTAAGGAGTTGAAAAATAACAATAAAAGAGAAAAGAAACATGAGCAGGAATGTCGCAGGGTCATAAGAAGTGTTTTCTAATGTGAATTTTATTACGTGTATTGGTCAGTATAGGCTTAGCTGATTGGTCACATAATATCATGACATCACAACCCAGACATTCTTATCACTAGAGGAAATCTCAGGAGGGAATTCTCTGCGAATAAGACTAAAACTGCATTGAGCCATAGGATGAAGCTACCTGCATCATGGGGGATCACACACATAAATGAAAAACTGATTAGTGGTACATTGAAATACATTCCAATAGAGTTTCTGTAATGTAATAGTTCTCTGCTGTGCAGATGTATGTCTATGTTCCTATGAGTCTTGTATATCTTTGTGTCCATCTGCATTAATGTATGACTATGGCTGTAAAGCAATGTGACAAAATAATAATTCGCTGAAAATGTGGTAGAATAACCTTCAAGCAGAAGCGGTAGAAAATATTTCAGAAACGAAATTCATAGGCTATATAAAAGAATCTCATAGGGTGATAATTTGCTAGCCATTGATATGAAATATAAATATATGAAAAATATATGAATATAAGAAATATATAAGCTTGTGTAATAGTTATGGAATTGTGACAGATTTACTGCTAAATTGGATTTTAAAAATGATAAAGCATCAATGACGCTGCAAAATATTGTTGCACTGGTGACGTTACACTCTTCTCCCCACCCAGATTTAGGCAGACGTTCCACCCACCTAATTAGAAGCACCACCCGTCTAATCCTTCATTTACGGCTGGTAAAAATGTCTCGGGAGAACACTGTGCTATATGTTTAATTTCTTAATACACATGCATCAAATAAGTAAACTATCAGCCACATTAAATTCCCTCTACGTTGAAAACCGCAGCTAGTAACGTAGCCCACAAGACTTACGGCTATTAAATTGGCCTTTTAAAGCTACCCACCGACGACTTTGCAGGTTAAGAGTGAGAAAACCCTACGGGACGTGAGAATTCGACTTGCAAGTCCGCAATCCTTTGTTCTTTCAAGCCTGAAACTGTTACATTCCAATCTCCCTATTAAATTGCATCGAAATCACCCGTAACCGGCAAATGGAGCCCAGAAGCCTATGTGTGCTAGAGAGTACCTGCAAGGGGCTAAATGTCCAATCCGTAGCACTGTAAATGAACATACAGTGGATATAAAAAGTCTACACACCCCTGTTAAAATGTCAGGTTTATGTGCTGTAAAAAAATTAGACAAAGATAAATCATTTCAGAACTTTTTCCACCTTTAATGTGACCTATAAACTGTACAACCCAATTGAAAACAAACTGAAATCTTTTAGGTAGAGGGAGGAAAAATACAAAATAAAAATAATGTGGTTGCATAAGTCTGCACACCCTCTTATAACTGGGGATGTAGCTGTGTTCAGAATTAAGCAATCACATTCCAAATTGTGTCAAATAGGAGTCAGCATACACCTGCAACCATTTAAAGTGCATCTGATTAACCCTAAATAGAGTTCAGCTGCTCTAGTTAGTCTTTCCTGAAATTTTCTTAGTCGCATCCCACAGCAAAAGCCATGGTCCACAGAGAGCTTCCAAAGCATCCGAGGGATCTCATTGTTAAAAGGTATCAGTCAGGAGAAGGGTACAAAAGAATTTCCGAGGCATTAGATATACCATGGAACACAGTGAAGACAGTCATCATCAAGTGGAGAAAATATGGCACAACAGTGACATTACCAAGAACTGGAGCTCCCTCCAAAATTGATGAAAAGAGGAGAAGAAAACTGGTCTGGGGGGCTACCAAGAGGCCTACAGCAACATTAAAGGAGCTGCAGGAATATGTGGCAAGTACTGGCTGTGTGGTACATGTGACAACAATCTCCTGTATTCTTCATATGTCTGGGCTATGGGGTAGAGTGGCAAGACGAATGCCTTTTCTTATGAAGAAAAACATCCAAGCCAGGCTACGTTTTGCAAAAACACATCTGAAGTCTCCCAAAAGCATGTGGGAAAAGGTGTTATGGTCTGATGAAACCAAGGTTGAACTTTTTGGCTATAATTCCAAAAGATATGTTTGGCGCAAAAACAACACTGCACATCACCAAAGGAACACCATACCCACAGTGAAGCATGGTGGTGGCAGCATCATGCTTTGGGGCTGTTTTTCTTCAGCTGGCACTGGGGCCTTAGTTAAGATAGAGGGAATTATGAACAGTTCCAAATACCAGTAAATATTGGCACAAAACCTTCAGGCTTCTGCTAGAAAGCTGAACATGAAAAGGAACTTCATCTTTCAGCATGACAACGACCCAAAGCATACATCCAAATCAACAAAGGAATGGCTTCACCAGAAGAAGATTAAAGTTTTGGATGGCCCAGCCAGAGCCCAGACCTGAATCCGATTGAAAATCTGTGGGGTGATCTGAAGAAGGCTGTGCACAGGAGATGCCCTCGCAATCTGACAGATTTGGAGTGTTTTTGCAAAGAAGAGTGGGCAAATCTTGCCAAGTCAGAATGTGCCACGCTGATAGACTCATACCCAAAAAGATTGAGTGCTGTAATAAAATCAAAAGGTGCTTCAACAAAGTATTAGTTTAAGGGTGTGCATACTTATGCAACCATATTATTTTATTTAAAAAAAAAAATCTTCCCTCTACCTAAAAGATTTCAGTTTGTTTTTCAATTGAGTTGTACAGTTTATAGGTCACATTAAAGGTGGAAAAAGTTCTGAATTAATTTATCTTTGTCTTATTTTTTTACAGCACAGAAACCTGACATTTTAACAGGGGTGTGTAGACTTTTTATATCCACTGTATACACACACTACTGTATCACATATAGTAGGTGTCAAACTGCGATTCGTTGTCACGCTTGCGAGCCTTGCGTAGTGAACCGTTGAAGCACAGAAGTCTTCCGAGCTCGGAACACTTAGACGATGAGCCCCAAAGGCAGCGAGCAGTTAGGTATTGAAACTCGGAGCACTTAGGTGATGTGTGCCAAAGGAGCTCATCGCCTGGGAGCCCCACAAAGCGAGGCGAGTGGTTGAGGCATTGAAAAACGTGGGACTTAGGCAGAAATGAGTGTCGAAGGCGCTCCTGCGAGTTTCGTAAAGCGAGGCGAGCAATTGAGGCATTGAAAAACGCGGGACTTATCCTCCAAGCACTTAGAAAACGTAGGATTGCCATAGGCTGCAAGAAATTGAGGAATGCGGGACTTAGAAAAAAAAATTGTGAGGCGTGGGACTTAGGGAAAAAAATTACAAGATCGGAAAAAGGTGCTCAGCGCGGGGCTCGCAATGAGCACCAAAGGTGCTCAGAGGAGCAAAAGTACATGAGAGGAGAGGCTCGCAATGAGCGCCGAAGGTCCTTTAGAAGAGCAAAAGCTTTACATTGTGTGGCAAACGGCATTACTATGATTTAAAATTTTATTGCCAGGTCATTTTTGACGGGCAAGTCGCTAGTATATAATAAAAGGGAAAGTGATGTTAGGTATTAGAATTAATAGCACAGCATTCTCAGGCTCGCAAATCAGCAATATAAAACACTTTATTTTCACTTTTATTTACGTATTATAACGACCCCGGCAATCAATGTGTTAATACATATAATGGAACTTGCATGTAATAGAATATCATATTCACGGCTTTATCAATATTGCAATATTTCTGAAATGTGGGTTTGATCGTAACTCGTAATTGGAATCCGTACGACTTCAGTGACGTAATTCTGACCATCTCTATTGCCATTGACTCCATCGAAACCCGTAACTACGGGTTTGACTAATTGATTACGTTCCCGGACGCGCTTCCAACGTTTGACAGATGGATTACGTGTTTCCCTCTCTGTCCCATAACTCAAGCCCTGCTTTAATTCAACAGCGACGTAACTTGGCCAAATTTCGAGCTGGCGGCCATTGCGGTTTCCACGTTGCACATACGAGCTCTGAATTTAATGTGGCTCTATGTAATGCCATAATAGTTTCCATTTAATTTCTTCTGAATAATTAGTGCTTATTTAGAGGAATTTCCTTTGAAACTTGGATTCCCTATTAATACATTAACTTTTATACAAGCAGCAATATCTGAGAATAAAGATCAAATCCCCACATGGGCACAACTTTTAGGCTTTCCGAGCACACATATGCCAGGTTTCCGATACAGGGAGACGACATCCTTTGTTTGAGAATGTAATCTAGCAGAAGAAAAGGAAGGGTAAAAAATAACCATATCAGGAAAATGTTGCTGATAAAGATTAAAACATTGGGCATTATAGGCTTTTTATCTCTTAGCTATTGCACATTATCTTAGCAATAAGGTAATGAGTGTGAAAAGTGATGCAATTAAGTATAACATTTTATGGCAGCTGATATTTCCAGTGCAGTAGAAATAATAAAAGAGATTAAGATTCTTACAAAAACAAACAGGAACCGTTCAATATTGTATAGAATTAAAACGTATTTATAAGTTGTGTAATTATGAAAAAACAAGAAAGAGCTTTATTTATTTATTTTTTATTGAACACAAGAGTTCAATAATGCAAACGGGCTTGCTCAATCATAAATAAAAAAGAGAACAAATTATGAGTTGTACAGGACGTATGAGAAATAATATAAAAAAACAGTACATTCAAAAAGCACACCTGACCTAAAAGTCCTCATAATATGAATCTATTCCCCAAAAATAAGACATGCAGAGTGTATAAAACTAAAAGTGTATTGATACATTTAAAAACTAGAATTTATAAAACAACTAGAAATCACTTGCATAAAAAATTGTGAAATGTAAAATACACTGTTATATATTTCCAATGTTCTTTAAGGAACGGGGGTAGAAAAAGAGGGACAACCTAGACAAATATAGCACCAAAGCAGGCAGTAATAGTAATGCAGAAACCACATTATTCACCATGAAACTGAAGAGTAAACACAAGGAACAGATCTCTGACTAAAAAGGTTTATTTCTGAAACAAATGTACTTATTTATAAAAAAAAGTCTTATATCCTACAGACAAGAAAATGTCTATAAATACCGTACTTGGAATTATTATCCTCAGAGAATAGTGTTACACATTTATATTAACCTTCAATATTTCAAATTATGGAATATTATAACAATTAGTGAAATAACAGGATATCATGAAAATGGAAAAATATATATTTTTCTTCATACCCGCTGTTTCATTTAATACCTGAAGTCGTTTTATTGAATTAAACAATCCATTTGCTTTCTGCTTTTATTAATTTTTCTTCCCGATCCCCAGCTATAATATTGAGGAGGATTTTCTCCAGATCTAAACATTTTAATTCAGATTTGACATTGTAATAATTCATAAAGTGATTGCCTACAGTGGATAGTGTACATACTTTATTTTCAAGGCAAATGCATTGTTATTGAGAATGCCAATGAAATTCTCGTAGTGAAATGGAACCAATGCAAAGAATAAGATCATCAATATACCGTAATCACATTAAGATATGGGAAGTATAAAGTCACAAGGAAGTCCAGATGTAAATGTCGGCAGATAATGTTTGTATTCCAGGGTTGAAGCCAAAACAAGAAAATAAACGTCAAAGGATGCCGATGGTTATGAACAGGAGATTCAAGAAACAACAGTGAAGTGCTTCATTGGAGCCGAATAAACAGAACAACTGAGCAATCCTTTACATTGTAAGTTTGCGAGTTTCAATCTTGTGAGGTGCTTTAGGGAAAGCACTGTGTATATTCGATTGAAAGCTCAATAACCGGTTCTTCCATTATGTTTCATTGTGGGGTAATTGTTTATACTTGTACCTAACCCCTGTATTGCGCTGCGGAATATGTTGGCGCTTTATAACTAAAGGATAATAATAATAATAATTCTACTCTGTTGCTGCTGCTTTATATAAGCCCAGCCACACTTCCTAATTCCTAATCCCAGCAAAACCCAATTACCCAACTGGATATGTGCAGGAACCAAAATTGAGTAAGTGCTAGAAAAAATCTAACCAAAGTATACCTCCCTGTGTCTCGCTCTTTTGCTTGTCCAGATATAGAACTCACTAACTATTGCAAGCACAGGCGTAGGCAAATACACAAGTACTTAGCAGGTAGGAAAGCATAGTGCGAGTGTCCACTTAGATGGTGCTCCAGGGAGGTAGAAAAGGTTAATGACACAGAGTAGCCTGCGGTAGACCTGGGACCATGACAATAGGGAATGTGTCTTGTGCCTAAAACCAAGAATTTTAGTGAGAAGGGCTACAAAACTAATAAGGGGAATAGAGGGGCTAAGTTATGAAGAAAGACTAACCAAATTAAACTTATTTTCTTTAGAAAAAAGGCATCTAAGAGGAGATATGAATACCTTATATAAAGATTTGTCAAGTGAGCTTTTTGAAGTGAGCTTTTTGTGCCAAGAGATTACTAACTGACACAAGGACATCCTTTGAGGTTAGAAGTAAAAATATTCCACCTTAAAGAAAGAAAAGGCTTCTTTACAGTAAGGGGGTTTAATCTGTGGAATTCTCTACCAAAGTTGGTGGTGACAGCGGACTCGATAACTTTAAAAGAGGACTGGATTTATTTCTAATCACAAAGGGCATTCAGGGTTATCCTGGTTAGAGAGGGAGTATTGATCCAGGGAGGAATCATTTTGCCAGTATCTGGAGTCAGGAAGGAGTTATTTTTTTTCCCTTTGAGACAATTGACAAAGTTTCACTTGGGTTTTTTCAGTTTGCATTCCTCTGGATTCAACTAATCCGCATATTGCGGTTCAGAGGAGATCTTAAAAGGTTGAAATTGATGGACTGAAAGTCTTTTTTCAACCTCAATTACTATGTAACTATGTAACAGTGTCTTTTAGATTTTACTATTTATTATGTTACATATTTCTAGTTGTTTTATATGTTCTAGTTTTTAACTGTATCAAGAGAATGTTTAGCTTTATACACTGCACTTCTCTACATATTCTTGGTGAACATATTCATATTATAAAGACCTTTAGGTAGTGTTTGGTTTTTGAGTATGGTGTTTCTTTCTATTATTATTTTTCAGTTATTTACCACACTTGCACTCGTCGTGATCCCATGGACAATCAGCCCCTTTGGTTTCATATGATCCATCCAGAATGGACAAAGATTTTTAAAATAGGTAATTACTCTGGCCACATAATGATTCATATCAGGGCTGCCTCCTGGGCATATGAGGCTGGGGGATGGGGAAATTGTGCCTTGTCTGACCCACTCATGTAGGGACTGGGCTCAGTAGTTGTTTTATAGTTATTTAATATGTTGTTAAGTTATGTTGATTACTGTATGTTATGCTGCATAATCAGTCATGAGGGGTTGACTGTCAGTTGGGATTCAGTTATGTAATCTGTTATGTAATCTGTATCTGTTATGTAAAGTCAGTTTTTTTTATTGAAGTCAGTTGATGCTCCTGACTGAAATGAGTGAGGTAACAGCTGTCACTGTCTGACTGGATTAATATACATATGGAATAAGATATCTAGAAGCTATATACTGTATATATGTATCAAAATCCTACGAGAAGACAATAGCTGCCCTGGTCCTGTACAATCAGTAAAGTGGATGTTATGATGCCTTCCGGATGAAACTTTTTCAATGATTGTATTAGCAATTTATACACAATCCAGAAGACTCACAGACCGTTACAGAATGTTATCAGTTCAAGTTTAAATATTCTCCCATTGAACCAGTTACAAATATCAACATCAATAAAAACGGTTTTAGTACCACTTGCACAGATGATGTTTCCTGTATGCTGATCATGTGTGTTTTTAAATGCTGTATTTATTCGGGGGGGTTTAGAGACATATGCTGCCATGATGAAGGGACCAAAAAATAAATGAAAGATCTGCTGGGTACGTTTGGCCATAATAGTCTTATCAAGCCCGACTGAAGAAAGCAAATCTCCACATGCACCCTTCATATAGTATGTCAGACAATACAATAAGAAAATAGACAAACTGATACAAAGCCCTTTAAGGTGTATCATGTTAAATAGCTTGTTGCTGTCACAGCAGTCCATTTTCTCCCTACTTAACTAGGATAGCTGTCTCATTTTTTTTCGCAAAAAACACCTCCACTCCTATATATTCCTTTATCACCCAGACTTCACCCTCTGTTTCCTGTTGTAAATTCTATTATTTTTACTTTGTATTCAGGAAAAGGGTTAAAAGCATTGTGTATTTCAGCTCCAGATACAATTGCCTCCTACATTAGCCACCTGCCATGCCAGGAAATGGTCAGCAGACTTAAATGAGAAGTTCCACTTAAACTACAAATTGCACTTATATCAAGTAGAGAAGCTCATATATGTGCTAAAGTTCATTTTTTTACAGATATTATGAGTCTGAATGTCACAAGAGGCAGGTCATGTGATCTGCAGAAGAGGTAGATTGTAATATTGATCTTTTGAACCATTCATATTATACAGCTCAGAAGAATAAATGACACAAAATGATCAAAAATGTTTTTGTCAAAAAGGAACATTAACTGGCAAACTGGACAGGTACTGTATTATACATACATAGGTTTTTCTGTGAACTGAATCTTAGAAAAAAGGTACTTGCAATACACAATCACATATATAGTTGTGAGCAATCGGGTTGTTGCTAACGCTGCAGGCTCGCGCAGCAAGCCTGCGGCCTTTGCAAAGCGAGGGCCTCAGTTGCTGGCATGGATCGCCGAAGGCGCTCCTTGCCAACAACTGCGGACCTCGCGAAATTTACGGACCTACGAAAAAGAAATCCGAGACGTAGGACTTAGAAAAAAAACATTACGACCTCGCAAAAATACGAGTGGAAATACAAGAGTTTAGACACCCGAAAATCCCCTAAGCGAGAGAAAAAATGGCCACCGAAAAAAACGAAAACGAGGCTACACGACCCTAAAGACACAAAACACCACCAAACGACTACGGATTTTCCCAAAAAGACGGACGCGATCCAAGAACAAGGACGCAAAATCAGCCACAGCCGCGTACCACACATTAGGCGCCATTTTACAACACTAACTTACACAATCCAGAAGTACACAGCTACCCTAACGGATTTTACTTGCGCACGCACACTATTTACACTACACACTGCACACATTGCTGACACTTACACAGCAGCTCCACAGCCCTCAAAACACACATTGTATGCTGCAGCAACATGAAAACAGATTGCCAGCTCTTCTGCACAATGCTTCCTGCATATATTACTTCAAAATAGGTAAAGTATATTTATGTATTATTTTATTAATTCTTTCATTAGCATACAAAAAAAAAAATAGCAATGCTTATACCACACAGATAACCAACAGCCTTGCAATGAGCGCCGAAGCATCACGGAACAACAACAAAATGAATCTCTGAACCAAACAACATTACCTGCCTTACAATCTTATTGCCGTAATTTTTTGACAGGCAAGTCGCTAGTCTCTATATAATGCTCTTAAATGTGGCCATTATAAACATCACAAAAGTTGCCTTTGTTTTAAAATGTTTTTATTTAAAACCTGTTTCAATTTCCTTGAAACTATCAAGAAATATGAGTGTGTGCAAAGATTTGTAATCTAATTAGCAGGCAAGTATAACTCATATAGCTACAGTGAATGTAAACAATATTTCCCTTTTGTATTTTGCCAGATTTTTTGTCTTTTACAATAGAAATTATTATGTCTTATTCGGACGTTAAGTATTTTTGTTGATCATATGAAAACAAATTATGTTCAAATGTGTTCAAATCTGAGGTTGTGACCAAGCAAAATGTAGTAAAGGTTTAATACTTTCTTAATCTAATGCATATTTATGTGCATAGGCTGACAGGGACATGCACCCAAAGGCAATTATGCATTCAAATCTGTTAATTCTGCTCCAGGACATTAAAAAAGCATAGTGTGAAAAATTAAATTGGTCTTAACACACAATTGTGCCTTGAATATTTCCTTGGTAGATCATCCTCAAGGGACTCTGTATGATGCTTGTGTCAATAACTATTTTGTTCCTCTGTATCAGCTGTAGTGTTGCTCTTTCTATCAGACACTGTCCACAATAGTGTAGTAGATATGTAGAAAGACGCAACAACCTCTAGTGCAATATATGTGTTATATATTTCTAAGAATTGGGATAAAGGACTGGGCACCTGACCAGAGTGAAGGATCAGATGAGAATGATTCTAGTACCTCACATCCATGAGGTCTAGTAAGGTGAGGGCCCAATTTATCTCTAAAATATATAACATATATTGGTTATCCAAGTGACCTGCATCAGAGGTTATTGCATTTTTGTCTTAACACACATAGGAGCTCACTTGCTTGCTATGATTAAATATTTACTGTTAACAAAAAATACACTTTATACTGTAATATAGTGGTGATTTTTATAATATAGTCCAATTACCATCAATGCACCTAGGCTTGGAAAATACCTAATCATTTTCTATATATGTTTATTAAGCTTAAAACTTCCCTAAAAATGGCTTTTCAGCTGACTTTCTCTGGATGTATTTTTTGTGTCCTTCTGGTATTCTTCCAACCTTCCTTTCAATGCCCTTTGTTTAAAATTTACAGCAGAGAGCTGATCCTTGAACAGAAATAGAATTTGTCGGCTTCCTCATTTCTGAGAATTAGTTCTTATTCTGATTGATGCGGATCTGTCCAAGATAAATCCAGCAGTTCTCTAGCATCACCTTCAAAAATTCATAATTGTTCAAGCCATCAAACTAATCTACTTAAAAGGATACTGTCATCCAAAAACAATTTGAGAGTTGAAAGTGGCTGTATATTTGAAAAAATCTCTTTAATTATGGGCGCTATTCCATGGCTCCCGTAATAACTCCAGTGAGGCTAACTCGGAGCTACAGGTTTTTTGAAAACCAAATTTGTGGAGCTACTCCATGGCTCCCTCAATAAAGAATCTTGTAAAACTTGCTGACCTGCACCCAGGGGGATGTACATAGCGCTCTAGCTCTAATGTGTGCTAAAAGCCTGGCTTAAATATACCAGTTGGAGACTCTACCGAATGGTGCTCACTAAGGTGAACACACTACACTAGCCCTGACATCCTCCTGTATCCTTATATATCTTTAAAGGGACATGGAAGATTTCTGGATAAGGAGAACTTAAAAGATCTCTTTGTTCTCCCTTCTGTAGCTCATGAAGACAGTGCACTTCTAAGTATAGTGATTGCACAGTTTCATAGTAGCCAATCAATGGCAACATTATGCAACATGCTAATGAGAGAGGTCACTGACAGACTAATTAGAAACACTGCACTTCCCAATCTGTGTATTCATGAGATGCAGAGGTCAGACCCAAACTAGTACAAATTATATGATTTTAGGCAGAAATAAACAGGGCTTTTAAGAACTTCTTGATATCATAGATTACATAAAAGTAAATAGGTGCATAGGTACATTATATTTATAGTGAAATCCAGAAACCCTTCATGCCCCTTAAAATATGAAAAGGTCATTGATTGCAGTACAATTACAGAACATGCATTCCTGATCACAAAGAAAAAATTGAGCTTGTTTAATGGTTGGGAAGTTATGGGTATGAGATTGTAGGGGTTCCTGTGTCTGGTAGTTGTGGGATAGACCTAGGTATTGGAGAGGGTCCAGGTTTGAGAAAGATGTCACCAACAACTAGTAATAGGAGTAAGAATGAAAAAGAGGGTGAGATTGAGAGTTTGCTCCTGTCTTAACTTGGAAGGCATGAATATGGATAGGGTCTTGAGGAGGGTGAGGAGTTAATGGGAAATTAGCTGAGGTGAAGAGGGTAGTGAGAGCAAAATGAAAAAGGCGACTTGTTACTGTGAGGTTGGGAAGAGTTTGAGGTTTTAATGAGGAGAGATTAGACAGTGAGTAGGGGGGACAGGGTGAAAAGCATAATTGAAGTTCTACCTATATTGTGGTGATACACAACCTTGTTCGTTCCAAAAGTGCAAGAGTTAGTTGGTCTTTCAATAGTCCATAATCTTCTCACAATCATCCGCTTCAATACTCATAATAAAGGATTGCTTAGAACAGTTCCGATGCAATAAAAAAAAAAATATATACTTGCATCTAGTTTTCATTTGCTCATTAAAGTCCATACATACATTTCTACCTGTAAGTTACAGTTTTATGCATCATCTACTATGTGTAAATTGAAGCTGTAGGATTATTTTTCACCAGAGTTCCTCAATTTTACAGTGGCTGGCAATGGTTCTGCTGGTTTCTCTCCTGTGAAAATTTCTAAATTCTTGCACATTATTCAGCCATATGTTAGTTATATTTCTGTAAACTATTTCTCTACTGTAGTCTTACTACAAATAGCTTATTTGACAGTTTCATGTGCCTCGATACCTAAACCAAGGGAAGTCATAAGAGGGACCTGGGTTTGAATCAGGACCACTGGCCTATTTGTTCCGGATGTTGTTCCGGACCTCCACTTCATTATAAAAAAATTTCTATATCTATACAAAGCTTCCATATCCTTAAATAAGCTTTCCATAAAATAATAATCCTTTATGTTTCCTTCCCTATGTAAACTTCCTTCCTGTGCCCTTTTCAGTGCCATTATATAAAAATATTTGTATGTATATACTTAAAAGTTATAGACCTATGACCTTGACTTAATCTTCCTCAAATAATATACATTTAGACATTGGTGGACTTTGCAAAAAAATAATTGACTACTCCTGATTTAAGGCCAACAAGGTCGGGTTCCAATGCTTCAGATGATGGGGACAAATAAGGAGTATTTTGAGAGCAGTTATTTGCGGTTTTGTTTATTTATATTATACTATTTACAATTTTACACGTAATCCTTGTTGACACATATTTACAGATTACACATAATTGCAATACACATAATTTAAAGAACACACATAGAGCTAGGTCACTCCATACACCCCCACCCCATCCCCCACACCCATCCCCCAACAGTTATTAAATACACATAATACACACATTTCTTTTTCCATCATACATATACAGGACCCAGCCTCCATGTCAGGTGAATATCACATACACCCATTCCACCACATGTACATCACACACAGTACACATGTACATGATTCCCAACAAGGACACTGACATGTCAGGTCTATGGAATTAACAAGGGATAGATGGATGTGTCATTAAATCCGTGGAGCTGACAAATCACTGTTATTCCTGGGCGCAACAAGAGTAATCAAGCAATAGAGAGTCCATGTATTGGTGTGCCCACTGCAGCATATGCAGTTACAGACCACAGCCGGAATCAGGATAGCATTAGGAGCCAAGAAAAATCAAGACCAAGAACCAAAGAATAGATCATATCTAGCAAATGATAGATAATCTGAGTTGCAATTAGGAGAATCATCCAGGTTCAAGCCTAGATGTCAGATAGTTAGGAATGCACACAAAACAATGTATTATTCATCATACTAATAACATATACATTTATTTTCTCCCGTTCAGCATTAAGGAGGTCTGGGTCCACTGGCGAGCAAGAGGCGGGGCGTTGGCACCATCGGAGCAGGAAGTGGAGGAGCAAGCCCCCACCTAGCAGGAACCGGTGCAGGGTGAGGATAGAAGAGGAGGTGTTGAGGGCCCTGGTTCAAAGGAGGAGTATGTAATATGGCTAGTGGGGTCACCATCAGGACCACCAGCCACACCGCCAGGATTTGACCCTACTATCCCCTCCTCCAGAGACTGAGCATATCGGCAGGGCCCTCCCACTGGAGGGAACATCAGAAACAGCCACCACCTTCTCCCTCCCACAGCAGTGCGTTGGACTGACCCCCACCACCGGGCCCACCAACACCACCACCCTTAATGCACAAGGCTCCAGCCGGGCCACAGACCCTCCCCACTTTGGCACCGCCACCTCCTCACCAGGCCACGCACCAGGAGCCTCCATCCCCAACATCAGGCCAGGCTGCGCAGGCAGAGATGTTGGCCCTAATGCGGCAGCAGATGGAGTGTCTTCAGGCGATCCGGGCCAGCATCTCCACCAATCATGCGTAGGTAATGCACAGCCTGGCCAGGCACAATTCACGAGGAGAGGAGGCACCATATTATGACAGAATCCTACCTGGCCCTGCTGCTCAGGATTGGGGCGTACCAGAGCGCTTTCCAGCGGGTGACTGCAGACGCTAAGCAAAGCACTGTGGACCCCAGCCCCGCCTCCTCCACCCCGGAGGCATCCCCCGGCCACCCGCAGCCCGGGCCCTCCTCCCACCATGCCTCCACCACCGCCACTGCAGATGCTGCTGTCTCTCGGTGGGATGCCTCCTCCTGCTCCCCCCTACATGTAGATGGCTACCTCCCATCACATGGTCCACGATCCACAGACCCTCTGGGAATCAGGTGAGTTGGTATATTGTTACAGTTACAGTATTTAGCACTGTACTGTACATGTATGTTGATTTTTTTTTATCGTCCTCTGCCTTTTTTTTGGTTGACCACTTTTTTTCAGATTTTTGTTTTGTTAATACACTGTATTTGTGAAACTGAATTGGATTACACAGTCCAGAGGTTTAATCATCTGTTTCCTTGAGCAGATCTAGACAAGTTGTAAGTGCTATGCACATTAATGAATTAAATGGAGTGATTTGTGATGATCCTGTTTTTCATCAGATTCCAGTTGCAGTGGTGAAGTGACCACATGTGACCCTGGTAGGGGCTATGCATCATGCTTATTCTAGACTATGACATTACCCCCTTTAGGTATCCCCTTTTTCCCACACGCCTCTTGCTCTCCCCGGATCCGCCCACACCACACCCATGATAATAATGCACAGTCTTGTCCATTTCTGATTGTTCTCTGTGTATGAAATAAAGCTTTGTTATACCATTCTCACCGTGTCAGTGTGTTTTCAATGGTTGGGGTTATGGGACATCCACATACATAACATTTGTGTCACATTCCTATATCTGTAAACTAATGAGCCCTAGTTAGTATGCAATAGATTAATACATATAATAACAATAATAATAGCATTAGATATCATATAATAATATATATCATATATAATAATAATAAAGGGTTAATATACATACAATTTGTGATACTGTGGAGTATCAACATTCCCCTGAGGGCCTAATAAAAATATGACCGGTGATACTGGAGTGGGTTGACAGTTCCTTCTCTAGTTGACTGTGATTTGTCTGACCTCTCTGCTATGATCTGCCCACCAACAGTGGCCCTACTCACATCTTCATTCAGGTACACATGCCCATTCACCCCCGCCACTTAGCAATCCAAAAGAATATTGATTTTGTGTAAGTTTAGTTAGTTAGCACTCATAATATTCAAGCTGTGCTAAACCCCTAGTTATTGTGGGTGGGTAACTCGCTAACGTATTGCGAGTAGCTAATAGAATGTGTGGCAATATTAAAACTGATTTTAAGTGTGTATAACTTTACAAATTGGGCAATAGAACGGGGCCCATAATATGTAACAATACACTGAATCCAACCACACATAGTAAAACAAATAAAGGTTGATAAAATGAATATAGTGAATCTTTTGGACTCTAGAAGCAAGTGGACAGAGTGTGTGGTTATTAGGAGTTAAGGCTCAATAAATTATATAACCAAGGGATTGCATTAGAAAAAAAATAAATAATGAGACCTCTTCATAAATAACAAAAACCACAGTCAGTAGAACAAATATACAATGTGAAATAGGTAACAAGATCAATATAAATGGAAGGGAGTAATGATTAGAGAATATGGACAGCCCGTAACCCAAACCACCTGCCTCTTACTGAGACTCTGCAATGTAGTGTTCCCTACATAACCACTGTAGGTCAACTGAGGCCAAGAGGATGCGGAAGAGAAACAGCCCTTATATAGACCAGTAAGATCGAATTTATCGTTGTGAATAATTAATCTATTTTTTGTCTAACCCCTTAGGTTCCTAGGATGGCAAAGAGGAGACTGTGAAATGAAAATATAAAGGAATATTGACTGATGGATGCAGATTGCAAATATATAAATCCAATATAAAATGTGAATAGTAGATGTATATTGATATAAGTAAATAAAATATTTACCCAAATCGCATGGAGACTGAAGAGATTAAGACCATAGTTGGAATTAAAAAAAAAGCTTTGAAAAACTTGTGAAGAAAGCATCATAGGATAATAAATTTTAATAACAATGTGAGAAATTTATTTAAAAAAAATACTATATCAAGAATGCTGTAAAAGATAATAAATATTTATCAGTATCCAGAGTATCACAACATAGAGCATTTGAGTATGAAAGAAAAATTATTTAAAATAAATTTGCAGGAGTTACAGAGCTATTAAATTGAACAAGTCCGTGAGTACAGATTTGATGGCTTAAATTCGCAACAAGGCAAGCCCGTATGTTGGTGCTGAGACAGAGCCCATAGTAAATGAGACCGTCATCATGACGTCAGTTAAAGGTGCTGTTTAAACATCAATCAACTAGTGTTTCGATGTCCGATATGCGATCAGACTTGTAATCCAGCAATGTGAACATCAATAAAAATTAATGAAGAAACCAGTCTAGTTCATGTGAGTGGCCTGATATATATTAACCCCTTGATTCCCGAGATTGATATAACATGGAAATAAAATAATTTGTTATTGCAAATCTGCCTCACCTACTGCAACTCGCTCCTTGCTGGCCTCTACATCACCCATCTGTCTCCAATCCATAATCAATGCCTCCGATAGACTCATGTACCATACTCAACGCTCAGTGTCTGCAGCACATTCCACTGATTACTCATAGCCTCCAGCATAAAATCATGACCCTAACATATAAAGCCCTTAACAACAGTGTACCCACTTATATCTCTACTCTTGTCTCAAAATACTTTCCCAATCACTTTCTTCAATATGTACATTTGATCTTAAGCTCAAAGACAGGGTCCTCCATTCTTTTGTAATGTGTAAAAAATATTTTTGCCTTGTACTTAAACCCTGTATATCGTTAAGGAATGTCACCCTGTCTATAGGGTGCGCCTGATTTGCGGGCCGACGTAAACGCGACAAAATGTGCACGCCATCAGTTGAGCACTGCCTCCGATGCAGAAGCTGTTGTCCTGAGTCACTGCTTCTCGCCACATTATACAGGAGCCGCAAATTACACTTTTTCCTCTCTTCCTTTTTCTATCTCTCACCATCTCATTTTCCTCTCTGCATTCCTTTCTTACTATCGTCCTCTATTTATATCCCTCACTCATTCCCCTCTCTCTGTCTCTTTCTGTATCTCGCTGTATCTCCCATTCATTCCCTCTTCTCTCACCCCACTCCCTCTCTGTATCTCCCATTCATTCCCTCTTCTCTCTCTCTCACCCTCCTCTCTCTTCTCTCACTCTGTAGCTCTCATACACCCCTCTCCCCTTACGCTCTCCCTTTCCCCTCCATTCGCACTCCCTCTCTCTCTCTCACACCCTGCTCACTCGCATTTGTCAGCTTGTGGGGTTTTTCAGTGCGCATTTGAGGGCGCGCATTTGGCGAGCGCCCTATAGACGGGACATTAGGGAATATATTGGCATGTTACAAATAAATGATGATAATAATAATAATAATAATAATAAAGTGAGGCCTAATGACAATTAGTAATATATAAATTAAATGTGATCATGTGCATGTACTGTATAATTAAGTGTATATAGGTAATAGAAGAATATATGTAAAATAATTTATAATCAGAAACTCTGACTCACGCAATCTATCTCCTTAACTCCCTCTTTCAAAATAAGTAACAATCTCACCTGACCTGGCATTGTCGGGTTGTTTGCGATAGTGCAGTGTTTTTTTTTTTCGTTTTGTGTATTTATTTTTTTATGCTAATTAATTAATTAATTAAATCATAAATGAATATACTTTACCTCTTTGTAATTAATATATGCAGCAAGGAATGTGCTGTTGTTGAACTGAGGTGTAAGTGTCAACAATGTGTGCAGTGTGTAGTGTAAATAGGCTGCATGCACGAGGAGAAGCCGTTTGTGTAGCTGGGTACTTCCGCATTCTGGAAGTTAGTGTTGTAAAATGTCGGAGCATGTTTATGTTAGGCGGGTTTGTTTGATTTAGCGTCCTTGCCAATGGTGTATGTTGTAGGTTTTTGTAAAAGTCGTATGTGCTTTGCGGTATTTTGCGGCTTTAGGGGTCGTGTAGTCTCATTTTCTTTTTTTTCGTCTGACATTTTTTCTCTTGCTTTGGGGATTTTCGAGTGTCTAAACTTTGTAAATGGGACTGAAATCAAGGTTTAACCTGCCTTGCAGACGTCCTGGATGTCCCCCCTTGCTGTGGGTAAGGTTTTTATTTTATTCTTGTGTGTATATTTTTGTGTGTATTTTCATGTTTTTTAATGTTTGCCGCTGTGCGGCGGTTGTCCGTTAAGGTCGTATTTTTGCGAGTCCGTAATGTTTTTTTTTCTAAGTCCCGTGGGTCGTAATATTTTTTGTGTAAGTCGGTAGTTAGTCATTGCGTGTTTGGTGTATTTTTTCAAAGTGCAGCTTCTGTGGGCGTTTGTAACCGGTTGTGAGGCGTCGTAGAGCCTCCACCTCGCGAAGCTCCGCATGTGTGGCCTGCAATGAGGCGAAGGCTCATTGGAGCCGATGTGGGAGCCTCCACCTCCGCAAATGCGGCCCCTCGCTTCGTGACAGTCCGCATTTTCAGTCCGAAAGTCATAGGCGGTCTGAGACTGCTGAGAACTATATATGTGATAATTGGATTTTCATAGGTAGATGCAAGACAATTTTGAAAAACATTTACTCGCAAGCTATTTGTCCTACCAGTGAAAACCACTATATCTGAACTCAAAAATATTTGCCGATGAAATGTTCCAGGACACATAGAACACACTCACATAGAACAACAACAATGACATAATGAGTTGAAGTTTGCGTCATCTCCTCTTGTGCCTTTATACTTTGTTATATATTAACTGTCACACAACATAAACTTTATGTCTTTTCTTCCTTACTATTAGGAAAATGTTAAGAAAATTCTATGGAGTTACATAAGTTTGTATATTCTCTATCAAGTACTGTTTTGTTGGTCCTCTAAAAGAATGCCACAGTCATGCATCTTATCTTGAGTGATAGATTTTATTAAATTTACATCACAAAACATTATTGTGATAAGAGAATCCTTGAATTACAGATTACATTTGTACTTCTGTCAGACTGTCCACAGAAAATGTGCTTCCTGCTCATTCTGACACTGTGGAAATATGATAATTACTCAGAATTGTTCCCAAGAGGCCTCAAAAGTATGTCAAAAAGAAATGTTCAGTCTTTGTCCTATCGTGTCTTATTTTAGCTCGCAGTGGCATGCAAAAAGGAGAGAATGAAGCATGGTTTAATGGATCTATTTGTGGTATTTTTCCCTCTGTCAAGGTCTGTAGGATGTTGACGGAAACATTTGTGAGTGGACAGTACAAGCTGGCTATTCATAGGATGAACTTCCACACTCTGTTATGGGCCATCTGATATTTTTTTAATTCAGGATGCCTTCGTTCTTAAAAAACGATGTTATCAAGAAAGGCAGGACATTCCTACATACCAGATCTGGAAGATAAGAATTAGCCCACTTCATATCCTCTGTGTGTTTGAGTTTGATTGACATTTAAGAGAACATTAACAATCTGGATAAATTAGAGAGACATTCAAATGGGGGTAAGTGTACAAAGGTACATGGAAAAAAACAAATGCAAATTATCTATCAAAGAAACCCGTATACATTTTTTCTAGGATATACAGTGCAGAATTACTCTGTTTGTATCTCTTTGCATGTACCTATTTATATCAGATCTATTATGAATTTAAACATGGATATTTTAACATTCACATTTGTTTTAAAAGTAAAACAATTATCGATAGTTTGATAACTTACCAAAATAGCTGGAGTGAGAAGAATCATGCTCGTTAGATTATAATGAGGATCTGGAAGAAGGATGCAGGAATCTCACCTCAGGAATCAGGATACCCAGTGTATGATTAGAAGTGTAACAGAATATAAAAGAGCTATACTGAATAAGGTTATCAGGAAATAAAGGTCTAGTTCCTCTGAGGACCCCCACACAGCTCCTCTTATCTTTATCAAATTGCCACTGAAAGTGCATCTCGCTTCCACAGCCAATTAAGCTATGCCCTAAATAGGCAGCTGCAGTGAAGTCTAATTCAGGCTTTGACACAGTTTGAAAAAGATGTGAAGAACTTAAAGATAGCAGGAAAACGACCATTTTCAGTGTTTTGCTCATAATAAATTGAAAGGCTGTTAATACTGACATTCACTATTTAAATTCATGATAGTTGAACAATTACAATGAAGTGTTAAACTTCAGATGAGATAAAACATTGGTTCTCTAATGATGTGGAGCAGGAATTTGAGCTAATCTGTTGAGTTGATGTTGAAGGTGAAATCAGAGGCACAGCAACTGGACCTACTTGCAGGAATGGGCCTGGCACAGACCAAGTCATGGAGTCTAATGATGAGTCTGATGAGTGCCCAACAGTTGGCTTTTTGCAACAGAGGCATTCTCTTGCTCAGTGAGGCCATTGTTGTCTGAGAAAAAATATAATGTGTGTATTTTACAAATGGATTTATACCCAGCTTGTATAGGTCTTAGTTCTGAAGTCTGGTGCACAAACAGTGAAGATAATTTGTAGAGACAGATAGCTAAGTCAAGGAAGAAGTTAATAAATGGTCAGGGCCCCTTAGCATAAGATCAAGGTAGGTAGCGGACAACTTGATTGAGATCAGATGGCAGGCTAACTTCTTGTTTTGATGGCTATTTTGGTAGCACCAATTAAGGCGACCAGTTAAGTGGTTTCTATGCTATGTTGAGGGTAACATAAATCAGTAGGAATGATTTACAACTGCTTCATGATCTTTATGCGTTAGATGAGAGATGGGAATATGTAAATTTTGCATTTGTTAACCTTGACACAAAGCCAAATAATACTTTGCTATTGTTGTCCTTTAGTTTCGTTCCCATTGCTGCTTATCCCATATGTTAAGGGTGCAGTGTGTGCTATAATATTATGTCTAAGTTAGGCGGGTTTTCCCATCTTGCTATTCTTGCGGATACCAATATTTAGGTAAAGTTACTAGCGGGTAATGGTGTGTGTGTGTGTGTGTGGGGGGGGGGGGGCTTACTATTCTGTATATTTTATTTTTAATTTCTTTTCATTATAGAAGTCAGAAGGATGGGTGGTTATTGAAAGAAATCCAATAATTCATTCCGAAGCTGGAACTACATGTGACCATTCAACATGATCTATTGAATGTCTTAAAATCATTCAACAGATTGGCAATCTTCTCCAGACCACAGCTGTATCTCTAAGCTATTGTCTTTTTTTATTTTAGGCATATAATTTTTCACTTGTAATCCATAATAGACATCTCAAAAGGCTTTGAGGAATATGAACAGTATATTTTGGCAATTTTGTGTGGAATCAACAGGGAATTATAATCTTTATTATTCATATATCATTTTTAATTCATCAATTTTTCCTTGACGATTCCCACTTTGGCTTGTTGAGTCTGTAATTTGCACAGTTAATACAATGAACTTTTACAGCATTTGAATGGGAAACTCTACTGTGATCATGCTCAGGGGAACAGAGGAGGAAGGAGAGAGTTGTACACACCTACCTACGCCATTACTGGCCGGCCTTGAATCTCTCTCCTTATAAGCAGCTGCAAATGACTTAACAGGAAAAAACACTTCTCCGCTTTAATGTACACAACATAGCAAACAATTAAGTTAGAGAGGAACCACAGGAAGTACGACAAATGCTGACGGGTGATGGAGATGGAGGCCAGATGCAGGTGAAAAAATAACCCAGACTTACACAGAGATATTGTTTACACGTTGGGTTAATTCCACTTTGGACATTTAGACTTCTTCTGTTTGTAAAAGGGTCAGACTCCCTTATCCTCTTCTCTCTGAGGATTCATTATGCTGTAAAATAAATACTCCAAATACTATTTCCCAAAACTCAAAATAAGGGAGATCCAGACAAGACAGCTATTTATACATATTTTGTATGTTAGATGAATTCCAGACAACATTCTTTATGCAATATCCCCCGGCATGGATGGTAGGAATTACTTTATGTTTAGACGCAACATGTGAGTAGGTGAATCCCTTTTATATTGACAGAAAGGGAAACTATTTTCCCCACAACTTCAAATGGGATCTCTCTGGCTAGCAGTCCCAGCGGAATTAGAGGCAAATACAGATGTTAATGTTAATTAATGGTTCATCAACGCAAAACTGATTGCTTTCTTGCCACATTTACAAATCTATTTTAAACTGAGGTGTAAGTGTCAATGTTGCCATTTAAATAAAAACATGACTTTTTAACTTTAGAAAAAATATTTGCTTGGAAAATAACTAATTTTGCGATTTTTACAATTTCACTCTAACAATTTAGTAATCTTTACACAGGTATACTCAGAGACCGAATGCAGAATTAATTTAATCCAGCTAGTGCTCCAGGGCAGGGGTAGTCAATAGGTGCAACTAGGTCCGAATTGGGACCTACAAACCTTGACCCCAGCAGGATCCATACTGCGCATTCACACTGAACACCAATATGGGATAACCAACGGGCCACAGCATATTTATTATTTACAACCATATATATATATATATATATATATATATATATATATATATATATATATACCAACATGGTATTAAAAAATGGGAGGAGCCCAGCCAGCAGCAGCAATCTCTTGCCCCATGGCACACGCCCATGGGCCAACCTACTTTTGCACTGCACCCGCCCAAGAGGTAGGGGCAAGCCACTTTTTAATTATACCCATGGCCCAGGCAACTACCCAACCCGCCACTGTCGCCAATAATTTCAACATACAAAACACCAGCTGAAGGTATAACATATACCTATAATATAAATTACAACATACCCTTTATCAACACTTTTTTTTTACACATATTACCAATAAACTACCCCTGGAAGCTAAGATCCTGGGAGGGTGGAAGGCAATGAAGTGCGCAAAATAGGAATGCACAGGGCTCTGCCGAGTCAAGAGACCCTCCATGCCACAGGGAACCCTGTGCCTTACAAGCCTCCATTTCTTCTGGACATCCACTGCTTATATTTTTTATATATCTCAACCGAAACTTCTAAATGATTAAATAAACTCTCAGTTACTGGTTATTCTTTTCATAAGTTCTCTTCACTAGTTAAACTTCTGAATGCCATTAGACTAAAACAATTGAATTCTGGACCTTTCATAAGTACATTCAGACCTTGGAGAAGGTCAAGGAGAGCTAAATTTACCTTGTATCAATCAGTTGGTGCAATTTGTGATTGGCTGAACCTTACAAAAATGTGTAAATATTTCTGAAATTATAAGAAAAAGCTATTGAGATACTCAGAATTTAAAAATAAGCTGTTCCAAAAATTGTATTACACGTTTTTAGGCCCCCACCAAAACATTCTTTAGTTTGAAATATTTTCTTTTAAATTAATGATTTAAAATTTGGAACTTCAAGTGCCCCCAACCTGTCACTAACAGGAGACATTATAGTTGCAAAGTCAGAATGACACTGAATTTAAGGACAAAAGTGAGACTCACTTCAAATTAGTGATATATGTTTTCATCACTTTTTTCATTTAAAGTACCTTTTTATATCAATGAACACTCATTGTAGAGTCATTTATTTATTTCCTTTTGTTCTAACAAGTCTTGTGACTGATGACTATGCTACATCCCAAATTACTGCTTTTTCTGGACAAAAAATAAATACTCGGTTCATGCCAGATTTCAACATTTCGAAAACTTAACAGGATATGAGGCAGCTGCTGACAGGAAGATAGCAGTGCTATTGTTTTGACCTCTTTTTGTAAACCACCTGGACGTTATCAGCTCTAAATGATCTGGGAAAAGGTCACTTGGAAAAAGTGTGTTTTGTTATGATTTTTTTTCGAAGTATTTACTATAAGTCTCTAGTAAAAAAGTCTATTTAAAGCTTGTTTGCATTTTTTTTAGTGTTTAACAATGCTCTGTGATTTTCACTATATATATTTGTGGATTTTAAAAAAAAGCATTTATTTTGTTACATAATGGACATATGGCGTGTGTGGCAAAGTAAATTCATATTCTGGGAAAACGGTTGCTGCAAGGGAAATGTCTCAGATAAAGCTCGGTTACAGAGTTTCCTGGTATACCTAGATATTATCTGGACATCTTATCAACCACGGCATAAACAAGTTTAAAGTAACTAATTCTGATCTAATAAGGCAAATTTGAGATTAAAAGCTAGTAAAAATCACCTATTTCACAGGTTGATTTGGATTAAGAATAGAAAGGGTTCTTCACAGCATAGCTGGGTAATCTGTGGAATTCTCTACCAAAGGAGGTGGTGACAGCGGATTCAATAGCTAACTTTAAAAAGCGGTTGGATATATTTTTGAGTAAAGGGTTATCCTGGATAATTAGACAGGGAGGATTGATCCAGGGAGGAGTCCGATCGCCAGTATCTGGGGTCAGGAAGGAATTTAATTTTTTTCCCTTGGTTTTTTCTTCTTGTTTGTCTTCCTCTGGATCAATTAACAACTAATCTACATATTGCAGATCATAGGATATCTAAAAAGGTTGAACTTGATGGACTAAAGTCTTTTTTTCAACTTTATTTACTATGTAACTATATAACTATATATAAGCAATAATATATAATAAATTATTAAAGTGACACAGCAGATATTCCAAATATGGTATAATTTAGAACTATAGCAAATTCGTAATCAATTGAATGTTATTAAACATGCATTTTCTACAGTAAACTAACACTGAAATTTGCCAGTTTGAGTAGTCATTCAAGTGAGCTGTGCTGAAGAAAATGGACCAAGTCCTTAAGGGG
This sequence comes from Discoglossus pictus, assembly GCA_027410445.1. Taxonomy (NCBI): domain Eukaryota; kingdom Metazoa; phylum Chordata; class Amphibia; order Anura; family Alytidae; genus Discoglossus; species Discoglossus pictus. The sequence continues at coordinate 196,430,610 of CM050169.1, forward strand.
CTACTTAGTAGTTAATGTCAATGATCTCTCATGAGCATAATATTTAAATCTCTGTTGGTGAATGGAAGAGGACTTTGCATGCCAGATTTCCCTTTAGAAGTGCAGTACACAGAGTTCTGTTCAGATTCTGTGATTCTTCATCCTGATGAATAAACAATTTCTGACTCACTAATTCCCAGTGCTTAACACTATTTTCAATAGCTTAAAAAAAATAATAATGTCGGAAAACTTTATTATTTTTACTTTTATAAACAATGCCGCCTTATAAGGTTCCTGCTAATATCTAGGACACAAGAGAATAGTTAAGGTAGAGACAGGCCTGTGATCCTCAGTGGGACCCCTCCTGTCTGGAAGGCACAACTAATCTAGTGCCCGAAATCTGAGACTCCCTATAAAGTTCCTAAAAGGAGAAAAAGAGGCTGAAATTTGTAGAGACCCAATTAGATGAAGACACAAAAGATTGTCTTTCCTTTCCATCAGCTAAATGGTATACTCTTTATATATTTCATATCATAGTAGACATCATCTCTTTATAATTCTTTTCAACCTTCCCAATATTTTATTACTCAATTTTGCAGATGGAAGTTAAAAACTACACACAATTAAATATATTTTCTCTGTAGTACAAATGGACAATTTACTGACTCTCTGGTATTTCCTTCATAATATATTTCAACAGTGTTAGAGTCTATGGTCCCTGACTGTTCCCAAACTGCTTTCTTCTAGGTCATGTAATGGAATATCAAATACTACATATAGGGACTTTTTAGTAATGCCTAACAGCTGTTTTACCTCACACTCGTGGCTTTATTAAAACGTATCAAATTGTAGCATTGGGGTTTAGATACCCCTTTGTCACTTAAAGATTATGTCAGTATCACTAGTCAATTGATCACTTGATTGCAGTATTTGGAACTAAATCTGATGCCCTCTCATGTGTTTCATTCCAGCCAATCAGTGTAATTTTTTAAGAACATATTATATATACTAGCGACTTGCCCGACGGCAATAAAACTTGAATGTTGGCAATGCTGCTTGCCACCCAATGTGAGCACCTTCGTCGCTCATCATGAGCCTCTCCCCCTGTCTACTTCCTCCCTTGTGTCTCATTCCCCCCTCCTCTTCCTCCCTTGTGCCTCATTTCCTCCTCCTCTCCCTCCCTAGTGTCTCCTTTCCCCCTCCTCTCCCTCACTTGTGTCTCCTTTCCCCCCTCCTTTCCCTCCCTTGTATCTCCTTTCTACCTCCTCTCCCTCACTTGTGTCTCCTTTCCCCCCTCCTCTCCCTCCCTTGTGTCTCCTTTCCTATTTCCTCTCCCTCCCTTGTGTCTCCTTTCCCCTCTCCTCTCCCTCCCTTGTGTCTCCTCCCCCCTCCCTCACTTGTGTCTCATCCCCCTTCCTCCTTTGTGTCTCATTTCCCTTCTCCTCTCCCTCCCTTGTGTTCGCGTGACGACAACTCGCAGTTTGACATATATAAAAGGGGTTAATTCTGAGGCGGGGGGAATGTTTTGGCACCAGGGCCCTTCACTCACTAGCTCTGTTACTTGTGAAATCCAGCACATCATTTGTGCAAATGAGAGCTACCTTCCGGTGGAGGAGAACAGCACGTAAAGAAACACAGTGGAACAATCCATGGAAAGCACCATTATTTGATTCTTTTATGCTTTTTTTTTTAATTATGCCTAAGAATTCCTTGAGATGAGATGATTCGGTAAAGAAATTGAGATTACTCAGATAGTGGGCTTACTTGTGGTGGCACTGAGCAATGTTTCTGCTTGAATAATTGTGAGTAGTCAATTTAGGGGACTGCAATGTTTAAAACATGCTTTAAATGCAAAATAATATGTTTTTGAGACTTAAATTTCAAATTTCTGTTTGACGCATTTAAAAAAGCATATGTTAAATATACATTTTCATGAATGATCAGTGATCCAAAATCTGAAAAGCCTACCTTTATTTAAAGTGCAAATCTAAGGCTCTCCCATGACATTGCACAAGGTGTGGCATGGTGCACAGATGCAGCCAATAAAAGGCAAACTTACTTTGTGTCAACTAATAAAACAGAGCTAAGTTTTAGTTTAACTTTCCAAGGCCTACTTCCCCATCAGTTAACTGGTAAACAAACAATTATGAAGGTCTTATCTTTAAAACAAATTGTTCATGACTTCTCTATGATCTAGCGTCAACATTCAGGGACCAGCAAAAATAAGCTATAAACATGTATCTACGTATGTATATTCACACACACACATATATATATATATATATATATATATATATATATTCACTCAACAAATCAATCTGTGCAGATCATGGAATGCTAGAAACTCCTAAATAGGTCAGCGGTGGGTAAACTTTTCATTGCATTCCTGAGTGCAGGAAAAACTGCTATAAATCACTGTCTTTGCTGGGCGCTGCATGGTAGTCTGTTATTAATCATGAAACTGCCAGAAGGCATGACAGACAGTGTTTGTAAACATACTTAAAATGTTATATTTTTTAGCTGCTAGTGTAAAAAAAAGCTAATTTTAACATATAATCTTGTGCTCTTTCATACCATGAAGAGCACCTACAGTGAGGAAAATGGCCATTTAAGGTCGTTTTTATTATTTAACTTGTTAAAATTTAATAACGATTATGTATTCTACCTCTGATAATATTACTTAGTTTGCCTGTTTTTATTTCTCTGTTTTCACAAGCAAGGCTGAAATATCAGAAAAAAACAGGTATTAAAAGTTGAACAATGGACTGCAGTTTGGACAGTTTACAAATTGTTTTCTCTCATATCTCTCCTTTATCAGTCAAAATATTACCCTTGGCATTGTAACTGGTCCATTGTTTGCTGAAGCTGGAACAGATGCTTTGTGTTTGTAAACAGAGACCCAGGCTGACCATTGTCCACTGTGCCAGCTGTACTTGAAATATTGCTGTTTTTTTAAACTTATAAAGCACGTGGGAAATTCTAGCCCTTTCATCCTAGAGCACTGAATGTCTCAGCTATCTTGGTGCAAAGAATGAAGTAACTTAACTACAAGAATTGCCATAACATAAAATTGGGAAATTTGTAGGTATTTAATAGAATTAATTGAAACAATGAGTTGCAATATGATTAATATTCAGGTGACATAGGATTCTTGATCAGTTTTGGTAGAAGTATAAACACAAAGAGAATCACATAAGTCATTGAAGGATTTATTCGTTAAATTGTGAATATTATCTCTATTAATATGAAACAGGCCCAGTTCTTAAGTTATATTTAGCTCATTCACTAAAATCTGAAGTAATCTATTTAACTGGAAAAACTCATGTGATGAAACCTAAGATTAATTGTGACTATGGGACTGGCATGGGCCCTGGGCTGGCAATATTTAATATTGTTTAAAATGTTTCAGTGTGTAAGAGGGGAGAAAGAGACACAGGGGAGGTGCGAGAGACATAGAGGAGGGAGAGGGGAAAAACACAGGGGAGGGAGGGGAGAGACATAGAGGAGGGATAGGGGGGAAGAGACACAGGGGAGGGAGAAGAGACACAGCAGAGGGAGAGGGGGAAGAGAGACAGGGGAGGGAGGGGAAGAGACATAGAGGAGGGAGGGGGAAGAGACACAGGGGAGGGAGGGGGAAGAGACACAGGGGAGGGAGAGAGGGGGAAAGAGACACGTGGTGGGAGAGGGGGTAAAGAGAGGGGGGAGAAGCACAGGGGAGGGAGAAGGGGAAGAGACACAGGGGAGGGAGGGGGGAGGAGACACATGGGAGGGAGAGGGGGAAGGGGACACAGGGAGGGAGAGGGGGAAAGAGACACAGGGGAGAGAGAAGGGGTAAAGAGACACAGGATGGGAGGGGGGAGAGACACAGGGGAGGGAGGGGGCAGGGGGAAGAGACATAGGGGTGGGAGTGGAGGAAGAGACATTGATGAGGGAGAGACACAGGTAGAGACATGAGGAAGGGAAGGGAGAGTTGGGAAAGAGACACAGGGGAGGGAGAGGGGGCGAAGAGACAAAGGGAAGGGAGAGGGGGAACAGACACAGGGGAGGGAGAGGGGGGAAGAGACACAGGGGAGGGAGAGGGGGCGAAGAGACACAGGGAAGGGAGAGGGGGAAAAGACACAGGGAAGGGATAGGGAGAAGAGACACAGGGGAGGGGGTTACATACACAGAGGAGGGAGAGGGGGAATGGATACAGGGGAGGGAGGGGGTAAGAGACACAGGGGAGGGAGTAGGGGAAGGAGACACATGGGAGGGGGAAGGGGGCACAGGGAGGAAGAGGGGAAAAGAGACAAAAGGGAGGGAGAAGAGACACAGGGAAAGGAGAGAGAGGGAAAGAGAGGGGGAGAGACACAAGGGAGGAAGAGACTCATGGGGAGGGAGGGGGGAAGAGACACAGGAAAGGGGAGTAAGAGACACAGGGGAGGGAGAGGATGAAATACACAGGGAGGGAGAGGGGGGAGATACACAGGGTAGGGAGAGGGGGAAAGAGGCACAGGGAAGGGAGAGGAGGGGAAAGAGACACAGGGGAGGGAGCAGGGGGGAGAGAGGGAGAGACACATGTAAGGGGGAGAGACACAGTGCCAGGAGAGGGGGAGAGATGCAGGTGAGGGAGAAGGGGGAAGAGACACGGGGGAGGGAGAGGATGAAATACACGGGGAGGGAGAGGGGGGAGATACACAGGGTAGGGAGAGGGGGAAAGAGGCACAGGGAAGGGAGAGGAGGGGAAAGAGACACAGGGGAGGGAGCAGGGGGGAGAGAGGGAGAGACACAGGTAAGGGGGAGAGACACAGTGCCAGGAGAGGGGGAGAGATGCAGGTGAGGGAGAAGGGGGAAGAGACACGGGGGAGGAGGAGGGGGGAGAGGGACATGGGGAGGGAGAGGGGGGAAAGCTACATAGGGGAAAGAAAGGGGGAAGAGACATGAGGGAGGGAAAGAGAGCGGGAGAGACACAGGAGAGGGGGCAGAGACACAGGGGAGGGAAATGGGGGAAAGAGACACAAGGGGGGTAGAGGGGGAAAGAGACACAGGGTAGGGAGGGAAGGGAGAGACACAGGGGAGGGAGAGGGGGAAGAGACACAGGGGAGGGAGAGGGGGGAGAAGACACAGGGAAAGGAGAGGGGGGAGAGACAGGGGAGGATGAGGGGGGAGAGACACAGGGGAGGATGAGGAGGGATAGATACAGGGGAGGGAAAGGGGGGAAAGACACAGGGGAAGGAGAGGGGGAGAGACACAGGGGAGTAAGAGGGGGAAAGCGACACAGGGGAGGCAGAGGGGAGGAAAGGAAACACAGGGGAGGGAGATAGGGAAGGTGACACAGGGGAGGGAGAGGAGGGAAAGAGACATGAGGAAGGGGAGGGAGAGTTGTGAAAGAGATACAGTGGAGGGAGGGCGGGGCTAGACACAGGGGAGGGAGAGGAGGGAAAAGACACAGGGTAGGGAGGGGAGGGAGAGACACAGGGGAGGGAGAGGGGGAGAGACACAGGGGAGGGAGAGGGGGAAGATACACAGGGGAGGGGGAGGGGGAACAGATACAGGGAAGGGAGGGGGTAAGAGACACAAGGGAGGATGTGAGAGGAGACACATGAGAGGGAGAGGGGGAAGGGGACATTGGGAGCGAGAGGGGGAAAGAGTCACAGGGGAGGGAGAGAGGGAGAAGAGACATAGGCAAAGGAGAGGGAGGGAAAGAGAGAGGGAGAGACACAGTGGATGGGAGGAAGAGGGGGAAAGAGACACAGGGGAGGGAGAGGGGGTAAAGAGACACAGGGGAGGGAGAGTGGGAAAAGAGACACAGAGAAGGTAGAGGTCGGAAGAGACATGGGAGAGGGAGGGAAAGAGAGGGGGAGAGACACAGGGGAGGGAGAGGGGGAAGAAACACAGGGGAGGGAGAGGAGGGAAGATACACAGGGGAGGGAGGGGGAGAGATACATGAGACAGGGAAAGAGAGTGGGAGAGACACGGGGGAGTGAGAGGGGGGAGAGACACAAGGGAGAGAGAAGGGGGAAAGAGACAGAGTGGAGAGAGAGAGGGGAAGAGACATGAGGTAGGGAAAGAGAGGGGGGAGAGACAAAAGAGGGGAGTAAGAAACACAGGAATGGGAGAGGGGGAGAGTCACAGGGGAGGGAGAGGGGTGGAAGAGACACAGGGGCGGGAAAGGGGGAGAGACACAGGGGAGGGAGAATGGGAAATAGACACAGGGGTGGGAGAGAGGGGGAAAGGAGACACAGGGGAGGAGAGATGGGGGAAGGAGACACAGGGGAGGGAGAGGGGGTAAGAGACACAGGGGAGGGAGAGGAGGGAAGATACACAGGGGAGGGAGGGGGAGAGATACATGAGACGGGGAAAGAGAGTGGGAGAGACACAGGGGAGTGAGAGGGGGAGAGACACAAGGGAGAGAGAAGGGGGAAAGAGACAGAGTAGAGAGAGAGGGGGAAGAGACATGAGGTAGGGAAAGAGAGGGGGGAGAGACAAAAGAGGGGAGTAAGAAACACAGGGATGGGAGAGGGGGGGAGAGTCACAGGGGTGGGAGAGAGGGTGAAAGGAGACACGGGGGAGGCAGAGAGGGGGAAAGGAGACACGTGGGAGGAGAGATGGGGGATGGAGACACAGGGGAGGGAGAGGGGGTAAGAGACACAGGGGAGGGAGAGGGGGAAGGAGACACAGGGGAGGGAGAGGGATACATGAGAGGGTGAAAGAGAGGGGGAGAGAGACATGGGAGAGGGGGGAGAGACACAAGGGAGGGAGAAGGGGGAAAGAGACACAGAGAAGGGAGAGTGGGGAAGGGGACACAGGGAGGGAGAGGGGAAAAGAGACACAGGGGAGGGAGAGGGGGAAGACACAGGAGAGGGGAGAGACACAGGGGAGGGGAAAAGGGAGAGACAGGGGAGGGAGAGAGGGGAAAGAGACACATGGGAGGGAGAGAGGGGAAAGAGACACAGGGGAAGAAGGGGAGGAGGAGACACAGGGGAGGCACAGAGGGGGGAAGGAGACATGGGGAGGAAAGATGGGGGAAGGAGACACAGAGGAGGGAGGGGGAAAGAGACACAGGGAAGGGAGAGGGGAGGAAAAGACACAGGGGGTAGAGAGGGGAAGGAGACACAGGGAAAGGAGAGGAGGGAAAGAGACACAGGGGAGGGAGAGGGGGAAGACACAGGAGAGGGGAGAGACACAGGGGAGGGGAAAAGGGAGAGACAGGGGAGGGAGAGAGGGGAAAGAGACACATGGGAGGGAGACAGGGGAAAGAGACACAGGGGAAGAAGGGGAGGAGGAGACACAGGGGAGGCACAGAGGGGGGAAGGAGACATGGGGAGGAAAGATGGGGGAAGGAGACACAGAGGAGGGAGGGGGAAAGAGACACAGGGAAGGGAGAGGGGAGGAAAAGACACAGGGGGTAGAGAGGGGAAGGAGACACAGGGAAAGGAGAGGAGGGAAAGAGACACAGGGGAGGGAGAGGGGGGAAAGAGACACAGGGGAGAGAGTGGGGGAAGATACACAAGGGAGGTAAAGTGAGGGGGAGAGACACGGGTGGAAGAGGGGGGAAGAGACACAGGGGAGGGGGAAAGAGTGGGGAGAGAGACACAGGGGAGGGAGAGGGGGGAGAGACACAATGGAGGGAGAAGGGGGAAAGAGACACAGGGAAGGGAGTGGGGGCAGAGAGACAGAGGGGAACAATAAGGAGAGACACAGGAGGGGAGGAAGAAACACAGGGGTGGGAGAGGGGGAGAGACACAGGGGATGGGAGGAAGCGACACAGTGGAGGGAGAGAGGGGAAAAGACACAGGGGAGAGGAGGGAAAGAGACACAGGGGAGGCAGAGGGGGGAAAAAGACACAGGGGAGACAGGGGGGAAGATACACGAGGGAGGGAAAGTAAGGGAGGAGAGACACAGGGGTGGAAGAGGGGGAAGAGACACAGGGTAGGGAGAGGGGGAGGAGGCACAGGGAAGGGAGAGGGGGGAAAGAGACACAGGGGAGGGAGCGGGTAATAGAGACACCGGGGAGGGAGGCGGGGAAGAGACACAGGGGGGAGAGGTGGAAGGAGATGCAGGGGAGGGAGAGTGGGAAAAGAGACACAGAAGAGGGAGAGGGGGGAAGAGACACAGGGGAGGGGGGAGAGACACATGGGAGGGAAATGGTGAAATAGACACAGGGGAGGGAGAGGGTGGAAGAGACAAAGGGTAGGGAGGGGATGGAGAGACACAGGGGAGGGAGAGACACAGGGGTGGAACACAGGGGAGGCAGAGAGGGGGAAAGGAGACACGGGGGAGGAGAGATGGGGGAAGGAGACACAGGGGAGGGAGAGGGGGAAGAGACACAGGGGAGGAAGAGACACAGGGAAGGCAGAGGGGGGAGAGACACATGGGAGGATGAGGGGGGAGAGACACAGGGGAGGAAGGGGAGGAAGAGACACAGGGGAGGCAGAGGCGGGGAAAGGAGACACGGGAGAGGAGAGATGGGGAAGGAGGCACAGAGGAGGGAGGGGGAAAGCAACACAGGGGAGGGAGAGGGGAGGAAAAGACACAGGGGGAGAGAGGGGGGAGATACACAGGGAAAGGAGAGGGAGGGAAAGAGAGTGGGGAGAGACACAGGGGGGACACAGGGGACAAAGAGGGGGAAGAGACTAAGGGGAGGGAGGGGGAAAGAGACACAGCAAAGGGAGAGGGGAGGAAGAGACACAGGGGAGCGAGACGGGGAAGAGACACAGGGGAGGGAGAAGGGGAGAAGAGACACAGGGTAGGGAGAAGGGAAAGAGGCACAGGGAAGGGAGAGGGGGGAAAGAGACACAGGGGAGGGAGCGGGTAATAGAGACACAGGGGAGGGAGGCGGGGAAGAGACACAGGGGGGAGAGGGGGAAGGAGACACGGGGAGGGAGAGTGGGAAAAGAGACACAGAAGAGGGAGAGGGGGAAGAGACATGGGAGAGGGGGAGAGACAAAGGAGAGGGAGAAGGGGGAGAGATGCGGGGGAGGGAGAAGGAGGAAGAGACACAGGATAGTGAGAGGGGGGAAAGAGACACAGGGAAGGGAGAGGGGGAAAGATACACAGGGGAAAGAAAGGGGGAAGAGACATGAGGGAGGGAAAGAGAGGGAGAGAGACACAGGAGAGGGGGGAGAGACACTGGGGAGGGGGGAAGAGACACAGGGGAGGGGGGAGAGACACAGGGGAGGGAAATGGGGGAAAGAGACACACAGGAGGGAGAGGGGGAGAGAGACACAGGGTAGGGAGGGGAGGGAGAGACACAGGGGTGGGACACAGGGGAGGCAGAGAGGGGGAAAGGAGACACCGGGGGGGAGATGAGGGAAGGAGACACAGGGGAGGGAGAGGGGGAAGAGACACAGGGGAGGGAGATAGGGAAGAGACACAGGGGAGGAAGAGACACAGGGAAGGGAGAGGGGGGTTAGACACAGGGGAGGATGAGGGGGAGAGACACAGGGGAGGAAGGGGAGGAAGAAACACAGGGGAGGCAGAGAGGGGGAAAGGAGACACGGGAGAGGAGAGATAAGGGAAGGAGTTACAGAGGATAAAGGGGGGAAAGAGACACAGGGGAGGAAGAGACACAGGGAAGGGAGAGGGGGAGAGACACATGGGAGGATGAGGGGGGAGAGACACAGGGGAGAAAGGGGAGGAAGAGACACAGGGGAGGCAGAGGTGGGGAAAGGAGACACGGGAGAGGAGAGATGGGGAAGGAGACACAGAGGAGGGAGGGGGAAAGTAACACAGGGGAGGGAGAGAGTAGGAAAAGACACAGGGGGAGAGAGGGGGAAGAGATGCAAGGAAAGGAGAGGGAGGGAAAGAGAATGGGGAGAGACACAGGGGGACACAGGGGAGGAAGAGGGGGAAGAGACTCAGGGGAGGGAGGGGGGAAAGAGACACAGCAAAGGGAAAGGGGAGGAAGAGACACGGGGGAGAGATGAGGGAAGGAGACACAGAGGAGGGAGAAATGGGAAGAGACACAGGGTAGGGAGAGGGGGAAGAGGAACAGGGAAGGGAGAGGGGGAAGAGACACAGGGGAGGGAGCGGGTAATAGAGACACAGGGGAGGGAGGCGGTGAAGAGACACGGGGGGGAGAGGGGGAAGGAGACACAGGGGAGGGAGAGTGGGAAAAGAGACACAGAAGAAGGAGGGGGGAAGAGACATTGGAGAGGGGGAGAGACAAAGGTGAGGGGGAGAGACAAAGGGGAGGGAGAAGGGGGAGAAATGCAGGGGAGGGAGAAGGGCGAACAGACACAGGATAGGGAGAGGGGGGGAAAGAGACAAAGGGAAGGTAGAGGGGGAAGATACACAGGGGAAAGAAAGGGGGAAGAGACATGAGGGAGGGAAAGTGAGGGGGAGAGACACAGGAGAGGGGGGAGAGACACCGGGGATGGGGAAGAGACCCAGGGGAGGGGGGAGAGACACAGGGGAGGGAAATGGGGGAAAGAGACACAGGTGAGGGAGAGGGGGGAAGAGACAAAGGGTAGGGAGGGGAGGGAGAGACACAGGGGAGGGAAAGACACAGGGGTGGGACACAGGGGAGGCAGAGAGGGGGATAGGAGACACGGGGGGAGTGATGAGGGAAGGAGACACAGAGGAAGGAGAGGGGGAAGAGACACAGGGGAGGAAGAGACACAGGGAAGGGAGAGGGTGGAGAGACATAGGGGAGGATGAGGTGGAGAGACACAGGGGAGGAAGAGACACAGGGGAGGCAGTGAGGGGGATGGGAGACACGAGAGAGGAGAGATGGGGAAGGAGACACAGAGGATGGAGGGGGGGAAGAGACACAGGGGAGGGAGAAGGGAGGAAAAGACACAGGGAAAGTGAGGGGGAGAGACACAGGAGAGGGGAGAGAGACACCGGGGAGGAAGGAAGAGACACAGGGGAGGGGGGAGAGACACAGGGGAGGGAAATGGGGGAAAGAGACACAGGTGAGGGAGAGGGGGGAAGAGACACAGGGGAGGGGGGAGAGACACATGGGAGGGAAATGGTGAAATAGACACAGGGGAGGGAGAGGGGGGAAGAGACAAAGGGTAGGGAGGGGATGGAGAGACACAGGGGAGGGAGAGACACAGGGGTGGAACACAGGGGAGGCAGAGAGGGGGAAAGGAGACACGGGGGAGGAGAGATGGGGGAAGGAGACACAGGGGAGGGAGAGGGGGAAGAGACACAGGGGAGGAAGAGACACAGGGAAGGCAGAGGGGGGAGAGACACATGGGAGGATGAGGGGGGAGAGACACAGGGGAGGAAGGGGAGGAAGAGACACAGGGGAGGCAGAGGCGGGGAAAGGAGACACGGGAGAGGAGAGATGGGGAAGGAGGCACAGAGGAGGGAGGGGGAAAGCAACACAGGGGAGGGAGAGGGGAGGAAAAGACACAGGGGGAGAGAGGGGGGAGATACACAGGGAAAGGAGAGGGAGGGAAAGAGAGTGGGGAGAGACACAGGGGGGACACAGGGGACGAAGAGGGGGAAGAGACTAAGGGGAGGGAGGGGGAAAGAGACACAGCAAAGGGAGAGGGGAGGAAGAGACACAGGGGAGCGAGACGGGGAAGAGACACAGGGGAGGGAGAAGGGGAGAAGAGACACAGGGTAGGGAGAAGGGAAAGAGGCACAGGGAAGGGAGAGGGGGGAAAGAGACACAGGGGAGGGAGCGGGTAATAGAGACACAGGGGAGGGAGGCGGGGAAGAGACACAGGGGGGAGAGGGGGAAGGAGACACGGGGAGGGAGAGTGGGAAAAGAGACACAGAAGAGGGAGAGGGGGAAGAGACATGGGAGAGGGGGAGAGACAAAGGGGAGGGAGAAGGGGGAGAGATGCGGGGGAGGGAGAAGGAGGAAGAGACACAGGATAGTGAGAGGGGGGAAAGAGACACAGGGAAGGGAGAGGGGGAAAGATACACAGGGGAAAGAAAGGGGGAAGAGACATGAGGGAGGGAAAGAGAGGGAGAGAGACACAGGAGAGGGGGGAGAGACACTGGGGAGGGGGGAAGAGACACAGGGGAGGGGGGGAGAGACACAGGGGAGGGAAATGGGGGAAAGAGACACACAGGAGGGAGAGGGGGAGAGAGACACAGGGTAGGGAGGGGAGGGAGAGACACAGGGGTGGGACACAGGGGAGGCAGAGAGGGGGAAAGGAGACACCGGGGGGGGGAGATGAGGGAAGGAGACACAGGGGAGGGAGAGGGGGAAGAGACACAGGGGAGGGAGATAGGGAAGAGACACAGGGGAGGAAGAGACACAGGGAAGGGAGAGGGGGGTTAGACACAGGGGAGGATGAGGGGGAGAGACACAGGGGAGGAAGGGGAGGAAGAAACACAGGGGAGGCAGAGAGGGGGAAAGGAGACACGGGAGAGGAGAGATAAGGGAAGGAGTTACAGAGGATAAAGGGGGGAAAGAGACACAGGGGAGGAAGAGACACAGGGAAGGGAGAGGGGGAGAGACACATGGGAGGATGAGGGGGGAGAGACACAGGGGAGAAAGGGGAGGAAGAGACACAGGGGAGGCAGAGGTGGGGAAAGGAGACACGGGAGAGGAGAGATGGGGAAGGAGACACAGAGGAGGGAGGGGGAAAGTAACACAGGGGAGGGAGAGAGTAGGAAAAGACACAGGGGGAGAGAGGGGGAAGAGATGCAAGGAAAGGAGAGGGAGGGAAAGAGAATGGGGAGAGACACAGGGGGACACAGGGGAGGAAGAGGGGGAAGAGACTCAGGGGAGGGAGGGGGGAAAGAGACACAGCAAAGGGAGAGGGGAGGAAGAGACACGGGGGAGAGATGAGGGAAGGAGACACAGAGGAGGGAGAAATGGGAAGAGACACAGGGTAGGGAGAGGGGGAAGAGGAACAGGGAAGGGAGAGGGGGAAGAGACACAGGGGAGGGAGCGGGTAATAGAGACACAGGGGAGGGAGGCGGTGAAGAGACACGGGGGGGAGAGGGGGAAGGAGACACAGGGGAGGGAGAGTGGGAAAAGAGACACAGAAGAAGGAGGGGGGGAAGAGACATTGGAGAGGGGGAGAGACAAAGGAGAGGGGGAGAGACAAAGGGGAGGCAGAAGGGGGAGAAATGCAGGGGAGGGAGAAGGGCGAACAGACACAGGATAGGGAGAGGGGGGAAAGAGACAAAGGGAAGGTAGAGGGGGAAGATACACAGGGGAAAGAAAGGGGGAAGAGACATGAGGGAGGGAAAGTGAGGGGGAGAGACACAGGAGAGGGGGGAGAGACACCGGGGATGGGGAAGAGACCCAGGGGAGGGGGGAGAGACACAGGGGAGGGAAATGGGGGAAAGAGACACAGGTGAGGGAGAGGGGGGAAGAGACAAAGGGTAGGGAGGGGAGGGAGAGACACAGGGGAGGGAAAGACACAGGGGTGGGACACAGGGGAGGCAGAGAGGGGGATAGGAGACACGGGGGGAGTGATGAGGGAAGGAGACACAGAGGAAGGAGAGGGGGAAGAGACACAGGGGAGGAAGAGACACAGGGAAGGGAGAGGGTGGAGAGACATAGGGGAGGATGAGGTGGAGAGACACAGGGGAGGAAGAGACACAGGGGAGGCAGTGAGGGGGATGGGAGACACGAGAGAGGAGAGATGGGGAAGGAGACACAGAGGATGGAGGGGGGGAAGAGACACAGGGGAGGGAGAAGGGAGGAAAAGACACAGGGAAAGTGAGGGGGAGAGACACAGGAGAGGGGAGAGAGACACCGGGGAGGAAGGAAGAGACACAGGAGAGGGTGGAGAGACACAGGGGAGGATAAGGGGGAGAGACACGGGGGAGGAAGAGACACAGGGGAGGCAGTGAGGGGGAAAGGAGACACGGGAGAGGAGAGATGGGGTAAGGAGACACAGAGGATGGAGGGGGGAAAGAGACACTGGGGAGGCAGAGGGGTGGAAAAGACACAGGGGAAAGAGAGGGGGAAGATACAAAAGAAAGGGAAAGAGAGGGGGGAGAGACACAGGAGAGGGGGGAGAGTCACAGGAGAGGGAGAGGGGGGAAGAGACACAGGGTAGGGGTAGAGACACAGGAGAGGGGGGAAATAAACACAGGGGAGGGATAGACGCAGGGAGGCAGAGAGGGGGAAAGGAGACATGGGGGAGGCAGAGAGGGGTAAAGGAGACACAGGGGAGGAGAGATGGTGGAAGGAGACACAGGGGAGGGAGAGGGTGTAAAAGACACACAGGAAGGAAGAGGGGGAAAGGAGACACAGAGGAGGGAGAGGGGGGAAGATATACAGGGGAGGGAGGGGAAGAGATACATGGGAAGGGGGAAAGAGTGGGGGAGAGAGAAACAGGGGAGGAAGAACGGGGAGATACACAACAGAGGGAGAAGGGGGAAAGAGACACAGGGAAGGGAGAGGGGGCAAAGAGACAGAGGGGAGAGATAAGGGAGAAAGAGACATGAGGGCGGGAAAGAGAGGGGGGAGAGACACAGGAGGGGAGGAAGAAACACAGGGGTGGGAGAGGGGGAGAGACACAGGGGATGGGAGGAAGCGACACAGGGGAGGGAGAGAGGGGAAAAGACACAGGGGGAAAAGAGGGAAAGAGACACAGGGGAGGCAGAGGTGGGAAAGAGACACAGGGGAGACAGTGGGGGGAAAGAGACAGGGGAGGGAGAGATGCAGGGGGGCAGAGAGAGGAAAGGAGACACAGGGGAGGCAGAGGGGGGGAAGGAGATACGGGGGAGGAGAGATGGGGGAAGGACACACAGGGGAGGGAGAGGGGGTAAGAGACACAGGGGAGGGAGAGGGGGGAAGGAGACACAGGAAAGGGAGAGGGGAGGAAGAGACACAGGGGAGCGAGAGGGGGAAGAGACACAGGGGAGGGAGAAGGGGGGAAGAGACACAGGGTAGGGAAAAGGGGAAGAGGCACAGGGAAGGGAGAGGGGGGAAAGAGACACAGGGGAGGGAACGGGTAATAGAGACACAGGGGAGGGAGGTGGGGAAGAGACACAGGGGGAGAGGGGGAAGGAGACACAGGGGAGGGAGAGTGGGAAATGAGACACAGAAGAGGGAGAGGGGGAAGAGACACAGGAGAGGGGGAGAGACACAGGAGAGGGGGAGAGACAAAGGGGAGGGAGAAGGGGGAGAGATGCAGGGGAGGGAGAAGGGGGAAGAGACACAGGGTAGGGAGAGGGGGGAAAGAGACACAGGGAAGGGAGAGGGGGGAAAGATACACAGGGGAAAGAAAGGGGGAAGAGACATGAGGGAGGGAAAGAGAGGGAGAGAGACACAGGAGAGGCGGGAGAGACACCAGGGAGGGAGGAAGAGACACAGGAAAGGGGGAAAAACACAGGGGAGGGAAATGAGGGAAAGAGACACAGGGGAGGGAGAGGGGGAGAGAGACACAGGGTAGGGAGGGGAGGGAGAGACACAGGAGTGGGACACAGGGGAGGCAGAGACACAGGGAAGGGAGAGGGGGGAGACACAGGGGAGGATGAGGGGGAGAGACACAGGGGAGGAAGGGGAGGAAGAGACACAGGGGAGGCAGAGAGGGGGAAAGGAGACACGGGAGAGGAGAGATAGGGAAAGGAGACACAGAGGATGGAGGGGGGAAAGAGACACATGGGAGGAAGAGACACAGGGAAGGGAGAGGGGGGAGAGACACATGGGAGGATGAGGGGTGAGAGACACAGGGGAGGAATGGGAGGAAGAGACACACGGGAGGCAGAGTTAGGGAAAGGAGACACGGGAGAGGAGAGATGGGGAAGGAGACACAGAGGAGGGAGGGGGAAAGCAACACAGGGGAGGGAGAGGGGAGGAAAAGACACAGGGGGAGAGAGGGGGGAGACACACAGGGAAAGGAGAGGGAGGGAAAGAGAGTGGTGAGATACACAGGGGGACACAGGGGAGGAAGAGGGGGAAGAGACTCAGGGGAGGGAGGGGGGAAAGAGACACAGCAAAGGGAGAGGGGAGGAAGAGACACAGGGCAGCGAGAGGGGGAAGAGACACAGGGGAGGGAGAAGGGGGGATAGACACAGGGTAGGGAGAGGGGGAAGAGGCACAGGGAAGGGAGAGGGGGGAAAGAGACACAGGGGAGGGAGCGGGTAATAGAGACACAGGGGAGGGAGGCGGGGAAGAGACACAAGGGGGAGAGGGGGAAGGAGACACAGGGGAGGGAAAGGGGGAAAAGAGACACAGAAGAAGGAGAGGGGGGAAGAGACGTGGGAGAGGGGGAGAGACACAGGAGAGGGGGAGAGACAAAGGGGAGGGAGAAGGGGGAGAAATGCAGGGGAGGGAGAGGGGGAAGAGACACAGGATAGGGAGAGGGGGGAAGAGACATAGGGAAGGGAGAGGGGGGGAAGATACACAGGGGAAAGAAAGGGAAAAGAGACATCAGGGAGGGAAAGTGAGGGGGAGAGACACAGGAGAGGGGGGGGGGGAGACACCGGGTAGGGGGGAATAGACACAGGGGAGGGGGGAGAGTCACAGGGGAGGGAAATGGGGGAAAGAGACACAGGGGAGGGAGAGGGGGAAGAGACAAAGGGTAGGGAGGGGAGGGTGAGACACAGGGGAGGGAAAGACACAGGTTTGGGACACAGGGGAGGCAGAGAGGGGGAAAGGAGACACGGGGGGAGAGATGAGGGAAGGAGACACATGCTAGGGAGAGGGGGAAGAGACACAGGGGAGGATGAGGGGGAGAGACACAGGAGAGGAAGAGACACTGGGAAGGCAGTGAGGGGGAAAGGAGACACGGGAGAGGAGAGATGGGGAAGGAGACACAGAGGATGGAGGGGGGAAAGAGACACAGGGGAGGGAGAGGGGAGGAAAAGACACAGGGTGAGAGGGGGGAAGAGACACAGGGAGAGGAGGGAAAGAGACAAAGGGGAGGCAGAGGGGTGAAAAAGACACAAGGGAAAGAGAGGGGCAAGATACACAAGAAAGGGAAAGAGAGGGGGAGAGACACAGGAGAGGGGGGAGAGACACAGGAGAGGGGGGAAGAGACACAGGGTAGGGGTAGAGACATAGGAGATGGGGGAAATAGACACAGGGGAGGGATAGACGCAGGGGGGCAGAGAGGGGGGAAGGAGACATGGGGGAGGCAGAGAGGGGCAAAGGAAACACAGGGGAGGAGAGATGGTGGAAGGAGACACAGTGGAGGGCGAGGGTGTAAGAGACACACAGGAAGGAAGAGGGGGAAATGAGACACAGGGGAGGGAGAGGGGGGTAGATATACAGGGGATGGAGTGGGAGAGATACATGAGAGGGGGGAAAGAGATACACATGGGAGGGAGAGGGGGGAGAGATACAACGGAGGGAAAAGGGGGAAAGAGACACAGGGAAGGGAGAGGGGGCAAAGAGACAGACGGGAGAGATAGGGGGGAAGAGACATGAGGGTGGGAAAGAGAGGGGGGAGAGACACAGGAGGGGAGCAAGAAACACACGGGTGGGAGAGGGGGAGAGACACAGGAGATGGGAGGAAGCGACACAGGGGAGGGAGAGAGGGGAAAAGACATAGGGGGGAGAAGAGGGAAAGAGACACAGGGGAAGCAGAGGGGGGAAAGAGACACAGGGGAGACAGTGGGGGGAAGATACACGAGGGAGGGAATGTAAGGGGGAGAGACACAGGGGTGGAAGAGGGGGGAAGAGACACAGGGGAGGGGGGAAAGACACAGGGGAGGGAGAGGGGGAAAGAGACACGGGGAGGGAGAGATGAAGGGGGGCAGAGAGGGGAAAGGAGACACGGGGAGGCAGAAAGGGGTAAAGGAGATACGGGGGAGGAGAGATCGGGAAGGAGACACAGGGGAGGGAGAGGGGGTAAGAGACACAGGGGAGGGAGAGGGGGAAGGAGACACAGGGGAGGGAGAGGGGGAAGGAGACACAGGGGAGTGAGAGGGGGAAGGAGTCACAGGGAGGGGGAAATGAGACAGAGGGGAGGGAGAGGGTGAAGTGACACAGGGGATGGAGAGGGGTGTGAGAGACACAGGGGAGGGAGAGGGGGACAGTCACAGGGGAGGGAGAGGGGGGAACAGACACAGGGGAGGGAGAGGGGGGAAGATACACAGGGGAGAGAGAGGGGGGGAAGAGGCACAGAGAAGAGAGAGTGGGAAAGAGACACAGGGGAGGGAGATGGGGAAGGAGACACAGGGGAGGGAGATGGGGGAGGGAAACACAAGGGAAGAGAGAGGGAGAGGAGACACAGGGGAGGAAGAGGGGGAGAGACACAGGGGAGGGAGAGGGGGGAAGACACAGGGGAGTGAGAGGGGGGAAGATATACAGGGGAGTGAGGGGGTGGGGGGGATAGACACAGGAAAGGGGGCAAAAGAGATAAAGGAAAGGGGGGAAGAGACACAGGGTAAGGAGAGGGGGGAAAGAGACGGAGGGTGGGGAAACAGAAAAATAAAATATTTGCCCGTCATATATACTAGCGACTTGCCTGTCAAAAATGACGGCAATAAAATTGTAAGGCAAGTAATGCTGTTTGGTACAGACATAAATTTTGTTGTTGTTCCGAGATCTTTCGGCGCTCATTGCGAGCCTCTCGCTGAGCACCTTTGGCGCTTATCGGGTGGCTCGCAATGAGCGCCTTTGGCGCTCATTGCGAGGCTGTTGGTTGTTGTATGTTTTTTTTGTTATTGTTTGGTCGGCGGTGATCTGCTTTTTCCGCTTATTGCAAGGCTTTTTGTGCTATGAGCAGCGTTGGTGGTCGTTGTGAGTGGCGCGGTGAATGTCTTTTGTGTTTATTGTGATTTTTATTTAATTTTTTGTGTAAATTAAATAATAATAAATTAATAAATGAATATACTTTACCTATTTGGAAGTAATATATGCAGGAAGCATTGTGTTGAAGAGCTGACAATCTGTTTTGATGTTCCTGCTGCATGCAATGTAGGTTTGCAGTGTTTTGGAGCTGAGGTGTAAGTGTCAGCAATGTGTGCAGTGTGTAGTGTAAATATGCTGCGTGCGCGAGGAAAAGCCATTAGGGTAGCTGTGTACTTCCGCATTGTGTAAGTGCTATGCGTTTAACGGCTCGCGCACGCCTGCGGCGCTTATCGCTAAGTCGTATGGACTCCGCAAACAGCGTGACGACGACTCGCATTTGGAATATTATAATATGTGATATATATAAATATATATATATATACATATATATATATATATATATAAAGCTAAATTATTATCCATCTTGGGTTAATACACTGTGTCCAGTTCTGAGGACCATTTTTTTTCAAAGGGATATCAACAAATTATAAATTGTTTGAATAATGGACTGCATGGACTGGATAATAAAAATTAAAAGTAATGACTTCATGACCAGAATATGTTTAGCTTAGAGGAAAGAATGGAGGGGTGATATTATAGAAACCTTCACATATATTGAATGATTTAATAATGTTCAAGAGGGAAGTGTCTTCATAAAAAAATGAATGCAAGAACAAGAGGTCATGATTGGAAAGTGGAAGATTTAGGGTTAACGTGAGAAAGTATTACTTTACTGAAAAAGTAGTAGATAATTGGAACAGCATTGCAGTGGAGGAGGTACAGTCCACCACAGATACGTTTTTTTAACTATGACTGGAATATGCCTAATGCTATCCTGATGCTTAATTATGCCAAACATTTAGATAGATAGATAGATAGATAAGATACACCTGTATTACCTTTATCCATTAGCATCAGTACAGCTATTGTACATATCAGATATTCCTATCATTTACTTTCTCTGCCTGTATCCTTCATACATTATTCTACTATTACAAACAAGCAGACCCACAGAGTATAGACAAGTTGTGGAGCTAGGTACAATACCTTTAGAAGGTAATAATCTGTTAACAAAGAACAGACACCTACAAAGGAGCCACAAGCTCAAGACCTAACACTTCCTCATCCCAGATGAATAGAAAAGAATCACAACCCTCAGAAGAAAGTGCTATCAACTATTAACCTACTTCTGAAGTCAATAAGGCACAAGAGACTGAGCAAAGATTATCTGTTTGAACTCCAAGTTGAATAACATTTCTAAGAAAACTGACACCATAACATTACAGTTGACAATCCATGACCAATGTATATAAGAACGTGAAAACTGAATTGCAACAATGGAAGTTGACCTGGAAAATGCACAAAAATAATTTAAAAAGTAGAGATGAATAGAACATATTTCCTTGACAAGGATGAGAATGCAGAAAACTTGATAGGTTGTAAAAAAACGACACAATTGGAATCTCAGAATCTATAAAAGGTCAGACTTCGAGAAACTTGGAATGACAATTTCTCATACACTATAGATGTGAATTTGCTCTGGGGGTCTTCAAAAGCAGTAATTAAAAAGCGTATTATGAAACAGTTATTAAAATGCTTATTTACAAAGTTCCCCCACTAAAAACAGTACTTAGAAGCCAAGTCATTATGTAACACTAGCGACTTGCCCTTCAAAAGATGACGGCAAAAACATTTTAAGCCAGGCAATGCTGTTTGCCACTCAATGTGAGGATATGACCCCTCTGAGCACCTTCGGCGCTCATCGTCATGTTGAGCCTCTCCCCCTGTGTTCTTTATAGACTTGAGTAGTTTAGGAGCCTACTGCCTTGGGTTAAGTGTTACTGGCTTGAGTTAAATATTACTGCCTTGTATTAAGTGTTACTGGTTTGCATTAAATCTTAGTGCTTAGGGCTTGTATTTACGTCCTTCGTCCTCTTTTTATGTCCTTCGGCCACATTTTACGTCCTTCTGCCTCGTTTTCGTCTTGTTTATTTTTTTTCAGCCAAATTTCTTTTTTTCGATCGTGAAAAAAGGCAAAATATGCCTCAAACTAACTTGCAACCTCACTCACAGGCTCCCTGGCTCTCCTCCTGTGCTGTGGGTGAGTGTGTAAGTTAATTTGAGTAATATTTGTGTGTTTTTGCAGGTCTTTCCAGTTCGGCGGTTCAACTTTTAAAAGTTGTATTTTTGTGAGCCCTGCAGTCCATCTACGTGCTTTGTGTACTAAGTAGTACAGGCCATAATTTTGCATCCGTGCACCTTTGGAGCTCATTGCCTAAGTCCCGCAGGTCGTCGGAATGAGTGACTGCGGCGCTCGTCTCCACCAGCACAATGAGCGTTTTCGGCATTCATTGACTAAGTCTCGCGGGTTGTTGGGATGAGTGCCTATGGCGCTCATCTCCACCAGCGCCATGAGCGCCTTTGGTGCTCATTGCCGGGCCGCAGTTAAAGGGCTCGCTGCGCAAGCCCGCAATTTTACCTTTGCATTACCAATAACTTTTGGCAAGCCCGCAATTACGACAACTATATATATGTAACTAGCGTATTGCCCGTCAAAAAATGACGGCAATCAGATGTGTATGTTTTAAAAGTTGTTTAGTTATTAATATACATATGGAATTGTAAGGTAGCTAATGTTGTTTTCTGTGTACTACTGAAATATAGAAATCAAATTAATAAATGAATTTAGGTATTTTTATGCATTGTGTTGAAGAGCTGGCAATCTGTGTTGATGTTGCAGCAGCATTAGTGGTGTGGAGGTACTGTGTAAGCGTGATGAACGTGTGCAGTGTAATAGTGTGCGTGCGCGATCCGAAACCGTTAACGTAGCTGTGTACTTCCGCATTATCCTAAAATGGCGGATAATGTGTGGTATGCGTCTTAGCGGATTATCGGTACGTGTTTTCCGTGGTTATAGTGCTGTCGCCTGGTTTTCGTTTTGTTCATGCAGCATTTTTTCTGCGGCGCTCATTGCCAAAGTACTATGGTTTAACGGCTCGCCTCGCTGCGTGAGGCTCGCCGGGCAATGATCGCCTGCGGCGCTCATCGCTCAGCCCTGCGGCGCTCATTGCCAAAGTACTACGGTTTAACGGCTCGCCTCGCTGTGCGAGGCTCGCCAGGCAATGATCGCCTGCGGCGCTCATAGCTCAGCCCGCTAAAGTACTACGGTTTAACAGTAAATATGGTCAAACGGTCAAATGACGGTCAATAAAAATTAAATGTAGTGAAATTTGTTTGCCACATGACGCTACATTTGTCCCTTTTTTTTTTCTTAAAATAAAGACCATTTTTTTTTTTTTTTTTTTTTTTGTAATTTGCAACCTATATTTCACATCAAATGCGTTGGTTTAGGCGGGAAATCCGAGACAAAGTCGTTAAATCTGTGTTAATGCGTAAATCTGTAATTGTGTTTCGTAAAATGTACTCGCTACTGTCTTTTTACTCATTAATCCGCATCCTTTATCTCGTTGTTTTTCAAACACATATGTCTGTGGCTGTGTTTTACGCAGTTCGTAGTAGTATAGCCTCGTTTTCATTTTTTTCGGCGGCCATTTTTTTCTCGCTTAGCCGATTTTTGATCTTTGTAACTCGGCTAAATCTATATAAATTGCAGTTCCAACTCACTTCCAGACGTCCTGCCTGGTTCCCCATGCTGTAAGTGACCTTTTTTTTTATTTTTTTGTGTGTATTTAGTGTTTTTTTTACTGTTTTTGTTCCGCCGCTTATCTCGTAATTTTTTTCACCTCGTATTTTTTTTCTAAGTGCTACGGTTTAACGGCTCGCCTCGCTACGCGAGGCTCGCCTGCAATGAGGGCCTGCGGCGCTCATTGCCAAAGTGCTACAATTTAACATAATGGCTCGCCTCGCTATGCGAGGCTCGCCTGCAATGAGCGCCTGCGGCGCTCATCGCTAAGTCGTACGCACTACGCAACAGAGCGGTTGCCAAAGTGCTACAATTTAACATAACGGCTCGCCTCGCTACGCGAGGCGAGCCTGCAATAAGCGCCTGCGGCGCTCATTGCCAAAGTGCTACAATTTAACGGCTTGCCTCGCTGCACGAGGCTCGCCGGGCAATGAGCGCCTGTGGCGCTCATCGCTAAGTCGTACGCACTACGCAGCGTGACGACGAATCATAGTTAGACAAATATAATATGTGATACATAACATAAAATAGTATAAATTACCTAGCACTCATAAGAACCTGCACTTTTGTTGGGGAAGTAAAGCTGCTGCCTAATTTACAGCCACATTAAATTGGAAGCCCGTAAGTGCAACGTGAGACCCGCAACGGCTGCGAGCTCGACTTTACCCTCTTTGCGGCTACTCTCTAGCACTCGTCTTCTTGGCTCCATTTGAGAGATCCAAGAAATAAAGATTATGCTCTTTCTGAGATACATAGTGATGTTATGTTTCATTTAGAGGGACGGCCTGAATTATTTTTATTGACCTAAAATTCTGAAACTTGTCCTGAGAAAAGGTATTTGGAAGAACTGTGTGAATCTGTTGGTAGGATTGTTTTTTTTTCGCCATGTCAAGACCACTGAAGAGCAGATCATGACTATACCAATGACGGAAGTGGATGTCACACACCATCACTAAGTTCCAACACCAGCCTGGAAAAACTCAATGCATATGTAACTACTCCACAGAGAATTATAACAACCTGAGAAACCACCTCTAAATCATTTCACCACAGTACACCTAACCATTCTCTCAAAGTTGGAAAAAAGCCATGTACACCTGCTTGTACAGACCAAACTCCCTCCTAAATCAATACTTTAACATTCAATCATCATAATGAGAAATGGAATACTACCAATACTTGAGTAACTTTAGTACTTCTGAAAGGCATTTTACCCACAGTTGGAAAGTTTCACTTATTGCTATCCACAAAGTAGAACAAATCACATATAATAGTTGTGGTAATTGCGAGTTTGTCGATAACGCTATGTTAAATATAGTGAGCCCGACAAACTCACAATTACTAACCACTATGCCCTGCAAATTGCGCTTGTGCAATGTGCATGGCCATAGTGGGTTGCAGATGCGCATGACATGGCAGGGGTCACATATGCGCATTGCACAGTGTGGGGTCGCACATACGCAATGCACAAAAATAAAGAGATAGGGGGAGTAGAGACACAGGTGAGGGAGGGGGTGAGGGAGAGGGGGGGTGAGGTAGACGGGGGATGAGGGAGAGGGGGTAGGTGAGAGAGGGAGACAGGGGAGGGAGATGGGGAAAGAGACACAGGGGGAGTGGGAGACCAGGGGAAAGAGACACAGGGGAGGGAGAGGGGGGAAAAGACACAGGGGAGGGAGAGGGGGGAAGAGACACAGGGGTGGGGGACAAGGGGAAAGGAGACACAGTGGAGGGAGAAGAGACCCAGGAGAGGGAGAGGGGGAAAGACACACAGTGGGAAGGGAGAGATACATGTGAGGGAGAGGGGGAAGAGACATAGGGGAGGGAGGGGGTAGAGAAATAGGGGTGTGAGAGGGAGGAAAGAGAAATGGGGGAGGGAGAGGGAGAAAGAGACACGGGATATAGAGGGGAATAGAGAGGGGTAAAATATGCACAGGAGAGGGAGAAAGGAGACATAGGGGAGGGGGTAAGGAGACACAAGGGAGGGGGGGGGAAAGACACAGGGGAGGGTAGAAAGAGATGGGAGGGAGGAAGAAGAGTTACAGGGGAGGGAGAGGGGGAGAGATACAGGGGAGGGAGGAGGAGAAGAGACACAGGGGAGGGAAGGGGAGAGACACAGGGGAGGGAGAGGGAAGAACAGACACAGGGGGGAGAGGAGGGGGGAGAGACACAGGGGAGGGAGAGGGGGGAAGAGAAACAGGGGAGGGAGAGGGGAGGGGGAGAGAGAAACAGGGGAAAGAGATGGGGAAAGAGGGAGAGGGGGATAGAAGACACAGTGGAGGGGGAAAGACACAGGGGAGGAAGAATGGGGTGAAGAGACACAAGGAAGGGAGGGGGAGTCACAGGGAAAAGAGAGGGGACAGAGACACAGGGAAGGGAGAGGGGGAGAGACACAGGGGGGGCAGGGGGAGAAGAGACACAGGGGAGGGAGAGGGGGGAAGAGACACAGGGGAGGGAGAGGGGGGAAGAGACACAGGGCTGGGAGACAAGGGGAAAAGAGACACAGGGGAGGGAGAAGAGACCCAGGAGAGGGAGAGGGGGAGAGAGATACTGGAGAGAGGGTAGTGAGAGGTGGGGAAGAGACACAGGGGAGAGAGAGAGGGGGGAAGAAACACAGAGGAGGGAGAGGGGGGAAGAGACACAGGGGAGGGAGAGGGGGAAATAGACACAGTGGAGGGAGAGTGTGTGGAAGAGACCCCAGAGAGGGAGTTACAGGAAGAGACACAAGGGAGACAGGGGGGACAGAAACAGGGGAGGGAGACAGGGGGGAAGAGACACAAGGGAGGGAGACAGGGGAGGGAGACGGGGAAAGAGACACAGGGGGAGAGGGAGACCAGGGGAAAGAGACACAGGGGAGGGAGAGGGGGGAAAAGACACAGGGGAGGGAGAGGGGGGAAGAGACACAGGGGTGGGGGACAAGGGGAAAGGAGACACAGGGGAGGGAGAAGAGACCCAGGAGAGGGAGAGGGGAAAGACACACAGTGGGAAGGGAGAGATACATGTGAGGGAGAGGGGGGAAGAGACATAGGGGAGGTAGGGGGTAGAGAAATAGGGGAGGGAGAGGGAGGAAAGAGAAATGGGGGAGGGAGAGGGAGAAAGAGACACAGGGGATATAGAGGGGAATAGAGAGGGGTAAAATATGCACAGGAGAGGGAGAAAGGAGACATAGAGGAGGGGGTAAGGAGACACAAGGGAGAGAGGGGGAAAGACACAGGGGAGGGTAGAAAGAGATGGGAGGGAGGAAGAAGAGTTACAGTGGAGGGAGAGGGGGGGAGATACAGGGGAGGGAGGAGGAGAAGAGACACAGGGGAGGGAAGGGGAGAGACACAGGGGAGGGAGAGGGAAGAACAGACACAGGGGGGAGAGGAGGGGGGAGAGACACAGGGGAGGGAGAGGGGGGAAGAGACACATGGGAGGGAGAGGGGGGAAGAGACACAGGGGAGGGAGAGGGGGGAAGAGACATAGGGGAGGGAGAGGGGGGAAAGAGAAACAGGGGAGGAGGGAGAGACACAGGGGAGGGAGAGGGGAGGAAGAGGCACAGGGGAGGGAAAGTGGGGGAAGAGACACAAGGGAGGGAGTGGGAGGAAGAGACATGAGGGGGGAGAGAAATAGGGGAGGGAGGCAGGGGGAAGAGACACAGGGAGGGGGGCAGGGGGAGATACACAAGGGCGGAGACAGGGGGAAGAGACCATGGGGGGAGAGATACAGAGGAAGGTAGAGGTGGGAAGAGACACAGGATAGGGAGGGGGGAGAGACAAAGGGGAGGGAGAGGGGAAAAGAGTAAAACGAGAGATAGCGGGGGGGAGACACAGGGGAGGGAGAGGGGGAGAGGGAGAAAGGAGACACAGGAAAAGGGGTGAAAGACACAGGGGAGGGAGAGGGGGAGAGATGGGAGGCAGGGGGAGAAACACAGGGGAGGGAGAGAGGAGGAAGAGACACAGAAGAGGGAGGGGAAGAGACACAGGGGTGAGAGAGGGGGTGAAGAGACACAGGGGAAGGGGAGGGAGGGTGGAGAAACACAGGGGAGGGAGCGGGGGAAGAGACACAGGGGAGGGAGCGGGGGAAGATACACAGGGGAGAGAGAGAGGAGGAGAGACACAATTTATAAAACTCTAGCATGCCATAATTTTTGATGGGCAAGTCGCTAGTATATAATATTTTCCTTACTCTGAACATGGACAGATATTTAAATCACTTTACCTGGTCAGAGCCTATACACCTGTTCAGATTTTAGCTCTTCTGCCCTTTATTAAACTATTCAGGGCACAATATTACCAAGACAAACTAATATTTAAAATAGTCAGCACATATAGGTTATACAAATAGGATAAAATTAAAATAAAAAGTGCCACATTTACTAATGACCTTTTGGTATGTTCTCATATCAAAATAAAAGCCTTTCCAAACCAACGACCAATATCTTTGTGTTCAAAGTAAATAGCATGAAAACAAAGCGCTTGATATATATTCTGCTGCTACACTGGAGACAAATTTTCTCCATTCAACTTGTCTTGCACTTCCTTAAAAATCTAGTCCTCTTCATTACCCATAATTCTCATTTGTTTTATGAACATAAAAAATGTCATTATTTGATTTACTGTTACTGCATTTACCCAAAGGGTCACTAGCTTATAGCTAAGCAAAATGGCCTGAGATTAAGTCTTGAGAAGAACAGAAGATGTAAGACCTAAGTATTCAGATCACAGACTCTGTGTGGTTACATGTACTGTATACCAAAGTTGAAAAAAAATGAACTATCTCTCCTGAACTGGGTAGTTATGTGAATGATTTAACTGCCCTAGATTTAATAGACCTAGTTAAACACCATCAAACACCAAATCAACCATGTACAGTTTAGAGTTGTATTTCCATGTAAATCATTTTTGCTATGGTTGTGTATAACGTGTTTCCAGGTATAAATATTGTATTGAGCCATTAAAAATATGTTGAGGGCAGTATCATTTTAAGGACGACACGTAGTTGCTTCCAGTAATACCCAATTTGCTTCCAGTCCCGGGGCTGGGCTATGTTTCTGCATGGATTCAAACTTGCAGTAAGGAGCAGATTGGGCTCCATAGACTTCTATTGGAGATCCACGGACCTAATTAAATCATCAAGTATTGTTAACTAGGATGTCAGAGAGCAATTGTAACACTTTGTTTTAATAAGAGAAAGGTAAAGTGGTGTCAAGTGCTTTGCAAGTAATACCCCTTTGATGCTTTGTCTCCAGATTAACTGTAAGTTAGTCATTGTTCCTGCCCCCCCCCCTCCCCCCTTTCAATATTATAGTGAGACAGAATTGTTAGAAATGTTATGAAAATTCTGGCTGGCTTCTTACAGTGAATACACCCCAGAGATTCTTGACTTTCCTAGCCAACTCCCCTCTGACTCATTAAAGGTATTGCTATCCAGGAGAAGGACAGCTAATGAACAGATATACCCAACCGTCACTTCCCCTAAGCACACCAGGCCATAGGAATATACCTTTCCTAGCTTACAAGGCACCCTGGGCACCCTAACCCTCCCCACCACCCTCCACTCGGTTCCCCATTTAGCAGAAACCTTTCCCCAATCCTCATCGAGACACTCTGGCTCCATTGTTCACAGTACTCTAGCAAACCCCTGCTGTACCAGACACTGACCAGAGATGTCTGACATTTGGAGTCGTAAACTCATTGGCACCTAGAAAGGGAGATAGGCAGGCTGGTGCCAAGCCCTTTGTGGAAGTCCTAGCCCACATGTGGTAATTAAAGTACCAAGAGTTTGGTCTGTGAAATCTTAATTGTGTTAGGGCAACTGATCTTTGATGTTTGGCATGTAAAATTGTATAAAATGTTTGAACCAACTAATAAAGATTATGCTCTGTTTGGGACACATATGCAGGGTGTGTTTCATTAGCAATGAAAGCAATGAGTGAAACGTTCCCACTGTGGGTAAAATACCTTTCAGAAGTACTTATGTTACTAAAGTATTGGTTGCATTCCATTTACCATTTTGATGGTTTGAATGTTAAAGTCTTGATTTAGGAGGGAGTTTAGTTTGTATAAATACTAATTGTGTTAGGGCAACTGATCTTTGATGTTTGGCATGTAAGAATTATATAAAAAGATTGAACCAACTAATAAAGATTATGCACTGTTTGGGACACATATGCATAGTGTGTTTCATTTAGACGAAAGGCATTTATTATGTTTTAATCAAGAAATAATTTGTGCAACTTGTACTGAAACCCGTTAACTTGGCATAAGAATCAGCAACTTGTCCTAGCATCCAGTTAAGCAGTCTAGAACCTACACAACCTAAGGGTAGGATCTGTCTAGCAACATTTTCAAGCCAAATAAAGAAGGGGTTGTGACATATATATAATCACATATATAGTTGTGAGCGTACGAGTTGTTGCTAACGCTGCGGGCTCGCTTTGCGAGCCATGGCCCTCGCATAGCGAGGGCCTTGGCTCGCTTCGCGAGCCACGTGCCTCGCCTAGCGAGGGCACTGGGCCAGGGTCTCAGTTGCTGGCATGGAGCGCCGCAGGCGCTCCATGCCAGCACCTGAAGACCTTGCAAAGTGAGGGTCGCAGTTGCTGGCATGGAGCGCCCAAGGCGCTCCATGCCAGCAACTGCGACCCTCGCAAAATTCACGCCGCAAACCAAACTCCACGACAAACACATTACGACACTCGCAAACAACATACGACACACGTTAACACCACGACACACACATTACGACACTCGCAAATAGCATACGACACACGTTCACACACATTACGGCCTCGCAACACTCTGACGCTACTCGCGAACATTACAAAATTAAAAACACAATACATACACACAGCACATACATACAAAACTTACCTACAGCAACAGGGAGCATCCAGGACCTCAAAAATGCAACTCACACCTTCATTTCACTACAAATACAACAGTTTACACACGAAAATATTTGCTAAGCGAGAGAAACAATGGCCGCCGAACATAACGAAAACGAGGCTACACACGCAAACACCATACGAGACACGTTACGACACATTACGACCTCGCAAACATCGGTCGCAACACGCCGACATACAAACATTTAAAACACAATAAATACACACAACATAAAACGCTTACCTACAGCAAGATGAACCATCGAGCACCTCCAAAAAACAAGTTACACCTTCATTTAAATACAAATAAAACACTTTACACACTAAGAAAATCGCTAGGCGAGAACAAAAATGGCCGACGGACAAAACGAAAACGAGGCTACAGCACTCTCCACACGTAAAACACCACAACACACTCGCAAAACACCACACGAAACTCGAAAACCACTACGAGGCACCAACGGAAAATCCGCTAAGACGGACAACACAGAGAAACCGCCATTTTACGCAAATGCGGAAGTACACCACTACGCTAACGGTTTAGACTCGCGCACGCACAATATTACACTGCACACATTCACCACGCTTATACAGCAGCTCCACAACACTAATGCTGCACCAACATCAAACAAGGTTCACGGATCTTAAACACAATGCTTCAAAATAGGTAAATTATATTAATTTATTAATTGATTACATGTTTAATATTATACACAAAACAACCTTTGATCAGTTACAATAACATTGCCGTCATTTTTTGACGGGCAATTCGCTAGTTGTTTATGTTATCATGCTTATATATCAGTAACTGTCTGTGCACATAGTGTAGCATAGTTATAATATTTCTTGGCAAGAAATAGATATACCAGAAACACACCAAAGAACATAAAAAATGCAAATTTTCCTAAATCAGTTATAACAAAACTATAAAACACCATCCCAACTACTTACACAAGAAGATGGCAAGAAATTGTGCATTAAATCCCACCATTGGTACCACTGGTGGTTTGCAGCTTCAATGGCGGTATGGTTATTTTGTTTATCAATGCATCAAGGGTAAGCACAAGTATATTTACTAATTAAATATGTGTCTGGCTGATTCCGCATGAGGGTTATATGCGTAATTCTGTTTAATTCCCATGTCACTGTGCTTAATAGTTTAGAGTCCTCCCACCCCATTCTCATGTGCTGGAGTCTGCCTGTCGGTCTATCTATGGGGGAGTGTGAGACAGTAAAAAGAGTTACGCAATGAAATATCCTTCCTAAACAAGCGCCGACAGCCAAAGACTCATGAGGAAGGAATAATTAAGGCAACAGCGAAAAACGAACATCTTTGTACGCAGTTCTGCCAGTCTTAGGATCTCTAGGGATTAGAATATTGTCTGGGATGGGCACAAACTATAAAAAACGAGCCATAAAGTAGAAAAACAAACCAAAATGTAATTGTTCATTTTTGTTTTCCTTTGCACGAAACATCTTTCCCTTAAGACTCAGCATGGCATGTTAATGCCCAGTGAGATCTGGCTGTTATCCAGAGCATTAGTAATAGCATTCTTGTTTAATTCATTTCATGCATTTATGACTGCAAGAACTGTTAAGTCCTGGAAAAGAAGAATGGAGGTAGTATTAAACCACTTTAATCCCATGGAGGGCAAAGAAAAATGCAATGTAAAATGTGCCTAAAATTAGTGTAAGGGTTTAAATAAAAAGATTAACATGTTTTTTTTTTATATTTTACTTGCTTTATAAACCCACCACAAAGTGAACAAACATATTGATAAGATTGCTGTACTTCAAGATTGCTGAGTCATCAGGAAGAACTGTGTATATCAATAATGATTTGTCATTTAATTGTTGCTAAAGTTCTTCAAATATTATATATACTAAACTATTATGGTATAGTTATCGGAAAAACTTGCATTTATAATGGGCAAATGATTTTGAAAGTAAAAATAGCACAGCTCTTAATACTGACTAAGAGTTGGATGAATTTCATTGCGTTTCCTTGTATTTCATATACTGTATCTGTGCATTTTATTCTATTTGTACATGTATTGGACTTCTACCTTAAAAAGCACTGTAGTGGCTATAGGTTAGATTTGCTTATTTAATAACTGATTAGCAGTAAACACAGTATTTAGACAAAAAAATATCTGTGTACATTTTAAAACTTACATTTGAGCTTTTGTAACACCAGGCGCTCATCGCCTGCGAACCTCGCAAAGCGAGGCGAGCCGTTAACTCGCAGCACTTAGGCGATGAGCCGTTAAGGCACTAAAACTCGCAGCACAAAGGCGATGAGAGCCAAAGGCGTTCATTGCCTGCTAACCACGCAAAGCGAGGCTAGCAGTGAAGGCAATGAAACACGCAGGACTTAGCCACCAAACACTTAATAAACGCGGGATCGCCAGCCTGTAAGTAGTTGACAAACAAGAGATGTGGGACTTTGAAAAAAAAAAAAGTAAGGAAAAATACGAGGCTAACAGCCGAACTGTGCAAAACCAAAAACCAATAAAAACACACTAAATACACAAAAAATACAACAAAACATCACACACAGCATGGGGGAACAACCAAATCATCTGGCAGTGAGGTGTAACGAGAATTTAAGTCGATTTTGACGAGTTTAAGCACTCAAAAATCGCATAAGCAAGAAAAAAAATGGGTGCCCCAAAAAATTAAAGCGAGGCTATATGACCCCGAACCGCGCAAAACACCGCACACACAGGAACGTACGAGCTACAAAATACACTATTACAAATGACTGAAAATGCTCACGAACTGCGTAACACATTATTAACTTTACGAATCTACAATGGCGCTTTACACAACTAAACCAACGGTTTGCCCTCATGCACGCAGCCTATTTCTAATGCACAGTTGGGACATTCATTACACTTTTGTCATCAGGGCACCAACACTCAAATTGTACATTGTATGCTGCCGGAAAATACAAACAGATTGTTAACTCTTCAGGCTATTGATTGCTGGATATATTAATTACAAAAAGGTAAAGTATATTAATTTATTCAGTAACTAATTCATTGTAAATTTAGATAAATATATATCTCTCTTTCTGATGAGTGACGAAGGTGCTCAGAAGAGCAAAAGTACACGAGAGGAGAGGCTAACAATGAGCGGCAAAGGTGCTCAGCGCGAGGCTCGCAATGAGCACCGAAGGTCCTCAGAGTACAAAAAGCTTTACATTGTGTGTCAAACAGCATTCCCATGGCTTCAAATTTTATTGCCCCGTCATTTTTGACAGGCAAGTCACTAGTCTTCATATAATGAGCAAAATAAAAAAAAGAGGTCTTCCCTTCACAGATCTATGTGTGCAGAGCATGGAATGCTGGAATCCCCTAAACAGGTCAGTTATTGGTCAAGTCATCAGTGCATTCCTGAAGGGAAAGGCTGCTATCAATCACTGTCTCCACCGGGCTGCCTGTTTTGCTCATGCAACAGTCAGTAGGGACTTTGTTATATAAACATACTTAAAACTTCCTATTGTTAGCTGTTATTAGTTTAATTAAATTAAAATAGCTAATTTTAACATACATGCTTTTTCACATCATGAAGAGTATTACAGTGAGCTAAGGGGGCCATCAGTGTTGCATAAAAGTATAGTCAAATTTACAATAATAAAATGTAGAAAAGTGAAAATTCAAGTTCTTTTAAAAATATATTGAAGTTTGAGAATGAAAGAACAGTTTTAAATCTTTTGCACAAAGAACCAGTAATACAAACCTTTGCTTCCTGCCTCTTTCTAAAAAAAACCTGTTATAGGATACATTCAGACACAGACCCGCCTTCCTTGGTATCCCTAGAGTTAAGCTGATAGAATTGAATAGCTGATGGAGATTTAGAGTGAGTGTGCACCTTTCTATTGTATAGGAGGGTCTTAGCAAGAGAAGACATCAAAATGCTTAGTCAGCCTTTTTTAGTTTACATGGGGAATGTATTATCCAAATGTAATCCTAACTAATATTTGTTTTCACATTTGAGCTTGTAATGCCATATAGTGATTTAATTGCATTACTGCCTAGACAACCCTTATCGTTTATTGGAATGCTGTCAAGAAAGGGTGAGAGAATACCCCAAAGGCAGAGGAGGTGCTTTTTTCTAAATGTTTTTTTTTCTTGTTGTAGTGTGGTGCAGGTTGCAGGGGTCCATGTCCCCATTGTTTTGTTTTATGTAGTGTGGGTATTTTATTGTTTTTTTGTCTTGTTTTTATTGTCGCCCCCAGATTTGTTTTCAGCTCCTACACCTAAGGGGTTAATGTCGGGGGCAGTAGGAGGAGAACTGGATGTGGCCTTTTGCAGGAACCAAGTCACAAACTGGGCTTGAGCACTGTTCAGTGAAGTTTGGCCTTTAAAAAATAAATAAATAAAATAAGTTGTAGTTTTCTATCTTAAAGGGGCATGTGGCAAATTTTATTTTGCTCATTGCAGATGTCACCCAGGGAGGGGGGTGAAGCTGATGAGTTGGCCAGGGTGGAGCTTCATTCCTTAGCTTCACTACTGCCCAAATGAAAAATATAAACTTCTGTGTTTTACATTCTTATTCACACCTAAAAACCTATTTTAAAAATGTTCTAAAAAGCCTGCAAGAAAGAGTGCCTCTCTTTCCTACAGCAAGGGGAGTAGAGTATTGCCATTGTGTCCAACCTTATTAATTTAGTTTTTCACTCTCCTTTGCATGTTTTCTATTGATTGTTTTAAGTATTTATTTGTTTCGCCATGAACATTTGAGCTAGCTTACTGATCATTATCACTTTGTTTTTGTTTTGATTGTTTTTGTTGATTTTTTTTTGTAATATCCTCTCTTCCAGCTCCCATTCTAAGATGTATCAAGACAATGTATCAATAGAAAAACAAAAAAGCAGTCCAAACTAGATCCCGGTCAGCTCCACAATAAGGAGTTCCCCCACTGGGACAGTTATTCTTACAAAATAATGCATTGATACCACAGTAATTAACAAGACATGAGTAATCGCTAGGGTATTGTGGAGGAAGTTCAATGCCATTGATTAATATGGTTTTGTGACTCAAATATATTCTTTGTGATCTTTAGGGATAGTAAGGTCATGATCTCCCTCTCCTCCAGTAGAACTGTTCTCCCGTCTTTTAGAGGGAGCAGCTCTATCTGGCATTGCCATTCCTGAATGGACATCCCCAACATTTTCCCTCAATATGGGAAATCTGTTGTTGTGTGCCAACTGGCCAGCCTCCTCCTACTGTTCCCTCTGCTTCCCCTTGTAACTGTAACCCAGCTACCTCCCTGGACATCCTCACTAGCCACATCTCCACCCTCAATGCTAGGCCCAGCTAAACTGTGCTCAGTGAGCACCAACTCCCTTTCCGGTGAGCTCCACAATAAAGAGTTCCCCCACTGGGACAGTTATTCTTACAAAATAATGCATTGATACCACAGTAATTAACAAGACATGAGTAATCGCTAGGGTATTGTGGAGGAAGTTCAATGCCATTGATTAATATGGTTTTGTGACTCAAATATATTCTTTGTTATCTTTAGGGATAGTAAGGTCATGATCAAGGGTAAATCTAGAAAAAAAAACTCAACCAATTAGTGCAATTCTCTTCATATGATTGCTCAATTTACTATTGGACTAAATTAGATGATCTAAGTAAAAAAACATACAAAACTTTTAGCTATCTCACAAACTGATTAACAGATAGGGTAATTTAGCCATTAATCACACAAAAAAGGAACAGTTGGTCAAATACTACATAAATAAATATAGCGTGCATTAAAAATTACTATAAATTGCAGATTCCCATGCAATATAAATATCCGTTGGCATTGTATAATGTTTTTTATAGGGCAAAAACATTTGGCTAAATGCTTGTATCCTCATAACCATTAATATTTTGTCAGTAATGGATCGGGCCAGGATTTGGGGAATAACCCTATTACTAGGGTTCATATTGATGACTTCTGGCACTTGGAATAAAACCTATAAGTAGGAGAGGGGGTAAACTAAAATTTTAAACATACCGTACATTGGTATGCTCCAGGATACAGGTTGTAATTCCTCCCTTGTGAAGTTGTAATTAATTAGGAAACTCCTATACACGTTTACAGTTGAATTATGATGTTAATCTTGAAGTCACATTTCAAACATGTTTGTGTGCATGGTAGCCAGTTTTTCCACTAACACCCCTTTAGACAACTATATAAACCTCAACTGTGCATGCGCATACTCACGTACACCAAGTACATTTGCACAGCACAGTTGAACTCTGTATTGTCATGCCTTAGGTGATCAGCTGAGTGGCTAACCCTTACCTAAATATTATTTTACTACAAGACTGTTCAGAGTCTGAGTACCAGCCTGCGTTATTTATGTTAAAAGTCTTGACACTGAAAGAACACTTTATTTTGTCATGTATTTGGTTTAACCACCATCTGCATATTTGTATGAGTGTTATATTGAGCTTGAAACATCAGCTGATCACTATTAATGCTAATCTATACTCTTGACTAAATATGCTATAAATAAGGCCATTTATAAACTCAAAGGGACATGGCAAATGTCCCAATTGCCTTTACTGATAAATAAGACCATTTGCAAATGGTTGTTAGATAATTTACCTTGAATGTTGCTGTGTTTTAGCACAAATTACTATTCAAGATACTCTAAGCTATCTTTATTTCTCTTTTCTGAGGCGAATATTAACTCCCATGCTGGTGAGAGAATACAAGGAAGGACATGCCCAGTAAATAAGATTAAAGGATCACTTTAGTTGTATTATAAAGAGTTAACTGAAGAATAGTTACATAGTTACATAGTAATTGAGGTTGAAAAAATACTTTTAGTCCATCTTCAAAGTTCACCTTTTTAGATCTCCTCTGATCTGCAATATGCAGATTCATTGTTAATTGTTAATTAATCCAGAGGAAGGCAAACAAAACAAACCCAATAAAGCTTTGCCAATTATCTCAAAAGGGGAAAAAATATAAAATCTCTTCCTGACACCAGATACTGGTGATCGGACTCCTCCCTGGATCAATACTCCCTCTATAATTATCCAGGATAACCCTGAATACATTTTTATTTAAGAATATATCCAATACCTTTTTAAAGTTATCTATCAAATCCGCTGTCACCACCTCCTTTGGTAGAGAATTCCACAGATCAACCACCCTTACTGTGAAGAACCCTTTTATTTCTTTAAGGTGAAATCTTTTTACTTCTAATGTCCTCTTGTCAGTTGAAAACCTCTTGGCACAAAAAGCTCACTTGACAAAGCCTTGTATTGACCCTGGATGAATTTATAATCATATCCCCTCAGATGCCGTTTTTCTAGAGAAAATAAGTTTAATTTGGTTAGTCTTTCTTCATAACTTAGCCCCTTCATTCCCCTTATTAGTTTTGTTGCCCTTCTCTGTACTTTTTCCAGCACAAAAATGTCCTTTTTGTTTTTTGGTGCCCAAAATTGTACGCCATATTCCAAATACGGGCGTACTAGGGATTTGTACAGTGACAGAATTATATTTGCTTCCCTTGCTTCTATACCCTTATTAATACATGCTAATATTTTACTTGCCTTTGCAGATGCTGCTTGGCATTGAGCACTGTTAACGGTGGTTATCCACAAGCACGGTGGTTATCCACAAGCACTCCCAAATCACTTTCAGTATCTGATACCCCTAGATTTGCTCCATTAAGATTATAAATTGCATGGCTATTTTTTCTTCCCAGATGCCCAGATAACTTTACATTTATTCGTACTAATTCTCATCTGCCATTTAGCCACCCATTTCTCTAATTTATGCAAATCCATTTGGATGGAAAGTACATCATTAGCTGAGTTAATTATCTTGCACAACTTCGTGTCATCAGCAAAAATGGAGACAATACTTTCCGATCCTACTTCTAAGTCATTAATAAATATGTTAAAAAGAAGAGGACCTAATACTGTACCCTGAGGAACCCCACTTACCACATTAGTCCAATCTGAGTAAGTTCCATTTACAATAATCCTTTGCTTCCTGTCTTCTAGCCAGCTCTAAATCCATGAGGAGATATTTACCGCAATTCCTGTATCCCTTAGTTTGCTCAATAGTCTCCCATGTGGCACTGTATCAAAAGCGTTTGCAAAATCCAAAATTACTTCATCCACTGAGTTGCCTTGATCCAGGTTCCTACTAACATCTTCACAGAAACTAATTAGGTTTGTTTGACATGACCTATCCCTCATAAAGCCATGTTGATTCCTACTTATAATCTTCTTTAAATATACATTTTCTTGCATACTATAAATCATTAACCCTTCTAAAAGCTTTCCCACTACAGAAGTGAGGCTTACAGGTGTATAATTCCCCGAATTTGCTCTTGCTCCCCTTTTCAATATAGGTATCACATCTGCTTTTCTCCAGTCATCTGGTAGAGACCCTGTGTTGAGTGAATCTTGAAAAATTTAATATAATGGTTTGGCTATTACAGAACCCAGTTCCCTCAGTACCCTTGGATGTATTCCATCAGGACCTGGGGATTTATTAACATTTATTTTTTAGAAACCTCTTTTGGATTTCTTCCTGCATTAAGTAACCAATTATTTGGTGAAGGTAGTGTAGCCTCCTTATGTTGCGCTGTCCCAACCACTGGTACTTCCCTTGTATAAACCAAAGAAAATAACCTATTTAGCTTATCTGCCTTTTACTGGTCACTAATTATCAGACGGCCTGTTTCACATTGTAATGTTCCTATAGCTTCCTTCCTGGCCTTCTGTCCATTAACATATTTAAAAAGAAATTAGGGTTAGTCTTACTCTCTTTTGCAACTAAGTTTTTATTTTCTATTTTAGCCAGTCTAATAGCACTTTTGCAAGCCTTGTTGATTTCCTTGTACTTATGTAAAGCAGTCTCTGTCCCCTCTTGTTTTACTCCTCATCTTCATCTTTAATTCATTGTTAAGCCCCATGGGTTGTGATTTACTCCTTTTACTTTTATTTCTACATGGTATATGGTAATAAGTATATTTATTTTGTAAGGATTTAAACGTTGTCCATTTATGTTCAGTATTTTTACCTGTCAGTTCTTTGTCCCAGTCTATACGTTGTGTTGCTGCCCTTAAACAGTTAAAATCTGCCCTTTTAAAATTAAGAGATTTTGTTGGCCCCTTACAGTTTTGTCTTTTTAATTAAATCTCAAATGAGACATTGTGTTGTGATCACTGTTTCGTGAAGGTTGCCCTATTTCAACATTTGATACTATATCAATATTATTTGTGATTACTAAATCAAAGATAGCTTCATTTCTAGTAGGTTCTTGTATAACCTGGCCAGATAATGATCACTAAGTGTACTTGAGAACCTGCTCCCCTTAGCTGAACTGCTGGTCTCATTCATCCAGTTTATTTCAAGGTAGTTAAAATCTCCCATTATTAGAACTTGCCCATGCTTAGCTGCATTTCCAATATGCAACAATACTTGTATTTCCTCACTTTCAATTATATTTGGGGGTTTATAGCATACTCCTTCCAATATTCTTTTGGAATTTGCTCCTCCGCTATTTAACTCTATCCACAAACATTCAACATTATTGCTGGTTCTACCATAAATATCTTCCCTGACTATAGGCTTAAATTTAGGCTTAGCATACAGACAAATCACTCCTTCCCTTTTACCATTGCCCTACCTTTTTTAAATAGGTTATAACATCCAGATTAACAGTCCAGTCATGAGAGTCATCTCAACACGTTTCAGTAATGCCTATTAAATCCTATTTCTCATTAACTGCTAATAATTCTAACTCTCCCATTTTCCTGGCAAGCTTCTGGCATTAGCAAGCATACACCCTATGTTATGAGTCTGTAGTTATGAAGTTCCTGCCACTGTACTTGAGTTACCTAGCAATACCTCCCTATTGACTATACTAACCCTCCCCCATCTCCTCCCCCTTGACTAAATTATTTGTTTCTTACCCCCTTTGAACTTTCTACCCCATTACTTTTATCTAGTCCCACTCCTCACCTACTAGTTTAAAAACTCCCCCAGCCGTTCTACCATCCTTTCCTCTAGCACAGCAGCTCCCTCTTCATTAAGGTGCAATCCATCCCTGCTATAGAGATTGTACCCAAGTGAGAAGTCAACCCAGTGCTCTAAAAACCCAAATCCCTCCTTAATGCACCACTTTTTTAGCCACACATTAACCTCCCTAAGCTCCTTCTGTCTCACTGGGCTAGCACGTGGCACTGGTAGTATCTCGGAAAATACTACCTCGGAGGTCCTTGCCATCAGCTTATTACCTAGTTCTATAAAATCATTCTTTAGGACTCTCCATCTTCCACTAACTTACCAATATGTACCAAGACTGAGGGTTCACTTCTGCTTCCCAATAATTTATATACTCGATCCACCACATGCTGAGCCCGAGCACCCGGGAGACAGCAAACTGTTCGATTGCTGGGATCTGGGTGACAAATCACCCTGTCTACCTTCCTAATAATAGAGTCTCCTACCACCAAAACCTCCTCTCTTGATCTGCCTATGCTGCCCTCCCTCTCCTCCAGTAGAACTGTTCTCCCGTCTGTTAGAGGGAGCAGCTCTATCTGGCATTGCCATTCCTGAATGGACATCCCCAACATTTTCCCTCATTATGGGAAATCTGTTGTTGTGTGCCAACTGGCCAGCCTCCTCCTACTGTTCCCTCTGCTTCCCCTTGTAACTGTAACCCAACTACCTCCCTGGACATCCTCACTAGCCACATCTCCACCCTCAATTCTAGGCCCAGCTAAACTGTGCTCAGTGAGCACCAGCTCCCTTTCCAGTGGAGCAATATCACTAAGTGCTGCAATTCTCCTCTCCAGTTTTCCAATCTGAGCTTCCAGAGAGGCAACATGCTCACACCTCTCACAGAGGTATGGACCCTGGATCAAATGTTCGAGCAATGCATACATGTAGCAGGATGTACACTGAGTGAGGTTGTCACTGGACTGACTCATAATTACTAATTACAGTGTGGGGGAAGGGGCACCTAGGGAGGGCTATCTAACTTGGTGTAACGCAACTGTAGTATCATATTGGGTGGTGAATAGAACAAGTGTTTGTACATGGCTTGCAGCTCAGGTTATACTGTTCACTACTATAAATGTGTGTTTCAGAGAGTAGTTTTCAATTCGGCACTTCCGCCTTGGTGGGTTGACTACAGCTACCATACTTCTTTTTGGAGGTCAAGAGATCTGGAGATTATACAATCTAGAGGATTATTGAAAAAGAGTAATTGTTTAAATGCACAGTTAAAGTTAAATAAAGTTTTTTTTTATTATCAAACCTTACCTAGCTATTCTTAAGAGACCACTTTATAAGACCACTAATGGGGTCCATTGATGACAGAGGCATGGCAATGTTAAAGCCACTGTCACTATCCTTATTTATCCCAACTGTGCATGTTGTTCCTGCTAATATTCCCCACTGTTAGAGATAACAACTACCATTATATAAGAGAGAGAGATAAATAGAAGGATCTTAAATAATTATTTTTTGCAAAAGTTGCAATATTCAAGATCAGTTATCCAACACTAATTTTTTTTTTGTTTAAGTCACAACCAGTAGCAATTTTTTTCTCTCTTGCCCTCTATCTCTCTCCCCCTCCCTTTCTCTCTCCCTCCCTCCTCTCTCTCCGCCTCCATCCCTCTCGCTCTTCCCTCTCTGTTCCCCCCCTCTTCCCCTCCCCTCTCTCCCTCTTGCCCTCCATCCCACCCCTGCACAGCGCGTACGTGGCTATGCTCTGGAAGTGTCGCTATTGCGCATGCGCTGTGGTGCAGATTCCCCCAGCCTGTGCCGGATAGTAGATGTAAGGCCTGCATAGTAGGCATCACGCAAGCATTACTCACATCTACTAACTATTATAGTGATATATCAGAATTGATGAATTTATGCTGATTGATGATATATATTAACCCCTTGATTCCAGGGATCGATATAACACCGAAATAAAAATAAAAAATTATTATTTATTATTGCAGATTTGTGAGCTTCAGACTGTTGTGCAATTAATTCTGATGACTTTCCATGCTTTTCCAGTACTATAGATACTCACATATACCGCTCAGTAACATTTTCAAGTAATTGCGAATTGGCCTATTGAATGAGGCTCTATGACTTTAAGAACACTTGATGATAGTAAAAATAGAAAAATATTACTTTACAGTATAACCTTCTTATCAAATTATTCTGATTTAAATGAAGAGTTTCAAAATATTACATCATTGCCATCCTGTGGTGACTATGTGGTTTGCCTTAACTAAAGAGAAATATTATTTAGTATAAATACAAACTTTTGTTGCCTTACCTGATTATCCTTCCTTTTAAAAAGTAACTAAGAACTGATTTGAAATTGCATTGCTCTGCTGAAAACAGAAGCAGTACTACACATCAGCCATCTTATGATAAAAGTTTTAATACATAGTTACATAGTTACAACTACAGTTATCTGATTAGACTCCTCACAGCCTTAACATTATCAATACTATTTTTACATTAGGAAAATAAATATCTGTTCAGTGTAAACACAAACTTTTGGTACATTTTCACAAATTTTCTTCAGCAGACTGATCTATTTTGCGTTGACATTAAGTGTTCTCCAATTTGCATTATAATCTGCAAAAACAAAATATTATAACTTTAATTAAAAACTATGTAAAGCAATAAATAAAAAGTTAATCAACCTACATAACCTATTTATTGAAGTCTATTCTATCTGGTTAAATTAGTAAAAAGCCTTACACTGCTAACCCTTGATATATTACCACATAATTGTGATTTTGTGGAAGAAATGTTCATACATCTAGGGTTGGCTGTTTCTCCCGTTCAGAGTAGAATTCTGCAAGCTCAGAACCCGAATGAAACACTGGTCATACAAAGAGTTCTCAGAACTGCCCCGCTAAACAAGAAATCTCAAACACCTCATTCAGTGATCAAAGGTGTCCTCAACAGAGCTAATGAATTTAGATTACTTTCAGTATATAGGAAAAAAAGATTTTTAACATACAAAGAAAATAAACTCTTATTCAAAGATTTCTCTATGCAGATTTCACAAAAGAGGAAATAATATGTATAAATGCGCAAGAAACTCCATGACAAAAAAACATGATGAAAAATGTGTTTCATGTTATATCCTTTGTGCCCCAAAGTTGCTTTTAAGGGAACATGTTTGCTTTTTGAAGATTCTTACTTATGTTAGATCAAACCAAAGTCTATAATCCACTTTCAACACAAAAGGGTCTGCAGCAGTCTATGGAGAGACTATGTTGCGTGTCTGATCACTCTAAGTACTGAATGTTATAAAATATTAGCTCCATATGTATCGCCCTACCTAACTAAGCTTAACAACAATATTCTAGAAGGTAACTCTACAATTCGAGAGCCAACAGATTGCAGTCAATACTTCGAAGGATCATTTCAGTAAATTGGACAGGGTATTTACATCACAAACATTCAGTGCATAATGTACATAAATTATATGCCACAATAATGAAGTTACGTTTAAAAAAAACGAAATATTGTAAGTCTTAATGCAGACAAGGCTTTTGATAGGATTGGCTGGCAATATCTAATTTGGCATTTGAACTTCCAAAAATTAGGACCTAACTTTTTGAAGATTTTTTGTGCTATATATAATAATTCTACATCTTTTCTTAAAATAAACCACTTAAATTCGAAATGCTTCCAATTAGAAAGAGGAACACAACAAGGATGTCCACTATCTCAATTACTTTCTAATATTGCAGTGGCTCCATTACAAAAAAAACATCTAGAGAATCACCAAATTTCAAAAGGTTTTGAGATAGGTAAAGAAGTAAATACTACTTTTACTTTTGCAGATAACATTATTATTTCTCGCTAACCTTTAAGTAGCTGTTCCTCCTTTTATAACTTTATTAGATTTAGGGTTTCACAAAAAGTTATCACAAAACTGATTTTTCTCAATATACTCTAACAAAAAAACCTTAGTAGCAAAGTACCTTTCCTGTTAAATGGACTTCCTCACCCATTAAAGCTGTAGGATTAAACATACCTATTGATGTCAATCAATTATATGAAACAATCCAAGAATTAAAAGATTGGCAACACTTTCTCAATTACTGTTCTTGGTAGATACAATTTAGTAAAAATAATCTATTTCCCTATTTTGTT
The DNA here is from genome assembly GCA_027410445.1 of Discoglossus pictus. Lineage (NCBI taxonomy): Eukaryota > Metazoa > Chordata > Amphibia > Anura > Alytidae > Discoglossus > Discoglossus pictus. Next base: position 196,473,905 of record CM050169.1, read on the forward strand.
ATATCCCATACAGATGTTATGTTTATTTGACAGACGTTTATGTTTATTTGACAGAATAAAAAGCTGCTTTATATTGTCATAGTGCAGACTGGATAACTTTACGATTTTATCTGATTACTCAGTAAATAGCAAATGTGTTCGAATATTGCCTTATCAGCATCATTACATCTTCCACCCAAAGAAAATCAAATTGTATTTTACGGTTAAACTAAAAAAGTATGGTATAAGGTCAGGAACTAAAAGGAATCCAGTCTCATATTTCAATATTTTTACCACAAAACAATAACCCCATATTTCAAAATGTAAGTTTTGCTCAATGGGAAGACCATGGTGTGAAACAAGTCAAATATAGAATAGATTTTCAAACACTCAAAATATTATCTTTTGAAAAATTTACCAAGAAATGTCCTTATATTTCTCATGATTATCTTGTTTATTTTAATAGTATAGGATTTGTAAATAACATTTTGCAACACATAGGCCTCAATTCAATTGCAAAAATTCCAACAGTTACAGATCGATTCAATTGAACAAGGCCTCAAGTACAGGGACGAAGCCTCAAAACCTTAAACCCTGGTTTCGTATGTAACGCTTCTGGGTATTCGATCAGATGAATCACGCCAAACTCAAGCAAGCCCGGAAGTTCCGATCCTGTCACAGCTCAATTAAACAATAGGAACCAGATAACACTAATAAATGCCGCGGGAAACAACCTAAAAAGCTTCGGGAAACTGTAAGTCTTTGACTGTGATGTAGCTGAGAAAGTCAAAACACAGGTCTAGGCGTTGGTGGGTTTCAGAGTTTTGGAGAGAGAGATAGACAAGGAGCAGTTTTGTCAGTTTTTTGCTATTTTGACTACTAAGAAATATTAACACTTAATTTACATAATTACTAATATCACATAATTCACACATATAGATTAATGCGTACACATAGCTATACATAGCATTAGGCCACAGCACATATACACCCCCCATACAACTACCTACCCCCCCAAACCACCACCTACCCCACCATACCTATACTATAATACACATAATAAACACATTATTATTTTACCTCATACACATACACGTATATATTTTACTGATTTATCCTTATATTAATTTGATAATTTCCAGGAGGAGAGGAGAGAGAGGGGAACAGAAGAGGAGGAAAGGAGGAGAGTTAGTGGAACAACGGAGGAGGAGATGAGGAAACGTAGAGGTATGGAGAGAGGGAGAGGAGGAAGCAGGTCGGGGTGGGTACAGGTGTAGGAGAGCAGGGGGGGGGGGGGGCAGATGTAGGCACACAAGGAGTAGGGGCAGAGGGTCAAGGGCCTGATTCCCGGGGGGGAGGTAGTGGGCATGAGGGACCAGCCCCAGGGAGAGAACAGGGAGGCCAGGAATCTCAGGCACAGTTGGCAGTGCAAGAGGTTGTGCAGAGCCCCCAGTTATACACCAGAGGAGATGACTAACCTCCTTAGGGAAATGTGTGCCCGCTATAGCATCATACATGGTGGGTTGGAAGTGAGCTCTAGCCAGAAGACACATGCCTGGAGTGAGGTTGCTACAGCTGTTGCTGCATTAGGGGTTGCAAACAGGGGTGTAAAGTCTGTCAAACACAGATATGATGACAGCCTGAGGATGGTCAAGAGAAAGATGGCAGCGGAGGAAAGAGCAGACCGTGCAACCCGTCATTACATACGGTGCATGGGAGCGGATCCTGAAGGAGTGGATCGAGCCAGCAGCAGTAGTGGGCCTCCCAGGACAGCTGGACATGTTTTTTTATGAGAACCATGCAATCAGTATCATATACACCATCACACCCTCATATGCACACACATATAACTGACATACAATAGCACTGTAAGCTCTCTGGTTATGACTAAAGATATATGGGGCAGCAATAACTATGTACATGCCGAAAGCAAACGTATCATTGTCATAACTGTTATCAATGAAAACGTCTGTCCAATACCTGCAGTTAAAACTGACATCCAAAAGAGATTACATGTATGGGTGTGCACACTGCAGCATATGCGGATACAGCAGATTCAGCTGAGCATGTGTCCTAAAGAACTGCACATGGCACACCGCACCAGCACCAGCATATGTTGACATGAACCATAATCCACAATGCTCTTGATATATGTCAATGTTTATCTGTGTACAACAAGCACGGCAGCCAATTACAAGTGACCATAATGTCAGGGATATTGAAACACACAGCAAACAATTGTTTAGAAAATCCCAACTCAGCCACTATTGTCCTTTCATTTCAGGACCCAGGAGGCCTAGCCCACCCACAGAGACAGAGGCAGTGGCTCCATTGGAGGAGGAACCTCATCCACTACTGGAAGTGGTGGTTGAGTAGGGCAAAAACATTCCAGAGGGCCCGGATCGCAGGAAGCTGGCCCATCAGCAGCAAGATGGCCACCGATTTCACCAGTGTGGGAATCACCCCCTGAGCCCTCACGCGCATCATTGGCACGTTTGCAGCCTTTTAAGCCATCTCCACCTCAAACTCAGATGTTTTGGAGACAGCAACCACCGCCACCTCCACAGATGCCCTGGTACTGGAGACAACCATCAGCAGCCCCACCACTGCCACCTGCTCTGATTCCATGGATGCCTTGGCAGGTCCCCACCGCTCCTCCACTCCCAACCTGGGCTCACCCAACATGGGCTCACCAAACAAGGGCTACAACATCACCACAGCCGACACCAACACCATCACTACGGACGACACCAACACCATCACTACGGACGACACCAACACCATCACCATGGCCGACACCAACACCATCGCTGAGACTGACACCATCCCCACTGGCACCTCTGTCATCACCATCCTCACCGTCACCCCTGTCATCACCACAGTCCATCGAAAGGCCTGGCATTTCCAGTGACAGACCTCACACCCCCTCACAAGCCACTTTGAGGGAGCTCATGCACAAGATTCAGAGGGAGGACGAAAGCCATAACACCATAATGAAAAGCCTGGCACTCCAGCTGGAAAGGCAGAATGACATTGCAACCTCCCTCGTTGACAGCATCTGATTGCTATGTGTTGAGATTAGGAGGCACAATCAAAGGATGGAGAGGTATGAGCAAAAGGCAAACAGGGACAGACAAGCCCAGAGAACACTCATTTAGCAGCTATTGGAATTGGTAGAAGGTCAGTTCATATCTCTTCAGCCTTTGGTTCCACAGGCTCCACTACCATCACAACCAAAGCCAGGGCCCTCCTCATCTCACACCTTACTGCCAACGCCATCTGCTACACAGCCACACCAGGTGGATGCACTCCTCACTCCAACACCTGCTCCACATGGTAGAGGGAGTAGGCGCGCGGCCACGGAAAGTGGGAGCCCAGTGCTGAGAAAGAGGAGGTCGACGAGACTAAACTAACATTATTTTTTATAAATGTTTACTGACTATTGCCTGGCTACAGAATGTGTACACATATGGTTATGTTGAATATTTCAGCAAGTGATGCTCAGTGTGGATTGCCATTGAGATTAGGTGTTGAAGTCAATCCAAATATTTGATATCTTGTTCTTGTCTCTGTAGGTCTTAATAAACAAAAAGAGATATTAACAAAACAGAAAAAACATAAATAAATGTAAAGTTAAATCTGATTTGAGCCTTAATAATTTATTTTTATTTGCACCCCAGTGTTGCCATATTGGGAGATATTTTTCTGAGCAGTCATGATGGAGGATGCACATATACTGTGTGTTAGAAATGTAATCTATTTTATTGATTCAGTTTTGAAGGACAGGAATTAATTTATTTTTCGAGTAGTAAGCCAAAAGATCTTTTTCAGCATAATTAATATGTAATAACAATTGTCTTATATTTCTGTTAACTTTTATGTTCAAATAACCTAGAAGTCAAAAGCCAGATGGAGAACTGTTGGTCAACTACTGATAGAGAAAGCAGGGAGAGAGACAATTAAAGGGTTGAATGGAAAAAAACAAGTGTAGATAGGTGCAGCTGGAGACAGGAAAAAAAAAGTGCAGGTGGAAAGAGATAAGAGAGGTATGGGTGAGAGTAAGGTGCAGGTAGAGGAGGTAAGAGAGGTCATGTGAGAGGGATGTGCACTTGGAGAGAGATGAGAGGGGAAAGTAAGAGGTGTGTTAGGGTTAGGGTGAGGGGTGTTAGGGATAAGTGTGAGGGGTGTTAGGGTAAGGGGTGTTAGGGATAAGGGTGAGGGGGTTAGGGGTTAGGGTGAGGGGTGTTAGGGATAAGTGTGAGGGGTGTTAGGGTGAGGGGTGTTAGGGATAAGTGTAAGGGGTGTTAGGGTGAGGCATGTTAGGAATAAGTGTGAGGGGTGTTAGGTCTTAGGGATAAGTGTGAGAGGTGTTAGGGTTAGGGTGAGGCGTGTTAGGGATAAGTGTGAGGGGTGTTAGGGTTAGGGTGAGGGGTGTTAGGGATAAGTGTGAGGGGTGTTAGGGTGAGGGGTGTTAGGGATAAGTGTGAGGGGTGTTAGGGTGAGGGGTGTTAGGGATAAGTGTGAGGGGTGTTAGGGTGAGGGGTGTTAGGGATAAGTGTGAGGGGTGTTAGGGTGAGGGGTGTTAGGGATAAGTGTGAGGGGTGTTAGGGTTAGGGGTGTTAGGGATAAGTGTGAGGGGTGTTAGGGTTAGGGTGAGGGGTGTTAGGGATAAGTGTAAACGGTGTTAGGGTTAGGTGTTAGGGATAAGTGTGAGGGGTGTTAGGGTTAGGGTGAGGGGTGATAGGTATAAGTGTAAGGGGTGTTAGGGTTAGGGTTAGGTGTTAGGGATAAATGTGAGGGGTGTTAGGGTTAGGGTGAGGGGTGTTAGGGATAAGTGTGAGGGGTGTTAGGGTTAGGGTGAGGGGTGTTAGGGATAAGTGTGAGGGGTGTTAGGGTAAGGGGTGTTAGGGATAAGGGTGAGGGGGTTAGGTGTTAGGTGTTAGGGATAAGTGTGAGGGGTGTTAGGGTTAGGGTGAGGGGTGTTAGGGATAAGTGTGAGGGGTGTTAGGGTTAGGGTGAGGGGTGTTAGGGATAAGTGTGAGGGGTGTTAGGGTTAAGGTGAGGGGTGTTAGGGATAAGTGTGAGTGGTGTTATGGTAAGGGGTGTTAGGGATAAGGGTGAGGGGTTAGGTGTTAGGGTGAGGGGTGTTAGGGATAAGTGTGAGCGGTGTTAGGGTTAGGGTGAGGGGTGTTAGGGATAAGTGTGAGGGGTGTTAAGGTTAGGGTGAGGGTTGTTAGGGATAAGTGTGAGGGGTGTTAGGGTTAGGGTGAGGGGTGTTAGGGATAAGTGTGAGGGGTGTTAGGGTTAGGGGTGTTAGGGATAAGTGTGAGGGGTGTTAGGGTAAGGGGTGTTAGGGATAAGGGTGAGGGGGTTAGGTGTTAGGGTGAGGGGTGTTAGGGATAAGTGTGAGGGGTGTTAGGGTTAGGGTGAGGGGTGTTAGGGATAAGTGTGAGGGGTTTTAGGGTTAGGGTGAGGGGTGTTAGGGATAAGTGTGAGAGGTGTTAGGGTTAGGTGTTAGGTTGATGGGTGTTATGGATAAGTGTGAGGGGTGTTAGGGTTGGGTGCTAAGGTGAGGGGAGGATGATGATAAGGGGGGGAAGAGACACAGGGGTGACCTTGCAGCAGAGATCAAAAGAGTCCTTCAGGACTGTATTGCACACTGTGTACAGTAGCCTAGCTATGGTTTTCCCTATTGATGCAGTATCACCTACACTCAGCCTCCTCTCAGTAAGACTGCAAGTTAGTTATGATTCCAAAATGGCTGCTGTCCATGAGTTAGAAGGCTCTGGAAGGGAGTGTATGCTGCTGATTGGCTGGAATGTGTCTGCTGACTGTGACATGCAGGGTCAAAGTTTGCTCAATGATAAAGTATAGGGGGCGGGTCGAATATCGCATATGTTCGCAGTTTGCCGCGAATGCGAACATGCTATGTTCGCCGGGAACAGTCCGCCGGCGAACTATTCGGGACATCTCTAGTGATAAACTGTCCCATTTGCAGCATTGTGTCTGACAACGGACCTCTTAGATCTGTCCTTATAATCAAAAATGTGATTACACCAGAACATAGACGAGTCACAAATTATATCTTGAATTAATACACTACTTAAAAAATACATACAAATATAAGGCATGTTTAACATGAATATAATCACTATAACAAGCTTTATATACCCACAAATATAATACACCCAGTAAAACAGTACAGTGAATCAACCACCTCTATAGTACATTGCATATGCCCAGAGATGAACATGGTACCACCAGTACAGTGAATCCCATAGCCTAGAGGCCCAATGCAAAGAAATTACTTCACAAAGCCCAAACTGGCACAATTTGGTTTGTGACAATTGCAAACACATTTTTCAATAGCATATTCATTATCTTAAACCTCTGTGATGAACTGTCATAGACTCTTTAGTTAAATGTCATTTGAGACTAGCTTTTGATGTTAACATTTTCTTTATTTCTCAGTACCTACATTGCAGTTTGGATTGTTTCCCTGTGTACATCTCCTTGCTTAACAGACATTCTTTCAATATTCTTTAAATATCACCCATGTTTGCATCATAATACACACATAATAGTCACTTCATTTAACTAATCCAATGTACTCTCATAACTGTAGTGATGGCTTGAGAATGACAAAATATTATATAGATAGAGAAGATAAGTAATATAAATATTTTTTTTCTGCACTCTATTCTTTTATCTTAATTTAGACTCCCAAAAACAAAATTGGTTTTATCCTAAAGAGCACTAGAGTACGTTATTCCTGAGATTTCAGCATTGCTTGTGTGGCCCTTAAGCTAATTTGCAGCTCTGTATGCTAATTAGTAGTCAATAGGGGGGGCGGGGTGATCTAATAACATTATAACATTGGGGGAAATTGTTTTGCCACCACATAAATACACAAGCAGACTATTGCACTATTTAGCACAAGGAAGCAGCTAATCAGTATTCAGGATCTGCTCATCTGCATACTTTTTCAAGAATAACTTTAAAAAAATAAGTTGATTTGGGGGCGACAGCTTAAGCTAATGAAGAAGTAACAATGACCCTTCATAATATAGCTATAGATTTGCTTTTTTAAGGTAGACAGGGAGCTGACTATCAAGCAAAAACATGTTTGATGAATTAAATTGAAATCCTAAAATATTACATAAAGGTCAATACAGAAAAGAACTATTAAAGTATATGTATTATTCACTAAAGTCCACATAACTGTATTTTTCCATAACATACACCTAGAGTGACCTTGTGATTGCAAACAGAAAAGAACAAACAAAGTTAAGAGATTTCACCCTTAAAAGTTTTCCATCTCATTTGTACTTAAAGTGTTACATGAGAACAAACAGTAACTCTTGTATGATTTACTAGATATATGCTAAATACTCTGACGTACTACTAGTGATCCGATGGACTGAATTTCCAGCACCGTAAGCAAGGGACTGATCTTATGACACTGGGTTCAACTCAACAAAAATAATGTATTTAAATATTATGCAAAGCATAACCAACACTAACTGTAACATAATGCTGTCATATAGATTGCTATGTTGAGAAAAATGCAACTTGCTTCAAGGGTACACATTGAGCAATGACATTTCCAGTTGGGTAAATACATATCAAAAGTAGACAAATAATATAAATATATAGCAGATGTCTCAAGTGCCTCTTGTGACCAGATGTAGTCTGGTGCCGGGATGGTAGATTTGTATACATAAGTGACAAAGTTTTGGGAAACAAAAATGATAACTAGAGCGGAGATGAATACAAAGCAACTACTCTAAGTTCACTTTTAGTACAATTTGACCTTCCCTTTCTTATCAATAAACAAAAGCTCAGTTAGTTTTATTAAATGGATTCTGTCACCGCCAATAGGCAATTGATTTCATTTTAGATAGCATTAAAAACTAGATATACATTGTTCTAGCAGTTTTTCTCTTTAGTAACTCATTGGTTTTGTGCTCCTGTATGCTAATGTGTGTCTCAGCGTCCTAATATGAGGCTCAGAATGCTTGATAAGGCTAGAAGAGGGGGTCACACTGCCAGATCTTTATTTTGGCTACTACAGACAAGCAGTCAGCCACATTAAATTCAGGCTACGTGTTAAAACGTAGCCTGTAACTTAGATCTTAGGGCTTTTTGTTATTAAATTAGCACCGTAACACAGATCACACGACTTGCGGGTCAAGGCGCAGCAAGGCAGAAAAAAGCCTACGTGTTGAGCAAAGTTGAACTTTGTGGCCGTAAATCCTTTGATCTGGTAAGCCCGTAAAATGCAAATGGAGCCCAAAGCCCAACGTGTGCTCGAGAGGAAACGTAAGGGGGGTAAAGTCCAATACGTAGCACTTGTAAAGCAAATAAAAACACACTACTGTACTAATATTAAAAAGGAAAGTGATGTTAGATCTTAGAATTAATAGCACAACATTCACAAGCCCTCAAATCGGCTCAGAAAAATACTTCATTTCATGTATATTTTTTGTGTTATATCGATCCTGGCAATCAATGTGTTAATACATATACTGTAACTCGCATATGATAGAATATCATATTTATGGCTTTATTAATATTGCATCATGACTGGAATGTGGGTTCACTTGTAGCTCGTAATTGAACCCTGTAAGACTTTGAAATCCATCATCCATTTTCTTGTGACACAATGCTGACGATCTCTGTTTCCATTGGTTCCATCTCAACCCGTAACTACGGGCTTGCTTAATTGATGACGTTCTAGCCCCCAAATTTGACGGCCCACAACTGGTTTACGGTTTTGTGTCTCCAGCTCGTAGCTCGTATCCGTTCTAATTTAATAGCACCGTAACTCCAAATTACAAGCCTGCAGCCGGTACGAGCTTCACGTTGGACTTACTGGCTTGGAATGTAATGTGGCTCAGTAATTCTAATTTGCACACCAAATCAGCTAATTCATATTTGTATGCTGTTCATTTGCATATAAACCAGCAACATGGAATTTCTGAGGACTGATTTACTTTAGAAAAAATGGAGAACACATCAAATAGACAGTTTTTCGTGCTCTTTAAGAATAGCCTAAAAAATAACATAATTTAGGAGTGATAGAGTCCATTCAAAGACTTACTTTTACAACTTGTAAAATTAAAGCTCAGAAAACTTATTTTGATTTTAGCATTTTATTGGTCAGAGAAATTATGCCATTGATCACACCAGAGTGACTATGAACTTATTTGAACCTTGTGCATTACTCATTTATGTGACTAGCCATGAGAGTTTGATCAATAGTCTCAGCAGTACTTGGTTCTGCCCAAGCATGTTTTTAGGTGTTCACAGGTGGAAGGGGATTAACATACTAGCAACCCTACTTAATTTAAAAGTATGTTTTTTTTTTATATAGTTTTTTATTGAAAGGAATATACATTTTTCCAAAACAACAAGCAGTAGGTACTTTTGCATATGATATTTTAACATAAATACGTAAGCCTTTATAATCAAAACTATAGTACATCCTTTCCTTTTTCCTTTTTCTGTGATTCTATAGTTACTGTATTAACTTTTTAACTTAAGTAAGGGAAACTTGAATAATCAAAAATTAATTATAAAAAATTAAACTAAAACTTTAAATAAATAAAGAAATAAATAAATAACTACGGAGATAAGGGAAGGTTCATTTAATCAAGTTGAATCTATATATTTATATCTTAAGGGTTCCTTAACCAATGCATAAATCAATGTTTAGCCATACTTCACCTCTTAAATAATTATTTCAAAGCTATGCCAAGTTATTTGTACAGTTCAGTTTGCTTAGTTAATCTACTATTTCAGTAAGCGGCCATCTAGAACAATGCAATTCTTAAACGTATACATTTATTGTACATATCACCTCTTGTGTCACAATCCCGACAATCCGGATTCTCCGGGTTTAAAAGTATGTTTTAATGAAACTATTTGCTTTTTAAAAAACATGTTTTGTTTTGTTTAAATACTGCCAACAATACTTACTATATCACTGATTTTTTTTTTTTTACTTTCATTGGCCATTTAAAATAAATGTAGGTTTTAATGTGTTGTGTCACATGAAAATTTATCAGACAAAACATTGGAAAAACATTGGAAGTGAATATTTTTTAACAAAATATTTCTCCAATCAATTTGTTTTAGCTACTGCTGATTCAAGTCATCAAGAAAGATTCAAGAAAGATGGAATGCAACCAAATGTGACTTCACTACTGTGCTGTGTCCATCAGTTGTATTTGTTTTAATATGACCTGGGCTTTTAGTTCAAGCAAATGAATGTAAAGGTGATATCACAGTATTCATTGAGTTATAGTCCTAAGGCACCACTACTACCTACTGATGTATGATGTGAAATGAGCGCTAATGTGTTCAGCATATCAGAAAAAGATGGCTGGATATAAAAGAATCATAAGGACACTAAAGAGTTCCACTCTGGCAGAACACAAAGGAATAGAACATACAATGTAACCATCCTCTCTGCCATGGGGATGGCAAAACATGCTTAGGTTTATTAAACCTCCCGATATTGCGATCTAATAACAGACCTCAATCTGGATCTTTTTCTGGCATCAGATGAGAGAGAAAGAGAACTTGGGACAAAAGCTGTGAGGCAGTTTTGGGGCTGTGTTTGACTGTAAGGTTGCTGGATTGAGGTTCTCAGGTGGTATGAGTTGAAGAAAAGACAAATACACAAAGGTGTTTACAAATAGGAGACACAGAGAGACATGTTTTGCCATTATTTTAAATTCTATTCTTGAGGCTAAGGGAAGCCAAAGGAGTGATTAACAGAGAGGTGATGCCGACACTGAACTTTGTGTACGGAAGATGAGTCTAGCAGAGGGATTCATAATGGATTGAAGTGGAGATAGTCGGGTGGTGGGTAGGCCAACAAGAAGCGAGTCCTGTATTTATGTTTTATTACCAGCAGAATTTTATGCCGGCAAAAGAGAGAAAGGGGGGAGCAGGCTAAAAACCTCACGTAGAACTCTGTAGTTAGAAGTCGGTGGTGGAGTGTGGAAAGAGGACGACTATGTAGTTACAGAGCTAGAAAAATCTAAAAGAAAAAAGGGTTTTGAAACCAGACCCGTCCAAGAGGGTGGTGCTTAGTGACGTAGAGAAAGTCATGCCTAATGACCCACCCACTCTTTCCAACTCCACTTTTGACACCTCAGAGCCTATGTCCGAAGATCCAACCTCTTTTAAGAGCTTCCAGGAGCAAGTGGGAGGAGGGGTTTGAAGTGCAAATGATAGCTGAAAAAGAAAAAAGGTGGGTCTTGTTTAAAGTGTGAAGTACAGAGTTTAGAGTTGTTCATGTGTATCCCTGTATATGGATTTTTCTATATGATCAGATACTGTGGTTGAAATGAATATGAAGTAGAATATATTTTTACATGCAAAGGTGTTAATTACTGAGACTAGGATTAGGATATATTAAAGAGATATTGTACCTGGCAAGGTATTATTTTAAGAAGTGCTGTAGATTTTAATTAAAGTAGATATAGCTTAACAGAGGAGTTGCCTTGGCAAGAATAGGTGTGCCTACCTAGAAATGGCGAGAATATAGATTAGAAAGGCAATAGGGTAAATAAAGAGAATATAGATGTGCCTCCCTAGAAAGGCGAATACAGGTGTACTTACCTACAAAAGTGAAAAGGTTTACTTTACCTTTGAAAGGTGGTATGTCTAGACAAAGTTTTTGAGAGCGGAGCTGTTAGATAAAAAGACTTGCTATCTACATTCGCAAGATGCCAAAGTGACAAGTGGCTGATGGCAAAAAACTGTGAATGAACTGGGCCGATGAATGTGAGTGTGAGTACTGTGAGTACTGAGTGTGACAACCATGGGCAGAAAGTGCTGTGTGAGAAATTGAAGAAAAAGAAGATTGGTCCTCTGTTCTGTGTTATTGTTGAGTGTGTTTGAACATATGCTTACAGTGTTTGGAAGTTTGTGAGCTAGATTGAGATCTGTCTATGTGTGAGGACATCATGAATGTTCTGATTGTCATGTGAATTTGTGTTGCTTGATAGAGAAGATCTGCTGTTGATCTCCTAGAATGGTGTATGCTGAATATACATGTAGGAAAATGGTGCACATCATTGCATTTTTGTGCCAAGATTGTCTATTATATCTGACAGACAGTGTAATAAAATTGCTTATAGAAAATATATAATCTGACATCTGATCAATTTCAGATTAATATTTGTGTGTTGTTTTTACCGTTGGCCATTTTGGATAATCAGAATTAAGGTTTTATTAATCTGGTTCATAATTGTGTTAAATGTTTTTTTTTAAAGGGTAATATTTGAGAAAAGCAGTTGCAAGTAAATACAGTAAAAAAAAAAAAAAGACTTTTAAGGTTTTATTACAAATAAAAAACTGTTTAAAAGCATACAATGTGCAAATTATATTATGAAGCTGTATGCTATGTATTCATTATACTGATATACTGCCAAGATCCAATGTGTACAGAACTGTCAGTTTTAATTCAAGGTCATGTAAAAAAAATGTTTTGGTAGAAACAAAATAGTTTAACTTTTGCCAGAACAAACTTGAAATGCCCACAATATCTCTTCTGGTGATGGGCAGCATGATGTGATTCTGTGCACATATGGCACACTGTCAGCTGATGGGGCACTCGCTCATGAGAAGCCTGCAGGCTGGAGTGCAGAGTGTCATCAGAGCGCAGTTCTCGGCACCCTGATGACGGCGCGCAACTCTGCTGTTCGCGAAGGACATGCCACACTCTTTTGAGACCATTGAAGTAGCGCAGTACAAATGTTAGAGTAATATTTAGATGCAAAAGTACCTGTTCGATAGAATAAAACAATTTTAAGGTTTAAAAAGGTGAAATTATTTTATGTTTTGTTTATCCATGTTCGATAAATACTATAATATTGTGACATTTAGTCTTCCAGGCCCATCCTCAACTCACATGATGGCCATGGTGCAAATAAGTAGAGAATTGGGAAAATCTTTTCAAGGTATTTTTAGGCCTGTAAGAAAGAAACGATGATAAGAGGTGGATTACATTATGAGTTAAGAAAATGTTTTAGAGATTTATTAGTAGATGTATATTGACAGTCATAAAATTAGCAATTTCCGTTTAAATATACAAACTGTTGCAAACTAAATCAAGTAATGTCTTATTACTTAGATTGTAAGTAGCGAGTTCCCTATTTTGTATGGTGCTTTGGGAAAAAGCACCTTCTACAAAGATTCTAAGCTCAAAACAGGACCCTCCATTTTCTTCAGCTGTTAATATTGTATTTTTCCCTTATCTCTTCCCTGTACAGCGCTACGGAATATGTTGGCGCTTTACAAATAAAAGTTAATAATTGTGGTGAAGTGCCACCAGGGGTCAGAAGAGAGCTCTTCAAGACTTTTCCCCAGGAGTGAGAGAGTTAACAACCTGCTCAAAAGGCAGGGGTGTGGCTGCAACCAGGGCCTGCTACCTTCAGTTGGAGGATTGTTTGGAAGTGTGGAACCTGTTAATAGGAAGCCTGAGACAGCTCTGTGTGGCAAGAGAGAGGTCAGGGAGACCTGGAAAGCCAGTCTGGCTGCCCGGCAGTGTACAGCCAGCTCAGTTGAGAGACATTGAGAAGAGTGTCCAGCTTGATCGGAGAGGTCAAAGAGACACAGCTCCTCTGCAGATGGAGTGCAGATCCTGAAGGGAGTGGACTCTAAAACAGGCAAGTGTGCAGGCCTGTGTTTTGGACTATATTATGAACTGCAGAGCAGAGCAGTGAGGGAACTGCAGATAAAAGTATAGGTAGTGCTTCAAAGAGGAGCTTGGATTTATTTTCTTTTGATTATTTTCTTTAATGCTGACAAATAAAGCGCAAGTTCTGTTAAACCTTACAAAAGGCTCCAGAGTACTCCATTGTGGTGCTGGAAAACAAGGCACGGATCCTGAGAGTGGCAGTGAATCTGTCACATAATAAATAAAAAAAAAATCACTTATAGAGACATAATGAGTAGCATTGAACCTGTCCTAATGATAATTGTTGCTGCTTTTGCAGGAGTACAAAATAATGGTTCATTATATGTTTCACAAGTATTTCAGAATGATACCCAAATACAGGCTGTGACACCCCTTCAGAAGCCCAGGATGGCGTGGAATGACAAAGTCCATATTCATTTTGATCCATATCACTGCCATTATAGTAATAGCTACCCTGATCTGGGAGAATACACAAAAACAGATTAAGGGACAAATTCACAAAGGCGTTGACCCGATCTAAGAGATACAGTTTTGATGACAGAGTCTGCATCGACTCCATTGGAGAACCCAGTACACTACCAGCAGCAGGATTTAAATCCATGTTCACCTGGTGGGTGACAATAAATAAGAATGTTGACTGAATAAATTACATCTACTATAACCAACAAAGGTTTGTGAACTATACAAGAGATGCGGTACAAGGTTTGACTAAACAAAATAAAATAAGTCTGATGACATGGCAAATGTTTGACACTGCTGCACCTTCAACCCTAAGAATACGGCACCTGATGGGACAGTTACCAAAGCCCTGGAGGAATTGACCGCCCTGTTAAATGAACTATCAGAAAATTCAGGGATGTTAAATCCATTCACTAGCTATCTTCAGTCGTGGTTCGGAAGATGGAAAGGCATAGACCTCTCTGTGATGACTTCAATCCTTGTCATGCTTGCAATTTTGGTCACTTGTGGTTCCTTCTCAAAGGGACTGATACAGAAATGTATGATATGACCATCACCCAGAAAGAATACCTATATGAAACTTTACAATTCTACGCCGGGTGTGAATAGGATGTCCCATTCTTCTGGGGGGAGGGGGGGGGGGGGGGGGTTATTTCATTGTCTTATGTAAACAAGTATAAAAGTTTTGTCTGGATATATTTCTGTCAGTAGTCGTCAGTAAGTGAGTCAGTGGCTTCCATTTTTGGGTGTTTTTGCTACTGATCCACATTTTTTGACTAATAAACTCTAATAATGAGAAAATTACCAGAGGACTCTGTTTTTTGTTACCATGACTGGGAGTCGGAGTACAAAGTGATATGAGTATGGGGATATTTCTAAACAGTAGAAAACCTAGAGGGGAATGGTAACTTGCCACACTCAGTGTCTGAAGATGGATTACCTGATCTTGCTGTTTAAGACCGCCCACATCTCAGCATGGAGGAGATGGTAATTGCCTTACTGCAAGCTACAGCAGCACAGCAAGAAACTAATAGCCAAGATGAGAAATCTAACAAAGTACTGGCACAGAGTTTTTACTTATGGACGTTTTTTGACTGTAAGACCTTTCATTGTTAAGCCAAGGAAATGCTGCTGGACACAAAGGAGCTGCCACAGTCTACACAGCAACTTTCCTTTCTTCTGGATAAATATGTCAGTGATGGTGTATGGGATCCTGAGAAGTGGCATGCTTTTTTCTGCACAAAATCAGGACGCAGGTCTCTTGTTGAAGGGTTGAAGAAGGAACCTGATGCAGAAGATAGCAGGACTTTGTGATCCATTGGATGGGAGAGAGAGCTAAGTAAGCCAACAAATTCAACGCTGAGAATAAGAAGGAGCTAGCTCAAGCAGCTAAAGAGCCAACTGAAGCAGCTAAGCCTTTGCCTCTAAGATCTAAAAGTGATCTTGACAGCAAAAGTCAAAGAGTAAAGGGCAAGATGTTTGCCCTTTATGAAGGATGTTGGTCAAGGAACTGGGACAGATGTGAACCCAAACAGATGCAGGAACCTCATGGGTGAAAGTAGTGTAGAAACTTCCATGAGAAACCCGGACAGATACATCCACGTGTCCCTGGTGAATGCTCCCACTTACCATAGTTAGTAAGACTTCCCTACAGATGCCTCATCTTTGAAAAGAGCAGCACATGAAAAGTAAATTGCACTGTGGCCCCAAAACTAAGTAGGTTCTAACAGATCATCTTTGAATCACATTAAACTGAAATGTCTATACTTTAGTAATTGAAAGTTCTGAAACCTGGACCATTGCAGATACCCGTTACTGTACTTATCGTTCACTTTATATATAGACTTACACTCATTGCCTTGCCTTTTTCTGCCTATATTATGATAACAGGTTTGGAGGAGCGAGAACTTTACTGAGAGTCAAAGGACCTTTGTACAATTATTTTGCGCACTTTGTATACAAAAACATGTGATTAATGCTACTGTAGTTAAATAGACATTAAACACATGTTTTTTTTCTATCATGCACTTAAAAGAATGTTTTACACATTAAAAAAGTTGATTTTATATTAAAAAACATTTGAAAGGATTATGGAATGTTTCTGTGTTTTACTGGGTATGTAGTATACCTATGTTACTTGTATGTGTCTTCTCACTACCCAGATACAGACTCTTTATGGCTTCATGTGCAGTATAGTATCCTAACCCATTATAATTAACCAACTGCTATTTAGTCGCTATTTCCAAGATGCTTAACACCACTCGTATACTATCACAAAATTGTAAATGGAAATACTTTATTGTACTATGAAACAACATGAGGTTAAAAAGGACAAGGTAGGGCAGCAAGACCAAGATATGCAAATGCTAGATAATCATAGGAAACAACAAAAGTATCCAAGTGCCTAAGAACACAACAACTAAAAGATGTAGAGAGTAGACCCTGTGATCAACCGATCCTCCTAACTGAAGGGTTCTACTAATTAGATGGCCCATGGCTGGCTAGGTGCCCTGTGATAACAACAATAAAAGCCTGTCTTGGGGTGGAAATATTACAAGCTCATATAAATACTAGCATCCTAACTAGTGTGCTCTAAGCATTATTCCCAATTAGTACTCAATCTGGTTCAAAGAGTCCTATGTATTAAAAACATCTAAAAATGAACATGACAAATGTACGGGAACAACATATCTAACCCAAATCAATAAATATCATATAACTGGTGATAATTAATAACAGGTCATAAACTACCCTTATTAATGGACAAAACAAGCCAAATATACAAAGTAGCCCCAAATTTGGGAGCCCGCAGCAACACCCTCAGTCCTACTGATAAAGTGGGAAAAGAAAAACGTGTCCCAAAAATATATATTGAATTTTCATTTTAAATTTTGTGATTCTATAATTAATCATCTGCAATTAACCATAGTGTCATGATTAACCATCCATTAGAGTGGCATATTACGTCTCAGAAAACATAAGAAACATAGAGGAAAGAAAAGTACACCTTTAATTCCAATGATAATATTAACCCAGAGAGATATTGCTAATTCAATTAATGGACAAGAAATTATTAACCAAATACCTTAAGTGTATAAAAAATAACTTTTATTGATATATAAAACACATACATTAAATATAAAATATAAAAAATATACCACGGTTGTCTCTCTAATCAATAGTAACAAAAAATAGATATCATTGTGGCTTTGATTAAATAGTATGGAATAAATTAAGTAGAAAACTGTATATGTATGTCATAATAAAGCATGTGAAATCTATTAGGTACTGATCTATAAAAAGCTCTGCAAATATACAGAGAAAGACCCAAATTTGCAATAATTGTCAAGATAAATACCAATTTACAGCTTTCATCATAGTATATACAAGAAAAGGTGCATCCATAAGAACCCAATGTAAAGCAGCCAACTTTGTTGTCTGGTGGAGAGTGTATAGGTAAGTAGGGGAGACTAGAAAGTTTACCTATGTGGCCCTATTTAACTGAACGGTAGTAGATTAAGACAGGAGGCCCACTATTTACCTCTCTATCTACCTAACCAAATATAGTCTATACTCTCTATCCTAAGACTATGCCCACCACAGACCCACTTACCTACCAGACAACGACCTATTCGGCAACAACAAACATATCAAAAAATTAACTTGTTTGCGCAGAGCAATGATACATCCGGACCGGAACCGGAAGTCGACCACCAGAAGTAGATCCGACGTGCGTGTTTCGCGTCAGCTTCAACAGGGATCGTAGTGTTGACAGTGGAGCCTCCTTATTTAAAGGTAATTGATTAAAGAGATAGAACTTTGGTGTGTCAGAGATTTTGTATCTTTCTTTTGTAGAGACATGATGGACATCATCTCAAAAAAAGGAAGGAAAAAAACAATCATGCAGTTAATCATAATTGTTCCATTTCTGTATAAATATATGAACAGAATCAACAGAATCTCACCATGATTACCATACAGTTATAAACTTGAGTGTTATAATAAGACAAAAGATATATTTAGTAATTATGAAATAGTTATTTAAAAAATTGCATCCTGTTGAAATATAATTCAGGAAACAATATTTGATCAAATACAATGAGACATCATCCCTATAAATATCAATTAAACATGCATACAGATTTATAAGTTTATATCATTTAATAAGGTTATTAAGACATTATCAAAGATCTTCAAATTATAACATAATTCTGAAAATATATTATAAGAGATGCCTAAAGACAACACTTATCAAAAAAATATGATTCATTTTTGTATAGTTCCTATGAAAAAGAATACATAATGTCCAGGACAGTGCCATCTAGTGGTGAATATTCATTATTTGTAGCAGAGCCTCAAAAATAACAATTAAGCAGAGAAATTTATAGGAACACACTGACATTGTTGTTCTCATTTAGTCCACCAGGAACGACAGTATTTAACAAAGCTATCCATTTGCTCTCAGCTCTTAATAGTTCAAATTCCAAGTTCCCGTTTCTAATTCCTAAACTGATTTTTTCTAAAATCCAACATTTTAGAATGGGTTTGGAATCATGTTTTTCTTGAAAATGTTTTTCTTGAAAAAACCTGCAAGACCCCAAACACATTACAAACACAATAAATACACATAACAAACAGATAAAAAGCTTACCCACTGCAAGGTGGTGCACCCAGGACCTCTGCAAGTAAAGTTACACCTCGATTTAAGTCCAAATTTCGGAGTTTAAACACCCGAAAATCACCTAAGCGAGGGAAAAAATGGCCGCCGAACAAAACGAAAACGAGGCTAAAGGACTTTAAACACGCAAAACACCCCAAGAAAAACGCAAAACACCACCAAACAGCTACGGATATTCCGCCACAGACGCATACCACACATTAGCCGCACACTATTACACTGCACACATTCATCATGCTTACACAGCAGCTCCACAGCACTAATGCTGCAGCAACATCAAAACATGTCAGCTCTTCAACAGAATGCTTCCTGCATATATTACTTGAAAATAGGTAAATTATATTAATTTATTAATGTATTATTTATTTGATTATTATACACAAAACAGCATTAGGTCACTTACAATTTCATTGCCGTCATTTTTTGACAGGCAATTCGCTAGTACCTAGTAAAATCCAGAAACCTTCCATATACTTTTAAGTAAAACATGTTTAAACTTTCTGTGCATTATCAGGAAATCTCTCTGTGTGGCCAGAGTGATTGTGTCTGTAGATCTCAAATTATTTAGTCAAAACCGTTTATTCTGCTCAAGGACCTCAATTAAAAAGGTAAGCAGTAAAACATTATCAAATCTCTTCTATCAGATGCAGCAACGAATACATGTTTTCCTTTAAGCAGGGATATGCTTTAATCATGGCCAGTATGGGAGAATAGTAGTTGAATTTTTTTGTATTTTGAGTGCTTTCCAACCTGTAGTTGTTCTTGTTGGTTGTTTGAATGGTTGTAATAGGCAGTAGATAGAACTGGGCCTGAATCAGAACATGCAGACCATTTCTTCTGTACGTACTCTGCATTATTAAAAATATATCCTTTCATATCTATAAATAAGTATATTTATTTGAGTACTTTCTTTTGATCTCCTTCACTATGTAAACTCCTTTTGTGTGTCCTTTTGAGAACCATTTTGACTTCTTTTCACAAATAGATTCTGATATTAATAGCTTCTGTATAAATTAATTCACTACCTCTTTTTTAGAATATGCTGAACAGAACAAAATATGCTCAGTTAAAAAAATCCTCCTTACTTGCACACTGTGGTAGTCTTTTCAAACTGTCATCTAAAGATGATGCTGCTTCTAAATGTGTGCATTAGGAGCTGGTTTAGGAGTAATTTGTATGTGCTGAGTATTAATTAAGTCTATTCTTTATAGATTTCTCTGTTTTAAATGTTATGTTATGTTCACATGATACTAGACAAAGATCATGGAAACACGTTGGTGGCAATTTATTCTGCCCACCACCCTCAATCACGTAATGTAGACAAACCAGGGGCAGAAGTAACTATTCTTACTGTCAAGGCCACACTTCAAAGACTAAAGCGGTGAGCATAATATATACTTCAGCTTTGTATAATTGTGTGTTCTTCACAGTCCTCCAGTCTGGCCAGCATTTTCCCTGCTTCTCTTGACTTGCAACAAGTGTGACCATGCCAAGATGTCTGGGGTATGCTGTCACATCCTTGGGGGCGGCATCTAGAAAAGAATGTTTAAGAAAATTAATATTGTCAAGCACCTCTGGAACGCTTTTGAAAGTCTTTGGACTTTTGAATGGTTTATTCAGTGAGGTGGCCCGGAATTCCAGAAATAGCTTTAATGTGGTAGGTTCATCTCTAGTCACTGCTGTGAAGGTGAATTTGATATATTTTAGGATGTAGCGTACAGTTCTAATCTTAGAGAAGGGTTGAAGTCATCATAAGGCATTTGTATGTGACGCATGGGTGTAGGAGCCAGAAAATCTGGGGAGATACCGCATATAGTATAAAAATACCAAACAACTGCTTCTCTACACATAGACATACACATTGAAAAATCTGGGGGGATTTGTCCCCCTTGCCCCCTCAGTTCCTACATCCATGGTGACAAGCCATAATTGTATATGTTTAAAGTCAAATGAGGTGCGCTAAAAATATTAATGACAGGGGGAGCTGCATAGCAGACGTGTAGAACTTCAGCTCCAGCACAAATCAAAACTTATTTACATATATATTATTATTATTATTATCGTTTATTTGTAACGTGCCAACATATTCCGTAGCGCTATACATAAGTTAATTTACAGGCAATGACAAGTTCAAGATTTACATTGCAATGAAAGGAGGGCCCTGTCTTTGAGCTTTGAATCCGGTGTCCATAGCGCTTTCCCTAAAGCCCCGCGCAGGATTGAAACTTGCAGACTTACAATCTAAAGGTAAGTACTACTACTACTGTGCCAGAGTGATCCTAAGAGTCTAAGGAGTTAAAGGATATAAAGATTTGCATAATTTATTCAATATTTGTAATCATGGGGAGGCCTGTGGGACAGATCAGTGCTAAGTGTTGTCCAGGGACCCTCCCAACTGCCACCATCCATCCAACAATACCCCAAAGTCTGGGAAGATCCCTCTGGAGATTTACTTATGATACACACTCGAACAGTAGAGAGAGGCTGGCTAGGGTCTTTCAGGAAAAGCAGTGATCAGCCACAGGTGCAGCACTTTAGAGAAGAGATCATTCAGAAGATGACCAGGAGGCCCATCAGAAAGAGAATGAAAGGAGCAAGTGGAGTAGAGTAAGGCAACGTGTAGGAGGGAGTGGCGGGACAGCACGAGCGGAGAGATGAACTGCAGAGCAGCCCCAACCAAATCAAAATATATAATATATTTTTCCTAGAGAAATATGCCATTAATGATTAATAAAGAGAGATTAATTGAACACTATTCCTGACAGTGAACAAAATGTTTGGTGAAGGTGGAAATATATAATATACCTCAGTGTAGAGAATATAAATATGTGAATTATATAATTTTACATAGATTGTGACTAAGGCTAACCGATTCAATGAATTTATTTATTTAATGCGTCACATTAACAGTAATTCAGAAGTAGTTTTCTGGAGTTTTGTTGACATCTAGTGGTGAGAAAAAAAAAGCTGCAAGAGAAAAGTGTTAATCATGAGCATAAGATGAACAACAGTTAGATGCCTACAGATGAAACTTCATTACACTGCAGAGTATCTCATCAATCAACCTATTTCAACTGAAGAAGTACCTATCAACAACTGATACAGATATAAACCAGTGAGAAAGCTGCATTTTTTAAGAGAAAAAAGAAGGAATATAGAACTTCATTCCAAAGAAAGTGTCCAAGTTAGGTATATTGTAGCCCTACAGAATAAGTTAAATAACACCACTGTCAGTACTCAATATAGCCATTTCAACTGCACTGAGAATTCCACTGAATAATTCCACTACAAGTGTAAGATGCTTGACCAGGCCATTGCCAATATGGTCGTCACTTTTACTTCCCAGCTATCCAATAAAACAAACAAACGTTTGGGAAAAAGGAGGAAACAGATGTCACTTTTATTATAATAATAAATACTTAAAGGGATATGAAAATTTGCTGGATTATGAATGTGTCTGATAGAGGATAGTTAGCAGTGTACACAAACATTCTTTGCATGAAAAAAATCCCTAAATAATCATTTAAACACTTGAAGTCAGCAGAATCTCTTGCAATTTCTGACAGTTGAACATTAGCCATACTGGAACCAAGCCAATTCTTATGCAGCTCCCAACCACCTTCTGCTAGCAAAATGACTGCTAAGACTGACTGCAAAGACTGTGGAAAAGGAAATATAATATAAATTATAAGGATATATATCGGTCACCTTATAGGTATATAAATATATATATATATATATATATATATATATATATATGTTCAAACACAGAGGACCGTGATAAACACTTAAAAACACTGACTGCCTCCTTCAGACGGGTTACAAACCTCATGTCATTACACAGAAAGTAACCTCTGCAATCAAAACACCCCGGGAGCACCTGTTGCAATAAAAACTAAAAAAAACAACTTCACGTACACCTCTGGTAACCACATACCATACGGTTCTAGAAGGCATACGCAAAATATTTAAGGATTTACAACCACAACTCACAGAGGACACATAATTGAAACATATATTCCTCAAAGCCCCTTTCTGGCATTTAGGCAGCCACCAACTTTAAGACAAACATTGGTGAACAGAAGATTGCTGAATGAACAGCATAACAGAGAAAATGGCCCCAAACCATGCTATAAAAGTGGCTGCAAACTATGCCAACACATCTGCAAAGAGGACACAGCCACATATAACAAAAAGCTCCATCAAAAAGCACCAAGAAGACAGTTACTGTACTCCAGTTGAACACCATTTCAACCAGGTAAATCACTCCATCCAGAACCTCAAAATAAAAGTACTCAGAGGGAATTTCAAAACTATCCAACAGCGGAAACTTTTTAATTAAACTGATTACATTTTTTTAATACCAAGGATATGGGCATTAATATTGACTTAGGCTTTCTGGCCCACTATCTTAATGTCTTATAGCTCACACCTTCAACATACCCCCCCCCCCCCCCCCCTTATTTTGCTGCTTTTGTAAGCTACATGTTGAAATGTATTGCTCTTGATTTTTACTTTGCTGTGTTCTTATCTACAACCTGATCTATATAGTTACATAATGACCTATCAGGACATTATTCACAATGCTGGTCTGCTTCTCACTTAACTCTGCCCAATGAATTTTGTTATTTTTGTTTTTCCAATTTCAGTAGCTTTCAGTAGCAGGTCTCAAGAAGCTTCCACTTTCACTTGGGCTAAAGGGATGCTGTGTGGTGAGAATGCCCTCATATTGATTCAAAGTACAAATGATTATGAAACAAGTGCTGGATGTTGTTATGCTCCTACTGCTTCAGTTGGGCTCAGAAAGATCATACATTAATCTTACTCAGTAGGTCATGAGGTTCTTTGGAAAATCCCTGTAAGCAAGAATGAACCTTGCATAGCAAATAACCACCAGAACAAAGGAAGCAGTTCAGTAGTACACTCTCAGTTAATGAACTGCAAAGTATCAGACAGGGTGCATTGCAATAATTCCCTTGTGTAGAATTATTACCTTCCCAGCATAAACCATACACAATGCTGATGTATATGTAAACTGCACAAACGATTTTATTGATGAGGTACAGTATATTTATTTCCCACACAGTCCCACTAATCTTCACCAGCTCCACCCTGACCCCACCTGGGAACTGTCTATCAAACAGAAATCAAAGCAGGGGCTATGTCACACACTTCCTCTCCCTTGATCTCCACTTGCTGAGATAATCACCTTAGTGTGATGCTCTGGCAATGGTCAGAAGCTCACGCCATTCACCGCCCCCTTGTTTGCTCCACTGATTTTCTGGCATCTGACAGCCTCCTCCTGGGAAGTATTAAAAACTCCTTCCCAACCAGGCATCTTGTACCCTGTACCCCACATGCCTGTGAAAACCTAGTAGCATAGTACCATATTTTAGTGAACTCTCTGTGGAAAATGCAGCATTCAGATACTAAACACGTCTGGTACCATCCATACATCAATAACTGTACAACCTGGGTAACACATATAATATGGCTCATTCCCCACAAGATGACTGAAACTAAAACATAGCACACAGTAAAACAACATGACCGACATCCCACACACAACTCCCAAAGACAAACATGGCTTCCATATTCCTGACACATCTGCCAGAGAAAGGAGGAGAAATAGTGGCCCATTTGGAATGGTTCAGGTCCCTGGCAGTCCAACAGTCCCATACATAGTTTTAGGGTCTTCCTGAGCATAAAAGACGTGATCACAAAAATTAACCCATAGCTTTTAATTCTTAATAAGGAGATCCGAGAAAGGGAGCTTGTGAAAGGCTCCTAACTCTTAATCCTAATTAATCTGACATGTTTATTAATATATGAACACTGGAAAAATCAAACAGTGCCCATAATAACAGAATTAGTAAGCAAAGTAAATGACATATTATCTTTTGGAAACATTTCTACTTAAGGAAACATACCTACAGGGCAAGGAATCTAAAATACAAATATATTAAATTGCCATGGTATTCGTACTTGACATCTAAGCAACTTCCTCATCCATAGGAATGATACCCCTATGCACAGACAGGCAAAAAAGGTAATCAACAAAGTGTAGTTGACTAGTAAAGTACACTGAAGCATTAAAGGACCTCTGTAGTGCATTATCAAGTAACACTCATATGTTTGTTTGCTGTGCATATGCTATTAAAAACAGTATGCAGTTTAAAATAAATATAAGTTAACATTTTTTCTTGACTTTTAAACTGTGTTTTCTCCTCAAGTAGAGCTGTGTATTTCTGCGTGCTGGACTAAAAATAAAGTCTGATCAGTCTAGGTTTTTCTATAGACTGAGCATACTCCATAAAGTGGGTGGTGCTATGAGGTTAATGAGGCAACTGCAAGCATGTTACAATAGAGCTGTTACCTCTGTGTAGGCAGTGGGGTGTGGTGCTAATATTTTCACATGGAGGACCAAAGATATCATCCCCAGCTTGCTTCCAAGCTCCTTGATAGTCCAGCCCATAGGTGAAGGTGACTACACTCCTGACAGACACAGGAAGCAGTTTAAAAGGTAAGAAAAATGTTAACTTTTATTTATTTTAAACTGCATTCTGTTTTTAATAGTCTATGCCCAAGAAACAAACATATGAGCTTTACTTGTAAATGCACTACAATAGTTGCTGAGGTAGAGTTTGAAAGCCTTTCTAGCCTAAATACAACTGCAAAGTCCACTTCTTAGGGAAGAAGACATCCCCACATACTGAGCATGTGAATATCCATGAACATTAGAGGATATCAATATCATTATTATTACAGATTGTATCCGATGAGAAATTTAATGATTTATATTAATAATAAAAGATGGACATTTCCTCTTTTGTCCCTGAGTAGTGGCGAGCAGCAGCGGACCACAATTTGTCTGACCTCTCTGCTATGACCTGCAAGTCTTGGGTGACCTTACATGGTATAGCTCACAGCTTCATTGAGATACACAGAAAGAGTAAGCCCCTTCTCCACAACAAGGTAGCGATCCAGAAGGGGAAAAGAGACTCTAGTTGTGCTTAAACATGACCATTTTAAATGCAAGCAGCACATTTGTGATTTTAATGTCCCTTTACGCCCAATTCTGTATATTGAAACTATACATTTGCCTTCACAGTGGAGAAATAAAAAACAGAGCAGCAGAAATACTCAGATAATGCAGTACTTTGACAGAAAATATAAAAAAAAAATGTCCAAAAAATGTTTGACTAAACCATTCAGCCTCATAGTACATACTAAATTCTTTAATGTTAGAAATAACTAAACTTTTTGTCTGTATTAAATTGAGAGTTGCATATCAAAATATTTATTTCTTAAATGACCACTGTGCTAACATTTTTCTATATGGTCCTTTGCTTAAATAAACATGATAATGGGCAAAATGTTATGAGACCACTAAAAAAATACATTTATATTTTGAATACTCATTTTGTTTTCTTACCTGCTGCTGCCTCTTACTTCCTATTGTAAACTAATGAGCACTGGTAGTGCTGTATTCCCATATTGCAGACACAAACTTCCTGTACATTCAATATCTCTTCACATTTCAGGAGGTTCATATAGTAAAAACAAAAAATACAGATTCCACAGCAGCATAAAAGTTAATAAGAAGTAATAAATTAGAGGATGTATTTTCTTTTTGTTTACATTCTAAAAACATTGTGCCCATATTCAAGTAAGGTTCTACAAAAGAGTGTTTTAAAAATATACTTTTCAAGGTTTTGATTAAGCATTTATGCTTTTTCAATAAGTAATGCCATGAAGTAAGTGAAACACATATTATAATGGTGGAAAGCAAATATTCTAATACTTCCTCAGCAAGTCGTCATCTGCATTTATTGGTTCTTAGGAAATATTATCTTATTCCCAGAGAATAAGATTTGAGGCCTACAACTCCTTGAATTTTCAAAGCATCTCATCAGGTCAGCATCGTTTCACTCATAAATCAAAGACTGTTGGCCTGGCCCCTCCTGCTTATGTACACAATTGACTGAAATTGAAAATGACTGGTATATCGGAACATAGATATGCAGTTTAGGCTATTCAACGTGTTGCCAGAAGATGAGCCTGCTTTCAGGGTCTGTTACTAGGAAGTAGAAAAAGTGTTTTCCTTTTTAAAACCGCTGCTAGTTGTGGAAAGAACTGTTACATTTCAGCTCTTAGATCTATATTAGAACTATTAGTAGCTCATTTATATTTGCTTCTAAACTATATATGAATAAAATATATAACTCTTGAAGTTGACATGTAAGTAATATACCGTATTGGCCCGAATATATGCCGTACTTTTTTTTCTGATTTCCGAGCTTTGGAATTACGGGTGCGGCTTATTTTCACGACTGTAAAAAAATTATTTCACGTTTGCAGGCTTGAGACTGTTGCGCAATTAATTCTAATGTCATTCATTGCTTTCCCCTCATTTTACAGTGTAGTATTGGTTTTGCATTTATGGTGCTACATTTAACCCACTTGCAGGTCTTATTTGGGACCCGTAGGATTTTCTTTTACATTTGCCATTTACGGGTGTGAGTGCCTGCAGAATTGTAGCATTTTAATAGCGATTTGAAATCACTTCTGTGGCTTGATGGCCTTGGAGAAAAAAAAAATCTTTTAGTTATAGCTAAACTCTAGTGGTAATATAATTAAAATTTAGAGACTTTCAGGAGAAATTTCAGGACTTAATTGTTTGAATATAAGGATTATGGTACGTAATTAATATGGTCCTCATTACATGAGTATATTTTTTATTACAAGGATATAAATAATTATCGGTACTTAATCTACTGACAAAGCTGATATATCCCACATCTAGACAGTCTGCTCTTTTTAACTTTTTACATAGTTACATAGTAATTGAGGTTGAAAAAGGACTTTCAGTCCATCAAGTCCAACATTTTATATTAGTTGGGTTTCATACTACAAAGTATATATGCCAAAATCTGAAGTCTTGACATTAAATATAACTAAAGCAGAACACTTGAAATTAGGTATCAGTTAAACTGGAAATCAAATAAAGTTACAGACCTTGGTATAAATTTTACTCAGGATTTGAAACATCTTATAAAACTTAAGTACAAGAAGCTGTTAGATAAAATTAACGAAGTTATGAAAGAATGGAAATCGAATTTTCAATCACTTTCAGGAAAAATAGCCGCAGTTAAAATGTCCATGGGTTATCTTCACCGGATATAAAGAATTACTATGTAGCTACTATACTTGCCCACTTGGCAAAATGGTCAATGGAGAAAGATAAGGCAAGATGGTATCAAATAGAAGAGGCTTCTTTGGCAAGAGGCTCTCTGTCAGATCTGTTGTGGTTAAGTCCTCTATCCATGAGTTAAAAATTATTATCGTCCCGTGTGGTCTCTAAAGGTTTAAGCATTTGAAATAAGTTAAATAAAAAATTAGCCCTAGTTCCTTATCCGAGTCCCTTGTTGATTTTTCAATTTCTAGAAGAAAGTAACAACATTGAAAGTCAATTAAACTGGGAACTGTAGGGCATCACAAAAATAAAAGATTTATATAATAATAACATGTTATATTCTTTTGTAGAGTTAGGTCATAAATATGACTTTCCTGCAAACAAGTGGCTCGAATATAATAGACTTAAATATTGCCTGGTTAAATTAAAATCTGACCAAATTTCTAGTCGTCAGCTTTCCCTGATAGAACAAATCTGTTATACGAAACAAAACACATATTTAATTTCTAAATGATTTCAAATACTTTTATGAAACATGGATCAGGGCAAGTCTTTTAGGATAAAGGAATGGGAGAAATAAATAAATTCCACTTGGTTTGAAAATCAATGGACTCAGGCCTTTCAAGGCTCAGATTGATATCTTAAAAGTGTCTCTCATAGAGAAATATACTTTAAAACTATTCAAAGATGGTATTTCGTCCCAAGTGCAATAGCCAAATTTAGGGATAATAATAAATCTGACAAATGATGGAGAGATTGTAATACAGCTGGAACCTTCACTCACATATGGTGGAAGTGTGATAAATTACAATAATTCTGGAAATACTTTGTCTATCTTTCTACGAGTTACATAGATACATAAAACCCACTATAGAAATGGCAATATTCCACATCTTTCCTGAAAGGATGAACAGAAAGAAAAAGCTTACTTAATCCAATTTCATATGGTAGCTAAAAGGCTAATATCCTGTGATTGGAAACAGGCCCATATTCCCTCTTGGAAGTTTTTAGTAGAAGAGGTCAATACAATCCCTCGAAAAGGAATACAATCAATATTATGACTTATCCGTAGACACAGTTAAATGGTCAATATGGGACAGACTGAATGACCATTAGTATGTAAATGGAGGTTGCTAACTGACACCTAATACCTCTTACTTCAATGCAATTTTCTCTCTTTTTTTTCTTCTGTTTTGAGTGTCTATGTTTTAAACACTGTTTAAACACTGTATTTAAATTAAGGAAATTCGATAAAAATGAATCATAGTAATGTATGATGTTTGATCAATGTATATTTGTCATGTTTTGTATCAAAATAAAAGAAATTATGACCAATAAGTTTAACATTTTAAGATCTCCTCTGATCTGCACTATGCAGATTAGTTGTTAATTGATCCAGAGGAAGACAAACAGAACAAAAAAACAAGTGAAACTTAGCCAATCGTCTCAAAATGGAAAATAAAATAATTCCTTCCTGACCCCAGATACTGGCAATTGGATTCCTCCCTGGATCAATACTCCATCTCTAATTAACCAGGATAACCCTGAATACTCTTTTTAATAAAAAATATACCCAGTCCCCTTTTAAAGTTATCTATTGAATCTGCTGGCACCACCTCCTTTGGAAGAGAATTCCACAGATTAACCACCCTTACTGTGAAGAACCCTTTTCCTTCTTTAAGGTGGAATCTTTTTACTTCTAACCTCAAAGGATGTCCTCTTGTCAGTTAAAATCCTCTTAGCACAAAAAGCTAATTTGACCAATATTTATGCTGACCATGGATTATTTATATAAGGTAATCATATCTGCTCTTAGACGCCTTTTTTCTAGTGAAAATAAGTTTAATTTGGTTAGTCCTTCTTAATAATTTAGCCTCTCCATTCCCCTTATTAGTTTTATAACCATTCTCTGCACATTTTCCAGCTCTAAAATTTCCTTTTTATGAAGTGGTACCCAAAACTGTACTCTGTATTCCAAATTGGGGCGTACTAGGGATTTGTATAGTGGCAGAATTATATTTGCTTCCCTTATTTCTATACCCTTTTTAATACATGCTAATATTTTATTTGCCTTTGCAGCTGCTGCTTGGCATTAAGCACTGTTACCTTGGTGGTTGTCCACAAGTACTCCCAAATCCCTTTCAGTATCTGATACCCCTAGGTTTTCTCCATTAAGATTATAAATTGCATGGCTATTTTTCCTTCCCAGGTGCATAACTTTACATTTATTCATATTAAAACTCATCTGCCATTTTGTTACCCATGTCTCTAATGTATGCAAATCCCTTTGGAGGGAAAGTAAATCATTATCTGATTTAATTACCTTGCACAACTTAGACAATACTTTCCAATAATACTTAATACACATTAATAAATATGTTAAAATGGAGAGGACCTAATACTGAACCCTGAGAAACCCCACTTACTACATAAGTCCAATCTGTGTATGTTCCATTTACAACAACCCTTTGCTTCCTGTCTTTTAGCAAGCTCTCAATCCATGAGCAGATATTTGATCAGTTGCCTTGATCCAGGTTCCTACTGACCTCCTCAGAGAAACTAATTAGATTTGTTTGCCATGACCTATCCCTCATAAATCCATGTTGACTCTTACTTATAATCCTGTTCAAATAGACATATTCTTGTATATTATCCCTTATTAACCCTTCTAAAAGTTTTCCCACTACAGAAGTGAGGCTCACTGGTCTATAATTCCCCGGATTTGCTCTTGCTCCCTTCTTAAATATAGGTATCACCTCTGCTTTTTGCCAGTCAACTGGTAGCCACCCTGTGTTGAGTGACTCTTGAAAAATAATGGTTTGGCTATTACAGAACCCAGTTCCTTTTACTTACATAAGGCATTGTCCCCTCTTGTTTGTATAATAAAAATGCCTGTTGTTTTACACTGTATATTGATATTTAAATCATTACTAAGCCACATTGGATGTGATTTACTCATTTTTCTTTATTTCCACTTGATATATAGTGATAAGTATGTATATTTAGTAAGGATTTAAATGTTGTCCATTTATGTTCCATTTCTTTGTCCCAGTCTATACTTTGCATTGCTACTCTAAGGCCGTTAAAACCTGCCCTTTTAAAATTAAGAGTTTTTGTGGACTCCTTGCAGTTTTTTTTTTTTATTATTTCAATCTCAATGAGGTTGTGTTGTATTCACTGTTTCCCTAAGGTTTCCCTATTTCAACATTTTTTTTACATCAGATATATATATAGATGACATCAAAAATTTACATTTAAACCTCACACATCACTCAACTACATAACAGGGTAACATTCTCATCATAGAAAAACATTTGCTTTCTACTATCCATTAGACTTCATATAACAATCCCAAATTTGCCATTTTAATACTAGTTTTTTTTTAAATATTATTCAATTGTTTATTTGGTAATTCTAACACTCTGTTTCTATTCATAATACATTTGACCTCATTCCATGATGGTATCCTTTTTGACATTTGATACCATATCAATATTATTTGTGATAACTAAATCCAAGATAGCCTCATTTCTAGTAGGTTCTTGTATAACCTGGGCCGAATAATGATCCCTGAGTGTACTCAAGAACTTTAGCTGGTCTCATTTATCCAGTTTATTCAGGGTAATTAAAATCTCCCATTATTAGAACTTGCCCATGCTTAGCTGAATTTCCAATCTGTAACAACAATTGCAGTTCCTCATTTTCAATTTTATTTGGGGGTTTATAGCATACTCCTACTAATATTCTTTTGGAATTGCTGTTCTGCTATTTAACTCTACCCACAAACATTCAACATTACCGCTAGTTCCAGCATAAATATCTTCTCCTACTATAGACTTAAATTCAGGCTTAACATACAGACAAATACCTCTTCCTCTTTTACCATTTCCCCTGTTTTTCCTAAATAGGTTATAACCATCCAGATTAACAGTCTTGTCATGAGATTCATCCCACCATGTTTCAGTAATGCCTATTAAATCCAATTTGTCATTAATTGCCAATAATTCTAACTCTCCCAGTTTTCCTGGCAAGCTTCTGGCATTCTGGCATCATACATCTTATGTTATGAGTTTGTAGTTTTGAAGTGCCTGTCTCTGTACTTGAGTTACTTAGTAATAACTCCCTATTGACTATACTAACCCTCCCCCATCTCTTCACCATAAGTGGTTACTTCATCCCTAATCCTCTTTACACTTTCTACCCCATTACAATCATCTAGTCCCTCCTCCCATCTACTAGTTTAAAAACTCCTCCAGCCTTTCTACCATCCTATTCACTAGCACAAAAGCTCCCTCATCATTAGGGTGCAATCCATCCCTGCGGTAGAGATTGTACCCAAGTGACAAGTCAGCCCAATGCTCTAAAAACCCAAACCCCTCCTTAGTGCACCACATTTTTAGCCATGCATTACCTTCCTTAAGCTCCTTCTATCTCCCTGGACAAGTAAGTGGCACAGGTACTATCTCATAACATACTACCTTGGAAGTCCTTGTTCTAAGCTTATTCCCTAGTTCTCTAAAATCATTATTTAGGACACTCCATCTTCCACTAACTTTGTCATTGGTACCAATATGTACCAAGACTGCCGGTTCATTTCCAGCTCCTCCCAATAATGTATCTACCCGATCTACAACATGCCAAACCTCTACCTTCCTAAAATTAGAATCCCCTACCAGCAAAACCTGTCTGTTGCTCTGCCTATTCTGCCCTTCCACTCCTCTAGTAGAACTGTTCTCCTGGCTGTTATAGGGAACAGCTCTATCTGGCATTGCCATTCCTGAATGGACATCCCCAACAGTTTCACTCAATCTGGCAAATCTGTTGGTGTTTGCCAACTCAGAACTGACCTGCCTCCTTCTGATCCTCTGCTTCCCCTTGTAACTGTAACCCAGCTACCTCCCTGGGCATCCTCACTATCCGCATCTCCATCCTCCATGCTAGGCCCAGCTAAACTGTGCTCAGTGAACACCAACCCCCTTTCCAGTGGAGCAATATTACTAAGTGCTGCAATTCTCCTTTCCAGATCTCCAATTTGAGCTTCCAGAGAAGCAACATGCTCACATATGTCACAGAGTTATGGACCCTGGATCATCTGTTCCAGTTGTGCATACATATGACAGGATGTACACTGAGTGAGGTTCCCACTGGACTGACTCATAATTATTGTCTACAAAACTTCAGTGGGAAAAATAAACAATAATAAAAAATAATATTTGTGTAAAAAAAAAGAAAAAAACACAACTTTTTTCTTCCCTTTTCTGCACTATAAGTTTGTCCCCTTTGCTTTGACCTCCCTCATTTTATTTAAACTCCTACAATTATACTAGAACTGCACTTAATGCTAGAAATGTTCGCAAGCTCACAAGTTCGCCCTTTCCCCTGTTTAAATGAGATTCTGACTACTCACCTTTACCAAATCACTGCACACAAAAATAAACACAATTTACTTGGAAGAAGTAAATCCCAGTTGCAAACAAGTCACAAACCTTTATGCAAGTTTAACAAAGGCAAACCACTCCCCTCTCACCTGGACAAAATGAGTGCACGCAGCAAATAATCACACTTTACCATTGTTTGCCATTGTTTTAGTTGCCATTGTTTTTTTGTTTGTTTTTTGTTTTTTCCAATCTTTTTTTATTAAAGACAAAGTTGCAGCAATACAATATGAGATAGCTGGTCATCAAGTACACATACAATATATAACTGGCCCATAACAATGATTGCTAACTCCCATAGTATACAAATAAACTGTCAAATAATGCTAAGCTGTACATACCGCATTGGTCCGAATATAAGCCGCACCTTTTTTTCCAATTTATGTGTTTGCGAGTTACGGGTGCGGCTTATATTCGTGACCCTAAAAAAATGACTGCCGATTTGCGAGCTTGCGAGTTACGTGTGCGGCTTATATTCGCGAACGGTAAAATTACTGCCGATTTGCGTGTTTGAGACTGCTTTGTAGTAATTGAATAGCGGTTTGCGAACTTAAAATTACTGCCGATTTGAGCGATTGCGAGTTAAGAGACTGCGGTATTGTAGCAATTGAATAGCGATTTACGGTTTTAGTGATTCTAACATCCTGTAAGGCCTGTAACCTGCAAAAGAAGTTACAGTACTAATTAGAAAGCCTGTTTCTTGCAATGGCTGATCACTTGGAGAGAGTCTTTTTCTCTCCAATTCTAAGGGTGCAGCTTATATTTGAGTACTATCTTTTTTCTATTTTTTTTTAATTTTACAGGTGCGGCTTATATGCGGGTGCGGCTTGTATTCGGACCAACACGGTAAATTAAAGTCTGTGACCTATTAAAACATTTCTTCTCTTCTCTTTTTTTTTTTAACATTATCAACCTGATAATCTAAAAGTTGATTAATAACAAAATCAAAAGTGAACTGGGGAAGGGAAAGAAGGGGAGAGGGGGCAAACTCACCTACTGAAACGTCCTTGGAGTGGTAGGTGTGTATGGCCTTTTGGGTCCCCCCTGATTCAACATCCCCATATCGACAGTTTTGTCCACTTCACAAGCCAGTAGCTATATTGAAATGCTATGGGCAAAAACAAGCCAAGGGGTCCAAACTATAAGGAACTGGGGATATGTGTTTTGCAAAATATGAGTCAATTTTTCGTTAATCATGATATAATTCATTTTTAGAATGACCTCCGTGTAAGCTAATGTGGGCGTTTTCCAATTTTTTGCAAAATTATGCTTCACTGCCAAAGCAAAGTATTGCCAAAGTTTGTTGTGGTGTCCAGATAGGTTGTCTACATGTATGCCTAAAAGGCACATCTCAATTGTGGGTAGTAAAGGAATAATGATTGTTTGTGAAAACAATCTAGCCAGTTCTTCCCATAACCGTTGCACCAGTGGGCATGTCCAGCAAATATGAAGAAAATCCCCCCGAGATTGGCATCCGCTAAAGCAGTTCTCACTTAGATGTGGGTTAAATGTATTCATTAATGATGGTGTGTAGTAGGTTCTGTGTAGAACCTTCACCGAGATTTCCAATAAAAATTAAGTAAAGTATCCTCACGTTAGGTTAGAGCATACCTTCTTCCATGTTGTTGTATCTAGTTCTCTACCTATGTCCCCTTTCTATTTAGACATAAAGCTTGGTTTTGGCTTTTTTGTCAATCATTAAAAAGGAGTATAAGGGGCCTAGAAAACCTTTCATGGAAGGCAGGTTCTTGCATATGGTCGTTAACCAAGTTTGCTTTGGGGTCCCAGTGTCCTGAATCAAAGTTAGAACCTGTCTAGTTCTTCATGTCAATTGAGATGGTAGATTTTTGGTAGAATGTTCATTTTCACTCCCATGTGAAAAATTACTATTTTAGATGGTATAGGCCCACCTTTAGACCCAAAATTTCTGCATTACATCTAATAGCCTGGGCTAAAGACTCGATGGCCAGAGCAAATAACAGAGTGGATAAGGGGCATCCCTGTCGGGTTCCTCTTTGTTTATCAATATAAACATTATTAGTCCCAGGGAGTTTTAAGTTGGCTGCAGTAAATGATAAAAGGATCTGACTAAATTGATGAACTGCCCTTTAAAACCAAATTTGCATATAAATAAGGCCATTCAAGAGTATTGAAGGCCTTCTCCATATGCAGCGCCAGAACACATAGCGGGACCTTGCCTTGATTTGCTAAATGTAGGACATGCACTACCAACCATATAACACCAGCATACAGTCCTACTCACTGATATGTCCTACATCACACAACAATAGCTCTTTGACTCAGTTGCAAAATAAATGTCATATATACAATGATATACAATGTAGCTGATGACCATTAATGACTAATCATGTTGTCCTTAAACACGCACATACTGTTTCATTGATACCAATAATATACAAAAAACAGACCCTATCTGTATAATGAGACAAAGCCATGCTTTCACACAGCTCTAGGTCAAACAATGGATATGTCAGAAGGATGAAAATGTACATTATGTCGGTCATGCTATGTTAAAAGTTATGGGCTTGTGCATGTGTGCAATAAGCGACGAAGGCCCGAAAGTTACGGGTTTGACGAGATCTGCAACGAGCGCCGAAGGTCCAAAAGTTACACGTTTCAAGAGGTCTCCAATGAGCGCCAAAGGCTCTCACTGCAGGGCCCACAATTTAAAAAAGAGAGAGGCTCTCAATAAGCGCCGAAGGTGCTCATTGCGAGGCCTGCCATGAACACCAAAAGCACTCATCGCGAGGCTCGCAAGAGAGGCTTCGAACAGCTTCCGAGTTACGGGCTTGAAAAGAAAACAACACCATTTTTTTTCCAAGCTCGTAACTCGGAAGCCATCAGGAGACCGCCAAAAGACGACAATTGAATAGAAAATGAGCTACCAACCTCACTTATGGGCTACCTGCCTCCTCCTGATGGGCTACCTGCCTCCTCCTGAGGCAGGGAGGCCATAAGTGAGGTTGAAAGCTAATTTGCTATTCTATTGGCTGCCGAGTTATGGAAAAAAAATGGCGGCATTAAAGTCATAACTTTTTTTTCAAGCCTGCAAAGCATTCAGCAATAACGATTTACGATTCAAGTCTTGCGGGCTTGAAAAAAAGTTACAGCTTTAACCACCGTCAAGCTTGCAAATGGTTTCTAACCTCTAAGGGGAAGGGGGCCAAAGAGAGACAAGGGAGGGAAATAGGGGAAAGAGACACAGGGGAAGGAGAGAGGGAGAAGAGACAAAGGGGAGGGAGAGGGGGGAAGAGACACAGGGGAGGTAGATAAGGGGGGGAAATGTCAGGGAGTGAGGGGAAGAGATACAGGGGAGTTTTGGGCTTGCAAATGCGCAGAGTGCATGCTGCGGCCAGCAATGAGTGGCTTTGCCGAAAGCACTCATCGCGACGCCCGCAAGTTAGAGGGTGGGAGAGCCTCGAATTGAGTGACAAACAGCATTGCCAGGCTTCACATTGTATTGCCGTCATTTTTGACGGCAAGTCGCTAGTGACAACATAATTGACAGATTTTGATATTACTCGTGCAACTCACAATTGAACATTGTACATATAAACACTGACTGAAGATATGCCTATGAGAAATAGAAAAAAAATATATGTAATTCTCCCTCTATTGCACCACCAACACCACAAGAGTAGCCATCACAGGAGGATGAGGACATTGGCCAGGAGGAAGGGGATCAAATCCTGTGGACCATGAAGGATCTTGCAGGCACCTCAAGCCTTATAGTCCCCTTCCTGCCACAGATCAACCCTTCTACCAGATGCTCATATTAGAAGGATATTGGGTCTCATGCTGCTGCCCCTCTGTCAACACCACTACCACCTGTTCCTGCAGTACCACCAGCAGAGGCAGTGTTGCATCTGACACAAAGGGAGAGCTGCTCCAGGACATATTGGCGTGACAACTGGAGGCACCAAATAAATATTAAGATGGAACTGCAGCAACAATGCTTCAAGCACTAGAACTTTTCCATAGAAGTGTAGCTCTCTGGACTGAACAGGAATATATCCAGCAGGGGAGACACATGATAACACTTCTAAATACAGGTTGCCTCTCATAGGAGAGGTCCCCCCAACAATCCCCTCCATCAAACCCCTCCACCACACCTGAGTTCCCAAACTGCTACTGGAGAAGCTTCACCTCCCCCAGCAGCTCCTGTCAGATGGTTTACAAGGTCACCATGTAGAGGCAAGGGAGAAGCAGCCTCTGTGCCAAGGACGGGGAGGAGATAGGGGCTACATCTTATCCCATTTTTTAATTAGGTTTGTGTTTTTCTTTCAGGTAGCTCTGAAATAGAAGATTATAGCGTGTTGATCCCCAAACAGTGCAACCTGATGGTGTAAGTGAATCATACACACCAACAATGTACATATACATAACCACTTCTGATCGGTGAACACATCTAATATAGGATTGGATTATAACAAACAGTGGATCACACAATTACTTGATGTTTGTAAGAATAATCTTTCAAATAGCAACGACCTAAATTATGTCACTGCAACAAAGGTTTTATATCAGCTTGCTGCAGACATTTCATGCTGCTTCACAACTATGATGGGACTAGCTACTTGCCCATCAAAAATGATGGGAATAAAATGTTAAGGCTTGCAATGCTGTTTGCCACACAATGTGAGCACCTTCGACGCTCATTGCAAGCCCCACGCTCATCGCGTGGCTCGCAATGAACGCCTTTGGCGCTCATTGCGAGTCCCTCCCACTGTCTACTTCCTCTCTTGTGTCTCATTTCCCCTCCTTGTGTCTCTTCCCCCCGCTCTCCCTCCCCTCCGTCTCTTCCCTATGTCTCTTTACCCCCTCTCCCTCACCTGTGTCTCTTTCCCCCCGCTCCCCTCCCCTGTGTCTGTTCCCCCCTCCCCTGTGTCTCTTCCCCCTTCTCCTCCCAGTGTCTCTTCCCCCCTCCCCTGTGTCTCCCCTGCTCTCCCTCCCGTGTGTCCCCTGCTCTCCCTCCCCTGTGTCTCTTGCCCCCCTGTGCCTCCCCTGTATCTTTCCTCCTCTCCCTCCCCTGTGTCTCTTTCCCCACTTTCTCCCTCCCCTGTGTCTCTTTCCCCCTCCCCTGTGTCTCTTTTCCCCCTTTCCTGTGTATTCCTTCCTCCCCTGGCTCTCTTTCCCCCCTCTCCCCTGTGTCTCTTCCCCACCCCCACCTCCCCTTTGTCGCTTTTTACCCCACTCCCATACCTGTGTCTCCCCCCCCCCCCCCCCCTCTTACCCTGTGACTCTCTCTTTGGCGCTCATTGTAGCCCAAGTGCTGTGTGGCTGCTTCTCCATGCTTCTCGAGGCTCGCATGTGTGGCAGTGGCGTCGGCTCGCCTTGCTTCGCGAGACTCACCTTGCTTCGCGAGGCTCACGGTTGCGACCGTGCTTCACGAGGTCGCAACTGTGTGACCAACATCGCAAACGTTACGAACAGCGTTCTTGGTCCACAACTATATATGTGAGTCCCTCCCAAAGATACGTGAAAGTAAGGCATGAAATAAAGATTTGCATTGATCAAGTGCTCTTCTTTGTGTTTATTTCAAAAGTATTACATGATATAAATGTAAGGGGATACAAACTAAATGCGGAGATAGAAGTATTGCTCAGGGCATTTGTAAATGTATTTGTAGGGCAGGTAAGTAGGCAATAACCCATAGGGCTCTGTATAAACCAGGTGTGATTTAGTATTAGTTTGTGCGCAGAGTTTAATTTTGTGACCAGATATTTGTAATTGCCATTATGATTTTGTTTACTGTTCTTTTATGCTCTAAGATGTGTGAGCCTATTTTTTATTTTATAAAGGTAGTGTAAAATGCTTCTTCAGGCTGTTTGTTTCTGGTACTGGGTTCTTAATGTTTCTCATAATTGTTCTTGTAAGGTGTTTAGCTGCTCTTGAGGAAGGTTGTGTTTACATGTAAGGTTTTGGCTTACTACACTTGAGATGCTTCCAAGAACCTGTAGCATTTTCTGTAAGTTCCTTTGGCACTTATGTAATTGAACTTAAGGTAAAGCCACATGTAGAATGGGGAACAGTTCACATGAAGCTCCTCTTTCACTTGTATGATCCCCTTTCATACACAACTTTTGTGTCATCTTTCACTTCCATATACCGTTTCATATATATCCTCCGTTGCGTCCCACCATTCACAAATGTCGCCCCTCTATTTCACTCTCATTAACTAATCTATTTTTCTCTCTCAAATAAATACTAGTCTTTGCTAATCTCCTCCATGTTCCCCTTACTCTGATCCCTTCTGATCCTCATATTCATTAAATGTTTATATACATTTCCTAGGATTAAGTTATCCCAGTGAGATTAATTACATTCCTTTCCTTGAGTTATTATGGACCTTATTTTTGTTATTGTTTTGAATATGACCATTTTCATCACACTTCTTTTAAGACTACTCAATGACCTGGTTTATGTGAAAGGCAAGACCGCCACCTAGTGGCTCCCACCGATTTTGCTAGAAACATTTTAATTTAGTATATCCATTGATCCAATTACTCTAAGTCTATCACCTAATTTAAAAATGACACTGTGCTATTTCTTAAAAAAGCAACACACTTATTGTTCCAAATAATATTTTGTTAACTTTCTTGTTTTACCTTGGAGGATCTGCTTTAAATGAGCGGTCTCATTATACAGGGCAATTATAATTAAAGAAAAAAGGCACTTATTTGTGAAATATATAATAAAGTAAGCAATTTACATAGCACATTTTTAGAGAAAATCTGAATTTTTGAAGACTCATAATGAATATAGGTTGTTACATTACTTCCTTAAAGCTGGATCCTGATGGTGTGTTTATGTTTCTATCACTAGAGCCAGTTGGTGGCAGAGGAGAGAGCATGGATAATTCAATAGTATTTGTTTGATAATTGGATCAGATTGGAATTGACACCACAATGCTTCCCCTTATGGCCCTCAAAACAGGAAGGAATTCTGAGGTTTACTTTAGCAAAATGGTTATGATTAGATAGAATGGGAAGATTAGATGGAGCTTTAGGTTCTTCCATCAAATCTATGTTTCTGTTGCTTAGTACCATTTGAGTGTCATCCATCTTTATACTGGACTTGATACTTATTAGATAAGGTGACAATAACAGACATGTTCAGCATGTCCAGTTTCCTTGTTCCCATCCATTCTAGCTGTAACTGCATAAATGGGGTATGGTTGTCATACTCAGCCGATTAGGTATTCATTCAGAAGCTAATAATTTTAAACAGTTCACGTGCCTTCCTTTAGATATATCCCGTAAGCACTTGGTAAGTCGATTTGTGAAAATAAATGTATAGACAACAGGAAGCAATTATACTTATGAGCCTAGATACTCTGGGAGTTCTGGACATGCTAAAACTTTTTTTAAAATGTCATTTATATATGGCTTTAGACTTTACATAACACACTCAGAACCCCAGGGTGGATTTATTGACCTCTGTCCCAAGTGCATGGATGAGACAGGCTGACAAGAAAAATGTAAAATTGCAATGTAAGTTTGCTGTAAGGAAATACAATTTCTGAAATAACTCTCCATTGATAAAGTATTTACTGTTCCGTATAGGTCAAGTCAGCGGCGCGGCTGCTGCCGGTGAAGGCGGTGCAAAGCACCAGGACCCTGCTGTAAGGGGCCCAGTGCCAATACCCTACACCATCCCTTCTCTACCGCCACAACCTTCCTCAGCCATCCTCAGCCCTCGCGTGCCCCTCCTCGGCCCCTGCAGCCATCCTCGGCCTCCCTCAGCCCTCCTTGGCCCTTCCACGGCCCTCCGCGGCCCTCCTCAGCCCTCTAACCCCCACAGCACTCGCGCAGCCCTCCCCGGCTCCATCATGGCCCTCCTCTGCGCTCCCTCGGCTCCCGCGGCCCTCCTCAGCCATCAGCCCCCTTTACAAGCAGGACATGGAGCTAAGTATTTGTATATATTTAAATATACATAGATAGATAGATATATATAAAGCTTTGTATACTATATGTATAATATAGTATAATTTTATATATATATATATATGTAATATAATATATAATTTAATGTCATTTTATATTTATATATATATATATATATATATATTTTATATGAATATATATATATATATATATATATATATACATACATTTATAATATTTCATATATAGTTATATAGATAGTATATACAGTGGATATAAAAAGTCTACACACCCCTGTCAAAATGTCAGGTTTCTGTGCTGTAAAAAAATTAGACAAAGATAAATCATTTAAGAACTTTTTCCACCTTTAATGTGACCTATAAACTCAACTCAATTGAAAAACAAACTAAAATCTTTTAGGTGGAGGGAAGAAAAAAAAAATTGAAAAATAATGTGGTTGCATAAGCACACCGTCTTATAACTGGGCATGTAGCTGTGTTCAGAATTAAGCAATCACATTCCAAATCGTGTTAAATAGGAGTCAGCATACACCTGCCATCATTTAAAGTGCCTCTGATTAACCCCAAATAAAGTTCAGCTGCTCTAGTTGGTCTTTCCTGAAATTTTCTTAGTCGCATCCCACAGCAAAAGCCATGGTCCACAGAGAGCTTCCAAAGCATCAGAGGGATCTCATTGTTAAAAGGTATCAGTCAGGAGAAGGGTACAAAAGAATTTCCAAGGCATAAGATATATCATGGAACACAGTGAAGACAGTCATCATCAAGTGGAGAAAATATGGCACAACAGTGACATTACCAAGAACTGGAGCTCCCTCCAAAATTGATGAAAAGACGAGAAGAAAACTGGTCTGGGAGGCTACCAAGAGGCCTACAGCAACATTAAAGGAGCTGCAGGAATATCTGGCAAGTACTGGCTGTGTGGTACATGTTACAACAATCTCCCGTATTCTTCATATGTCTGGGCTATGGGGTAGAGTGGCAAGACAAAAGCCTTTTCTTACGAAGAAAAACATCCAAGCCAGGCTACATTTTGCAAAAACACATCTGAAGTCTCCCAAAAGCATGTGGGGAAAGGTGTTATGGTCTGATGAAACCAAGGTTGAACTTTTTGGCCATAATTCCAAAAGATATGTTTGGCGCAAAAACAACACTGCACATCACCAAAAGAACACCATACCCACAGTGAAGCATGGTGGTGGCAGCATCATGCTTTGGGGCTGTTTTTCTTCAGCTGGAACTGGGCCCTTAGTTAAGATAGAGGGAATTATGAACAGTTCCAAATACCAGTCAATATTGGCACAAAACCTTCAGGCTTCTGCTAGAAAGCTGAACATGAAGAGGAACTTCATCTTTCGGCATGACAACGACCCAAAGCATACATTAAAATCAACAAAGGAATGGCTTCACCAGAAGAAGATTAAAGTTTTGGAATGGCCCAGCCAGAGCCCAGACCTGAATCCGATTGAAAATCTGTGGGGTGATCTGAAGAGGGCTGTGCACAGGAGATGCCCTCGCAATCTGACAGATTAGGAGTGTTTTTGCAAAGAAGAGTGGGCTTTTGCTGTGGGATGTGACTAAGAAAGTTTCAGGAAAGACCAACTAGGGCAGCTGAACTTTATTTGGGGTTAATCAGAGGCACTTTAAATGATGGCAGGTGTATGCTGACTCCTATTTAACACGATTTGGAATGTGATTGCTTAATTCTGAACACAGCTACATGCCCAGTTATAAGACGGTGTGCAGACTTATGCAACCACATTATTTTTCTATTTTTTTTCTTCCCTCCACCTAAAAGATTTCAGTTTGTTTTTCAATTGAGTTGTACAGTTTATAGGTCACATTAAAGATAGAAAAAGTTCTGAAATGATTTATCTTTGTCTAATTTTTTTACAGCACAGAAACCTGACATTTTAACAGGGGTGTGTAGACTTTTTATATCCACTGTATATATATATATATATATATATATATATATATATATATATATATATATATATATACAGTTGCAAAAAAAATCTTTTATTGAAGGATAGTGATCAAATGAAGCCATTTATTAGCAAATAGTTGTTTGGCTCCTTTTTAAATCATAATGATAACAGAAATCACCCAAATGGCCCTGATCAAAAGTTTACATAACCTTGAATGTTTGGCCTTGTTACAGACACACAAGGTGAAACACACAGGTTAGAATGGCAATTAAAGTTTAATTTTCTACACCTGTGGCTTTTTAAATTGCAATTAGTGTCTGTGTATAAATAGTCAATGAGCTTGTTAGCTCTTACGTGGATGCACTGCACAGGCTAGATTCTGAGCCATGGGGAGCAGAAAAGAACTGTCAAAAGATCTGCATAACAAGGTAATGGAACGTCATAAAGATGGAAAAGGATATAAAAAGATATCCAAAGCCTTGAAAATGCCAGTCAGTACAGTTCAATCACTTATTAAGAAGTGGACAATTTGGGGATCTCTTGATACCAAGCCAAGGTCAGGTAGACCAAGAAAGATTTCAGCCACAACTGCCAGAAGAATTGGTCGGAATTCAAAGAAAAACCCACAGGTAACCTCAGGAGAAATACAGGCTGCTCTGGAAAAAGACGGCGTGGTTGTTTCAAGAAGCACAATATGACGATACTTGAACAAAAATGAGTTGCCAGAAAGAAGCCTTTACTGAGCCAATGCCACAAAAAAAGCCTGGTTACAATATGCCCGACAACACCTTGACACGCCTCACAGCTTCTGGCACACTGTAATTTGGAGTGAAGAGACCAAAACAGAGCTTTATGGTCACAACCATAAGTGATATGTTTGGAGAGGGGTCAACAAGGCTTATAGTGAAAAGAATACCATCCCCACTGGCAAGAAATCTTGTGAAAATTGATGGCAAGGTGAATGCAGCATTTTATCAAAAAATACTGGCAGACAATTTGCATTCTTCTGCATGAAGGCTGCGCATGGGACGCTCTTGGACTTTCCAGGATGACAATGACCCTAAGCACCAGGTCAAGTTAACCCTCCAGTGGTTACAGCAGAAAAAGGTGAAGGTTGTGGAGTGACCATCACATTCTCCTGACCTTAATATCATTGAGCCACTCTGGAATGATCTCAAACGTGCAGTTCATGCAAGACGACCAATGACTGCATGACCTGGAGGAATTTTGCCAAGAGGAATGGGCAGCTATACCACCTGCAAGAATTAGGGGTCTCATAGACAGCTATTACAAAAGCCTGCACGCTGTCATTGATGCTAAAGGGGGCAATACACAGTATTAAGAACTAAGGGTATGCAAACTTTTGAACAGGGTCATTTCATTTTTTTATTTTTTGCCATGTTTTGTTTTATGATTGTGCCATTCTGTTATAACCTACAGTTGAATATGAATCCCATAGGAAATAAAAGAAATGTGTTTTGCCTGCTCACTCATGTTTTCTTTAAAAATGGTACATATATTACCAATTCACCAAGGGTATGCAAACTTTTAAATACCACTGTACCTAGGTGCATCAGAC
This sequence comes from Discoglossus pictus, assembly GCA_027410445.1. Classification (NCBI taxonomy): domain Eukaryota; kingdom Metazoa; phylum Chordata; class Amphibia; order Anura; family Alytidae; genus Discoglossus; species Discoglossus pictus. Next base: position 196,518,803 of record CM050169.1, read on the forward strand.
TACGGAATGAAGAATAAACAATTTCACAGTTGAGTTATAATTCTCTGTCAGTATGCAACATCTGACAAACCAGTTTCCTTTTTAATTACTGTGATTGGCTTTAAAAGTGACACGATGAAATATGTGATATGAGAGTGGGAGTTCCTACACTGTTTGGTCTAGTAGTGGAACTAGGGAATGGAGAGCCCAATGCAAAAAAAAAAAAATTGGGACCTTGCCCTTTTATGCTGCGCCCACCACTTTGTAATAACGCACTCAGTGCCCCTCCCCAAAGACCCCTTCCCCTAGTTCCCCTCCCTAATACCCTTTCCCATAACAGCACTTTTTCCCAAGACCCCTTTCCATAGCTGGGCCCCCTTAGTGGAGGGTCCTTTGTGGAATTGCACCACCCGGCACAACTGATAGTTCCGCCCCTGATCTGGTAACATGAAGCAGCTCATTGGCTGTGTGGCCAAGTGTCCATATCCTTGTGATCTACGCATCTCCTTCAAAACTTTTACAAGCAATACATAAATTGCATAAAGTATTGATTATTTTTAGAAATTGATATCACTGTCCAAAATACCTTCCAAACATTCATCTGTATGTTTCCAGGTTGTGTGAGCTTTAAAGAATAAAACTTTTTATTTGTAGACTGCAGTTCATTAATTCATTTTTTTTTCTTGCTCAAAAATAAGTATTTTCTAATGTTTAAAACAACATATTACTAATAATAATAATAATATATTTAAATAAAGCATTCTCATATTATTACATTTCAGATATTGGTTCTGTAATAATCACAAATACCTGAATGGGAGATGTCATTGTAATGCAACATTGTTTTCCTTTGAGAAAATGTATATATTTTACTATTCACATAAATATGTCCTGATTTCTATAGTAGATCTTCATAAAAAAATGACCCTTAACAGATCCTTATCATTAAAAATAAATAATGTGATTGTCGTGGCCATGGGTGTAGGAACTGGGGGGGATGAGGGGGAAACCCCCCCCCCCCCCCCCCAATTTGTCAAAGTTTTCTTGGCTATAGTCGTGGCCTGGACATCAGAGCCATCGTACATACATTTACTATATTTCTTTGGCTCCTACACCCATAGTCGTGGCCTGGACATCAGAGCCATTGTACGTACATTTACTATATTCACATATTTGCTCTGACCCTTATTTTCTTTACAATGCTGGTTTTCTGTCCCACGTGGTTTTGTTATTTCCCAGCATTCCTTTCCTATTTATTCTAATGGGAAGCTAACATCTGGAATACTGGACATTCATGGCTACTCTATTCTTCATTCCCTTAGAAAGAAAATGACAGGGGTGGGGTCAGCACGTCAGAGTTGTGACTAGAGAATTTGATGGGGGTGTGGTCTGTGATTGCAATCTGAGAACTGTAAAGTGGAGACAACACATGTCCACGTGGCGGCTCTGCACAGCTGTGTGTGGAGTTGATGCTGGCAGCAGGTGAGCCCAGAGGCATGTTCAGGGCAGTCTGGTGGTACTGGGAAGAGAATGGGTCACCTGTAAATGGAGGTTCCTCTTTTTCAAGGGAGATGTTTTCCAGTTCTGTGTTAGGTATATATATATATATATATATATATATATATTCACATATACATACACATAGACACATATTTGTCTATATATATATATATATGATAGATATACATTTAGAACTATATATATATATATATATATATATATATATATATATATATATAAGTGAATCCATAAATACCTTTTGTGTTTCTGGTAATACTATGTTTTTCCTGAAGTGTGACATATTACCTTATGAAAGTCATGTTTACTAGTTATTTAGTATAATTGCTGCTGAAATGTTTTGTCTTTTCTGAAATTTGTGAAATTCAATTATCAGCTCAGTTAAATGGCAAATAGTTTCTGTATCTCATACTCTTATGTTTTCTACTGTATAAAAAGGCAGTGACAAAATAATTGTAATGGAACATAAAAACATTAACTTTTCGATAGCAAAAACTGTACATATGGAATTCCACTTAAAGTAAAGTTGATGGTAAAAATAGAAGGGTTGCAAATGGGCTACTGTGGTAAATTTACTCCATAAGAAAAAAATATAAACATCCTTCTCAAAGCACAATGCAGCCCATACAATGCTTTGTGAATCTCCCCCAAATAGTTCTCCTGGACTTGGAAAACATGTGTTGGGTATTACAGAAATCTAAAGGAAAGCTGCTTGCACAATCCCCAGACCAAAAAGATACAAAGTATTATGTATGCTAATTTCATTGGGATTTTCAGGGGGTGTCAACATTTCTAGAAAAACGTATGCAAATGCAAGAAATTCAGCAAACTTTAGGGTAACTGTTCAAATGTTTATTTTGGTATTTTTTTTATAAACTAATAATGTTCCTCTATCTAATGCATTAATAACCCAGCTCACTTGCATATACCTATAAGTGACGAAAATAAAAGTTAATTATGTAAATAGTTTTTTTTTCTAAAATTGTATGTTCTAAAATTGTATGTAGGTTTCTTGTGAAACATATACATCTATGTTGCAGTGTTAGTATCAACAATTATTATAATCACTGACAATAAGTGACTTCAGCTTTAGTAGCAAAGTTCTCTTAGGTTTGGTTTGATGCCAATGGCAGATGCCACTGTGGCAGGATTCCACTGTGTGGTGCACGTCTAGCTGGCAGTAGGGCTGGGAAGCAGATCTCCGACAGCTGTGTGGTGTCTGGTTCCTAGAGAGGAAATTTCCACTGCAACCTTAGTGAAGCTCCTTGTAACTCTTAGTAAATATCCCCTAGTTTGTCTTTCAGTATTGGCAGTAGGGAAGCATAGAAACAATACATGTTATATTTACATATAGGGGGGAAAAAAATGCTTGGCAGTCTTAGAATGGTTTATGTTTGTTGTAGAGAAATTACCGAAGATAATTTTTTAAGAAGAAAGTTGTCCTTTTACTAGTTGTGGGTCAGACTTAATTTGCGAGCTACACAAAAAGTTCTAATTGGTGCCCGTAATGTTTGAGCTGTGCTAAAATAAATGGAGATGTAAGCCCTAAGTTGCATCTTTGGCTGGCCCATAGTGATTGTGGGCGGGGAACTCGTAATCTAAATGCGAGTAGATAAGGTGTGGAAATTTGAAGAGCGATTGTAAGTGTGTGTAACATTACAACGGGGCAATAGAATAGGACCCATAGCCTAGTAAAAATAATATTTGTTTTTTAAATCATTCCATGCTGATAGCTTACACAATTACTCTTTGTTTTACATACTGCATAAACAAAGTGTTTGTATGTTTATGCCCCACTATATGCTCAATAACAAATCGGTATTGTTGCAACGAAAGAAACCACATTGTCACTCTCGCATTCTTTTTTCTTGTCTTCCCAGTAGATAATACTTTTGCCCATTTTATTGCAAGACACTCCTTTTCCACCATGAATATCTTTGTAATCAAGGAAGCATTTGTTTTACTAAAGAAACATTATAGGATGTTCTTCACAATCTACAGATTGTAATAGAACTGCTCTAGATCTGCGGCATCAAATTGAACTGTGAACCTCTTATTGAAATCAGGAACCATTGGTAAGTATATTGACACAATGCCAACTTTACTTCTTGAAAGGCTTTTTCTGTCGCTTTCCATTTTAAAGTGCCTTAAGCCATTGCTTTAGTGAGGTCTGTAAGAGGAGCTTTTCATTCATGATAAATAACTTTCTAAGTTTTAAGAAAGGAAAATTTGTGAATTCAGCAAATAAAATAAACATCTGCTTATATGTGTTTAAAAAAAAATCAGAAACATCCTGGCTATGATGGGCAGCTATCCTTTTCTCAATTGAAACAAAGAAACTTCTTACATTAATGCAAATGTCCAGACACTGATACAGATATATTTACAGTCTTAGCGCTAATTGTCTCAAGTCAGAATTTTCTTACAGTAATACCCAGACATTTTCTTTACATCAGAGCAGGTGAAGCACTGGTCTACCCTTCTCTCCACATGCTCCACATCAGGAACCCTTGTATACATAGCATTTTCAAAACAATACAATTACCAACTTTTCCTGGAGCTATATTATTTAAAGTCTCTAAATTGGTACCTGGTCCAGTATTGCATGCTCCCTCTCTCTTTCTCTCTCGGCCATATTGTATATAATAATATGATCCTACTATAGTGCCATAAAATAGTAAATCCAAATAAGTTAACAAAGACAAAGATATGGTTGCTTCTGAATTTGGTATAAATGGTGCCATCAGTGATCACACAGAGGTTTAAAAATAAGTTGAGATAAATAAAAAGACTTAAACAATTCTAGGCAATCCGTTGCTAAATTAATTGCTACCTGTGGGGTAATTAGTGTAGTTACCGTATGTAATTTAATGATGCAGTTCCAGTAAGTACCAATGATGTTTTGATCTAACACACAGCTCTGCAGTGTGCAATGATTTATGGACGTATCCGTACACAGAGGAACTATTCACTGCAGTGATTCGATGATTAAAGTACCGTTTAATCAAGATTAGTGTGAAGTAATAACATAATCTTCTTTAATGGCATAAGAGTAGATTAGTGTATAATCATTATTAGTTTATTATGGTTAATAAAGAGCTGTCTAACTTGATAACTTTGCTTTGGATGCCAGCATTTTTTGTAGCTTCATCCTTCTGAATCCCAAACTATTTGTAGTCCATGGCTCTCAGCTATATCACTACTGTGAGAATGAGAATATAATTTATAAATATACAACGCATAGTTGTATTTGGTTTACAACGCTTTATATCCCACACTTTCCCAATGCATTGGTATCATCTCAAAGTTTAGTTAGCCGCATGTAGTAATGGTGATATTATTAGCTGCAGAGGGAATAGATTATGGATAAAAGATAATAAAAGGGATGTAAATAAGATCATTTATTGGCTGAACATAACACAAGAGCTTCCTTCAAGATCACTTCCAAGCAGTGATTCTTACATTTTATGCACTTCCATGATTTAGGGCCAATACCTTCTTCTGGGGATGTTTCTAAGCAAGTTCACCTGAAAGCACTGTCCATAAACTTCATACGTTTATCCAGATCAATGTAATCTAGGCTTTAATATGATAATTTGTGACACCCCAGACCACACTGCCCTTCAAAACTTGCCTTGATAGTTCAGTTGTTATTTCTTCTATACATAAATACTATATTTTCTGGTATATAAAATTTCAGTTGAAAAAAAGTACATTAAAGACAATCACAGTGTTATCTTTCTTTAGTTATAATCAGGTTTGTTATAATCAAGTGTGTCATATATTTAAAAAAACAAGCATCTTGATTCTGTCCATTGTTCCCCAAATATTGTAGCTAGTTGCTTGGTTTTGTACAGTTTTTTTGTGACATTGCTAAATAATTATTAAATTATAATTTTATTTGTAAGCGTTACAAATATAAATCCATCTACTTAGTAATAATATAAGACTGTTCATTCATTTAAAGGAACCACTAGTTTGATTCAAAGTATATAAACAAGCTACATTATTATATAAGTAGAGTAGTAGTAGTATAGAGTATGAGGTTATAGAGTATGAAGGTTGTATTAGCTCACATTTTGAGATGTTATTGAATATTTAACGTAGTTCAAACATTTATAATTTTCCCATTTTAAGTTTTATTTGTTTATTTTTTAATATCACTACAATAACATTTTACAGGGTTGAGTCATATGATTATGACCATCGCCTACTTTTGATGTCAGCAATGAGTAGCCAATGAAATACTGCATGTGTCGTGAGCTGGCTTGGTGGGTATATAAGGTGACATGTAGGCATTATTCAAACATATCAACCTTCACTATCACCTGCGATTTATCTGACTTTGAGAAGGGATGGTCATTGGCTTTCGGGCCAAGGGTAGCAGTATTTCTCAAACAGCTCAGTTTGTTAACTGTTCGCGTGCTGCTGTGGTAGAAGTGTACCATGACCAGACAAACGGCACCATATTGAATAAACGGCGTTGAAATTGCGGAGCACCACATGCCATTGATGTCAGAAGTAAATGTAGGCTACGAAAGATGTGTGAGGACAAACCGACACACTACAGTTGAGCAACTCACCATCCAAACGAACTAGGGGGCTAAAAAAGTACAGCGAACCCTGTTGTGTTTGATGGCCCAAAGCAAGGGGCTGGTCACTGCACTTATGACTAGGGTTCATTATCAGAAATGGCTTTAATTTGCTTGACAGTAACAAAATGTAACCTCTTCTGATTGACAAAGGGTTTGCTTTCACTGATGAGTCACATTTTCTGCTCCATCAACTGGATGGACGTTGGCATGTCAAGCATGGAACCTCAGAGAACAAACACTTTGCAACTATTGTTAGAAGAACACAAGCTTGTCGTGGCAGCTTTATGGTCTGGGGAATGTTTTCTTGGCATTGTCTGGGTCCACTCATACCTCTGGAAGGCACTCACAACTGATTGGGTTATCTATCCATCCTTGCAGATCAAGTACACCCATACATGTTTACTGTCTTCAGACGATGGAATCTTCCAGCAGGACAATGCAACATGTCATATGTCCAGAATTGTTCCACCGTGGTTGGAGCAGCAAAACAAAGACTTCCAAGTACTTCCCTGGCCAAATTCCCTAGACTTGAACCCCATTGTGCACCTGTGGGACCACCTCGATCTCCATTTCACCACCACGCACTCTTCAGCAGCTATTGTATGCACTGCAGTCTGCATGGCTCCAGATACCCTTGCCAACCTTTCAGCATCTTATTGACTCACTACCATGCCATCTAGCTGCTGTCCGTGCTACACTGCGATTATTCGGGATAATAATGTGACTGGACCGTGTAATTATAATTTTCTCTCATACACTATATATTGGCTTAGATATCTTATATGTATGCTTTTCTCTCATGTTTCAGTATATATTGTATAGTTCATACAAAGAACTCAAGCAAATATATATATATATATATATATATATATATATATATATATATATACAGTATTTACTGTATATAACTTTACCTGCTGCTGAGCCACCTAGATTGTCAATCCTCAAAATCTTTTGAAATAACTAAATAAGACTACCAAGCCACCAGGGTATGAAATGTCTAGTGGGGTATAGAACTATATGTGGGAAAGTATCCAGAGAGAGATACACCATTTGGACCCTAGTTGACAGATAATTTGTCCAAGGTCACTGCAAATAACAAAACTGTAGCATTTGTTTAATGTATGGCAGTTTAATTTGAGAAGGAATGCCCCGGAAAATCCAAGCTATATTAGCATAAAATGAATTATTTGTTTTGGCCAATCACAGGCAGCTATAACATTGTTGCAATTTCTGTGAAGTCAGTCTCTGCAGCAAAGTTTCATGGGATGTGTAGTATTTTTTATCCCACCACAATGAAGCAAGGAGGATCTCAAACATTCCTGATGAGGATTTCTTCATTGTCTGCTGTTGGCTTGAAGCTTAGTATAAACATACTTGAATGCATTGTTTCTATTGGTTGGTACCAGGTGCCTAAGGAGGCACCTCTAGGGGTGTGGAAGCCAACTTTTTTAATAGAGCTGTATATGTATAGAATAAATCAATGTGATGTATGTTTCTGATATAATCAGTATGTGTTAGATTAGAAAAAGTTAAAAACATAGAAACTTCCTTATACCTTTAATATTTGTTCATGCAAACATTTGTAATATTTAAAACATGCTAATTTAAATGCTTGACAAAATATTTGTGTTTCATGACCCTTGAACTATAACACATATGCACATACTGTAGTTAAAGCAAGCACTATTTATATTTATTTCAGAAATACAGACATTTATTGCTAAAACAAACTGACATTCTTGAGAGCTGATCTGCTTGTGGGAATTTACTTGTTGATGGGAGTGAATGAGAGAACATCAAGTCACTGGGTTACTACTATGTCTCCTTTAACTCTTTCATTCACAGAAGGGGAGCAGTGCATTGCCTTGCAAGCTTCAGTGGTATATCATGTCATGATAATAATGAGAGACAAAAATTGCATTTGTGAAAGCAGATCTGAAGTCCCAAGTATTGCTCGTCTTTTTTTATTTCTCACAATTTGTTTATGTAATGTCTTTACTTCATCTACTCGGTTATTGTCAGCAGTGCATTCAATACTGGTGCTCCTTTTTTTATGAGTTTCCCAAACTTTTCTCCCTGCTGCATCACCTATTCATTTCTCTGATCATCTTCTGCCATGGAGAATATTATGCCTGATCCTGTCTCACTCACTATTAACTCTGATCACCTCTTGCATTCATTATTAATCCTCACTCCCCCTGATCCCTCGCTAATAACCCCTCCCCCTGATCACCTGTCTCTCATATTAACTCTTGATCCATTGTCTCACCATTAAAATCCACTGGTTTACAAATTATTAAAGGACCACTGTTGGACAATTGCAAGTAAAGCCCATATGTTTGTTTTGGAGCACAGACTATTAAAAACAATATGCAGTTTAAAATAAATACCAGTTATTATGTTTTCTTACTTTTTAAATTGTCTGTCTTCTCCTTAAGTAGAGCTGCCTTTTTTTTGACTCCATGGGGGGCATGGTCACATCTGCCTGGGGACTGGATCATCATGGAGCTTGGAACCAGGCTGGGCTATGACATCACTGGCTGAACAATGTAACATATTTAGTTCCACCTCCATGGCCTATGCAGAGGTAACAGCTGTATTGCAACATGCTTGCAGCTACCTCATAGACCCCACCCAGTGACAGTGCATGAGCCATCATAGCCCCTCTCCCCATTTACTAAGCATGCTCAGTCTGAACCAAAGTCTGTCTGGTAAGCCTTTATGTTTTTAGTTCAGAGTCCAGGCAGAGCTGACCACGCCCCCTGGCAGGAACAAGGTGGTGGAGATAAGAAGATCTGCTTGATGGAAAACTGACACATTCAAAAGTAAGAAAATATATTATTTTTTATTTATTTTAAAATGCATATTGTTTTTAATAGTATATACCCAAACAAACCACATGAGCCTTACTTGTAAATAAACTACAGTGTTCATTTAAACCCTGACCTCTTTCTGATTAATAATGCCGGATTCCCTAGTTCTCTCATTATTCACTCCTCATTCTCCAAATAACTTACTATTAAACCGTAATTCACTTGCCCTCTCATTATTACACCTCATTCTCCAACCCCCTCACTATCAGGCACTGATCCGCTGGTTCTCTGATAATTGGGGCAATGTGGTCCTGTGGTCTATTGAGAAATATACAGCTATACCTTGTTTAACGCTGTAGATAGGTTCCAGGCAATAAGAGTGTTAAGCGAAACAGCTCTAAACGGGTCAGTTTAACATGGGGAAGACAGGGATAGGGGAACTCATTAAATAAACACCAATTTCAATTGAAATTCAAACTTTTTTGTTTTTTTTATGAACTTCAAAGAAACAGCAAACATAACACTAACACAAACTGAACATTAGCAGAAATATAAACTTATTATATAAACTTATAAATTATTGATGTTGAAGCTTCTGGCTCATCCTGGATTTTGTTTTCTTATAGCGAATCAGAGCTTTCAAAGGGGTCCGGCAGGCAAAAACAGCGTAATGGTGAGGCAATGCTATAGAAATTAAAAGCGTTAAAAGGGATCTAGCAGACAAAAACAGCGCTATAGCAGGGTTTAGGATTAAAAGTCATCTGGCAGGAAAAACAGCTCTATAGCGAATCAGCTCTAAACGGGATAGCTTTAAGCGGGGTATACCTGTACTAAAGAAGCCAAGAGCCAATAGCATGTTAACCTCTGCCAAAGATAATAATGTTATCAATCTCAAGGCATTTAATTTTCTGGAAGTCCAGAAACCCAGAGTGGCTACCTATTGTCTCCGGCAACTGCTCACTCTGTGAACAGTCTAGCAGATTTCTAGATGATAGACTAAGGTATATTGTCCTCTGTTTACCATTGGTTGCAAAATTATGCCATGGTTATATTAAATAGGTTGGAAGGTATTAATTTGAATGACTCAACTCTACTAGCTACAGTGGATGTTGAAGCACTCTATACCTCAATTGGACATCAGGCTGGTATCCATACTATTCAGTACTATTTAAACAGGAAATCCAACATTAATAGAGAGATGCACTAGTTCATCATTAAATGTCTTACCTTTGTACTAAAACATAATTATTTCATCTTCAATGGGAGGTATTATCTACAGACATGTGGTACTGCCATGGGGGCAGCATGAGCACTGACTTATGATGCAAATATTTATCTGGGGTGGTGGGAACAGGAGGTGGTTTTCTCAGAAATCATGAATCAATATATGGGTCATGTAATATTATGGCTTTGCTATATAGATGAAGCATTCATCCTTCGGGATGGCACTCAGACATTGTTCCTCGATTTAATTGCCAAACTTAATGACAACAGTCTGAATCTCAGATTAACCAACCACCTTGATGCCATACCTGTAGGTTTTCTGGATATCACTGAACTTGACAATATAAAAACGGACCTGTATCCGCAATCCGCAAATCAGCTGCTACTAATAGCACATCGAGAGTGCCCATTTGTCCAGTACCAAAAAGGTATATGCTCTTAACACTCAGATCACCAAAACCTTGAGATGGTATAATGAGGTTTGTAGAGACTTTAAGCAAACAATGGAAGCAAATCATCGATATCCTAAACAAACATGCCAACATCTTGAAGACTGATAATGTTCTTAATAAGGTTGTAGACGAAAAAATACAAGTAAGTTGGAGAAGGTCACCTAACGTAAAGGATATCATTGTTGACAGCCATTTCTCCAAAAAAGTAAGACCAAACCGTTTAATAAGGTGAGGGACACACCTTATTGTGGACATTGTAAATTCTGTCCCTATCTTAAGAATCTCACACAAATTCAAGACAGAAGGGCTACAGTTCATTATATTAACACTTTTTTAACCGTAGTACAGAAGGTGTGATATACTGTCTTGAATGTCTTTGTGGGCTAAGGTACATGGGAATGATCTCTGTGAATTGAGTACATGCCTGGGAGAGCACCTTTCGAACATACACAATGCACAGTCAGATCTGAACAAAGGGAGAACTCTATCTATGGTTGCCAGGCATTTTTTCAATTGTCATAATTCAAAACATGTATGGACGTGTTGGGGTCTACAAAAGGTCTCTTTGGGAATTTGAGGAGGTCACCTTGAGACTGCATTACTCAGCGTGGAAAGTAACTAAATTTGCCTTTTTAACACACTCATGGCTTGAATGAGAGTATTAACTTCACTGTATTTTTATAGGAATTCAGACATGATCTAGGTGGTCAATCTAACTAGAAATTAGTTGGACGGTGTCTCCTTGTCCAATGATTGTGGTTTACTTCATATATATAACGGTATTCCATGTATCTCTATCTCATTATAATATTAACTTGTCCACATTTAATATGTATTTCCACCATAATTTTATGGTTGATATGTTATGTAAGATATATTCGAAAAAATTAAGGGGTAGGCATAATATGTGTGTATTTCATGATACCTATGGCAGCTATGGCAGTGACATCTTGGGTTGGTAATCCCTTACATTATTAATATTGGAGACATTATAGACATGTTTTCAAAACACTATAAAATACATTAGTATAGTGATGTGACAGAGATCACGTTCATCTTATGAGGTATGATATGTATGGGGTTAATATTCAGTTTTACTAGCCCTCTTATAGTTTTGACAACGCCTTCCTCTGATACTTACCATCTTGTAAACACTAGCGTTAAAACGGAAATATAATATTACATTTTGCTTGATATGATTGAACTCATTCTTATATTTACTGTACAGTGTATTTAATCCTCTGTTTAATCCATAATGCACAATAAAGGGTTATCTCAGGAAGAAGGGTTATGATGTCACTGGGTCTGAACCTTTAAATAGGGATATTCCCAACTCAAGTAACCTCAGTTGAAGCTAGGATGCGAAACGCTGCGTTGGGTTGTTAGTGTCTGCTGACGACGCTGGTTGGTTACGAGTGTGAGCGCAGTATTGGGTAGCAGCAGTTGCCATGATAGTACCCACCAGCACTAACTGCTGTGATCATGGGTTTCCCACGATTGTGTCCAATCTCTTGTAGGGCATAACTGATTACTGGAAAGATGATTGTAGCCTTTCACTAGCCTTTCACAAATAGTGGGTCCATTAAACCGCCATAATAGTCATTTGTAGGGTTAACCTTTATAGTGCTGCCTCCCATGTTAGAGATTAGACACTTTATGTGGGCTGCCTGGATAACTAAATGCTTTATTGAGGAATTGAGGATAAAATATATATATCTTTAAAACCACATAACAAACTGAACGGGATATAATCAGGACATTTTGTCCATCATTATTGTTATATTGTGCTTATAGTGGAATTGTTACCATTGTAAGACAATCTTTTGGACTCTACGCAGTATGTGGTGTTTTCTTTTTTTCTTTTTTTATTATAGGAATATTCTGACATTCCAACAGTAACAATATCTGTGGCGTTTAAAATACCTGCAGTAATAAGTGACTTTATTTTTTATAAGTAAATCAGGGGCTTATTAACAGGAATAACTGTTTTGTACCCCTGGAGGACAAATGGTGGGTTCTAGAAAATCAACACAACAGTACCTTGTAGTGTCTACTATATATTTCCCATGATACTTGTATCATTACAGATAGAATAAGATAGATGTTTAGTTTGCAGAATATCTGTTTTTATACTCAGGTCTTCTATCTGATAAAGCATAAAACCCCCACATGGTCATTTGTATGTAGTATTTTTTCTAAGGCTTAGCTTGAATTAAGCCCTTTCCAAGTCTAGGTATATTCCAGGCCACAATTTCTATGCACTACTACTTTTCACACATTGTAAATAGTTATTTTTAATCGCCGGATTATTATCGTCATTAGATTCTGAGCTCAAAACAGGGTCCTCCATTTTTGGAAGGTTGTTAATGCTGTATTTTTCCTTGTTTTTTATCCCCTGTATTGCTCTACAGAATATGTTGGCGCATTACAAATAAAAGTTAATAATAATAATAATAATAATAAATATGCTTAAAGTTATTTTTACTTTTCGTAATGAAGCTCTTCTCTCCTTTTTTTTTTGTTATTTGGGGAGAGATAATAGAGATGGGTAACCTATATATACTTGAGGACTTCAGTTGGATGTCTACTAAAATAACTGCATGGGTTAATAATAAACATATGCAGAAAGAAACATTTTAGAAGGCAGAAATTATAGGGGTGCTAGTATACAAATACTATAGGATAGTTCATCCATTGAACATTTTTGACATCCAAAAATGTTGGGAAAATTCAGGACCACAAAATAGATCAGATAGAATCCCTTAATATGATTCCAAAATCTCTTGCTATGATCTGCTCTGAAGAACAACTGAATCTGTCCTCAAGACCCTAAATCACCTTCACCTCCCAAAACAACCTCAGCTATCTCTTTGCCCTCTTTAAAGTTTTCAGCACAGAGCATAGAGTCAAGACATGTGTTTATAACAGTGATTTGTTGTTAAACGCTATGCACAGTGCATTATACAGTGGATATAAAAAGTCTACACACCCCTGTTAAAATGTCAGGTTTCTGTGCTGTAAAAAAATGAGACAAAGATAAACCATTTCAGAACTTTTTCCACCTTTAATGTGACCTATAAACTGTACAACTCAATTGAAAAACAAACTGAAATCTTTTAGGTAGAGGGAAGAAAAAATATAAAAATAAAATAATGTGGTTGCATAAGTCTAATAGGAGAGAATCCTATTATACCACTAAATGTTAAGCTTCATGGACGTAGGTCTCTCATTACACTGCTACATTGTAAGTTCACATGCACAGAGCCTCCAATTATAGTATCAGATTGTAAGCTCTTTGGAACAAACTATCCCATTAAACTATTAGTAATCCCCCAGGTCCCCCATTATGAACTCCTATAATACTCTTTCTGCTTCTATATCATTGTTATAAAGGTAACTCCAGTAATCCACCTTAAGTGCACACAGACTTGCAACATCGCCATCTGTCGGCCACTTGCAGTTTTGCAGCTGGAGCTCAGTGGCTGTAAAATAACCCACAAGGTCCCTAATTTCCCTTGGTATGGGGTGTGGGGTGTGGGGGGGGGGGTAAGCATATAATATACAAATACTAACCAACTGCTTTCTGGGGGGGATTTGTCCCCCTTATTCCCCCCCCCCTGTTTCTACACCCATGGTTAGACCAGTGTTTTGTACTAAAGATGCTGGTATGTGGGGGCCAATCTTACTGGCCTTGTCTTAAGTGGGTAGGTAGAGGCCTGGGAGACATTTACCGTTTCTCACATTTTAGTGTCAAGCCGTATAGGATAACAGCTATCTCTCACCTTGTGGAGATACAATGAAACCGTTTGGAGCAAATAAGATGAAAACTGCTTTTGATCTGGACCTCATGTACATTACTAACACAAGGACTTTGTTTTCCTCCAAGGATTCGGCTGGCTCGGGTTTCATTATGATAGCGCTTAATGTCACTTTCAATTTCAAAATCTTAGGTTAAGGAAAATAGAACATGTTGAAGTAAATGTAGAAGTGTTGGAAGGCTGACCCGTAAATAGATTTTATATTGAGTTCTTTGGGACCATTATCTCCTAATGTTAAAGGGGCTCTGGCTTGGGCAGTAAATTTAAAATCACTTACAAAATTGCTGGCCAAGGTGATCAACCAATGCAAGGCTTTTCTATTGGAAACTGGATGTGTTCATAGAAACAGTTTTAATGGCAGAAAATAAGGCCCATATAAACTGCTTATTTATGATTTTCCAAGGAAGGTGAGAAGTTCTTTAGTGTGTTGGTATTTACCACTTATTCTCTACATTTGCATTTTGCCCAAAAATTATCCACCCTGCAATTTCAATTGATGACCTCTTACCATTCAGGATGTTTTTTTTTATCCAGAATAGTTTTAAGTCTCAGACCATGCCTTCCCCCAGGCTGAAGGGTCAGCAAAGCAACGTGATCCTGACCTCTCTGACGTCAAAAGTATTTTAAGTACTCTGTTGATTTGGAGTAATTTGTGTAACTTTTGATAACTTGGCTGATATGGCCTAGACCACATTGCTTTGTGTACATTTAGCAATATGCGCACCTCAATGTAATGATTATAGCTGTAAATGTCACATATTCCTTATGAAAGGTGACATGTTGAACAGTTGTGGCTTAAAACCACACGCACATGGACGGACTTCACTCTAACAATGCTGTAAAGCCACATTTATATAAAAATGCCTGAAGAATCCCAATTATTGCAGTAATGGGTATTTTACGTATAAATTACCGTATTTATCGGCATATAACACGCACCTCATTTTAAGAAGGAAATTTCCTGGGGGAAAAATAAATTTCAAATAAAGGACTTTGAAGCAAAATCCTCAACCTCAACCTCCCTCCTCATCCTCCCTCCTCAACCCCCTCCTCAAACCCCCCATCCTCAACCCCCTCCTCCACCGCCCTCCTCAACCTCAACCCCCCTCCTCAACCTCAACCCCCCTCCTCAACCTTCCTCCTCATCCTCAACCCCTCCTCATCCTCAACCCCCCTCCTCATCCTCAACCCCCCTCCTCATCCTCAACCCCCCTTCTCATCCTCAACCTCCCTCCTCATCCTCAACCTCCTCCTCAACCTCCCTCCTCAACCCCCCCATCCTCAAACCCCTCCTCAACCTCCCTCCTAAAACCCCCTCCTCAACCCCCTTCCTCAAACCCCCTCAACCCCCCTCCTCAACCCCCCATCCTCATCCTCCTTCCTCAACCCCCCTATCCTCAACCCCCCTCCTCAACCTCAACCGCCCTCCTCAACCACCCTCCTCATCCTCAACCCCCCTCCTCAACCTCCCTCCTCATCCTCAACCCCCATCCTCAACCCCCTCCTCAACCTCCCTCCTCAAACCCCCTCCTCAACCCCCATTCTCAAACCCCCTCAACCCCCCTCCTCAACCCCCCATCCTCATCCTCCTTCCTCAACCCCCCTATCCTCAACCCCCCTCCTCAACCTCAACCCCCCTCCTCAACCCCCCTCCTTATCCTCAACCTCCCTCCTCATCCTCAACCCCCTCCTCAACTTCCCTCCTCATCCTCCCTCCTCAAACCCCCATCCTCAACCCCCTCCTCAACCTCCCTCCTCAAACCCCCTCCTCAACCCCCCATCCTCAAACCCCCTCAACCCCCTCATCCTCCTTCCTCAACCCCCTATCCTCAACCCCCTCCTCAACCTCCCTCCTCAAACCCCCTCCTCAACCCCCCTCCTCAACCCCCCATCCTCATCCTCCTTCTTCAACCCCCCTATCCTCAACCCCCTCCTCAACCTCCCTCCTCAAACCCCCCATTCTCAAACCTCCCATCCATATCCTCCTTCCTCAACCCCCTATCCTCAACCACCTCCTCAACCTCCCTCCTCAAACCCCCTCCTCAACCCCCATCCTCAAACCCCCTCAACACCCCCATCCTCATCCTCCTTCCTCAACCCCCCTATCCTCAACCCTCCCTCCTCATTCTAAACCCACCTCCGCATTCTAACTCCCCCTCCTCCTCAACCTAAACCCCCCTAAATACCTCACTTACCTGCTTCTGCTCCGGCCTCTGCTCCGCTCCTTGACCCGGCGCGCATGTGACGTCACATGCTCGCCACGTGCACCCGGTATATGCTAATGACGTGGCGCGCATGTGACGTACATGCGCGCCGGGTCAAGGAGCGGAGGCCGTATTTAGGGGGGTTTAGGTTGAGGAAGGGGGTTTAGGTTGAGGGGGGTTTAGAATGAGGAGGGGGGTTTAGAATGAGGAGGGGGAGGGAATATCGGCGTATAACACGCACCTATCATTTGCTCCCTATTTTCAGGGAGAAAAAGTGCGTGTTATACGCCGATAAATACGGTACATAGAAATATCCTCCCCTTCTTCTAATGGCTTTATCTCACATAACCTCTAAAAGTTGGAGGTGGTGATGACCACTAGAGCATATCCAGTTGATACAGATTATAATAATCTTAAAACTTTAACACTAAAAAGTCTATGTGACTATTATTATTTATCCAACTGGTCATGGTCTTGTGGCTAATAACCCTCAACTGTGAGAGTTAATCAGGAGAGGAAAGTCATTAGCGGGTTGGGAGGACCTCTTGGTGTAATTTTATGGTTCAAATACCCAATTTTCAAGTTCATTTATCTAAAATGTCAACGTAATTTTTTAATTAGCATCAAACTGCAATTATATTTATTAACATATGTACTTTGCATTTCCGCAATAAACAAATGGGACCTGTTTTCACTTTAAATAGTCACTGAGAGAGTTGATATTGCGGGAATATATCAGGTTAACAAAACTGAAAAGTACACCAAAATATTTTGTGATCTCAAGTAAATATAGTCAATGTATAAATACGAACATTAAAAAAACAAAAGCAAATGAATACATATGAATGTTATATTTTCAGACAGTAGATGTTTTGTTCCGCGTTAAAATGCTAGAATGATCTATTTGATAGTTGGTAAGTTCAGGTTAGAGGTTTGGTTAGGGCTATTCTTAGTGATAATTTGATTCACAACCTTTATATATACATATAATAGTTGTCAAACTACGAAACGTTGTCACGCTTAAGAACTGCATCCCTCGCGAATTGAGGGACACAGTTCGGGCCGCATTTGTGGAAGGTGGAGGCTCCAATGTCGACTGCAATGCGGACCCTCACAAGCGACTACAAACAGCCATATAAGTGACTTTGAAAATAAACCTGTAACACGCAATGACTAAATACGGACTTACACAAAAAAATACGAGCCTCGGGACTTAGAAAAAAAAATTACGACCTTAACGGCCGAACCGCGCACAGCTGAAAACATAAAAAAAGACTTAATACACAAAAATAAAATAAAAACCTTACCCACAGAAAGGGGGGACACCCAGGACGTCTGGAAGTCAGGTTACACCTCAATTTAAGTCCTATTTATCGAGTTTAGACACTTGAAAATCCCCTAAGCGAGAGGAAAAATGGCCACCGAAAAAAATGAGGCTACACGACCCCTAAAGCCGCAAATACATACTATTTTTACAAAAACCTGAACAAGGTACAAGATACACTATTAGCAAGGACGCTAAATCAGCCACACCCACGTACCACATATACTTTCGCCGCCATTTTACAACACTAACTTACAGAATGCGGAAGTACCCAGCTACACTAACGGTTTCCCCTCGCGCACGCAGCCTATTTACACTACACACTGCACACATTGCTGACACTTACACCTCAGCTCAACAACAGTGCAAATCTACATTGTATGCTGCAGGAACATCAAAACAGATTGTCAGCTCTTCAGCACATTGCTTCCTGCATATATTACTTACAAATAGGTAAACTATATTAATTTATGATTTAATTAATTCATTATCAAGAAAAACTACATATAAAAAAACACTATCGCAATAAACGGCAAAGGCCTTCACTGCATGCCTCAGAAGGAGCGCCAACGGTGCTCATAGGACACAAACTACACCAGGGGAGAGGCTTGCAATAAGCGCAAAAAGGAGATCAGCGCAGACCTTACAATGAGAGCAAAAGAGCCTCTCAAAAATACACCAACCGAGAGGCTCGCAATGAGCGCCGAAGGATTTCAGACGACCAAAACACTTACTGTCTGTGGCAAACAGCATTACCTGCTGTACAGTGTTATTGCCCCGTCATTTTTGATGGGCAAGTCGCTAGTTTTATATAAATTCTATAAATTTTTTAAAGGTTACCACTGATAAGTGTGAAAGCACATAGATTCATTTGTACGCCTCCACCTAAATTCCTAGATTGCTGCAGAAACAATGTATTTTATAGTATTTCGAGCTGGAATCAGTTTCTTCAACAAGTTTTAGACTTGCAGGTGTACACAGAAGTATATTATTTTCATTCTGTACACTGTATAGTAAAGGGCTTCTATAAAAAAACATGACAGGTTTCTGGATTTCACTAGCAATATAATATATATATATATATATCTTTACTTTTAGGTACATTGTTTTATTAAGCAGTGCTTAAAAGCAGTTTTGCCTAAAATCTTACAATAGTTTCTATTTGGTTTCTCCCTTATGCAGCTCATGAAGATAGTGTACTTTTAAGTAAAGGGGTTGCCCTGTCTCATATTAATTAATCAATGGCAACATTCTGCAACATGCTGCTTGAGAGAGGTCACTGACCATCTAATTTGAAATACTGCATCCCATTTACTACTCCTCATTTCCCCTTGCCATACAATTTTCCTACGATTACCACCTTATTTTTATCTACAGTGTATGAAAAAATGTCATCTACCCCTATGGACAGAAATTACACTGTATAAAGATATTTCTGTACATATGGACAAAGGTTTCTATCACATTGCATTGGCAACTTGAGGCAGGCTGCTGCCCTCTGATAATGTGCTGATATATATATATATATATATATATATATATATATATATATATATATATATACAGTAGACTCTCAGTTATCCAGCACTCATGGGATTTGGTAAATGCCGGATGAATTTAGTTTCTGGTTGCTTGAGAGTTACTATTAAAAGGACCATAGATTAGCTGCACATCGGATGCTCTGCTAAGTATATTTGTCAGTGAAGGCTGTTCTAGCAGCAGCAGCAATTGCAGAGATGTACAGTGAATGCTATCTAGGTGCCTGTAAGCATTTTGTGGCATGACAACCTGGCTCCTGGCATTTGTTGAGCCCTGTAAAATGTTATTTTTATTTAAGGTACAGTATTCAACTTTTTCTGGTTGCTTGAGAGTTCTGGTTGCTTGAGTTCTGGATAACCAAGAGTCTACTGTATATATATATAGGATCCCTGTCTTGTCGTGGTGAAGGGGCTTGTGAACGTCCATGAAGCTGTGAGCTATACCACGTAGGGTCACTCAAGGCATGTCATAGCAGAGAGGCCAAACAAATAGCGGTCCACTGGAGAAGGAACTGGCAAACCATTTCAGTATCTTTGCCATGAAAACCTTGTGGATTAGCACAACCAGGTGTGCCTGTGTGCTGCAGTCCGTAGGCTCAGAGAGCGTCAGACACGACTGAACACACGTATATATATGTATATATATATATATATATATATATATATATATATATATATATTCAAATGAACAAACTAAAGATAAATGAAATACTTTTTAAATATTGCTATCTTTATGATCAGTCTTAAGAATTACTTAGTATAATAATAGTGACACCTTTTCATTGTTTACTATATATATGTTAGTCACATAAAGGCCTATTTGTTTCAGA
Organism: Discoglossus pictus; assembly: GCA_027410445.1. Taxonomy (NCBI): domain Eukaryota; kingdom Metazoa; phylum Chordata; class Amphibia; order Anura; family Alytidae; genus Discoglossus; species Discoglossus pictus. The sequence continues at coordinate 196,539,101 of CM050169.1, forward strand.
GTACTCTGACAAAAGACATATTGCTACATTTATAAGGTGATAAATTGTTGCAGTTAAGAGAACATTTTACCAGACTTTCATTCATATAATGAGGATAACGTTTATTGTTATCGCTTACAAAAACCACTATGTACGTGCGATTTTAAGATCAAATGCAGGGCCCTCCATTTTTACCATGAAATAATTTAATTTACTACTGTATTTTTCATTATAATTAACTGTATAAAATATGTTGGGGCGCCATAAATATAGGATAATAATACTAAATGTAGGTATAAGTACATAGGAATTATATAATTATTACAATATGGGAAGAGAATTATGCTAAACTGCATGTAAAATAATATATATATAAAGGCAGGGCCCCCCACCTTTTGACTTGTATTTTTTCTTTGAACTTAATTCCTGTATAGCGCTACGGAATATGTTAGAGCATTGGAAATATCGGATGATAATAATAATAATAATAATAATATATATATATGAAGCAATGCGGGATGACTCCAAACAGTTCACTGACATGATCACTGTATGTCATTTATTAAATGTTTTATTTATACTACAGGGAGTGATAGTTTTAAAGATATCAGTTGCCTATAACACATCATTGCTGCACTGTCTAGCCGTCACTGTAGCTTTAAGAGGTTGTGCTAGTAGGAAGCGTCTCCTGGCTGATGCAACCTTAGGCCCAGCCCCTTCTGTGGATAGTACAGCTGAGCACATGTATGTCCAGGTTAGCTGTCCCTGCTAAGGCTGCTTCTGATGCATATTCTGTCTGGAGCCCATTCATTACAAGCTGCATTTTGTATCCTGTGAGGACACCAGGACACAGTCTGGTTAGTACAATATCATTTATACAGATGTTTTAGTCCATGCTCAGTATGTTCACTCTGCTCCATGTCACATCACATAGAACTGGCACTGCACACATGAGGACTGATACAAAATTACAGCATTAAGTATCTAAGAGAACATAGCCTTACTTAACTAGTAACTTTAACTAGTCACTTGCCCGTCAAAAATGACAGCATAATATTGTCTTAAAAATTGTGTCTTCTGTCTGTTTATGCGCCCTCTCTGTGTGTACCCCCTCTCTCTCTCTCTCTCTCTCTCTCTCTGTGTGCCCTCTCTCTCTCTCTTTCTCTGTGCCCTCTCTCTCTTTCTCGCTCTCTTTCTCTGTGCCCCCTCCCTCTCACTCTCTGTGCCCCCTCCCTCTCACTCTCTGCGCCCTCTCTCTCGCTCTGCGCCCTCTCTCTCGCTCTGCGCCCTCTCTCTCGCTCTGCGCCCTCTCTCTCGCTCTGCGCCCTCTCTCTCGCTCTGCGCCCTCTCTCTCCTTCTCTCTCTCTTCCTCCTTCTATCTCTCCCTCCATGCCTCTCCTTTTTCTCCCTCTCTTTCTCCCTCTCTTTCTCCCTCTCTTTCTCCCTCTCCCCTCCCTCTCTTTCTCCCTCTCCCCAGCCCTCTCCTTCTCCCTCCCTCTCTTTCCCCCATCTCTCCCCTTCCTCCCTCTCTCTATCTCTCTCTCTCTCTCTCCTCCTCTCCTTATCTCTCTCTTTGTCTCTCCTCCTCTCCTTATCTCTCTCTTTGTCTCTCCTCCTCTCCTTATCTCTCTCTTTGTCTCTCCTCCTCTCCTTATCTCTCTCTTTGTCTCTCTCTCTTTCTCTTTCTCTCTCTCTCTCTCCCCCCTCCTTCCTTCTTTATCATTCCTTCCTTCCCTCTCCTTCCCTCTCCTTCCCTCTCCTTCCCTCTCCTTCCCTCTCCTTCCCTCTCCTCTCTCCCTCCCTCCGCTCTCCCTCTCCCCCTTGGGCACCCATTGCGCATTCACAACTCGCAATTTGCGAGCGTTACACACAAAGCAGTACGACAACTATATTAGTGAAATCAGATAGAGTTGTTACATTTTTTTCTGGCAGTGCATGTGTTAATATACACAGTATGTAGTGTTGGCAAATTGGAAATCTCAAGCAGATGTATGCTTTTTAATTATTTATAATTTTCTTGTGCCACCCAGAAGTATATTTTGAGGTCTGACGTGGCACCATGAAATATTGTGTATATACAGTAGGGCTCAGTTCTACTAAGCAAACAAACCATATTTGCTATGACTAATCCAGGGGTAGGATGTCAAAAAACCATTCAGCGATTTATAGAAATAAATCAGTAAATTAATATGTAAAGGCAGTAATTCATTTTTGGGGATCTTATCTTCTTTGCTGTTATTGTGGAATTAATATATGGCAGGTTCTTCCAGAATTATTGGCGTGTTACAGAAAGTTTGACTGGGTATGAATGTCTTATTGTGTGTGTGCTCTTCCCAGGAGACAGTATTGCGCTGCCACTTACAATCGAAGACGTAACTTGACGTTGAATCCTAAATGGAACAGTAATACTGATTTTATTGTGTATTTGCGTCGCTCAATCGTGTCCGACTCTCCGTGACCTCATGGACTGCAGCACACCATGCAGATCCACGTGATACTCTAGTATCACTACTAGAGTTCCTAGTAGTTCCTTCTAGTTCCTTCTGCATACCTTAAAGGGCAATTGAAAGAGGACATTTCATAATGTCGGACAGTTTGTTTCTTTTTTGAAAATGATTCTATGATTCTCCTGGAGCAGAATATACTGCTTTGATTATACAAATGCCTTTGGGGGAATGTCCCGGTCAGCCAATGGGAAGTAACATAGCTGTCGGCCAATGAGATCTAGAGTTGTGCATTCTCTGCTCAAAAAGAAGTATTTCCTGTGGCATTTCCTGTTCTTTTCCAATAAGTTTAAACAAGTTTTACTAAATATTTTTTCATGGGAGAAGAAACTTGTATATATGTTTAAACTTTAACTGCATTATAGAGAAAATTGCATTCCATACCCCTTTAATACATTTTCACAGATACCAGCAGATGTGCTTTAAAAACTTGTAGTGCCTTTGCTCATTTTGTATTATTGCCAGCAAAATACTCCTTTGTCTGTATAAATATAGATATTTAATTATACAGCAGTGGTTTTCTTTTTAGAGTTTAAAAAATAAAACAACTCATAACTGCTATGCATGTAAAGAAACAGAGAAAATATTCAAATTAAGTAAATACAGCGGGATTAAATTGGGGCTACGTTTTAAAACGTAGCCCGTAACTGCAAATTTTCAGGTTACGGTATTAAATTGGCCGAGTAAAGTAGCTTGCAGCAGACTTGCGTGTTAGGATGCAGGACGGACGAGAATAGGCTACGTGTAGAGCAACATGGAACTTCGCGGAAGTAAATCCTTTGATCCGTCAAGCCCGTAACCGCTACGTTTTCAATTTAGCTATTAAATTGCAACGTAGTCACTCGCGAGCAAGCATGTAACACGCAAATGGGCCCATCGAGAGGACACGCAAGGGGGGTAAAGACTAATATGTAGCACTTGTAATGTAAATAAAATCACTCTACTGTACTAATATTGAAAGGGAAAGTGATATTAGGTCTTAGAATTAATAGCACAGCATTCTCAAGCCCGCAAATCGGCCCTTCGAAAAATACTTTTTTTCATGTTTATATTTCGTGTTATATCGATCCCTGCAATTAATGTGTTAATACATATACTGTAACTCGCATGTGATAGAATATCATATTTGCAGCTTTATTAACATCGCATCATGACAGAATGTGGGTTCGCTCGTAATTGAACCCAGTAAGACTTTGAAATCCATCCTCCATTTTCTTGTGACGTAACGCTAATGATCTCTTTTTCCATTGGCTCCATCTGAACCCGTAACTACATGCTTGCGTAATTGTTTGCGTACCAGCCCGCAACTCCGACGGCCGAGAACTGGTTTACGTTTTTGTGTCTCTCGCTCTTAACTTGCAGCACTTCTAATTTTATAGCGACGTAAAACGGCCACATTTCGAGCATGCAGCCCTTACGAGCTACACGTAGGACTTAAGAGGCTGGAATTTAATATGGCTTGTAATACATAAAGTTCAAAATATATAAAGTTCAAGCTCAGTTATCTATCATATCCAGCTGTTGTTTGAATAATTGCCAGTTGCACTTTTATTTTCATTTTTGCTGTAACTGGCACTTTTTTCTGCTGTTTCTTCTGTTCAGGGTATAATTGCTTAGTATTTCGGGGCTGGATCACTCTTTTGTAGAAGACCGGACTGATATACTACATGAAATATCTCCCTGTGAAGAGCACAAGTGAGCTAAAAGTAGTAGTATGTTATCAGGCCTACCAAGATTTTTTCTCAGATTGAGAGCCTCTGACCGAGTTTTTGCATATTAACAGAGACCTTTGCTGTATCCCTTTTAGGTCACAGTTTGGCCCACATTTATTTATCTAGTTGTACCATTTAAATCCTATGATTAGTTGATTATGGTCCTAAATTTTTTGCACCTCTTTGTCTTTTAGTGCCTGAAACTGAAAATGTGGTCTATTTGATTGTAAAGCAGATATAATCAATGTAACATTATGCCCATGGGCGGATTACCCATTAGGCCAGCTAAGCAGCTGCCCAGGGGAGCTTCTCTGTGACTTAAATTTGTTTAATGTTGTATACATATATGTGCATGGCCGGATTACCCATTAGGCCAACTAGGCAGCCCCCCAGGGGCGCTTCCCTGGGAGGGGCACAACTTTGTTAAAACATTGGTTCCTGCCTTGAAAAAAAATGAAAAGTTGCATTCCATAGACTAGCTACTAGAGGGTAACCACCTACAACAAGACACTTACAACAGGAAAGGGAACTTACACGTGCAGAAAAGGAAATAATGGGTCCGTGCATACCTTGTATACTCACTCACAGGGGCTCCTCCACTGTCACTGCCTAGGGGCTCCAAAATGGTAGATACGGCCCTGATTATGCCATCTCCCCTGTCATTGTGGGTTTGGTTTCTATAGTAATTTCAAATTCAGGCTGCTTTTGTAGCAGTACCTCCTCATTTACTTGGGGTTTAGATTGGTTCCTGTCTTTGATCCATCATGCTTTACCGACAGAGCAAGAAAGGAGCCACTCTCTCTTCAGCAAATACTAGTGTTGTTTTTCCCCAACTACTATAATGTACAGACATTTATAACATCAGACCTGCCTGGATTGCAGTTGTAAAGTGAATATCTGTAACATAAATGTGTTTACAGGTTTGGGAAAGTATTGTTTCTTGAAATATCAAATTAGGGAATGGATGCATCACAAAATATGTGGAACTGCCTATAAAGCCACATGTTACGAATACCAAAGCAATGTCAACATTTGTCTTCTGATATGATTTCAAAGCACTTGTTTTCTCTTCTCAAGGTTATAAGAATGTCTAGCGTACAACTGGGCTGAGATGGACATTGCAGTCAGGGCATTCATAGTGAAAGAGCAGCGACGTCTTGGGGATGGCATGAGACAACGCCAGTAAGGGAAGACACTCAGTATTATGGTGGAATTAAATGATCTAAGCAGATAATTATATTTAATTTAGTGTGGGGGTGATATAACAATAGAAAAATTAAGACTTTGCCTTGGGACACTTCAATCAAAGAGACCCGTTCATGACTGGTCATGTGATTCAACTTTGCCCTCTAGTTCTTGGTGCTGCAAATATGGTAGCCCATGGATAGGCAACATCAGTACTGGAGTGCCGAAAATGGTCCTGGATTTCCCAGTTGTGCGCATGTGAATAAGGAAGAAAGTGTCATGCAGGGATTGCCTTCCTATGTGCACAGAAGGGACATATTGAAAACCAGAACATGACTCCACAAGTGATGTTTCTATCCCTGTAGTTGCCTATTATTTTGTAGGATTATGCTTGTAGGCACACTGGAGCCAGAGTAAGGTGTGTCACAACTTGTCATAAATGTATAGAAAAGGGATGATTTGGGAACATGTGCTCAGGGGTGCCTGAGATGTAAATCCAGAACTGTGCCACTCCCTGTTGTATAGTTATGTGATAACCGGGTTTAATGTGCCACTGTATTAGTCAAAGCTTCATCATTTTTAAGTAGTGAAGCTCAGTATAACCAGTTTATAATTTATAGTAATAATAGTAAAAAAATATAGTAATTTATAGTAAAAAACATAATCTGGAGTGCTTCCTTTTGGATGAATATTGTGGAAGAGTATACTAACACTTCCCTGCAGCTGCCTGATTACTGCACAGTGCAGCACAATCAAAGTAAAGCGGTTTGTAAAAATGAGTTGAGCTCCAGCCTAAAGGTGAGGGAAAACCAATGATCTTTTGTGAAAAAAACTTCCACTGATTTAATCATTAGAAAACCAATTTGTAGAACTGATCACAATTGACCAATCCCCCAAATGGGGCACTCAGGCGTTAGTATAGCACCAACTATATAATATATATATATATATATATATATAGTTTCTAATGATCTTTACTACTTTAGCCACATGGAAGCTGGACCATTGCAGTTCTCTTATAAATTATGTTAAGAGATGGACAATACTCAAGGTAGTTAGATAACGACACTGCATAACATGGGCGAATGTTGTGTCTTTTCATTATCTGGTATTCTAAATTTAGTCAGTTATGAATTCTGTGAAATTAACCTTGGATTTTTGTCACTGGCTAAAGCATTACTATTTTGTGTGTCCTTGTGTACTACCCCAAAGCTATAGGTGACCTTTCTCTATGAGCTTCGTCTCAATGTTGTTTCAGGAACTGTTTACCTTAAGTAAATACTTTGTTGTAACATTACAACATGTGAAAGAGCGGCTTATTTCATGGTCAGCAGTTCCAGTACATAATGTTGCATAATAAATGGACAATGGTATTTACAGAGTTATCAGCAAAATCCGACATTTCAAAGTAGAATAAACGTAAATATACAGAATAGTTAGTTTTGTCCGGGCTAGCAAGGCCCAGACCTAAGCACCTTATAGTCAGAGGGCTACAGGCTGCCTTGAATTTCTAGTGCAGTAACACAAAATCGTGTGTGCATACACACAAAAAATGCATTTCTGCCTGTTAGTATGTGTGTGTATATATATATATATATATATATATATATATATATATATATATATAAATACTATAGAATAAGTAGTAACTGTGACATGGGGGTGCAGAAATGAGTATGAGCCTAGGGCAGCATAAATCCTAAAAACAAACTGCAAGTCATATAACCTTTGAGAGTCACAGTTGGTATGTAGGTACCTTTTGGACTATATTGGTATGAGATGACTATTTATATCTTGTGTCGCTTAACTGAAATGTATAAATATACACCGGTTGGCAAAGTTATTAGGCACAATTGCCAAATTTCAGATACTAGATATTCTTGGAAGGGTCTGACTGGCTTGGTGTTTGACTGGATTCAAGTTGAACTTCGCTCTTGGTTGTTTGACCTCTGTCCTTTTATTTTTGTACACCAGAAAGCTCTGGGCCTATAATTATGTGCCAGCTAATTAATGTAAAACTACACTGCAAGTACATAGACAGATCGCATGTTCTGTAGTTTGCTTTAATTTGATTTGGAAGTTAATGCACATTAGTGAAGGTACCCATTTTCGGGTCGGTAAGGTTTTGCCACCTGAATCATACTTTGATTTGGAAATGATAGGAAGTTCATATGAAATGGTGTCTAATAAACACTGAATCACCAAATAAAGCATGTCCATGATGGATGTAGTGTCATTAAAGGACCACTGAAGTCATCCAAACTGCTCATAAGATAAAGATAGAGCAATAAAAATAAAAATGCTATTTCAGTTGTTTAAAATTATGCTTTTTCATCCATACTCCTTATAGCCATCCACCAGTGTTCTGCATTAGTAATGAGTAGGAGTGTGTAGCAGCAGTAACCAATAAGCTGTGTGATACATTGGAGTCTATTGAGCTGGCTGAGACTAACAGCTCTGTCAGTTAAACCATAGCCACAGGTTCACAACAGTGGTGATGTCACAAATGGAGCTTGTCCTAGCCTCTCATTCCCCAGAGACTTTTTGGAGGAGGCATGGAGCTGGCTGTGATTGGCAGCTCAATCAAAGGCTCCCAGCATGCTTAGCGGTCATGTCACTGATTGGGGAGGGAGAAATGCTTCAACTGCTGTGCCTTACAGCATGTTGTGTCCTGCGTTGAGATAATGTTGTGTAGGACACAGACACATAGGTCTAGAACAAGATGGGACAATTGGGAGCAATGTTGTGGGCAGGGGGCAATTATCCATACCAGAGAGCCCAGTGTGAAATTTGCATTGAGTAATTCATGCAGCAGGCAATGCATACACACATAGATAAACATTATATATACTCTAAACTTGTGGATCTCATTCACAGAATAGAAATGTGTTTAAATCAGCAGAAAAGGCAAATGTGTATTCCTAATCGCTGATTTTATTATTTATATAAAAACATGCATATTTATTTTCTTTACTGAGGAACATAGACTGCCATATATTTGTGATCTAACACAATGTTTAGAGGATTATAGGTCTACTTATTTATATGTCTATCTACCTATCCTGCATTGTACTTTAGTACAATGGTTTGCAGTAACTGTGTTAATCCACTGTAGTGCGATTACAAGTAAAGCTCTTATGTTTGTTTGTTGGGTATATATGATTAAAAACCGTATGCAATTTAAAATAAATAAAAGTTAATATCACCATCTACCTGGATATATCATGGTGTATGCACAGCTCTGTCTGATGGCTGGACTAAAAAAAATGTCTGACCAGAGCTTGCTCAATAAAAAGGGCGGGGGGGGGGGGTGGGCTATGATGGCTCATACACTATATGAGGCCAATGCAGCAGCTTACAGGTTACAATACAGCCACTGTGCTGGGGCTCTCTGGGTGTCAGGCTCTGTGTGCCACTGTGCTGGGGCTCTCTGGGTTCCAGGCTCTGTGTGCCACTGTGCTGGGGCTCTCTGGGTTCCAGGCTCTGTGTGCCACTTTGCTGGGGCTATCTGGGTGCCAGGCTATGTGTGCCACTGTGCTGGGGCTCTCTGGATGTCAGGCTCTGTGTGCCACTGTGCGAGGCTCTCTGGATGTCAGGCTCTGTGTGCCACTGTGCTGGGGCTCTCTGGATGTCAGGCTCTGTGTGCCACTTTGCTGGGGCTATCTGGGTGCCAGGCTCTGTGTGCCACTGTGCTGGGGCTCTCTGGGTGCCAGGGTTTGTGTGCCACTGTGCTGGGGCTCACTGGGTGCCAGGCTCTGTGTGCCACTGTGCTGGGGCTCTCTGGATGTTAGGCTCTGTGTGCCACTGTGCTGGGGCTCTCTGGGTGCCAGGCTCTGTGTGCCACTGTGCTGGGGCTCACTGGGTGCCAGGCTCTGCATGCCACTGTGCTGTGGCTCACTGGGTGCCAGGCTCTGCATGCCACTTTGCTGGGGCTCTCTGGGTGTCAGGCTCTGTGTGCCACTGTGCTGGGGCTCTCTGGGTGCCATTTGCTCTGGTGGTCACCCACTCTAGAGAGCCGGGAAGCGAAAGATGGTAGTGTTGCGGTATGTCCTGCGCTTTCCTTTTTTCCATTGAATCTAGTGCGCCATCAAATCTAATGCTCACCCCAAATTTAGGGCCAGTTTTCTATGAAAAAAGTGCGCATTAGATTCAAATAAATAAGGTAAATTATTTTTACCTTGTAAATTTTAGTAAACTAAAGATCAGTTGGCACGTGGCAGATATAAAACCATAATAAACATTTTCATAGCACTTTTATTGCAATTTACTGTGAGTATATGTGTATACAATGTTCAAATAAGTTATAATTATGGTATCAGGCTCTTAGCCATTTTTTAGAATATGAGGTTGGATAGTTCCTTCACCGCAGGGAATATTCATAGAGAACATTGTGACGGTGATGGTGGAAAATAAGCTTTGGGTGGGCACTACAAGGCCTGTTTATTCTGTATTGTGGTTCTGTGGAATTTTTAGAGAATATAGCCCAATGTTTGTTGCAATTTTATGCAATAATCAATTACCACATTTAACTAAAGTTTCATGTGGTAATAAGGTAGCAAACCCATACCACAGTGAACCTCATTGTTTTCACTCCATTGCTTTGTTGACTGATCACTACCTGTTCATTACCTGTTTGCTGTGCTACTTGTATGTAAAACAGTACCAGCACCCCTTCAACGACAGTGATCATCACTAAACAGCCTCCATGTCTTAAAGGCATATTTAAGTTTCATGGATTATGAATGCACCTGATAGAGGAGAATTAGTAGTGTACAAAACATTGCTCTGTTTGAAGAAATAACAAAATAAACATTATTAAACTTACCCTAAATGTTGTTAAATCTCTTGAGTTTGCTAGCAGTTAATTTTGAGAGCTAAGACCCCTGAAAATAGCTGCTAACAATGGGGCTCAGTTATTACAATGGTGTACTGGCACTGAAGATGCTTTTCTTTCCAGTACAGATGCCGGCAGGAATGTGAAGCTTTTTGTTGTATTTGTACTGCCTGCCATCTGTGCCCCATGCTGTAAAAAGACTTAAATCCTTTGAACCCCCATGTGGTGGATCACTTCACAATAAATTGGTACCATCTAGAAAAATATCTTTTGCTCTGAAGGCCAGAGTTCTGGTTAGATATAAGATAAGAATAGATAATGCAATGTAGTGTTACTAAGATTGAGGAAATTGACATGAAATCAATGTAGAAAAGCTTAGGGAAGTGCTGACTCCTCCTCTGTCCTGGTCTCTTAAAATGTTACTAATTTAAATATCGCTTCTTAAGACTCTCCTTGTATTAGTCATGCACATAATAAAAGGTTCCCTCAGCAGCATTTCTGTTTTCTTCTGAGAGTTTTCGAAATTTCTGATTTACAGAAGAATTGTGAATTTATTTTAAGAATTGGGACCTTTTCTGTTGGCTGGCCGCAATATCGGCCACTAGGTTATGTGGCCGCTTTTTCAGTGAATTTCTTGGGGTTTGGTGTTGGGGTTTGGTGTTGGGGTTTGGTGTTGGGGTTTGGTGTTGGGGTTTGGTGTTGGGGTTTGGTGTTGGGGTTTGGTGTTGGGGTTCGGTGTTGGGGTTCGGTGTTGGGGTTCGGTGTTGGGGTTCGGTGTTGGGGTTCGGTGTTGGGGTTCGGTGTTGGGGTTCGGTGTTGGGGTTCGGTGTTGGGGTTCGGTGTTGGGGTTCGGTGTTTGGTTTTGGGGTTAGGGAGTAGAGTTAGGTGTTAAGATTTGAAGCAAAAAAGCAACTGGTAAGAGTAAAACATTTAATAAGTTAACACTACAAGAATTTATTTAATTTCCATAGCTGAGCTGATATATTTAAAGGGGCATGAAACACCATTCTTTTTTTATATATTTAAAAAAATCATACATGTAAACATTTCCAAAGTTGTATTTTGTATGAGAAATTACTAAGTAAATTCTGTTTAAACTCCATTGAAAGTAATAGGAAGTGCCCAGAGCGTAGATTTAATTAACAGACAAGTATGATTCATACATCTATATTATTGCTCATTGGCTTACAGGGATACTCCCCCAGATCAGTTAATTATAGGAATCAGTTTTTGTGCTTTTAGAGCATCATTTGAACAAAAAAGCACACTAAGGCCCTCATTCAATTCCAGTTTGGCCAATTGATTTGGGCTCTAAATAAGCACATAACATATTTTTTTTAAAGAAGTTTTTAGTTAGTAAACATCTATCCAAAAGCAAGGTTTTTAGTAACTAAAAACTTCTTTAAAAAAATAATGCTATGTGCTTATTTAGAGCCGTATTCAATTGACAACATTGAAATTGAATGAGGCCCTAATACTTTATCAAATACCTTCTTTTTACTGCAACAAGTGACATAAAATGACATGAAAGTTTTCTGGATCTCACTATGAATATAATATACATGTGTATCTACTGGTATTTACTTTTATGTCATTTATTTAATTAAGAAGTGTTTAAAATCTGTTTTTCTGCTCTGTTTATTTTCTGGGTAAAATCAATCACCTGTTTTGGTCTGCTCACTAATTACCACTAATTGCTTATTATGAGACCCTGCACATAGAAGTACACTGTCTTCATGAGCTGCAGAGGGGAGAAACCAATTAGGAACTATTTGTAAAATTTTAGGCAGAAAAACATGTCCTTTAAGCACTTCTTAGTAAAATAAAGTACATAAGTAAAGAGATACATAGGTAAAGTGAATTATATTCCTAGTGAAATCTAGAAACCTTCCACATCCCTTTAATTTCTCATAAGGATACATAGTGGTTGAGGTTCTACTAAGCAGGCTTAGCTTTACCTTCAGCCAGGGCTAAATATTGAGTAATATGTACTGTTGATGCTTTAAGTTAGAGGGAGTGGTGTGGCTCTACCGCTCTGCTGTGGAGTAGTATGTCACAATTCTTGGATCTTTCCTGTTGGCTGGCCGCAATATCAGCACTAGGTGGTGCGGCCGAGATATCAGTGGATTTCTTGTCAGTGTAAAGTTTATTGTCTCCAACTGTACTTTATGAAGTACCGGTACCTTGTTCTTGTGTGCTGATCATTATGAATTACACACACACTGTTTGAGGGGAGGGGTGGTGCCACTGCATATTGTAATAAATAGTTGTGAGCGTACGAGTCGTTGCTCACGCTTGCGGGCTCGCGTAGCGAGCCCGCGGCCCTCGCGAAGCGAGCCGCGGCCCTCGCGTAGCGAGCCGCGGGCCTCGCGAAGCGAGGGCCGCGGCTCGCGCAGCGAGCCGCGGCCCTCGCGTAGCGAGGTCACTGGGCAAGGGCCTCAGTTGCTGGCATGGAGCGCCGAAGGCGCTCCATGCCAGCAACTGAGGCCCCTCGCGAAGCGAGGGCCTCAGTTGCTGGCGAGGTCACTGGGCACGGGTCTCAGTTGCTGGCATGGAGCGCCGAAGGCGCTCCATGCCAGCAACTGAGGCCCCTCGCGAAGCGAGGGACTCAGTTGCTGGCGAGGTAACTGGGCAAGGGCCTCAGTTGCTGGCATGGAGCGCCGAAGGCGCTCCATGCCAGCAACTGAGGCCCCTCGCGAAGCGAGGGACTCAGTTGCTGGCGAGGTCACTGGGCAAGGGCCTCAAACCCTCGCAAAATTCACGTCGCTACTCAAAAAACACGACACACAAATTACGACACTCGCTAAATTTTACGAGGCACGCAAACAACGTACGAAACACGTTACCACACATTACGACCTCGCAAACATCGGACGCAACACGCCGACATACAAACATTTAAAACACAATACATACACACAGCACATACATAAAAAACTTACCTACACCAAGAGGGAGCACCCAGGACCTCAAAAATGCAACTTACACCTCGATTTTACTCGAAATAAAACAGTTTAGAGACTAAAAAAAAAACGAAGCGAGAGAAAAAATGGCCGCCGAACAAAACGAAAACGAGGCTACAGCACTCTAAACTCGCAAAACACCACAAGAAACTCGCAAAACACCACAAAACACCTACGGATATTCCGATACAGACCTATACCACACATTACTCGCCATTTTACACCAATGCGGAAGTACACGACTACGCTAACGGTTTGGTCTCGCGCACGCACAGTGTTACACTGCACACATTCAGCATGCTTATACAGCAGCTCCACACCACTAATGCTGCAGCAGCATCAACACAGATTGCCAGCTCTTCATCACAATGCTTCAAAATAGGTACAATATATTCATTTACTAATTTAGCTACCTTACTATTTCATTGCCGTCATTTTTTGACGGGCAATTCGCTAGTATTGTAATAATAACGAGGAACTGAAAAAAAGAGAAACGAGAAGACAAATACCTTCTTAACAATAAGCCATACAGCATATGTATTTTGAGTGTATTGCCTATTTGCCTTCCTCCTCAAGATAAAAGAATGGCGGGTTCCTAGTGGTTGTGCCCCATTATAAGAAAGTCAATGAAGGGTCAGAAGAGAATGAGGAACGAGGAACAGGAGCGAACCAAGCACATGATTTAATGCTATGGAACATTCTTCCTGCAGTCACTTGTTCAGGAGACTATAGATTCCATAAGAAGGCAGGAACTAAAGTACAGTGTAGGTGTTCAGTATTATTTGTGTACGTATGTCCTTCTTATGCATTGCAACCCCTAGCTGTGAACACCTCTCTCTGGAACTATAAAGGCACACGCAAAGACAAGAAGGACACATGCACCTTCATAAGCTGCAGGGATATAGCAAGAAGTGCAAGATAATATTTGGAGGGTCCCAAAGGAGTGCAGGTATACATGGAGAAACTTGATGAAAGGAATGAAAATGTATTGTATTAAATGACTTATAATAATAGGTGGATAGGATTGATATACAGCTTCTGATCAGGGTACTGTGAAGAATTCTTCCCAATGTTGGGGGATTATTGATTTAAATGGATGGGATCCAGATATTCAGCTGCAGAAGGGCAGATACACAGTATGTTAATGCTGCTGGGATGATTAAAAGGGGGAATTAGGTGACTGTTTGACAAGAGGTGGCAGTTTGTTTTATTGTATGGTATGAAAAATAATATTATAATGAGAGAGGAGCTTGTGATATTTTTTCCCCCAGTCTATTTAAATCTGAATTTTGAGTAACTAAAATGGCAAATGTGGTTGCTGCTGTTTTACACTATGTGCAACCCTTGGTAAAATATGTGACATGTTAAAATGTATTCAGTCTTTAACCCCTTGCCTATCGGGGATGCCAGAAACATGTTGATTAAATTGTTTCCCAAAAAAAATAGAATTTATTCCATTGTATCCATTAGAAAGGATTTGAAAACTTGAATCATCATATGCTTACTTGGTGCATGTCGGATGCTGTTAAATAAAAAAGTGTGTTGCGAAGTCATTCAGTCGGGCCCAACTTTCCGTGACCCTATGGGCCGCAGAATGCCATGCACATATGTCTCTGGTTGTGCTTATCCATAAGATACTGGAGTTGGTTGCCAGTTTCTTCTCCAGTGTCTGACCTCTCTGCTATGACCTGGCCATCTTGGGTGACCCTACATGGTATAGCTCACAGCCTCATGAGGCACACAAGCCTTTTCACTACGACAAGGTAGTGATCCAGAAGGGGATTTTGTATACTGTTATAAAAGGGATAAAGTGGGAATAATGGAGTTATTCTCATCCCCCACTGTCCAAGTCCGGTGTTGCTGTCCAAGATATCATCTGAATAGAAACCTGAAAGGCAAAGCGGTTTCTGGGTATAGACAGGCCAAAGATGTTTTTTTCTGGAATCGGTCAGACTTATCCATGTTTTTTGGAAGCTGTGACCTATTGAACCAACGTTTCCACCTAAAGAAAGACCTTCACCAGCAGTCCGACAAAAGTTAAGGATGACACACCATAAGTTCATCAACTTGATTGGCTGAGACCATCTTCAAGGTTTGGCTATGTTTGGTGTAACTGGTCAGCATGTAATGGATTTAGGTGGAATTCTAGAGAAAATGAGCATAAGTTATGATAAGCTAGAAAGGTAAAATAAGATAGTAGAACATCCCCTACACACATGCACTCAAAGACGCTAGGTTAGTGTAGTTTGTGGGAACAAAAATAGAGACTATTCATGTGTACTGTTGTACTTCTAATAAATACTTCCAAGTATCATTGTGGTTAACAGCTATGATTGGAGTATAAGGACCAGCCTACATTATATAGTTACAAGCACAGTTTTAAAGCCGCTTTCCACAGCAACTTCGAAAAATAATAAGTACACTGCAAATGGCAATACACTCTCCTTACCACAACCAATGTGACGGCTAATTTATTTGGGTTCTTTAGATCCAGTCTACAAGGACCTTTCTTACTGAGGGCCTCATTCAGTTGCTATTCAGCCAATTGAATAGGGCTCTATATAAGCACATAGGATATATTTGTTACAGAAGTTTTTAGATTTCTATCCAAAAGCAAAGGCCTTCACTATGCTATGTGCTTATATTGAGCCCTATTCAGTTGGCCAAATCGCAATTGAATGAGGCCCTGAGAAAGCAGCTGAATCAACAAGCTGTCCCCAGAAATAATTATTGTATATAGTAGTTGATAATGTGTGATTTTTTTTAAATTTAGTTTCTAAAAAATATTTTGTAAATATGGGACTATGTGTATATTATTTCATTTATAAAATACTGAAATAAATTTGAGATTTGTTTTAATATATATCTGTACATGCACTAGGAGTTGCAAAGTGCTTTTAGTAATGCTGTGATCTCATTGTAGCCACTATGAAGCTTAATGAATCTGTCAGTCTGTGCTGCTTTCCTAAAGAGTTTAATATTACACTTAATCCAAATTGCCCTTTATTATTACACTTAATCCACATGCCAGTGATTTAGCTTCACCTGAGGCATATTATAGTAAATGTTCATCTTACTTAGAGTTCCACAAAATATGTAACATTGGGATTTGTTCAAGGTAACTTTAAAGCTTCTCATGGGAACCTTAATCAGTTATAAATAATCCTTAATATATGTATTTATTTGTAGTAACTATGAATCCTGATGAAGGTCCATTAGTTGGAATGAAACGCTGCATTGTTCTTTTGCACAATATACTGTTTAATACTGAAGAAGTACATGTGATGCCTCTATATATATATATATATATATATATTTATATATACACACTATATATATATATATATATATATATTTATATATACACACTTTATATATATATATATATATATATATATATATATATATACACACATATATATATATATATATATATATATATACATACATATATATATATATATATATATATATATATATATATATATATATATATATACATATATATAAAACCTTTATTAACAGTTTGAACTTGTCAAATTCAGTTCCAGTCCAAACATATCACTCAATAATTATTCAGTACAGGAGTTAAATTATGTAAACTGACATGATGAGAAGAATATGTCTCCAAAGGGGTGTGGAGGCTCACACCTCCTTAGCAGAGAATATGAGTGGATCAGGCCTGAGGAGGGAGTGAGCTAAGTCTTTATTCAGTGGATGGGAAAGGAGCATGAGGGAGGTGCAAGGCCTTCTGGCAGAGGACAAAGTGGTTTAGCATGATTATTCAAGCAGTACGGCAAAATCTTGTGTTTGCCGAGTTTATAAAGTCCCTCCCAGATGG
Organism: Discoglossus pictus; assembly: GCA_027410445.1. NCBI lineage: Eukaryota > Metazoa > Chordata > Amphibia > Anura > Alytidae > Discoglossus > Discoglossus pictus. The sequence goes on from CM050169.1 coordinate 196,556,119, forward strand.
AGGATGCTCCATCGCTGGCAGCCAGCTAAAGGGGACTTAAAGGGGCATGGAAGGATTCTGGATTGTACCTGCAATATAATATACTAATGTATCTATTTGCTTTTATATACTTTATTTTATTAAGAAATGTTTAAAAACTCTTTTTTTGTTGTTGCCTAAAATCATTCAATCTTTACCTGTTTGGGTCTGCCCTCTGTTGCTCATGCATATACAGATTGTGAAGTTTCAAATTAGCCAATCAGTGACTCCTCTGAAGCAGCATGTTGCTAAATGTTACCACTGATTTGTTGCTATGAGACAGGGCCACCCCTTTTAGAAGCACACTGTCTTCATGAGCCGCAGAAGGGAAAAAACAGGAACTATATATAATGTTTTAGGCTAAAAAAACAGAGCACTTATTAAAAATAAAAAGTACTAAAAGTAAATAAATACATAGTTACATTATATTTCTATTGAAATCCAGAAACCTTCCATATCCCTTTAACAAATGAGTAGCAGTCGTTCTTACATTGCCACTCACCCAGAGTGGAGCAGTAATGGCGTAATGTATAAATATGCATGTCTTAATTTACATAAAGACACCCTGTAGAGTCGTGCACAGGCGAATGTTATAGAACAAGAAAGTAAAGGTTATGATTTTGCAACTGTATGATCTTTTCTGTTGCAGCAGTAATATAGATCCTAAGGTATTAGACACAAGATTAGCCCTTGGACAAATGTTTGTTTAATTTATAACATAGAACTAGTAAATTACTGTCAACGTGGCTCCTAAGACATATAGCTGACTCCTTACTATCATGCAGTTTTGTGTACCTACATATAAGTAAGTTTGGTAAGTACATTCTAAATAAAAGAAAAATAATTGTATGTATTACTGGCATGCTACTAAAAATAATTGGGCAATTTACATATAAAAGGGGAAATAAGCATTAACATGCAGGGGTGCATTTGTACAAGTACAAAAAGAGATCTTGTTTCTCTCTTTCTGATAAGAAATGCTTGGTCTTTGAGAACTTGATCATCATTTGGGACCAGAATGATAATATACCCCTCTGTATATGGCGCAGCTGCGCTAATAGAGACCATTCTATCTCTCTCTGTATGTACCATATTGGTCCGAATATAAGCCGCACCTTTTCCAATTTTTGAGCTTGCGAGTTACAAGTGCGGCTTATATTCGCGACCGTAAAAAAATTGCTGATTTGCGAACTTTGCTTGTTAGGTGTGCAGCTTCTATTGGCCAATGCAAAATGACTGCCGATTTGCACGATGCGAGTTTAGGGTGCCGATTTTCGTGCTTGAGACTGCGGTATTGAATAGCGATTTACGGTTTTAGTGATTCTAACATCCTGTAAGGCCTGTAACCTGCAAAAAAAGCTACAGTGCTAATTAGAAAGCCTGCTTCTTGCAATGGCTGAGTCTTTTTCTCTCCAATTTTACGGGTGCGGCTTATATTTGAGTACTATATTTTTTCTATTTTTTCCCATTGAACTTTACGTGTGCGGCTTATATGCGGGCGCGGCTTATATTCGGACCAATACGGTATATATAATTTATTTATTTATTCTATGTTGCATTGTCTTTATTTTATTGAAGGCACCATGTTTGATTACTGTTCACTGCTTACTATTACATGGAAGGCTATGTAGAGGCCTGTTGCATTTGCTTACTCATTGCTTGGGGACAACTTTCACCAGCCAATGGGTAAATGCGTTCTGCTTCTCACCCTGTGAATTTGTGCCCACAATGTGCAGGAAGCGTGAGAACAGGTATAATGCTGCTTGTCATGTCTTGCATGTGTCAAATCAGTTTGCACCCACGTGTGATACCACCAGCCTCATGGTTAGTATGACAAGGGTTTGTCCAGATGAATAAATAAAGATAGGAAAGAATGTGCTAGTCTCCACTAAGGTTAGCTGGACAGTGATAGATCACGACCTTTCACCCTGTGGTGGACAAGAAATAGCATGCACTGTGCAGAGGTGAAAGTGTGACCTTACAAGAGAAAGCACCACAATTCCTTACCTATATATATATATATATATATATATTGAGATTCCCCATAAGATTTTTTCTTGAATTTAAAATTATGAACTAAATGTAACTATAAACACAACTGCCATTTTTCCCTTTCTCATTGTATTTATTGCCTGCTTTGCTAATAATTACTTTTGCGGGGTTGTGGCTCAGGTGTGCAAGTGACAGTTTGCCATTACATTGCCTTCTATTGTTTAATTGGTTCATGTAACTTTTGAATTCGTCTCTAAGGTTGTTATAAGAGCTGTAATGTGGAAGGTGCATCAGAGACTTTAAATTACTCTTAAACATGGTTTTGAAAGCCAACGGAATGGTTCATATATATTTTTTGGGGGGGGGGGGGGGGTAGGATACAAAACCATTTTCCTTCTCAAAGATCAGCTCAGCATCAAGACATAGGTGAGAAAATACTAAACTGTTGCTTCTGATTGCATGACTGCATTATTTTCAGACTGTTTTAATTGGCTTAAAATTAGATTATCATATTTCTAATAATTTTCTTTACCAGTTATGCAGTAAATCAGTTTGGATGTTAGTATGAACGTTTTAAGGACTTGAATCTAGCTTCCATGTCTGTCCTGTGCATTCAGTTGTTAATTGAATATGAAAGTGAGGTGGGTTATGAATCCATCCTGTATAATGCATCATAACCCACCTAGCAAAAAATGTTTGCATGACAAAATGCAAAATTTTTTTGCAGAAAAGAAAAAATGTGCTGGGGGTGATGTGGACACCCCCAGCAACTGAGATTTGCATATTGGATATCTAATTTTAAATTAGATATCCAATATGCAGCATATGCGCATGCTGATTGGCTAAAGGAAAGTGTCTGAAATCATGTGACTTCCCACAGTAGGGCAGACTACAGGTGCTAACTAAGCATGCCTGCACAGTCCCCAGGCCAAAACAAAACATTGTATAAGTTATGCTAATTATCCCTGGGTATTTCAGAGGTGTCAACATTGAGAGAAACAGTTTGCAAAAGCAAGACATTCAGAACACTTCAGGGTACTAGTTTAACTGTTTACTTTGGATTTTTTTCATTCAAACAAATTTTTTCAGACACTATACATTCTCCTCTATCAGATGCATTAATAACCCAGCTCACTTACATATACCTTTAAGTAATACAAATTGTATGCTGCTGTCACAAGTAGTTCTGCATCTAAAAAATATGAATGGGTTATTAATCACCTCATGATTGACTACCTGGGGCTTTTGGTGTTCTTCAATGAGAAGGGGCTGAGGACCCTACCTAACCCCTATCAGGAGACACTGTATGGTTGGTTACACAGAGTGCAATTCATTATCTGTACAAGAAAAAATAAAGAAATATTCCTGCATAAAATGGTCATTCCTAAAGCTTCCTGTTATCATTTCTTAACCTCCTGTGTAACGGCCATCGTATTGCACAATGTATGTGATGTGTAGCATTTGCCTGTATTTCAAGTGTATCAGCCTTAAATACTTCAAAAATGTATATTGTTATCAATGTGCCAGCACAGCATCTAGTGGACTTTTTCTATTTTATTAAGGTGAGAGAAAATATGTGTCTTTAAAGCTTATATACTAACTAATAGAAATCATTTTTGCAAGCTGATATTATAGGCCAGATTTATTAATATTCTCATAGATTTTTAAGTAGCACACTGAGGCAGCGATGATTGTTTTCTATAAAGGATTTAATAGAAATCACAATTAAAGCCATCTATAATGATTTTGCTTCAATATTTTTTATTGTCAATTACAATCATTGTAATAGTCATTTTTATGATCATTTGAAAATGTAACAATTTGCTAATAAAGTTTAGTCATTTTGTATAATGTGGTTCTTAATCATTACTGAACTATTACAACATTTCTTCTACTTTTCTGTTCGTTTTTGTAAAATAAAAAGAACATAAGGGTTATATATCATTTACATTTGTGTAAATTTGCAGCCATTTTTCCCAAGCACATTTAAAAATGACTTCTTCAGGACTTGCTTGTCCTTAAAGCTGTGATGCAGGCTGCCGTGTTTTAGTTTTGATACAGGTGGCAAGTGGCAGCCAGCATCACGCGTCAGCACACTATTAGAGTTTCAGTTTTATTGAAGTGGGGCAATCAATTTGAAATCATATAAAACAAATAAGAGACCGGTGTCCCTGATTATAAATGGCATGTTCTCTATCCTTTCATTCTCAGGGTTCTAGATCGTGGTGCTTCTTGAAACACTGTGTAAAGCCTGGTTTTCACATTGACAAACACTCTCTGATCTTCAACAACCAATGGAAAAGTCTCTCAATGACCTAGAAGGCAGTGCCACTGGGGAGTCCAGCCTTGGTCTGATACCTGCTGAAACCACATCCCGCCCTACCTGGGGCAGTAAAGTGCAGTACATCCTCGCTCAGGTCGGCTTCTCGGTTGGTCTTGGAAACGTATGGAGGTTTCCATACCTGTGCCATCAAAATGGAGGAGGTAAGGACTGTGAATAGATCTGAGTCTAAGAATTATCTGGAAACTTACACAAATACCCAATGGAGGATACTCTAAAAATATAATGCAAATACAGATTATAATGAAAGTAATTGAATGAATACACTAAAATCTTAAATCTAATAAGAATTCATTAACTATGAAACTAACTCTAGTTCAATGACTTATTGTTACTCAAGGAAAGATCCCTGATTTTGTTGAATGTTCCATTTATGCCTTATCGGCTCAGTACACACATTGGGAACATATGACAATAGTGTTAGTGGCAAATATCAAATCTTAATCAAATAGGAGGTGACTCACATGCAGTACTTACAGTTGTTTGCACTCTCTGTTTACATACATGATTTTACATCTGTACGTTGAGTTATTTCCTTGTTAAGGAGTTATACAACCTATGGACATGTCCGTTGACAGCTTATGGCGTAACTTTAAAGATACACACATTTTTCTGCATTATCACATGCATAGAGGAAAAACGGGCAACATTTAAGTTTTTCTGGACTGACGATGATGTCAAAACTGTCCTAGGTAATTTTTCCTGCCATAGTCATATCCCTGGTATAATTAGTTATGACAACACAAGAGAAAAACACGGTATCTGTCAGGTCGCATTTTTGCCATACTAAGAAATATATCCTTCTTATGCTAAAAATATTAATGTTAATAATTGAATTGAAATGATTGAGCTGGATTGTGCTGGATTATGAGTACATCTGAGGAGAATTAATAGTGTATGAAAACATGTGCTATATAGAAAAGTTCCATTTACTTACAAAGTTATTTGCACAAAAGTCAAATCCAGCTGTTTACATCCACAGAACCTTACATAAGCCGTGTACATATTTTGACCTTTCTGGTGCAGAGCACAGGAAGTAACTGTTGCAGTTCTTGGACTAAGCACATGCCAGAAGCCACTGAGGGGAAGAATGATACAATGTATTAGACTGATTTTAATGTTATGTTAATTCAGGTGAGATTTTCTAGGGGCGTACACAATCAAATGCAAATGTCAAAAAACATAGGAAAGGTTGCTAACTTCAAGGTAAGCTAATTAATGTTTATTTTGGGATATTTTAATTCAAAAAATGTTTTCATACACTACTAATTCTCCTATATCAGGTACATTCATAATCCAGCTCCCGTACATATCTCTTTAAATACACAAACACTATATTATATAGTGATACACCGAAAGATAATGGGATTGTATTCACTAAATTGGGAGCTTTCTCCCTAGTGAGATGAGACCCCTTCAGTTCCTAAATTATTTTATGGAGCCTATAAAATGTGAAGTTTCAAAGGGAGGTCCTCTAGAATAGCAGCTATTGGGGAGCTATCATTAGTGGGAAACCATAGTAAATATATGCCAGTGATGACTAGGCCATCATTGTCTGTCCAATACACATATAATGTGTATTCAATATTGAGGACAATATCCCTATGTAATAAATATGAGAGCTAGCTTGAGCCACTGTTTGCTTGCTGTGGGTGTCTGTTCATTGCAGTACTTCTGTCCGCGGTATGTTGGCCTCCACATCACTATCCTACACTTTCCAGATACTGCACTGCCCTCTGCTGGTGTCCAGAGTGAACAGGTATTTCCCACGTCTACTACCCCACAAATTCTCTGAAAATGTATTTCTGGGGGTCTGAGGCTTGAAATATAATATTGCTCTCTTACATGGGACAAAATGGGATTTTAACAAAAACATTGTTTAGTTTAGTATTGCCAGTGATTATGGGTAAACCTGCAGTCTCCACTTTATTTATTTTTTTAATGGACACAAAGTTTAGAGAGGACACGGACCTGAGGGTTTATATTCTCGCAATCACTTTCCCAGTTACCATTTGTTTCCAAAGCATACAGTAGTCATAAGACAATACAGGTGTTTCATAATTAACAGATGCCCAATATGTCAGAATATTTAATTAACTGCTTTACAGCCTAATATTCAGTATAGACGAATAATGCTTAACTATCCATTATGGCGCCCGACTTTAGCGCAGATGGCAAATGCGCGCCGACCTCAGCGCGCCGACCTCAGCGCGCCGACCTCAGCACGCCGACAGTAGGACGCTCTTGAAATTGATGTGTCAAATGCTCAACGTTTAAAGAGCGCACATTCTAAATTGTATCGCCTAACTCCCTGAACTCCTCTAACCTTAACCCTCACACCCCATGCCTAACCCTAACCCTCAGACCCCATGCCTAACCCTAACCCTCAGACCCCAGGCCTAACCTTAACCCTCAGACCCCATGCCTAACCCTAACCCTCAAATCCCATACCTAATCCTAAGCCTCAGACCCCATTGCTCCTTTGGCACGATCCTGTCCGGCCGCGCTACTGCCATCGCTCTATTGCCATCTGCGCACACCTGTTGGTGCGAAGATGACGGCACACATTGGAACCGCGCTCTAAAGTCATGCTACCACCCATTTTTGATGCACCATTATATTGCAATGTTATATATACCCCCATTGAGCAGAGATAGAAAGTGGTTTACTAAAAAGAATAGAGAAAAGGTTTCAAACAGTGTACAATTTAAAACTATAGGTAGTACACCAAATGGTTCTCATCCCTTCATTTCATGGATTTGTAAAAAAAAATACATATACTTTGCTTTTATCTTTGTGCTAGATTGTGATACTAGCTAATAATTGCCAATTACTTCCTGATGGCTAGCATGCATTAGTTTCAGCCCAAGACTGATTTATAAAAATTAATCAAACACGTTGAAATCCCAGGGGTAATCAGCAGTTTTTAGTTATGATTGATAATTACCATTGATAATTGTTTCCAGAAGTGTGTACATGCTCAGCTTGTTTTTAGCAATCACGTGTAGGCTGAAAACTATGTCACTACTAATCATAATCACAAAGATGGAAAAAAAAGGCTTGGTTTGTGGATGATAAATATGAACAGGTAAAATGTACAAAATATCAATGTAAATTGTGTTGTAAGAAAATACAAAACGTTAATAGAATTTAACTGATAGTAGTTGTTGCTACTTGTGGTTTTAAATAATACCATACAGTTATCCCTCATTATACAAGTGTAGTTACCGTAATTCCATGACATTACTAGTAAAGTGAAAAAAACATAAAATGAAGAAAGAAGTGATTGCCATTTATGAGAAAATCTGATCTTCTAATGAATACATAGGTATTAAATTCCCTTTTGCATACAAGTGAAAACTCCTGTATTGGGGCCTCATTCAAATGCGATGTGGCCAATTGAATAGGGCTCTATATAAGCACATAGCAATTTTAGTTAGTGAACTTCTATCCAAAATCAAGGTCTTCACTAACTAAAAACTTCTGTAAAAAAATATGCTCTGTGCTTATATAGAGCCCTATTCAATTGGCCAAATCGCATTTGAATAAGGCCCTTGGTCTTTCTTATAAAGAGGGATACCTGTAATTGAATCCTTTGTTGTATTTTACAAGAACACAAAGAGAAAAGCTAAACCCATCTATACTCTCATGCAGCGGGTAAACTAAATAATTATTTTTTCTATAGCAAATAGATTTATTGATCCTTTCTTAAATCAATCTTGACTTGGCTTTAAATATAATTAGAATAGCTACAAAATATGGATGGATACTTGTTTATAATGATTCCAAGTCATTGTGATAAAAATATGACTTCCTATATGTCTTTTAGGATCTTTCCTGGTGCTTTACTTCCTGCTACTTCTTATCATCGGAATCCCCCTCTTCTTCTTGGAACTGGCCGCTGGTCAAAGTATTCGCCAGGGAAGCATTGGCGTCTGGAAGCACATAAGCCCTCGGCTAGCTGGGATTGGCTTTGCTAGCTGTGTGGTGAGTACACTGCCCTTAGTTGAATATCTTTTCAGACATTATCAATTATTTATATTAATAATAATAATAATAATAATAATTCACAAGTTACTTGATAAATTAGGCCCCGTTACCAGGATTTCTTAAGGGTTTGAAGGGACCAAGTAGTGCAGTAGAAAGATAAGCTAGATATTTCAATTATACATTAATTATTAATAAAATATGTATTTGATCATTTATAATAGCAACAGTCACTATTAAATTCATTTTGAAAGATTAGAGTATCAGGCTCCGGGAGAGTGTTAAACCCCACCCTCATAAGGTTATTAAGATAGATATAAGGGTTTTAGCTGAGAGACTGGTCTAAAGGGTTTTATGAACAATCAGGTATGATCAGAGAATAAACAATCACCAATAGGATGCCACAACAGCCAAAATCTGTTGTCAAGAGAAACCTCACACACACAAGTCTCCAGCTAATGGAGAATACTGTATTGTGTTGGTGGAAAATATTTTGTCTGAAAATGTAACGGCTACCTGGTAGACAAGCCCACCTCCCCTATTAACCGTATAGTGGTTAATATTGAATATTGCTTTATTTAATTAGAAAATATGATTTTTTATTAACGGCCGATGCCTAATTAAAACATATAATTCATGTTGTTGGTGCACCACAGTAGTCCTTTAATTGAAGAGCATACACTTATAAACAGGTATATAACTTCAGAAATCCAGACTTTTGAAGAATTGCTCATTCATCTATTTTATGGTCTTTTCATCAAAATGTATTCATGGAGCTTGTCTCATTAAGGTTGGGGCATCTACACTGCTAAGCAATGCTACAATGCTGTAAGAAACAATACTGTAAGGGTGACATGATTCATATTTCTTTGAACTTCAGTTAAAAGCCTATTTTAAAAAAGGTCTTAAAAATCAGTAAATTGTTCCTCAAAAGTAGATATGTGACTTGCTTGGCCCTGTAAATCTGGCTTCATTATTAATTTTAAATCGATAAATTGTATGTGCTTGTATATGTATGCATTAGTTGAATTGCATCAGGTGTACTGTGACAAGACAAGCCAATGTGCCCATTTACTTCAAAAATAAACGTATATTTCATAGTTATATATGAACATATATAAGGAAAAATATTTGTGATAAAAATGGGTTACTTTATTGAAACTAGGGTAACAACGGCATAATTAAAAACACATATAAAAAATCCAGGATTGGAAAAGAGTTAAAAATAGAGGCAAAATTGTGTGAGATAAATTAACCACTGGGTAATGTATTGTTTTTGCTCTTTAATAGAGGGGTATTTTTATCTCTTTCTGTTGCTTGTGTGTCAGGATATAGATGGTAAAACCTGGTGTGGGGTCCTCCTAATATAGTCCTTAAAGGAATATATCACAATTCCTACTGACCTTTAAGCAGTACAAAGGGACAAACGATCACAGAAATAAAAGCAGGGAGATTTCACTAGGTAGTACCCCCAGCACTATCTGTATAACTGTGACCTCTTTTAATGACTGAGTGGGTCAAAATTGTAAAGTGCTATATCTCTGGAAGGTGTGATAGCTTTTGTCTTTATCTGAGTTTTTTCCAGTATATGGTTAGTAAACTCTTTCCTGATTTTAGAGTACAGGTAGCTCACCTGTTTGATAGATGTTTGTGCTCTAGATCTTATCTCTTGTATGGATCCCTACTGGGAAATTGCAGCCATCATGTAAGCTATTTCATAGTTATATGGAGATATGTTATGAGATTGTGTAATCTTGACTGAAATAATTACCAATTGGGTTTTTCTTTTGTGTTTATCAGGTGTGCTTCTTTGTGGCCCTGTACTACAATGTAATTATTGGATGGAGCCTCTTCTATATGTTCAATTCCTTCCGCTATCCATTGCCCTGGGAGAACTGTCCAACTTTTTCCAACCAAACACAAGAAGGTCAGTTGTTTTTCAGGCAACAGTCCTCCCGTATACTACCACATTATCTGAAGCTGTCGTACTACTCAATTAAACTTAAAATAGATCACGGTGCCCCTTTTTTTTTCATTGAACAAAGACTGAGACCATCTTAACCTTCTACCTATGGTATTTCATCCTTTTATGCTCACATTTCATGAGTGTTCCCTATTGCTTCTTTAGTTTATATTCTGATTTGTTTTTTTCCCAAGCCTTTTCACAGCATTTGGATATTCTAGCTTTTTACTTCAACTAACTAATAATTATAATAAATAATAATAAAATTTAAAGGGGAACTGATGTTAAATGATATCCTCTGCAAAAGGGTTTTCCTTTTTTTTTTCTTTTTTTTTTTCCATTTTGCAAAAATTAAACTGTTATGTAATGAGGCACTAATTAGAACCTGCTGTGCAGGATTATTGAGTAAGTGGTGGATTTTCTGTCCAATGACATACTTGCTATATAGATTTTTTTTCACTCAAATTTAGTCATGTAGACAGATGGCTAAGAGGTGAAGTCATTGTCTGTTTTTGGCCACTTTTTTTAATATTAATTATTGTTTAGATTACAGGATAAAACTGATAAATTGTAAAGGGTTGCTTATGAAACAACTATAAGTCTATAATGATTTTTCAATAACATACAGTCGGCATAGTGCAAGGAGTGGAAGTAGTGAAGCTCTAAATAGTCCTACAAGAGGTAGCCATATGCCAGACATAGCCCACAGTTGTCTTACAGTTTATGCCTATTCTCTTTTTGCTTAAGTCTTTCAACTGAAAGAAACTGATTATTAATAGAAAGGGTGCAACTGGAACTCGCAGCCATTAATATCAGAGATAATTACTCTCACCTACCCATTTCTCTACATGACTAAGTGACCGTATAGAAATCAGCACAGCTAAAATATAAACCAAGTGACAGACAGTCACAGCCTCCATCCACAGCTGTAATTAAAAGTCAAAAAAATAAATAAGAGAAAGAAAAGGCAACTCTGTCCAAATCTACTACCACTGTAATGGGAGACAGAGTTCAGATGATACTAATACTTCATAGTCATATGTGACAAAAAAATCCATAATCATATTTAAATCCTATAGGAGTATCATATTCTATGTCAGCTCATTCAAGAAAATGACCAATAGGTAATTTATGGTGGCCATAACAATGGTCTGATCATATCCAAAAAATCCTTGCTGACTATAACAAGTAATATAGTTGTCGTCAGCTGAGTTTGTGTGTAACGCCCCCAAATTTGCGAGTAACGCATGTGCACTATGCCGTGCGGCAACACCAGGCATTGCAAGCCGAGGGAGGGAGAAGAAGAGAGGGAGAGAAAACGAAGTAGTGGGGAGAGAGAAGGAGAGGGAGAGAAGGGGAGGGGGAGGGAGAGGGAGGAAGAGAGGAAGGGAGAGGGAGGGAGAGAGGAGGAGAGGAAGGGAGAGAGGAGGAGAGGAAGGGAGAGAGGAGGAGAGGAAGGGAGAGAGGAGGAGAGGAAGGGAGAGAGGAGGAGACGGGGAAGAGTAAAGGATGGGGATAGATTGAGAAGGAGGGAAAGAGATTGAGAAGGAGGGAAAGAGATTGAGAAGGAGGGAAAGAGATTGAGAAGGAGGGAAAGAGATTGAGAAGGAGAGAGGGACAGAGCGAAGTAGAAGGAGGAAGAGAGAGAAGGAGGAAGGGAGAGAGAGAGAAGGAGGAAGGGAGAGAGAGAGAAGGAGGAAGGGAGAGAGAGAGAAGGAGGAAGGGAGAGAGAGAGAAGGAGGAAGGGAGAGAGAGAGAAGGAGGAAGGGAGAGAGAGAAGGAGGAAGGGAGAGAGAGAGAAGGAGGAAGGGAGAGAGAGAGAGAAGGATTAAGGGAGAGTGAGCACAGAGAGAGACACAGGGTACACACATGACTATTGTGTATTACTATCATCTGAACTATGTCTCCCATTACAGTGGCATGGTAGTAGATTTGGATCTGATTTAGAGTTGCCGTTTCTTATTTCTTTTTTTTTTTTATGCAACGTTAGATCCTTATTGTAGCTAGAAGATACCACTGTAAATTGATCTAGTCTCTCGGTTGAGCATAAACTGGAATAGTCTCACTACACTAATCCCTTTAACCTGTAATTAAAAGTGCCAAGGTCTAAGTCTGTTCTTGATCAATTTAAAACATGCACAACAATAGTTCTAACGCTGTATTTATTTATGTATGCGTGATCCCTGTTTATCTCACCTGGGTTGTTTTACTTCCAAAATTATTTTGTGTCTGAAAAATTCAACATTGTCAGCTACCATCCTGGTGCCCACTGTTCTTCATTCTCTCCTACTATAACATATGTTGCATGAACTGTAAATCCAGAGTTTCACTTACAGATATTATGGACATAGGATGCAGTTTGTCTCCATCATGCATTTAAAAGAGCATGCTCTACCTAATATAAAAGTTACATTTTTTTTTTTCGTGAAAACATATTTAGTTTAAACGTATTGAAAACTGAAAAGACACGTCACAAGAAATACCAGCTGTATATGCACAACCCTGGATCTCATTAGCAGACACTTATGACTTATTAAAAAAGAAACAAACTGTTTACAATTATCAAATGCCCTCTTTCAGTTGCTACTAAGAAATAAAATATCTTCAATAACCCTTTAAATGTTATTCTTAGGTTAGAGCAAGGATTTGAGCTAATAAACAGAAAGCCAAAGTAAGCAGGGGAGAAACCAACATGGCAATGGAGCATGGAGTTATCAAGCACATGGGGAGGGAGACAGAGCCATGGATGGGAAGGGGGAGAGAGAGTTATATGGGAGACAGTAGGAGAATGGGAGGGAAGAGGCAAGCACTAAATGGGGTTAGAAATACAGCATGAACATGGGAGTATTGACACAATAAAGTCAGGGGATTAAAGAGAAATTGGGAGGAGAACACGAGAAGCATGTGGATGGAGGAGAGGGCATGTGCATTTGTAGGAAAAGTTGGGGAATTCATGTATATGGAGTAATAGGAAGATTAGAGACAGTCTTGGGAACAGAAGAGCGACACAGCGAAGGGCATTGGTGTATAGTACTAGATAAAGTAAGGAAGGTGAATGCCATGTTAAGTAAGAGCAAGACAGATGTGCGAATGTATAACAGACACCCCTGGGGAAATACGAGACAACTATGGCAAATAGATAGAAATAGTAGCAACACCAAGGTGGATTAAGAAAGAAACAGATTGTAGGAAAATGTTGTGTCCTTGAAACATGATGTTATCATTGGGACTTATGTTTGCGTAAACAAGATATTGTTAATTTTTATTTTTTATAATATATATAAGTGTCTAATCTCTGATTTGTATTTACTATATGAATAGCAGCACATACAAACTAATAATTATAGTATATTCATATACATTATTTGTATTCTTTGCACTTCCAGAATGTGAAAAGAGTTCACCGACCACGTACTTTTGGTACAGAAATGCTCTGAATATAACAAATACCATTGATACTAATGGGGGTCTGAATGGAGCTATGACTGGATATCTCTTTCTTGCCTGGGTCTTAGTGTGTTGTGGAATGATCAAAGGAATCAAGTCTTCTGGAAAAGTAAGTGTCTTTTCTCAACAACTACTTATGATAACAAAATTTCCTGTGGCATTTGTTTCAGGATGTCCCACTTGTGGAAAAGTGATAAAAAATGTTTCAAGATAAATAATTACCAAAACAGACAATCATGAGAAATTGCATCTACACATGGGAATATGAAAATCTAGTGATCTCGAATGTGTCGAGGGAACTTAGTCATTGTGGCAATAGGTGTAGATTCCAATACTATGTCATACAAATGTATATAACTGTAGCTCCATCTTGTTTTTTTGCAGATGTATTTCTTAGATTCCTAATATAAGTTTTTGAGTCCTTCTGCTGCTTCTACTTGGTACATGAAAGTTTACAAAAAAATAAAATTATAAATTCAGTTTTAGGCTGAAACAATCAGGGATTGCTAAAAGAGAAGATGTATTGCTTAGCCATCTTTCAACATAATTTTTAATCTTAGCCAATAATATTACAGTGCTGACAATATATGCATTTAATTTCTCAAGTACTCTATAATACCTGTTCTTTTTTTATAATTTTTTTGTTTCATAAAACATATTAAATATATTGAGCCTCATTCAATTGAGCTTTCACATGTTACTGTAGCGCAAAAGTGAGGTCGCAAGTTAATTTGATATGCAATTGGTGTCTTTTTGCGAGTTTCAAATGGGGTACGAGTTACGGCCTTGAAAAAATTGTGATGGTCAAACCCATTACTTACAGCCTCTCGAAGCCTTTGATTTTTCACTTTCGCAAGAGTTACTAAGGCTAAAATCACAAATCGATATTCAATTGCTCAATTTCCCCAACCCCGAAAAATGTTTTCACACCCGTATATGGCAAAAGAAGGAGAAAATCCCACGAGTGCTAGAGAGGGCCCGCAAGGGGGTTAAACACCTATTTGTAGCACTACTGCACTGTAAATAATGGGTAAAGCGATGACAGACATTAGAATGAATTACACAACAGTTTCAAGCTCGTAAATTGGCAGTATATAAGATTTATTTTTATGTTTCATTTCAGGGTTAAATCGATCTCCGGTATCAATGAGTTAATACATATCAGGCCACCCATATGGACTAGAACAGTATTTGCATTCATTTTCATAATTCTTTATTTTGCGGTTTTGCGAGTCTAATCGCATATTGGACCCCCGAACCTAATTGATTAACATGTAACCTCCATGTTTTACTGCCAATTTTTTATTGGCTGATTCGAAATGGGAGGTTTACGGTCTTGCCTAATTGATCATGTTCCCACCGTGAACTGCTCTGAACCAGTGCATGGTTTACGGTTTCGGCTTTGGGCCAGTAACTTGCGGGCTTGAGCATTGGAATAGCATCATAATTGGAGACGAACGGGAGCCTGCAGTTCCCCCGCAGATATATGGCCTACAACGATCGAGTTGCGGGCTTGCTCCTCAATCAGGCCCATTGTCTTTAGAATTAAATAATTTGCTTGTAAGGTAGAATACCTGTTATTCAGCATGGAAGTTTATATGTATTAGTTGCAATTCTATTTATTACTTTTATTTATATATTTAGCGTAGCTAGGGTTCTTTTTAAACCCACAATTAACACAATTTTAATGTTTAAAATTACATATACTGTTTCTAGATTTCACTATGAATATAATATGCCTATGCATCTATTTACTTGTATGTACTTTATTTTATTAAGAAAAGCTCTGTTTTTCTGCCTAAAATCATACAATTTGTACTTGTTTGGATCCGCTCTCTCTAGCTCATGCAGCTCATGAATACAGACGGCGACGTGCAGGGTTTCTTCTTTCTTTACCTCAGTGTACTTCTAAGTACAGGGTGTGCATTGTCTTGTAGTAACCAATCAATGGCAACACTCTACAACATTCTAGGACCTATTAGACAAATACATTTTTGCATAATAGAAATTATACCTAGGCTAAGAATAAGTTAAAGAGATTTTTTTGTGTGTATTAAACATTCTACAACATGCTGCTTGAGCGTGGTCACTAACAGGCTAATTTAAAACACTGCACTTCGCTGTATGTATTTATGAGCTAGTGACGGTAGACCCACAGAGGTACAAATCGTATGATTCTAGGCAGAAAAAAATAGAGCGTATAAGGACTTCTTAATAAAATGAAGTACATAAAAGTAAATAGATATAAAGATATATTATAGCCCTTGTGAAATCCAGAAATCTTCCATGTCCCTTTACATTGTTTAGTAGTTTTATCTTTCATTGCTCATGATTTTTTTTCTTTCTTTTCCTAGGTGATGTATTTTAGTTCAATTTTCCCCTATGTTGTCTTGTTCTGCTTCTTGATTCGTGGCCTATTGTTGGATGGTGCTATGGATGGAATTCGCATCATGTTTACACCAAAGGTAAAGGTCTTACACAAAGATGAATATCTCACCGTATGTCATACAGTTTCATGTTGTAAAAAGCATATTATCTAACGCCTGTGATTTTCTCTTTCAGCTGGAGATCTGGGGAGACATACAAGTTTGGCGCCAGGCAGCAACACAAGTGTTTTTTGCACTGGGCCTTGGCTTTGGAAGTGTGATTGCCTACTCCAGCTACAATGACCGCTACAACAACTGCCACTTTGACGCCATTCTAGTGTCCTTCATCAACTTCATGACCTCCATCTTGGCCACCCTGGTTGTATTTGCAGTTTTGGGTTTTAGAGCCAATGTTATTACAGAGAAATGTGTTGAGACGTGAGTAACTTATATTTACATCGCATCAAATAAAACCGTGACCTTCTACACATTGATTTTCCGATGAACAAGTTGGGTAAATATAGACAATACTGCACTTTTACAATTTTGTCTGCAATTTATTATCTAGGAAATTAGGGTCCTCATATTATTTATAAGTTAAAACGTTGTTGCTGTAGCAGATTTTAGATCATCAGGAGGGTAGTTTAGTGATTGCAGTACGGCTGCCCTTGCCATCATTTCAGAAATACATGATACAAATGTAATTAGTTTGTTACAATAAAATGAAGGCATTTTTTTTTCTCTTTTCTTTCTTTCATTTTTATCAAATAATCAGAAACATGCAGTCGGTCCTTTACTTGTATCACAATGGCAGTTTGCCACATAACTTGTTTCCAATGAAGAACTTAACTAGGGATGACTACAGCCAGTGGTACGAGGAAACAAACAGCATATTCAACTTGCAAAAGTATGGGATTGCAAACTGCAAGGTGGAAGAAGAAATGCAGAAGGTAGGGACACCCCCCCCACAAATCGTTTTTCCGTTATTGTGGTGTCAATCTAATATTCAATTTCTCTTATTAATCATTTGCTCTACTGTTTGTTCCAGGGTGTTGAAGGCACTGGCCTGGCTTTCATTGTCTTCACAGAAGCTATGGCACATTTACCCGCTTCTCCATTTTGGTCTTTACTGTTTTTCCTTATGCTACTGAACCTGGGTCTGAGCACTATGTTTGGGAACATGCAGGGAATCATCACACCACTTCTTGATAATTTCAAGCTTTTACGCAAGAGAAAGACCATTTTTACAGGTAATACAATTATTGCAGTAGGGGATATTTAAATGTGGGCTTGTCATCGCTTTTCTGGTTCTTTGTTTGAGGTCTGAGTTTTGACTTGCATTGAAATCATTCTCTACAAGACGTTTTTTATAAAGTGCAAAACCCTACGTATAGAGAGACACTGTTTAGCGCAGTCATTTTATGCCAACAATGTTAAATTTAAATTTCCATGTTTTTTTCTTTTATCAGTTATCTGCTGTGTCGTTGGCTTCGTGATTGGACTAATCTTCGTCCAGCGGTCTGGAAATTATTTTGTATCCATGTTTGATGATTATTCAGCGACTCTGCCCCTCATTATTGTGGTGATCTTTGAAAATGTAGCTGTGGCCTGGGTGTACGGAGCTGAAAGGTATGATTTCTACATATGTGACCAGTTATGGCCATTGCGTTATAATAATAATAATAATAAATACTCAGGCTTGTTAGTACTCTGTCATGTGTTGCATATTCTCTATGGTTATTTAGAATAAAGCAAGACAAATTCATCAAGGCTTTAGTGTATAAGAATAAGTCTCAAAAGGATTAATGTGCAATGAGAAATTCCTCATAGAATAATAAAAAAAAAACAGCATCATGTTCTCTGTATTGATTAATTGAGACTTCAAGACTTACCATTACTCACCTTAACCTGGAATAAGTCTTTGTGTACCAGTAAAGTGTCTGCCTTTGGCTAGTCAGACATTATCAGCCTTATTAAATTGCGATTTGGCCAATTGAATATTTTTGTTACAGAAGTTTTTAGTTAGTGAAGACCTTCCTTTTGGATAGAAGTTCACTAACTAAAAACTTCTGTAAAAAAATGCTCTGTGCTTAAATAGAGCCCTATTCAATTGGCCGAATCGCAATTTAATAAGGCTGTTAGGACCTCAGCAGTTCTTATTGATGCCTGAAAACAAAGATTAAGCTCACTCACATTACTTGGATAGAGATGACTTAGTGAATCACTTTAGATCTATAACCTGATAAGTGTCAAATCTATAACATAAAATGCAGTCTAACTGCCTGGTTCACACTTCAGGGTTTTATGACCTTTTACTGACAACGTATCCCACTTTTTTGCCCTTCTAATCTTGAGGCTGCATCAGGTTTTACTTATCTTACTTAATTCTACTGCTTAGAGAAAACGTGTTATATTTTTCTTAAAGGTATATCTAATTTGTTTCACTTAGAAAATGAAGTATTTATAACATTACCTGTTTATACATAATCTCCTGTTAAGCTAAATAGCGATGGCCATATGGATTACATATATGTCAGGTAATAAAGTTACGTGGTAGTTGTGGGAAGGTCTTTCTCCTACGGTGGCCAAAGGGTGTGCGAGAGGAGAAAGGTTAATGAAAACGTAATTAAAACGAGGCCTGCGGAGGCTGATTGGGATGCATGAACAAAGTAGGCCTACGAAGGCCGGTTTAGGAGTTGTAGAGAGTAGGTTGATTTGGATGTATAGAAAGCTATTGGAAGGTCGAAGGTTAGTAGATTTGACCCAAAATCCACAAAATTTGTCTTAGAAAGGCCAAACCATGACCTCAGATACTGATGAAGACAATTTAGTGGATATGGGGCCGGTATATGAAAAGAAAGCGTAATGTAGAGCATGAATACTTAACATAAGGAACCATAGCTTTACAGCAATGGGGATGCCCTTACCGACAAGGGAAAAGAGACAGAAACACCATAGCAGTAAATCTGATATATTAACATTGCAAGGTTAAGTTGCTAAATTCCCCTTCTTATTTTATCTATATGAAATTTAGCAACTTGATTTTATTATAGAGCCAAAGTAAACATAATGGACATTTATGCTGAATGATCATAAAATGATTATCAATCATCTTATCATTACTCTTTATATTCAGGTTTATGGAAGACATTAGTGTGATGTTAGGCCATCGCCCATGGAGGATCTACAAGTACATGTGGCAGTACATTAGTATCCTTGCCATGATTGGTCTTCTTCTTGCAAGCTTGATCAAAATGTGTATTCAGCAACCCACCTACCGGTCATGGAACATGGAAAAGGTATGGTCATGCTCTTCTGCTAAGAAACATTTCATGGGTTATTTGATTCAGGTTGTCTTCTGTTGCCATTGATTTTAGGAGCTATATTATTTAACTTCAGTTCTCAAATATGAAGGATATTGCAGTTTGAATGCAGGTGGGACAGTAGCGTCTCAGCATTTGTTATTGTGATATCAGAGAAATCATGCAGGAATATTCTTAAAATTTGCAAACAACCGAGAAATGGAGTGGTCTAATCAATTCAAATAATAACCAGTAAAATAAAACCTGTTATTGCCAATAAATGTTTACTTATAGTGCCTTTGATATATGTAGTTCTTCAGAACAAATTTATTTTTATTGTTTTTTGTTCTTTAGGCTGAAGAAATCATGTTGCCTTATCCCCCTTGGGCTCTAGGCATGCTTGTCGGTCTGATTTTGGTGGCTTCCTTACCCATCCCAGTAATGTTTCTCACTCGTATCCTAAAAGAATGGTTACATAAAAAGGGTAAGGGTGAATACAGCCCGGGAAATACAGCAGATGAAGTGACTGAGCCTATGGACGAGAGCCCAGCTGATATAGAACATTTGGGAAATGGTTATCTGCCTGTGGAGATGGTGGATTTTGCTGAAAGGGGAAAACTTCTAACCAATGGTGACAACTTGTATGAAGACAAAGAAGAAGAAGAAGACAGTTCCAACATAGAGAGCTAAACCTTTAAACTTTGGAAGAATATCCTGGGATCTGTTACATAGTAAAAAAAAAAAGCACCTTGACGCCATCGCCAAACTGTACCAAACTTTAAATTGTGCCAAGCAGAAAAGCAGGTGTTGTCTGTTCAGTGTTTTTTGATCAAATCCTAATCTACAAGAAAGTTGCACACTGCTTTACACAATGATATTGTACTCATAGCGGTGGGATGACTTTGCCAATATTGAAATGAATAAGATTACGTTCTTGTTCTGTCTTAGCTGCTTCCATCAGTATTTAGTGTCTACCTCTCCTGCTGACTTGATTTCCAGAAATGTCTGTTTCTGTTTTTACAACAAAACGTCACAGATGCTGAAAGACAGCAGTTGTATGTAACTGGGTAAAGTTTGTACATGCCATACTTGAGCGTAGAAAAACATTCCTATAGACACCAGTCATCAGGACAGAAGTGACATAACATCAAACACTCAACTTTTGTTAGATGATTTTGGAAACCTTGTGGAGCATAAAGCATGAATCTTCCATGTGCTGGATCAAGAAAGACAGAAGTAGCTCATGTGCCAAGTATCCTAGTGGCGACTGGATGTAATTACTTTTGTTTTGCTGGATACTAGTTAATGATTTTGTAAACAAGGGCATCCCTGATTAACATCATCTCTTTATTTTGCACCATTTTTTTATTTTTTTTTATGGAAGAGGGTTACAAACAATCCTCTTTATCAGTGCCTGAAGGACAGGTCGTCTTACCACATCTTGTGATTATGTTGCATAATAAGGTTCGGAAACAAAATACAAAAGTTATTTGCAGTATGGAGGTCCATGATTGTTTATGTTGTCATGTTAAAACGTACCTAGAATTTTATTTCTGTATATATTTATATGTTTGGCTTTTTATCAGAGCTTGGGCTTTTATTAATTGATATGTATATTGTAAGGAAAAGATTGATCACAAAATCTATTCTACCTTCTATCAGCAAGTGTGAAATTAATGTTTATAAGCAATGCATAATCATTTTTTTTAAATGTTTGTAGATGTTCTAATGTTCAATGGATGACTCACTTGTTGTAGTCCAACTGTGCGTTTGTCCCCTCTGAATGCTTAATTTGCTGTATTTTGGCTTGTGCCCTCTAGTGTTAGTCACTGAGATACCCCAACAGGCCAGGAATTAAGTATTATCTGCTTGAATCTAGATATTTTAGAACAAAGCATTTTTATTTTTGTGCTGGTTAATGACATCCTTGCATCGTACCCGGTTGTGGTGTCTTGATAATTTGATCTTAGAAACACTTATGTTGGAGTAAAGTGCAGTTATACAGTGTTAAAAAAAAAATCACACTATCATGTTTAAACAGCAATCTAAGGTACATGGTTACGTATCATACCTGTGAGTTAAAGCTGTTACTCTTAATATGAAATGCAAATTTATGAAATGCAAATTTACACATTATGGGTAGTACATAGCTGTATGTATGTATGTGTGAATTTAGAGATATAGTGAGGTGTGCTATTAAGCCAGAGCTTGAAAAAAGTACAAGAAAACATTGTGATACTCATATAAAGGCTTGTACTAAATTAACAAGTACAACAGGCAGATAATCATATCATTTGGTACAGATTAACTGTGTACATATAATTATGTATATTTATAACATGTTTATTACAATATCAGCCCATGATAATAAAAAGGATAAACCTCCACCTAACTGAGCCTAGCTTACACTGAAGCACTACATTAATTGATTGATAACCCCCTACATATCCAGCTCCTATCCAGCTAAACTTGTGTGGAGCAAAACAAACAGTTCACTTGTTTGTTAATCACTGGTCTGCGTCTTTCTCCAGATCTTCAAGACACCACTCTGATCCAAATGATAATCAGTTGTAGGCTGCTGTCTCTCTGTCTGTGCCACACCTCTGTGTGTGTGTCTGTTCTTCCAACTCAGACCAACTGCTCACACTTCACTCTGTGTGTCTTTCTTCAGCCCAGACTAACTGCAAAAACTTGCAAAGCCTGCTCAGGAAAGTTAACTCCTCCAGTCCTCCTGGGGACAGAGAGAGAGCTTTGCAAAGTCTGTGGCTCACATACACCCCTTGCATAACAAAAAAAACAACAAAAAAACTATATATATATATATATATATATATATATATATATATATATATATATATATATATATTGTAGGATACTTGTTACAGCATTTTTTTTATTTATAATGCTGCTGTGCTAATACTTCAAGCATTTGCTCCTTAATTATAAATAGTTATCCCTCAAAGGAATGGGGTGTGTACATGTAATGCAGACATTCTAAATATATATTTAGTATTTCTACATTTTCAGCACAAACTGGCAAATTTTATGTTTTCTCACTTCATTTCCACTTTTGTTTATCTCCTCAAAATCTGAAAATATAAAAAAAAACAAATCCATTTAATTGGAAATTAGTTTTGTAATAGTAGCGCAATATTATTTTTATATTCTTTTGGTGAGTTTTTCTAACTCACAAATTTATTATAATTTGAAAGTGTAGAGAATAGTTTTAAACTGACCTAACTGTACATTAGAATCAGATTTTCCTAGAATAGACCTGAATACAAATATGTGGCAAAGAAGCCAACAACGACCTAGGGATTGGGGCAACAAGTACTAAACTAAACTACATTTTGCTGGAGATCACGTTAAGGCAGGCAGTCGGTGTATTAAGTAGGCTTGTCCAACACCATTCCTTGAGAGTGGACCAGGAATAAGATATGCTTAAACTCTACTGTGATGCCAGCTCTCCAGGACTGGAGAAGTGTTATACTTACAACTAGATGCAAAAAATGATGAAAATTGTATCAACTGTATTCCCAAAATCAATATCTCTGTAGGACAAATAGTTGTTACATTTATCCGTTACATTTTAAGTAATTTATAGGGAAAAAGGGTAGTCACTCAGAATTTAGGGACAGTAAGAATTATTATATCATAGTATGTCCTATCCAGCTAAGAAAAAATTACCATTTCATTAAAGTGGTGACTGTGTCACTGTATCTAGGCTCTGCTGCCCTCTACTGGAGAATGTGTGCTACCTAGTAGCTACCTACCAGTATATTTATACAATCCTGTATGTATATTATGTATATTTATATGTAAAATAAAATCTTGGGACTTTCAATTCTCTTTTTCTTTTTTTTTTTTGCTAAATTAACGGTGCCTATTTGTCTGTTTTTCTATTCATATATATTTTTGTGTCTGAGAGTTATTGGACCATCAGAAAAAAAAAAACTTTATCTATGAGGTTCAGATATTCTGAAACTTCAAAGGTTTCTGAATATTATAGATTATACATAATATATACAAAGAGCCTTGGTATGTGAGCACTTTCCACCTGTATTTGGAAAGTTTACTTTTTTTAATGCAAGAAAATATATATTTTGAAATTCAGTAATCTTATTTGATGTATAGGTTTCATGGACTGCATCTCTCACCTTGAGTCTTTAAAAGGGGCTAATCCAACATTATCGTGACCAAAAAATATCTGTACTCAAGATGGATGAGTGATGAAGGTCACCCTCACCTTGCAGGAATCTTACCGTACATTAACAGTATACTGTAATAAAACATTGCGTGTGTTGGAGTAAAATGTATATTTATTGAGGGTGTCTATTTCAGTTCTTTGAGCTGTGTGTATGCAAATAGTCTATTATGTTTCTTGTTAGTGTGTTAATATATGTTTTTTTTATTTCATATTGCAATGTACATGAGTAGTGTTGATGCTCAGGTATGTAAAGGTGAAGGATAATATTTTCAAACTGAATTTTAATATTACTTTCACATGTAATTTGCAGCATGCTAACACACATAGACATTGCTACTTATATATACCAGATTGTAATATTGAAAAGGATATAGAGTATGTTAGATCTATTGAACTTTTGTTAGTACAGTGGTGTGTTCATTAAAAACACATCTACATGCGAAATTAGATTCGGGAGAGAGATTAAAGAGGCCATGAGTGAGCTAAGTAACTTGGGCCGCTCCTTGTAAGGTTTACTGAAGCAGTAGATGAGCTGTGTTTTCTATGGAGAACTGAGCTTCTCAGTATTCACGTGAATACACTTCTCCATAGAAGCTCATCTACTGCTTCGGTATACCTTACGAAGAGCGGCCCAAGTTACTTAGCTCACTCATGGCCTCTTGACTCCCTCTCCATAATCTAATTTCATAGCCATTATATCCCCTTACAGCCATATAGCCTTATTCTATTGGCTACTTGCAAATGCCTTTGGCTTCGGGTTTTTATAACTGTTTATATGCATTCTATTGATTTAGGAATTCATTAGTGCCAATAAGTAATATTTGCTGAATATATAGTAATATTAAGAGTGATTTTAGGTGTGTTTAAATGTATAAATTGGGCAATAGAATGGGGCCCATAGTGAGTCTTAGCGCAATGATTCTGAACCTTTGTAAAGTCGGGGACCACCTGGCTACCTCCAAAACTTCCATGAACCACTTGAGAACTATACCGTATTGAGCATGTAAAGAAAACAAAAACATGAGTACATGTATATGTCTCCTACAGTTCAAAAGTCCTGTTTCCTACAGAATGTGATCAGTGCTTAAACTGCTGCTATGGATCCTGGGTAGGGACATGCAAATGAGGCTCAAAATGGACCATCTTTTTGCTTCAACCCACATAATATGTGATCCTTTCAGGCATATGTATGCTTCTCTAAGACGGCCTTAAATTAGAGTATAGTGCCAGGAATCGATAGCCATGACACCTGGGGCATTACAATGTGTTACTTCATTTTGCATCAAGATATGTCCCAACTTGACCAACGTGCAGTATATTTGATATCTTGATGCAGCACATCAATCAGGGGCTCAGTCATTTCAAATTACTTATCTGTGCTCACATAGGATCCTGAAAATATTGAGATGGCACCAGTATCTGGATTGCCTTTTGAGAACCATTTATTGAATCCAGACTAATATTAAGACCTTGCTCTAGTCCAGAGTTGTCCATCTTCAATTCTCAAAGGCTGACTGGTTTCATTCGCTATTTTAAGGATACCTTGTTTTAGTCCCGGTGGATCACCAGAAAATCTGATCTAGAACCGGCGTTGGCATGCCTGCTCTTGGCTATTAATATTTCTAGGGATCTGCTGGTTATCTACCAAAGCTCGTTGGAGCTGCCTTTAATATATACAAGATGGTAAACTGTGATATTTCTCTAATATTCATCTGATTTTACAATGATTACAATAAAATACTTTTGAACAACAGATGAGTTCATCAATAATTACTGATACTAATGGAATATTTAAAGTTTTGAGCTTTGCTCATCCCTTCTTACCCTTGAATACCTAGAACTCACTATTGAGAACCCCTCCTCCAATGACTATACTAGGGATATGTGCTGTTGTTGCTTATAATTTTGTTTTTTATGTAGTAATAGGTCCTTCATAAGGTAAATACTTGCAGCCTTATTAAATTGCAATTCGGCCAATTGAATAGGGCTCTGTTTAAGCACATAGCATATTTTTTTACAGAAGTTTTTAGTTAGTGAACTTCTATCCAAAAGCAAGGTCTTCACTAACTAAAAACTTCTGTAAAAAAAATATGCTATGTGCTTAGACAGAGCCCTATTCAATTGGCCAAATTGCAATTTAATAAGGCTGTTAATGTCCTTAACATTGTTCTAGAAAAATATTGTTATTATCAAGTACTATTAGTATTCATGTTTCTTTTATTAATTTATACATTCTCAATTAAATTCAAATCCTGTCCATTTCCCAACTGACAAATAAAAATAAAACAGTTTACAGACAAAGTGTAACCATATGTTTTACAGAAAGGAAGAGATGCACAGATAAATAAAGTAGTAAACTTATATAGGCAGTAATTATTTTTACTTCCGTTTTTGTGAGGTGCCGCCTGCTCTGGATCTTTGCTCCCTTTCACAATTCTAATGAATGTGTCATCGGGTTCATATTCTTTATGTAATCGAGATAGTATCAGTCTTTGTCAGATGCCTCACAGCTGAATCAGAGTCTCCTGCATGAATCTGCAGGGATTTCCAAAAACAATATGATCTATTTATAGAATGTTTACTCCTTACAAATATGTGTTTGCATTTAAACATGTGTCTTGCAGGGGCGGAGTTAAAGAAAGGAGGGCCCTTGTGCCAAAAAAAATAAGTTTTGGCCCCACCTCTGGGGCTTTGTAAAAAAAATGTTTTCACCGGAACCAAATCACTCAGTGATAACTACCCCTGAAAACCTCTTCACATAACAGCAAACCTTCCCAAGACCCTTACCCATTGATGCTCCACCCCCAAGACTCCTTTCCAATATATATATATATATATATATATATATATATATATATATATATACACACACATCACCCCCACACAGCACCCACCCATCTTAGCATCCATACCCACCCAGTCCTTTTCAATAGCCGTCCCCTCTAAGCATCCATCCCCGCACAGCACCCAATCACTCTCAGCACTCTCCTCACATTGCAACCATCCCTATCTCCTTCCTCCCTCACAGAACAACCCCCCCTATACTTTGCTATCATTCAGCCGTTGCTCTTTCACCTCTTCCCTGATACACATAACCAGCATGCTGAACGGCTCCACACTGCCACCTCTCGGAGCTTCAGTACAGATTCTATTAATTAAACAGACACACAGCAATTTCAGAGTGGGGTTGTGTGCAGCCAAGAAAGCACTGGGTGACCCAGGTTGTGCCCATGGGGACTGTGGCAGGTTGGGCCAGGGTGGGAGCACCAGGAAGCCCTACACTACAGAAAAAAATGAAATGCAAAAAAAAAAAAAAACATACACATTGCTGGGCCCCTCCCGAGAGGAGGGCCTTGGTGCACCACACATGCATCACTGGTAGATCCGCCTATGAGTGCATGCTCTTAAGCATAGGAGGGTGAGTCACTAAAAGGGGAAAGATGGTGATGTTATGTAGGAGTGAACCTTATATTGACTAAGATATATTTCACAGCACCAATGACCACCCACATTGCTGCATTCGCTAAAGGTATTATTATCCTAATACACACTCCCACTTCTCGATAGCAACCTTATCGTAGTGAAGGGGCTTTGTTCTTTAATGAAGCTGTGAGCTATACCATGTAGGGTCACCCAAGATGGGCAGGTCATAGCAGCGAGGTCAGACAAATCGCAGTCCCCTGGAGAATAAACTAGCAACCCACTCCAGTATCTTTGCCATGAAAACCTTATGGATAAGCACAACCAGACACGGGATGTGCTATGGTCCATAGGGTTACGGATAGTCGGACTTAACTGAACAATGATATACACACATACATTCAAGATGCACTTCAGAATACACACTTTCCAAATCTTTTGTGCAATAATTATTCTTCAAACGAAAAAATAAGTCTCTGTATTGAAAGCGTAACTCAACAGTGTACATTACAGTTTTTGATCATACTTTGGGGATTTAAAAAAAAAAGGAGAGGCATATATTTAAATTATATCAGACTAGGATATATCTAAAAATAACATTAATCATTCTGATTCTAAAAGAAAAGCCAAATCAGGAATCCGTTATCATGTACATAAATTAAGTAAATAGATAAATGGTGTAGCAGAAATTCTCCTCCACTTGCACTTGAAGCAGCTGATTGGCTATATATATATATATATACATGTGTGGGGTGGGGAGTTTATTAAAGTTCTTGGACATATTTAGCGTTCCCTTGTAGCACTGTCAATCAGGTAGACAAGTCCAGACTGCAGATAAGCTATATTTACTAGCATATGCAGTAGCTATGTGTGTGTGAGTGTGCAGCTGTTGTTATGACGTGGATGGAATATTCAATGGTAAATCTGTTTATGCCCTGGAGATTGTCTCTACACTCTTAGTTTGTATTTACATCATTAAAATGCTGGAAATTTCAGTAGCAAAGGGAATTTTCTAGGAATTACCCATCGAAAACCCTGACTTCTGTTACATATCATTATCACATGAAAATAGATGGGAGTGAGACAACCCGTTTGGTAGTAGATGTAGGTTAAAGGTGGGACACCACTCTATGTGGTTTATATGAATCAGGTATGTGTTTGTAGGTAATCATTTGTGTGTAAGGGTTGAATAATAAGAGCCTCCAGCTGAGGTGCCTCACTCCACCCACTGTCGGAGAAGGAGTTACAGAAAAGTTTGCTTGTGATCATCACCTTCCTTTAATGCACATGTTTTATCAGTATCAGGGATAGATTTAGATGTGCTTGAGGTGCATCTGACCCCATTCTTGACCATCCCTACCCAATTGTACCAATGACCATTTTTTTACAGTAAACGCTAGCATGTAAGAGCCTGCTATTGTTCTGCCACACTAAACATAACTGTTTACTTAGTAAATATATATAGTGGATTCTCGATTAATCAGAACTCAAGCAACCAGACTTTTTTTTTTTTTAATACTGTACTTTAAATAAAAAATTAAATTTTACCGGGCTCAACAAATGCCAGGAGCCAGATTGTCATGCCACAAAATGCTTCCAGGCACCTAGATGTCATCCACTGTATGTCTCTGCGATTCAATGTTACCTGGAAGCAGACAGGCATGAGTGACTGAGCCAGCGCAGTGTTGGCAATACATTACCCGGGCTCAGTACTGCACCCTCCAGCCCAACGTACCTGTGTGTAAGTGAGGAGTGAAAGCTGCTGCTGCTAGAACAGCCCTCACTGACAAATATACTTAGCAGATGTGCAGCTAAACTAGGCCTATTTTAATAGTAACTCTCAAGCAATCAGAAACTACATTTATCCGGCATCTACCAATCCCTGTATGTCTACTATATATGCCTATTTTGCATCTAGCTCCACAAACTTTAGAACCCTGATAGCTCCATAAATGACACATTCTGAAACTCATTTCCAGCCTCTCAATCAGCACCACACAGGGGGTGGAGGGAAGTACCTCAGATAGAGGTTTTCACACTAAATTTCATAAGTATTTTTCTTACTTAATCTTTATTTTACAAGCCTTGCATATGCGTTCAATTATTTATTAATGCATAACTGTTTTATAGAAATCTACTTGCAGAATCATTACATTGGCCCTTTTGGTGTAACTTTTTATTGCCAATGAATGGAATCTGCTTCATTCTGAAGCCAAAATGTTCAAACAGCCTTCTCTAGAGAGATGCTATTCTGTAAAAAAAACAAGCAAACATTTTCTTTGAGTGTTTATGTTATGTATCCAGACATAAAGAGAAGGTTTCACTGTGGTTGCTTCTGCATTTTCTCATGTTTTGTCACATTTTCTTCTTATTCTTATATAGCTTTGCAAAACATGTGACTATATTAATTTATTGTTTTCATTATTTGCGGATCGGGACATTTTCTTGAATAAAGAACTAAAGTAATTGAAGATTGATCAGTCCAGGAAATTAGTCTGCAAGGTGGCAGGCTTTTGAACATGATAAAGTACACCGTGGTCCCTCCCAGCACTTGTGGTATAGTGAGTAATATGGCTCTGCTGCATAGTTGTGTGCCCAGTGTATTGTACATCTGGTTTCTGCCCCCTCCTAACCACCCAGAGGTAGGGAGACTGGAGTACATAAAGAATGCTGTATTAGTATATTGTTTTGACCTATACAGTTCAGTTTACAATAAGATTCTATGTTATTTAGATAATAAAACATAAATTGTAAAATTACTTGGGATGTGATCTTGAAACATTACTGATGATGCTTAAAGGTATGTATTCGTTTCCTGGGTTTTAAATGTTTGGTAAGAAACAGGCAGTGATTATTATAAAAATGTGTGTTATATAGATAAGTTCGGTTTACTTGCACAGTTAAATGCAGGAGAGTAAAATCAGCTTTGCACATCCACAGGGAGCTTACATAACCAAATACACACAGGAAAGCTGCCAGATACAGAGTTTGACCTATCTGGTAGAGACCAAAGGAAGTACTGCTGCTGGATGTAATCACATGTTGGGTGGGGTCTGAGCTCACAGCTGAATCGGAGCACAAGGAGAGAGAGAGATACATATCCCAGGAAGCTTTGCAACACATGAACACTAGAATTTAATACAAATGTTTCAGCTAACCTCTGCTTTCTTGATTGGGCCAAAATGAATAATTAATTTTATGCTAATCTTAGCAGGGATTTTCAGGGGTGTCAACTAACAAAAGCTGCAGCTTGCAAACTGAAAATATTTAGCAAACATCACGGAGAGTTTGTAAATGTTTATTTTGGTATTTTTTCATGCAAAAAACAATGTTTGCATGCACTACTGATTCTTCTCTATCAGATGCATTAATAATTCAGGAAACTTAGATATGCATTTAATGATTATGTTTTTATTGATTCTTTTTTTCCAGCTATTTTTTTTACTCCCAACACCAGTTTTTACCATAAAAATCCATATTTTAGTACAATGTGATTGTAAGATATAACATTTAATTATAAAGTGCCAACAATTTCTGCAATGGCACACAAGCCGTAAATGTTGAGTTTCAAATACCTTGGGCCTGATATATAAGAGGGAGAACTGTTGGATTATCTCACAACTGTAATCATAAGAACTTGATTCAATATGTACAGGACCTCCAGCTGATGTATCTTTTGTACATATGCCCACCCAGGTACTAGAGGAACATGGCCCACTGATTGATTATGGTCTAGACAAGAGGATGTGATGAGGGATATTTAGTCAGAGAATAAGGAAAGCAAATGTGGTGGGCCACAGGCTGAGTCAAGGTTATTGATGTATGATCAAGTTGGGAGGCCAGTGGTATTAAGAGGAATTGAAGAATTATCTCATCTAAAAAACATCTGAGTCAGTTTGGACAATGGTTTAGGATATCTACCCAGTGGAGATTAAAGGGAAGCTGTTCAACGTCAGCAACAGAGATTAAAGGGAGAAACATAAAAGCTGAAATCAGTGTTGTAGAAAGGAAACCATTGTGAAAAGTTCTTATGAGTAGCAGAATATTCAGTTATTAAAAACTAGCTAAAGGTAAATGCCATAGAGATGGGAAGTGGGTGCTGTTATGGATGGGTGCTATTCCAACATGCCTTGCTAAATAGTATAACCTGTAAAGAGTTCTCTGTAACTAAACATAATGTTGACATGTGGAGAGGGTTTTTTCTCAGCAGTAATAAAGTTCTCACTTTAGTGAATATAACCCATTGTCTCACCTTCCCTTCCCCCAGCTTCATTATGGTGTGTCATTGCACCCAGACAGTCACCTTTCAGCCGGAGTTGTTTGTCTGAGCAAACAAAGCATTATGATCTGTGTTTCAGACAAAAATACTGTGGGGGAGGACATGTTAAGATATAGATAAGACAGAGCTGAAGGTCAGACTGTATATAAGGAAAACACTTTATAACTTTTAAGGAACCACTATAAAGCACTATTCAGCTATTTAAAAAAAGCAATATTAATTATTACATTTAGTTCACACATCAGCTTGTAAACTTACAGTTTAGCTGCCAGTCTCCACTCCTAATAAGGTCAACCGTGACTGGGAGGCTATTCTGAATGAACAGACACAGGGCCTCATTCAAATGCAATTTGGACAATTGAATAGGGCTCTATATAAGCACAGATCATATTATTTTGTGTGTTTCACTAGTGCAACTGAGGTCCCGAGGGAGAAGTGCTGTACAGCCATCCCACTCATCTGTCAAAGGCTCTTTCCACTTAAGGTGGACTACTACAGTTACCTTTCCAACATCATAGTTGGGGACCTGGGGAAAGGGGGGGGGGATCATAATGGCCAACCCCCCAGGCCCCCTCATTATAATCTTCTACCCCCCAGGTCCCCCATTATGATCTCCTACCCCCAACCCCCCCCCCCTAGGTCCCCCATTATGACCCCCCCCCCCCCCAATGGTCCCACATTATGATCTCCTATAACACTCTTTCTGCTTGTATATCATTGTTGGAAAGGTAACAGTAGTAATCCACCTTAAGTGGACAGAGCCTTTGACAGATGAGTGGGAGGGTTGTACAGCACTTCTCCCTCGGGACCTCAGTTGCGCTAGTGAAACACGCAATATCCAACTTCTATCCAAAAGCAAGGTCTTCACTAACTAAAAACATCTGTAAATAAAATATGCTCCATGCTTACATAGAGCCCTATTCATTTGGCCAAATTGCAATTGAATGAGGCCCACAGATTTTTTTTTACCCTTGCTAAAGTAAACTAGCCAATGAAAAGTGTCTGCACAGCCCTAAACCTGTGTCTGACCTCCCAGAGTTGCTAGCAAGTTGCTTAAATAGAGTCTGGGAATTTGTAGCCTTGTTAAGTTGCAATTTGGCAAATTGACAAGGGCTCTATTTAAGCACAGAGCAAATTTTTTTTTACAGAAGTTTTTAGTTAGTGAAGACCTTGCTTTTGGATAGAAGTTCACTAACTAAAAACCTTTGTAAAAAAAAATATGCTCTGTGCTTAAATAGAGCCCTATTCAATTTACTGAATCGCAATTTAATAAGGCTGTTGAGGTTTAAATGTAAGTTAAATATTGAATATTGTTTTTCTAAATTATTGAAAAGGAATTTTATTAATGATCAATGCTTAATTAAATATGTAGCTCTTTTTGTTTGAACATTACAGTAATCCTTTAATATGAATTAATCTCTTAAACTGCACACTAAAGCCACATTATCCTTCTTAGTATTGTAGGTGTTACCCAGGATCATTAGAACCAAGAGCTTAAATTATAAACTGCTTAGAGTGAAGCAGTTACTGACAGCGCTTTTATACTTACCAGAAGCTGGTTTTGTTGTCTAACCTCTTTACTGCAAGCATCTAACCTCAATGAAACCTCATGAGAAGTGGGAATATACCATCTCTTGTCACTCACCTTGGCTTTCAGTAAAGCTCATAACATTGTTTTTGGGTAATGAGCATTGTGATGTTCAGTACAAATGTAAGAGCCTCCCCCCCCCCCCCCCCCCCCCGCCCTCACACACACACATCTACTTCACACCCCTATCTTCACCCCCACCACCCCATTGCCTGCTTCAGAATAAATAAAGTCCATTGCTCTCATTTCACAACGTTTCTATTGTCCATGTCTTTCTACCTCTCTCATTTAATTTCCCCTTTTTATTTATCTTGTTTCACCCGTATGTCATTACCTAACTTATATGATGCCCCTCATTCTTTGCTTATTCTTCCCTTCCATTATCCCTATTTAATATCTTTGTCATTTATTTCAGTTCAAGAACAAAAGGCAAATGGAATGGCAGAGCCTGCACAGAGCTATAGTAGAGTGTGCTACATATCCTTAGAAAACAATTTGAACGGAGATAATACCATTTAATGGTAGGGTTGGTTTCCTACTAAATAAACCATTAAAATGAATCATTTCAACTCAAATGGTTTATTACAAGTTACCTATTTCTGCATAACCTTGTGCAGTGTGTGCTTTCATATATAAGGTACCTTCTTAAGTTTAATGTCAAATTGCCTCTGTTTCAAACTCTATTTCATTAACAGGTCACATATACCTATATGGCTTGTGTCCAGGGGTGGATCTACCAGTGATGCAGGTGGTGCTGTGCACCAGGAACCTCCGCTGAGTGGGGGCAGAGCTGTGTATTTTATTTTTGCATTTTTTTTCTGTAGTGTAGGGGCCCATACACTGGCCCAACCCACCATACCCCCTGGGACCCCCTGTGTCTCCTTGGATGCACCCTCCCCCCTGAAATTGGTGTGTGCCTGTTTAAATAAGAGCATTTCTACTGAAGCTCCAATAGGTGGCAGTGTGGAGCCATTTGGGAAGCTGGGGATGTGTAACAGGGAAGAGGTGAGAGAGAAATGGCTGCAAAGTGACAGCAAAGTACAGGGGGAATGGGTTCTGTGAAGGAGGAAAGAAAGGAGATAGTGATGGGTACTATGTGAGGTGGGGGCTGAGAAGGCTTGGATGCGGTGTGGCGGTGCATGCTGAGAGGGGATGGGTGCTGACAAGGACTGGGTGGGGATAGATTATAAGGGATGGGTGCTGTGAAATATATTGGAAAGGGGTCTTGGGGTGGAGCAGCAATGGTTAATGATCTTGCAAAGTTTTGCTGTTATGGGAATAGGTCTTCAGGAGGGGAGCAGTTATGGAAAGGGGTCTAGGAGAGGAGCACTAAGGGATTTGGTTCCTGGGGGCCAGTGCAAAGAATTTTTTACAATCCAGGGCCCTCCATTCTCTAGCTCCGCCACTGCCTGTGTCCTCTTGAATTGGTCTTAGTAATGTAACCCTAATGCATGTCATCATGAGTAAGAAAATAAACTTTTATGTATCAAGACAGTCTTCCAGTAAATACAAAAGCTGTTTACTGGTTTAAAACTTTTTGGAAGACTTGTTGCCCTATTATATTCCTTCAACGTTGAAAACCGTAGCCCGCAACGTAGCACTTATGGCAATTAAATTGTCCCTGTAAAGCAAGCTGCTGCCGATCTGCGGGATATGAGCAAAAAAATCCTATTTGACGTGGAATGTGGAACTTCGAGCCCTGCAAATCCTTTGTTCTGTCAAGCCCGTAACTGCTACGTTACCATCTCACTATTAAATTGCAACAATCTCACTGGCGTACAAGCCAGTAACCCACAAATGGAACCAAAAAGCCTAAGGGTACTAGAGAGGACCCACTAGTGTGTTAAAGTCCAATCCGTAGCACTGTAAATACAAATATACACACACTACTGTACTTATAATTAAAGGGAAAGTGATGTTAGGTATTAGAATTAATAGCACAACATTCTCAAGCTTGCAAATCTGCAATATAAAATACTTTATTTTCACTTTAATTTCCGTGTTATATTGATCCCGGCAATCAATGTGTTAATACATATAATGGAACTCGCATGGAATAGAATATCATACTTACAGTTTTATCAATATTGCATTATTTCTGAAATGTGGGTCCGATCGAAACTCGTAAACGAAGCTTGTAAGACTTTGAAATACCACCTCCATTTTTCAGTGATGTAATTATGACGATCTCTGTTGCCATTGGCTCCATCTAAACCCGCAACTATGTGTTTGACTAATTGATCATATTCACGGCCGCGCATCCAACGTGCGACAAATGGTTTACGAGTTTGCGTCTCAAGCCATAACTCGTGCCCTGCTCAAATATTATTGCTCTGTAACTAGGCCAAATTTCAAGCCTGCAGCCGTTGCGGGTCTCACGTTGCACTATTGGAATGTAATAGGGCTATTGGTATCATTTGTATTTAAAAAAAAAAGGAAAAGGCTCCAGGCCACTGTGAAAAAATATAAAAAAAAAAAATATCAGTATTTAATTGTGTATAACTATGTATTTAGCTGTTGCATGATTCCTGTTTTTCTTGATGTGATTTCCTGTATTTTTTACATAGTTTCTTCTAAAATCTCAAATTGTATTTACTGTAAACTGTACAATACAGAGACTTATATGTAAATTAGGGTTGCTGATTTAGAAAGAACAGAACGTGTACAGCACACAAAAAATGTATTTCTTTGCAAAAATAAATTCAACATTGTGACAAGAAAAGCAATGATCGTGCCAGTGTGTTCCAGGTTCTCACTTTTTAAATAATTATGAAGAAACCTTAAACATTTGTTGCCCCTTTGTTGCTTGAAGTGCTTTGTAAGGAGGCCCTCTGAAACAGCTACAGCGTCATCTGTCACATTATCATGGTTTTATTGATGCTACAATTATACAAATGAGATGACAGAATATTAGACAAAACAGGACGTAACATAAAAGATTAGTGAGTTATAAACTAATTTTATTCGTAGGCCATAGACCATTAAGCAGCATGAAACCATCACATGCATCCCATGTGCCCCCCCCCATGTTCTCTACCATAAGACACAGTGTCCCCTATTCAATTCCAAGCCCGTAATTACCTTCACACTGCCAGTATGTCTGCAGTTTAAAAATTTGGTGTAGTTACAAATGTATTGTCTCAAGCCCGCAAGTCCAGACTCACAGCCCTAACACACAAACCATGAATCCGTATGTAGCATTTCAGGGCGTGATCATGATCAAGTGAGTCAATAGTAAATGAGACCGTCATCATGACGTCAGTAAAACATGGAGCCTAAATCAATTTGGGGCTCTCAACCCGATCGCAGACAGCCAAATGCCTGCAATTGAGTTGCTCTACTTTGCGATGCTATTCAATTGGTGAACATTGGGAACCATTGCTGTCGGATTGCATTTGTGGCCTTGAACATGTTACGGGAGCTTGTCGGCTTGAACATGTTACCCGTAACTCCCGATGCAGAAGCAGCCGATGGAAACAGAGATCGTCATCATGACCAACCTCCAAGCCCGTAACTCGTAAATGAAGGCCATAGGACTTTGAAATCCAACATATATTTTTTAAAGACCTACGGGCTTCAACCTCCAAGCCCATAGGACTGTGAAAAATGGAGGTAGGATTTCACAGTCCTACAAGCTTGGAGGTTTAAGCCTGTAGGACTTCACATTGATTGCCATGATCGATATTACATGGAAATTGAACATAAAATAAAGTATTGGAGAATGTTGTGTTATTAATTCTAAGACCTAACATCACTTTCACTCTTAATAAAAGTACAGTATTGCTTTTTTATTTGCTTTTTAAGTGCTCCAATTTGTCTTTAAGTACTTTGCGAGACCT
Organism: Discoglossus pictus; assembly: GCA_027410445.1. Lineage (NCBI taxonomy): Eukaryota > Metazoa > Chordata > Amphibia > Anura > Alytidae > Discoglossus > Discoglossus pictus. The sequence continues at coordinate 196,592,868 of CM050169.1, forward strand.
CCTTGGTACCAGTAACTTGTGGTTAGATATTTGCCATTTGCAGGCTTGACGGAGTGGTTAGTGAGGGGGAATCGGTGCAATTGAATAGAGATTTGCGATTTTAGCGTCCGGGACTCTTGTGGCCGTAAAAAGATCAAAGGCTTTGACGGCATTAACTTGCGATTTTACAAATCTCAATGAATCGCTGCTTGGAGCCAGTAACTCGATTGAAGTCAATTGAATAGCAAAATAAAAAACCTCCACTTGTGAGCCCGGATCTCCCAAACGGCTCAATTGAAAGAGGGTCATAGAGTTTAAACTACAATCAATTAGTATTTAGAAGTCCAAAATCGCAATCCAGAAATGTAGAAATCAATAAAATATGCGGGTTCCATGATATGTAATAACTCCTTGATTCCCGGGATACATATAATACAGAAATAAAACATTACATTTTTTTTTTTATTGCAGATTTCCGAAATTGAGACTGTTGTGCAATTAATTCTAATGCCTTTCATTGCATTCCCAGTATTTTTAAGTACAGTAGTGTGTTTATATTTGCTTTTACAGTGTTACGAACAGGTGTTTAACCCACTTGCAAGTCCTATCTAGTACTCATATTTATGGGTTGGAAGGCAATTGCGTGCTTGTTAAATTGTTGTAATTAAATATGGATTTTGAGTCTTTATCGCAGGTAGCATTTATGGGCTTGAAACATCAAAGGAGGAGATAGGATGAAGTTACATTTTTGACAACCGCAGTGATTTTGAGCCTGTAACTCACAATTGGATTGCGAGTAACTAAAAGTAGGCAATTAAATCTCAGTGACATTTATGGGCTCAAGTAATTGCGAGTTGGACAACTGAATAAGGTCCAGAGTATTTTCTCCCTATTAAATTAAATATATTTCTCTCTCTTGCCCCACAAAACACTTTTCCTCACTGTTTATTCTTCTTTCACCAATGAATTCCCCTCACAGTCTTCCACAGCAGATATTACTGTATTTTCAATGCCTCAAGCAAAATACATACCTTTTGGGCAGCCCTTTTGCAATAGGTTGTCCATCATTACCTTAGATACTGACTGACCACAATGTCTCAAATACCATATAGTGATTTATACAAGATAAACCTTTGATCCCTTCAGTTTGGGTATCAAATTTGTTATGGTTCATTGCACCATTTAGAGGAACATGTGGCTAGATTTACCAATGTGCTCCTATAGCAGTACCATATTCACGGTATTCATTATAAGACCACTATAGATTGGCAAATACTTTATATGTTTCTGAAGTTTGTAACCAATTAGCAGCTGTATAAGCTAAAGCAAAAAAGTTTAAGTAACATTTTTATATTAGTATACACTACATGTTCCTGTGGGATGTCAGGTTTGTGCCTTCTACGCTTTCTGCTGGCTTGGAGACTGAGTGGGAATATTCTTCTTATTTTTATTACTTATTTAAGAGTGGTAGAAGAGGAGGAAGATTTTTTTTTTATTGACTTGTGGATTCAGATAGGATTCTAGTACTGGGCACCACCCTCCCATAGACTCGGTAGAGGCAATTGCAAGTATACTTGCAACCCTTACTTGCCCTCCTTTATAACAATCCCCTTGGGCCTTAAAAAGAAAGTAGGGCTGTCATGGCAGCTTCTATGCACTAGCAGATTCTGGTGACATTAAGATTTTTATTTTCTGAAAACACTTCCCTGTATGTGATTTATATAGCTACTAATTGTGTTATTTTGTTGCATTCTTCACAAATATGAAGTGTGAAGCATTTGCTAATCTTTAGTGGTCTAGAGGACCTCTTTAATTCTTCACTTGGTTTCTTAATTTGCTACTATGTTACTTCCAATGAGCATGTTGGCCTGTGCATTTGCTACAGAGCATGAATGAAGCTGAGAACTTCAGCAAAACTTCTGATAAATGTAACAATTCTTATGAAATAAGCAGTTGATGAGAAATAAAAACAATTACATTCTTTAAATATACTGAAAGGGATATGTCAATTTGCTGGATTATGAGTGCATCTGATAGAGGAGAATTAGTAATGTATGCAAACATTTTGTTTGCATGGAAAAATCCCGAAATAAACATTTAAATACTTATTCAGACAGTTGGAAATCAGGGTTAACACCCTCCAAACCGAGGTTAAATTAACATTGAATTTAAAAGGATTTATTTTGTCCAATCAGGTTAGCTGAAATGTTTGAATTAACTCTGGAGTTTCTGTTTGTTATGCAAAGGAGCCTGGGATATGTAGTGTATCACTGATATATGCTATGTATTGCTGCTGACATACAGACAGGAAGCTGCAAGGAGATTGGCAGCAAGCACCAGCAGGTAAATAGTGGGTTCATATTGCTCCACTGATGCTGCATCCTGAATGGGGGGGGGGGGGGGGTCGGGGTCAGATGCCTGTGTAGACACCGCTTGGGAGTGTCAAAATAATTATTAGAGGGATTTTTAGATATTATCAAAATACAATGTTTTATGTGATGTGCTGCATGCATAACGGCTGCTTTTTGCCTATAGAGTGCAGAAATGTATTAATCCAAGAAACTTTCATATCCCTTTAAGTGAACATATTAGGCAATATTTAAAACTCTCTACAGCACATTATATAAATATAAACGGAAAATAACAGTAGGAAGTAGAACAAATTACAGTGATACACAAACAAGGCTAAATGTACGTTCTATCTCCACCCAATGAGTAACTCTTACACTGGACACCAAGAATGTGCACTTATTGTTTATGGATGTTATGAAACTCCAGTATCTAGTTGGCTGGAAGACTGGCCATTTGTGGGTAAATTACATGGGGATACAATATTACCACAATTAATAGGACAATAGCTATGTAAAAAGATGATGATGCCCAGCTTGTATGAGTAATTCAGCAATAGTTTCTATAACTGCAATCTCTCTTTAAAGGGACACAGCAATTATGCTAAAAATGAAGACTTTGCCTATATAGATTTTTCTTTGTGATTGGTTGTCATTTATAAAATGTGTTAGATAATTGTTCTTTAATGTTGTTTTTAGTCAGAAATTACTATGCAAGACCCCCTTACATAGTAGAGTTTTAATTCATTAGATGATTAATTAACTCTCATTGTAGTGTGGTAAGCAGTAAGAGCATGTCCTATTGGTATAAATAATAATACAGTAGACTCTCAGTTATCTGGCACCCACAGGGATTGGTAGATGCCGGATAAACGTAATTTCTGGTAGCTTGAGAGTCACTATTAAAAGAGGCCTAAATTAGCTGCACATGGGATGCTCTGCTAAGTTTTTTTGTCAGTGAGGGCTGTTCTAGCAGCAGCAGCTTTCACTCCTCACTTACACACAGGTACGTTCGGCTGGAGAGGGATGTAACGCCAACAGAGACGTACAGTGGATGAAATCTAGGTGCCTGCAAGCATTTTATGGCATGACAACCTGGCTCCTGGCATTTGTTGAGCTCTGTAAAATTACTTTTTTATTTAAAGTACAGTATTCAATTTTTTTTCTGGTTGCTTGAGAGTTATGCTTAACTGAGAGTTTACTGTAATAATAGTTATGCTCTCTAATTTTGGGCTAATACTTCTTACCCTGGTTGCAGGGATAGTATACATTCCTACAATGCCTTGTCCTGACTCCTTATTTAGACCAGAGTGGTATAATTCCAATATTTGAAAACTAGTATCATTTTCATATTTTATGTGAGTACAGGTGGGTCAAGCTGTGGATAAATCATTTTTATTTGACCACTCAGGAATTCTGAAAATCTGACCTGGGCTGGAGTTGAACAAGTTTATTTTAGCCACAAACTGGCACACACAGCCTCATAATCATAAGGAGAAATTTCCTCGGCCTTATTGGTCTCAAACACAAACACAAATTTTTTTGCCAAAAATTTACATACATAGCCTCATAATGACAAGAAGCAATTACCCCTGCCAGCCGACCTCACTTCACATTTACAGAAAAGTCTTCATCCCAAAAATAAGTGACGAAATATTATTATTATTATTATTATTGTTTATTTATAACGCGCCAACATATTCCGTAGCGCTGTACATAAGATACGTTCAAAACAAGGATACATACAAATTAACAAATAGCATATGTATTTGCTGCCCCCAACTCACTCAGCTTGTGACTTCACTATTTTATCTAAGCCAGAAAAGTTGCTCAAAACCAGTGGGACCTGTTTAAAGTTATGATGGCAAACCCTGCCAGTGACACCTAAATGCTCACTTCCTGCCACCTCTAATCTCTTGTTTCTATTCTGGATATGCAGATGCCAGCTTCAATTAAAAGGTGCCTCGTCACGGTTATTTAAATGACGTAAACCTTAATAGGTAAGCAATATCCCAGCAGACAAAACCAGCAAATAAAACTCTTTTTTTAAGATTAATTAATTTATTAAATCTGAAATATAGAATATTATAGAAGAAGATATATCATTTAAATACAATAACAGTCAGAAGAACTATCAGTGCCTTATGGGTATAACAGCAATTTAATGTTCATATTGTCATTATCTGTTATAGTATTATAAAATCAGCATATGGAAAATCTAGACCCAGCTACTTTGTCTTTGCATTATCTCATACAATGCCCTGTGCATTAGGGGATAATGGGATCTGATAAAATCACACCTAGGGGTGGACATATCAAACTGCTGCCTACAATAAACTTGCATTTAAATGTGCTCTTTGTACCTGCAGTCCAACAAAAAACAAAGCATGTCTCTTGAAATCACTGGCAATAATTGTTAATTACTCAGCCTAACCTGTCTTCAGAGTAATTGATGTGCAACATACAAACATTGGGCATACTCTGTGGGGACTGAAGCTGTCCAAGAGCCTCATTCAATTGAGGCATTGTAAGTTAGTTAATGTTGGACTTACATTTGCGGGCCTGCTGCGGGCCCGAGTTAAGGTGCTATTCAATTGGCCAGGCCCGCAAGTTAGGGACAGATTGCGAAAATCTGAAACCATTGCCGTCGGAAATAGCATTTGCGGGCTTGGAAGCAAACCCGTAACTCCCGATGCAGAAACAGCCTATGGAAACAGAGATCGTCATCATGACCAACCTCCAAGCCCGTAACTCATACGTGAAGGCCGTAGGGCTTTGACATCCAACCTCCATTTTCAAAGTCCTACGGGCTTCAACCTCCAAAATGTAGGTTGGATTTTCAAAGCCCATAGGACTTAACATTGATTGCCGTGATCAATATAACACGAAAACTGAACATGAAATAAAGTATTGGAGAATGTTGTGCTATTAATTATAAGACCTAACATCACTTTCACTTTTAATAGAAGTACAGTATTGCTTTTTTATTTGTTGCGATTTGTCATTAAGCACTTTGCGAGACCTTCTTGGTACCAGTAACTTGTTGTTAGGTATTTGCCATTTGCGGCTTGACAAAGTGGTTAGAGAGGGAGAATCAGAGCTATTAAATAGCGATTTGCGATTTTAGCATTCGGGACTCTTGCGGCCACAAAGGATCAAAGGCTTGGAGGGCATTAACTTGCGATTTTACAAATCGCAATGGATCGCAGCTCGCAGCACGTAACTCGATCAGAGCCCACAAACTTTCTCCTGAAAGCCTCAATTGAATGAGGCTCCAAGTCTTTTGTTTTTGCACATGGCTTACTCTGCAGATGATAGAGTCAGAGACACAGGGGTTATCAGCAATTATCGGCAATGATATCTAATTACCAAGAGATATAATGTTTTGCTTTATGGGTGGACCGAATTTACTTTAGGAAAATGCATTTTTGAATAACATTCAATTTGTATTTGTTATTACCTATAGTTTTAAAATACACCATATCCGGAATCTCTCTTGTGTCAAAATCTTATATATTGTTTACCTCTATACATTAGTTTTGTTTACTAGAATAACTTACAAAGAATTTAGCAAGTACCCTTTACAGATCAATATGTGTTTATATGATCCCTTCTTAGTCCCAAATTGTGTGTTTTTAGAAACTGTACCCAGGACTGTTCATCATATTCCAGGTAAAATCATAAAAATAATTTAGTGGCAACATATGGTGTATTCACGTAAGAATGTGACTGCATACATACACAATGGATTATATAAATGTTACAGCATAACCTGATACAAGTAATGTCTTAGAAATTATGATAAAACCGAGAACAAATATTAGTCATAGGATATCTCAATGAGTAAACAGAGACTGTTCAGTTGATAGTTACAGGATTAATAACAATAGGGATTAGCTGATTAGAATGATGTAATACAAATGTTTTTATAAAAATAAAGTGAAAACATTCAAATATATGTGAAAATACAGAATATGACCCTTCACTTTTCAAGCCCTTACATCGGAAACACATTTCAGGATTGGGGAAAATTATCAATTTACCAAGCCTGCAAAGGGTTTTACACCCGTAAATGCAAACAGGAGCACAGAAAAAGGAGAGGGGAAAAGAGACACAGGGGTGAGAAAGAGGGGGAAAGAGATATAAGGGGAAAAAACCCAGGGGAGGGAGAGGGGGGAAAGAGACACAGGAGGTAGAGGGGGGAAAGAGACACAGGGGTGAGAGAGTGGGGAGAGGCTCCAATGAACACCGAAGGTGCTCATCGCGAGGCCTGGAAAGTAGAGGGAGAGGAGGCTCGCAATGAGCGCCAAAGGCGCTCATTGTAAGGCCCATGAAGAACTCAGAAGGCGCTCATCGCGAGGCCCGCAAGTTAGAGGGGGGAGAGCCTCGTATTGTGTGGCAAATAGCATTGCGAGTCTTCAAATTTTTCTACTAAAATTCCCACTGTGTAAATTCATCATAAACATGAGCTGAATGGATCTGGTGAAAACAGTGCAATGGACTTCATGCACACCACACTGTTGTGATATATTTCTCCATGCCATGATACATGGGTGTAGGACCTGGGGGGGGGAATTATGCTTGTATGTATGTATAAGTAAGCTATTTTAAGGCTTGTGTATGCAATGAGTTGTATCACCCCTAGAATTATTCTGGCTCCTACACCCTGGCCATGACATAGGTCTGTTGACACCTGGTTAAGGGATTTCTCTATAATGATACTTGGAGAAACTTCTTGTGGTTTGACTTTGCCTGTTATAAGAGTGAGGGCCAAAAATGCAACTATCTCAACTAGACGTAGAAAATAGCCAGGATGTGTAACTTGGCGCTGTGAGATAGGATTTCTTTATCTAGGAACAGTTTGACCAGTAGAAATATGCATGTGATAACTGTGGGGGCAACCCCCTTATCAGATTTATAGGATATTTCCAGATGCAGCTCCCTAAATTTCTTCTTTCCTTCATTAGGAAAATAGCTAAATGCAATGATAATAAATGTTCTACATTCAATGTGTTCTAAGCCAAAATGAAAATGTGGATTATCATTAGGTACTCTTTAAGTTTCTCACATCCTATATGTCACTGGACACTGCAAAAAGCTTTTATTATAGCATTTATTTTTTAAACTGAACAATGTCACTTACACTACGTGAAACTTCATTCTTTTGATATATAACACTGCTATAAACAATTCCTATAATTATTTATTTATTTACATTTGTATATAACACCATTATTCAATGAGCTTTTTCATAGTTATAAAATTGTATTATTATTAGTATTGGTACATCATTGTTTTGTAGTACATTTGCAGAAAAACATAATATAGAGCAGGAATCCCCAACACCCGCGCTGTGGACCAACACTGGTCCGCGGCCACTGTTCAGCCGGGCCGTGTGAAGGAGGGGAGTATTGTTCAGACCTCTCCTGATCATCTCTCCCGCCTGATTCTCCCCTTTAACCCCCTCTGATCCTCCCCTTGGCCCCCTTTAGACCCCCCACTCCTGATCCCTCCCATTGGCACTTCCTACCGCACCAGCAACACACCCCCGAACTGCATCTCGCCTGCCGGCGCATCCCGAAGTATGCCTTAAAAGGGCCAAAGCATGACCTCAGATACTCATAAAGACAATTTAGTGGATTTGGGGCCAGTATATGATAAGAAAGCGTAATGTAGAGCATGAATACTTACCAATAAGAAAGCCTAATGTAGCGCAGGAAAACTTACAATGAGGAATCATGGCTCTACAGCAATGGGGATGCCCTTACGGACAAGGGAAATGAGACAGAAACAGCATAGCAGGAAATCTAACGCATTAACATAGCAAGGTCAAGGAAAGCAGCAAATCTGACATATTAACATTGCAAGGTTATGGAGAGACATTTAACAGAAATGTCATTGCAGACAGGAGAGGGCAAAAGGCAGCAATAAGCAGAAAGCTTAACCTGGGAAAATGGTGATGAGAAGCCAGTGTTAGTAATGCCCTTGTAGACAGGAACAGGCCCAGAGAGCCGCAATGAGCAGATAGTTTACCTTGTAACATAGTAATGTAAGGAGAAAGCCAGTGACAGTAACATCCTTGCAAATAGGAAAAGGGCCAAAATGGCAATAATAGGCTTGCAGACATGTAGCAAAGTAAATCAGAACCTGTAACAGTGAGAGAGATGAAAAGCATCCTGCATGCATGATCCCAGAAAAGGACTGACTGCGAGGCCCCAACAGGAAGTGCTTATAAGGTCAGAGGGGCCACCAGAGGGGGGCCCAAATTTATTTTTTTGCACCGGTGCCCTCCATTGACTAGCACCGCCACTGCTGTGCATGACACGTGGGCCATGATTTTTTTTTCTTCAATGGAAACGGTCCCCGGTGCCAAAAAGGTTGGGGACCACTGATATAGAGCATATAGTGAGGCTTGGGTTTGTTGCTGAAAGTGTAAAATGGTCACAGGCAAGTTTAGGGACATGGACACAATAGGTCAAGCTAAGGTATCAAGAAGGGACGAGAGAAATTATTTCCAAAGATTGGAAAGAAGAAGGATGGGGATTCTCAGCGAGATGCAGAATGCATGCAGGTTTGTGAAGTGGCAATTTATTCCAGTGGAGAGCTGGAAGGAAGAAAGGTGTGGAACTGGACACATATTGGGAAAGAGACTGAGTGTAGAGAGGGATTCGGATTGCAGGGAGGAATGTGGAACATAGAGGTAGATTAGCGAGGAAAGATATGAGGGGCAAGGGCATGGAGCATATGTAGACAAGGGTTAGGAACGTGTAAAAACAACAGTAATAGACAGGAAGCCACTTGAGCTGGTAAAAGAGGATGGATGTGTGGTTATGTGGGGAAGGTTGAATATTAGACATGCTGAGAAATTTTGGATTTGTTGGAGTTGGGTGAATACATGGGCTGGGAGAGCAATGAGGAGTGAGGTGCAGCATCCTGGTAAATTAAAATAAGGGTTACATGTTCAAAATCCATTATTTATTATGCAAATGCTGTAATTCTATAGTATATTAGACTTATTTTAATACATTGTGATATGAATCTGCACTGGGTGTCTACAAAGTCATAATGTCCTACTGAGGCTGGTACAAGAAAGTGTCAATATTTTGCACTTCACTGTTGAGGCAAATATAAGCTGGTGATATCTTATGCACCCTGAAAGACTTTAGCTTCTACAGCGTGCATATGGATGGTCTTCCATGGTCTTGTTTTGTTCAAGTGTCTCTTTATTAAATCTGTTCAGATATAGGGCATGGGGAGAAGAAAGATAATTGAAATGATAATTAGGTAAATGTAATGGTTAAAAACTAGAGGGAAGAGAGAGAAGAGAGATATGATGGCAAGTATGCGATATCTAAAAGAGATGATGGATAAGATAGAGGAGGGAATGGCAAGAGGAGCTGTTGGCTAAAAGAGATGGGCTGATGTGGGAAAAGAGATGCTAGACTAGACAAGTGGTAGAAAAAGTTATATAAAAGGAAAATAAGATGAGAAAGAGGTGAACCAAGAGAAATTGGCTGAATATGATTAAGTCACAGTTAAAAAAAGTTAAGAGAGTAAGGAAGGAGAAAGGGTTCACAGAGGAACTGGTGAGAGCTGAGGGGGAAGAGATGGAAAATGGTCAAAGATTATGAGATGTTGCAAAATCTTAGTACTGATTTCATATTTCTATTCCATTCAAAAGCAAAATATTTTGTTTTTTGTTTTCTGGCCAATTCTTATTACTACACACTTAGTAAATGCTATACTTATTATTAAGCATTCCACTTAATAATTATTTACACATGTTGGACCTATTACACCATTTCAAAATGATTCAGTACTAAACAATTCCTGGTGGCCTGATCTGTAAAAGGTTTGAAAACCATGTCTTTTACAGAAGTAATTTTAACTTGCTTGTTGGAGTTTACTTATTAATAACATCTTGTGCCCAAATAACTACTAATTTTTCCTTCTTTTCATCTTAATATTAATTAATTTAATACTGTGCTAAAAAAGGGGACTAGAGCAAGTATAGTTATATATAAGGCACAAACACATTAGGTATGGCTAGGTTTCAACTAACTAATGCAGGAAGATTTTTTTTTAAACTCTCTCAACATGTTTCTCAGGATCACTTATGGCTTGTGGGATGGATGAGGCCCAACAGGTGAAATTCTGTGGTCCACTGAGTATCTTCACAAACCTAATATTATTAAAAGAAAAAACCCTTTGGACATTTTAAACACTATATATATATATATATATATATATATATATATATATATATATATATTCTTATAAATTCCCATTAGCTTAGTTATTTCATGCAAACCATATAAATATATTTATTTACATATATTTTTTTTTAAATTGTTATTTTTGATGTAGCCCACCATCTTACTAGCCAACTTAAATCTGGTCCAACAGCTTCCTGGCTAATAAACATCTGGACACCGGATTCTAAGCTCAAAGACAGGGCCCTTCCTCTTTGTAATGTGTTAATATTGTTTTCCCTTGATCACGACTTATGTATATCGCTACGGAATATGTTGGCGCATTACAAATAAAAGCTAATAAAAAAATAATAATAATATACTCTAGTAAAGCACAAAAAACAATAGACAGAAATATAACTAGGTGGTTTGTGAGGCCTTTGGTAGTATACATATGGTTCATTGGATTTTCATTGTTCTTGGAGAAGAAAGTTTGGGAATCACTGCTCTAAACTATTCAGTCAAAATGTCTGTACTCCCTTATATATAAGACACCACTTGTAGCTTCATATTTCATGCTAGGTTGTGTGTGAGCCCGCCATCTCTCACGTACTTGAGCTGCCTCAGAACTAGGAGCTTGATTATATGGCTCCCATAGCAAGTCCTGCAAAAATGATATGTATCTACAGGGGCTCTTAAGAGAGGATTTAAGTAACTATTACATGGCTCCCATGGGTTATATCACATAGGAACTTACTGATACATAGTCAGGGGTTTGTCACATAAGAGAAGTAGATTGTGAGTGCTTGCAATAGCCCATGTGTGTTAGGTAAGCCACTGCGAGTATACAGTTGCTAGTTAGAGGCAATAACCTTGCGTAGCAACCACAGTAAGATTGAAGAACATCAGTAAAAACACTCAAATGTTGACAACACAAGGTGGTTTCCTATTAATAGACATATGCAGTTTGCACACATCTAATTATATATTAACTAACAACATGCCCATCATAAATGACAATATCATATGTTATGTTCAATTGTGTGTTCTGTCTCTCTCTGTGCACCCTCTCTGTGCGCACTCTGTCTCTCTGTGTGCCATTTCTCTGCGCTGTTTCTCTCTCAGCGCTGTCTCCTCTGTGCGCCCTCTCTCTCTGTGCACCCTTTTTTTTCTTTGCACCCTCTATCTGTGTGCCCTCTATCTGTCTGTGCATCCCCTCTTTTGTGTGTGCGCGCTCGCTCTCTCTGTGCCCTCTGTCTCTCTGTGAACTTTATCTCTCTGTCTCTTTTTGTGATCTCTCTCTGCGCTCTGTCTCTCTCCCTCCCCTCTCTCTGCCTCCCTCATTTCCTCACTCCCTTCTCTTCCTGCCTCCCTTCCTCTCTCTTTCCCTCACTCTCTACCTTCTTCCCGTTGGAAGAGGATGCACACTACAGGCATTATTCACAAGCTGAAAACTATTATAGTGGAGTTGTTGGAGTGGAGTGGATGCTTATTACAAGATAATAATTAAACGCTGGCATACACACTGAATGCTAAAACTAGTCTATTGTGGAAGGGGATACTAAATGTATTTGTTAGGCAGCTGGAGCTCTGCATTAATGAGGCGTGACTTAACATTAGTTGAGTGAGAGTGCAAAAGCTGGCCTGCTGCTCAATGTTAAAAAGAAGAAGATCATGGCAAACAGCAATCTCAGTTCCTGGCAAATAGATGGGGAAAAAGTGGAGGCAGTGACAGATTTTATTTTCCTAGGATCCAAGGTTTCTTCAGATGGTGACTGTAGCCATGAAATTAAAAGAAGTTTGCTTCTAGGGAGGAAAGATATGGCAAGTCTGGACAAGCTAGTAAAAAGTAAAGATATTAAACTACCAACAAAGGTCCGCATTGTCAGAACTGTGGTATTCTCAGTAGTAACATACGGATGTGAGAGCTGGACCATAAAGAAGTCTGTACACCGTAGAATTGATGCCTTTGAATTGTGGTGTCAGCAAAAACTACTTAAGAGTCCCTCGGACTGCAAGTAGATCCAATAAATCTGTAATTCAAGAAATCCAGACAAACTGTTCACTGGAAGGTATGATCACAGGGCTGAAGCTCAAATATGTTGGCCATATCATGAGATGGCAGGATTCCCTAGAGAAGACTTTGATGCTGAGAAAGATTGAAGGCACAAGAAGAAGGGGATGACAGAGGAGGAGATGGATAGATAAGGCTACTGAAGCAATGAACACAAGCTTGATGGGGCTCAGAGGAGATGCACCTGGTGTGCTGTGGTCTATAGGGTCACAGAGAGTCGGACTGAATGACTAAATAAACAAGTATCATTGTGTAGATACAAATATCTAAACTCTATTGACCTTATTTTTACTAATCTCTGCACTATCTCCAACCTTGACATCTCCTCACTTCCCCTATCTGACCACCACCTGCTAACTTGCAACCTCACCTCATCTACCGCTCACCGCCCTTCTTCAAATCCTGCCATCAGAACACGCAGAAACCTGCAAGCAGTCAACCCACAACAATTTTCAAATGTACTAACACCCCTTCTCAGCCCCCTCACCACCCTTGCCTGCCCTGACATCGCCACTTCACAATACAACACTACGCTAACCTCCACCCTGGACTCTCTTGCCCCCATAATCACAAGCAAACGCCCTCGCTCTCACCCACAACCATGGCACACCACACAAACACGCTATCTACAGAGATGCTCACGCACTGCAGAACGATTATGGAGGAAATCTCGCACTTCAGCAGACTTTCTCCACTACAAGTTTACCTTGCGCTCTTACTTCTCTGCCCTCAATCTTGCCAAACAACACTACTTCTCATCACTAATATCAAACCTGTCCTCCAACCCTAAACGTTTATTTGCTACATTCAACACCCTCCTCCGCCCACCCCCACCTCCTGCCCCTTCCTCTCTCACTGCTGATGACTTTGCCAGCCATTTTAAAAATAAAATCGATACCATCCGAAATGAGCTCTCCTCCCAGCTTGCCCCTACCCCACCACACTCTCCCCAAACCGACAACACCCAGCCCTTACCCTTCCCCAATCCCACCTCCACTATGGACTCCTTTGACCCTGTAACCGAGGATGAAGTATCTACTTTACTATCAACCTCTCACCTTACCACATGTCCTCATGATCCTATTCCATCACAGCTAATCCCTCCCCTATCCACCACACTTATCCCAGCTCTCACACATCTATTCAACCTCTCCCTAAACACTGGCAAGTTTCCATCCTCCTTAAAACATGCCACAGTTACACCCATTCTCAAGAAGCCCTCTTCTGACCCAGCTTCTGCCTCCAACTATCGTCCTATCTCACTACTTCCCCTTGCGTCTAAACTCCTTGAGCGGCTTGTTTACAATCGCCTCACTCAATTTATTTCCTCCAATTCCCTACTTGACCCCTTCCAATCTGGCTTCCGGTCCCAACACTCTACAGAAACAGCCCTTACAAAAGTCACTAATGACTTGCTAACCGCCAAATCAAAGGGTCACTACTCTATTCTAATTCTCCTGGATCTCTCTGCTGCCTTCGACACAGTTGACCACCCTCTTCTAATCCAAACGCTCCGCTCTTTTGGCATCCAGGATACAGCTCTTTCATGGTTCACATCCTATCTTAAAGATCGTACATTTAGTGTCTCCTTCTCTGGCACCTCTTCTTCACCTCTCCCTCTGTCTGTTGGCGTTCCCCAAGGTTCTGTCCTAGGCCCCCTCCTCTTCTCCATCTACACCTCCTCCCTTGGCACCCTTATAAAATCCTTTGGATTTCAGTATCATCTCTATGCAGATGATACTCAAATCTACCTCTCTGCACCCGATCTATCCCCCTCTCTTTTAGCTCAAGTTTCCAACTGCCTCTCTAGCATATCCTCCTGGATGTCCACCCGTCAACTCAAACTCAACATGTCTAAAACTGAACTTCTAATCTTTCCACCCTCTACTACAGCTTCCACACCTCAAATATCTCTCACTGTTGACAACACCATCATCGCCCCTACCTCCCAGGTCCGTTGTCTTGGGGTTCTACTGGATCCCACCCTCTCTTTTATTCCTCACATCCAAGCAATAACAAAATCATGTCAGTTTCACCTAAAAAACATCTCCAAAATTCGTCATTATCTTACAGAAGACACAGCTAAAATTCTAATTCACTCTCTCATCATCTCTCGACTCGACTACTGCAATTCCCTCCTTGCTGGCCTCCCCATCTCTCGTCTGTCTCCCCTCCAATCCATAATGAACGCCTCCGCTAGACTCATCTTCAATACCAAACGATCAGTGTCTGCAGCCCCTCTCTGTCAATCACTCCACTGGCTTCCCATAGCTTCCTGAATCACATTTAAAATCATGACCCTAACACATAAAGCCCTCAACAACAGTGCACCCCCTTATATCTCTGCTCTTGTTTCAAAATACTCTCCCAACCGGCCCCTTCGTTCTGCTAACGACCTTCTTCTTTCCTCCTCTCTCATCACCTCCTCTCACTCCCGTCTTCAAGACTTTTCTCGTGCTTCCCCATCCATTTGGAACTCCTTGCCCCGCTCCATTAGATTATCTTCCTGCCTCAAAACCTTTAAGAAATTATTAAAAACACACCTGTTTAAAACAAATCTTATCACCTTCAGCCTTAACATGAACAACTGAACATTCCACAGCTTAATAACACTCCCACCCACAATCTACAGTACAACACACAGACCCCTCCACTTTACTGAACCAATTGCTTTCAATTGTATTTGTCACCCTCTTGTATCACACCTAAACCCTTAGATTGTAAGTTTGCGAGTTTTCAATCTTGTGTCAGGCCTTGGAAACAAGCTCTATGTACATTTGATTTTATGCTCAAAAACAGGGCCCTCCATTCTTTACAAGGTGTTTAATTTGTTTTCTGCTATGTACTCAACCCCTGTACAGCGCTACGGAATAGGTTGGCGCGATATAAATAAAGATAATAATAATAATAAAATATACAGCCTAACACTATTGATCCTGCAGTTTTTAATATTGTACATTTCCTTTTTCTATCCCCTGTACAGCGCTACAGAATATGTTGGCGCGATACAAATAAAAGATAATAATAATAATAATGACTGACATATTTTAATAAGTGGACACCACTCTTCATACTTCCAGATTGTATTTTCAAGAGAGATCTGAAAAAAAGGTAAATGTTATATGAATAAATATTTTGTGTTTTATGACTCAAAAAGATGAAGCAGTCCTGGTATTATAGAGCTATATGTTGACCTGTATAAGTCTGAGATTAATAGATAATGTGTAATTTGTAATAATTTCTATTGGTGATCCCTGCATCACATGACAGGTCAAGGCCCTCCCTGGGATACGTACAGTAAAATAAACGGACTCTCAATTAAAGCCTCTTTGCCCTTAGTTAACATGGCGGCGCACGCGCTGCGTGATGACGGATTGGTCACCCCGCTTCCGTAGTGACGCGCGGGGCGGTGCTGTGAGTCTCTTTGCAGTTCCTGGCGGTAGTACATCTCAGGCGTGTTAGCGGTAGTTGGGTGCAGAGCTTCTGGCGCTTTAGGAATGGCGGAGTCTGGAGCCGGCGAGGACCTGCCGGGGGAAGAAAGAGGAGCAGCAGCCCCGGGAGCTCCAGGCAATGATGGCAGAGGGGACGGTAACACTGCAGGTGAGGGGAGTCCTGGGGAGGGGGCTGGAGACCCTAATACAGCCCATCCTCACCTGTATGCACCTGCACAACCAGGCCTCTGCAGTATTCTTATATACAGCGCCATATCCCACTGCTCTGTATACCTGCATTGTTATGGACCTGCTCCCTGACAGCACCTTTATATGAATCTATATGATTTCAATGTGTCCAATTTATGTGTCTCTTCAACCTCTTAGGGGGTGACTGAGAACTATATAACTTGGTAATAATTCTACCACAATATAGGGGAGCCCTTTATATCAGTAAGATCATAAATAACATCAACCTTAAGGCATAAGTCTTGTGGGCTTTATTATTATTTCATGCTCTCTCTTTCCTGTTTATAGACCACATATCATTTTTTATCTGTCAACTAATTTATACCCTATAATTTCCATACTGTATCATTTCTGGTCATATATATAATGCACTTTTCCATTTGCTTTTCTTTGCTTGATAATGGTATTTGGATGCATAAAAGAAATTATATTATTTTTCTGTTAACCATGGGGTCATGGATCCTAATTTGAAGTGGGTGGGTGTAGGTGCAGAAGTAATATCTAAAAGTGCTACTTTACATTGTTGTTCAGTCCTTCAGTCGTGTTTGACTCTTGGTGACCATATAGACTCAGCACTCCAGGCACATCTCTCTCTCTGTTTCTGGCTGTGCTTATCCCTATGGCTTTCATGGCAAAGACACTGGAGTGAGTTGATAGTTCCTTCTACTGTGGACAGCGA
Source organism: Discoglossus pictus (assembly GCA_027410445.1). NCBI lineage: Eukaryota > Metazoa > Chordata > Amphibia > Anura > Alytidae > Discoglossus > Discoglossus pictus. Next base: position 196,609,820 of record CM050169.1, read on the forward strand.
TTTGTCTGACCTTGCTGCTATGACCAGCCCATCTTGGGTGACCCTACATGGTATAGCTCACAGCTTCCCTACGGTACACAAGCTCCTTCACCGCAACAATCCAGAAGTGTTACATATGAGTGGTCTCTAATAGCGGCATTTTTTTTCTTCCAATTTTATATTCATCTTAAAGTAAAAAAATGTTTTTCAAATGGTGAAATACATTGGTGTTAAGCACTGCTGCTTTGTCCAGAGGTTGTTTTAGTATCTTGTTTTAGTATCTTGGGTGTGATAGGACCAAATAAAGTAAAGTAGCACTTGACAAAAGGTTTCCCTGGTGGTCCAGTGGTTAGGATTTGGTACTTACACCGCTATGTGGGTTTGATTCCAGTCAGGGAACCCTTAAGCCAAGCAGGATTGGCCTGGTCAGACCTTGGATGGGAGACCAGAATACTAGGAGCTGTATGCTGTGACCCACTGGGGAAGGAACTGGCAACCCACTCCAGTATCTTTGCCATGAATAGCAAGTGGATCAGCATGGTGTGTTATGGTTCATGATGTCACTTAGTTGGGCATGACTGAGTGAAGCACATAGGACTTGACAAACCCAAGATCTGGACCAAAATCTTTTACTTTTAGGTTTCTTGTTTGTTCTATATTTATTTATTTCTATACATATAACCTTCTATTATTTCTGTTTTGCATATATTTACCAGTGTTTGAGAGATTACATATGTCAGAGTGTGTATAAAACTTCCCACAGGGCACCGACATTTTGTTTTTAGGCAGATTAATAAAAGAGCAAATTAGATTTAATTGTGAATTTAGTTTACTGGATGTCAAAATAGGTCTGTTTTGCTTTCCTAACCATATTTTAGAAATATTTGTACCAAGTTAATGCTTGGTCTGCAGAGGAAATATGGCATGTCTGGAGACTTTCACTGGGACCAAGGTAGTTTCTAGTAAATAGAAAGAGGAACCATAAATCTGTTATCGACAATAAAAGAAAACGTGGGTTGTAATTATGAAATGGTGATCGTCATCCCTGTGGCCACTAGGCCTTTTGATGTTTGACGTACTCATCAACTCTTAAGTTATTTTATATAATTAAATAAAATCGTTGTTAAATACGTTATCCAGAAACATTCCAGTGGTGGTGATAGTGGCATTTCTTGAAAGTACCTGGTTGAAAATATTTTGCACTTAAAGGAAACCTGCTGTCATTGCACAATGTAGTTAATATCTTTCACTTAAGACAACTATTCTCGTATTCATGGCCTCCCAGAGTTTTACAACTGGTCCTGGGTCTCAATAGATAATCTTTTTTTCTGCCATGAAAGTGTTATGTGCTATAATATATTGGAGTATATCATTGTCATTTTGAAACCGTAAGATCAAGCATCTAGATACATTTATATCACATAATTCTGCTGTTTTTTTTTTTTTTTTTGTTTTTTTTAGCAATCCGATGGTGTAATCATAAAAAAATATATATGTATAATCGCCCAAAAAGTTGTAGCCAACAGTAAAATCTTAGAAATTAAAGGTTCTATTGGCTCCCACATTTGCTCAGTATCTCTTCACATCCACTGCTTTTGTTTTTTGTTAATTTGCATATTTTGCTAAATTTGGGGACCTTTGGTGTAGAATTAACCTTGTTTGTGACCTACCTTGGGGGAAAATACCTAAACAAGTGTAGTAAGATAATTGAGATGAATGTTGCATTCATTTTTATTATAGCAGACAACTATACCAAAGCAATACATTCCCAAACTACATAGATGTACAGATGAAGTTCTTATTTCTGTATTATTGAATACACTTGAAGTTTTATATACTGTATATTTTTTTGTAATATATATCGCACGCCACTTGCCCGGCAAAAAAATGTGAAGCCACACAATGCAAGACTTTTTTATTCTTCGTTTTTGCCATTTACATTTTTCTTATCTTATTTTTTGATAAATAAAAAAACATACCTATTCCTATTGACCTATTGAATTATCAATCTTTCAGGAGTGAGATTTGAGAATAACTCTTAATATTTTAACAATCTTTCTTTCTTTTACTTTTTTGTCCTGACCCCTGTTATTTTTTTATCTGTTCTCTTCCCCAGGTCTCTGCCTCTTCCATTCCCTTTAGATTGTAAGTAGTGAGTTTCCAGTCTTGTAGGGTGCTTTGGGGAAAAAAAGTATTTTCTACAATTCTAAACTTAAAACAGGACCCTTCTTTCTGATTTTGTTAAGATTGTATTTTCCTTGTTCTTATCCCCTGTGCAGCGATACGGAATATGTTTGCGAGATACAAATGAAAGCTAATAATATTATCATTTTATTGTGCGTTTAAAAATATTACATAACTTTCTCCAGCAGACAAACTTGTAGTATTTGATGAACCATCCTCACAAGTTTTGGAAATGTGATCATCCCAACCACTATCGGACATTCTCTATCTCCCATGAATTGGTGGGCACAGTTGTAAAGACTTTCTTACACAATATCTGAAAGCTGCAATTGGAAATTGTTAATAATCCAATGTTGTACCGTTGGATAGGTGTAAGACGTATTTTGGGTTTACAAATATATCTGAAACTTAGGAGCCAGCCAAACATTTTCCAGGAGCCAGGTTATGAATGATAAATAGATTATATAGAACATTTTAGGAACAGTGGCTGTCTGGCTTCTGGGTTTTATCAAGCCCTGGATTAGCCCAATACATACATTTTCATACAGTATTATTATTTTTTGTTATATTATAATTTGTTAATTACGTAATAGATTTAATTAATAAAACATAACCATATATTAACATACAGTTATAAAAAAGATCAACGTATTGCATTTCAACATCTCTCCTCCTGATCAGATCCTGTTTTGTTTTATATTGGAGTGTGTCTGTCTGTCTGTCTGTCTCTCCCCTGGATATAGTGGATTTCAGGCAGAGAAGCTGTTTTCCTGGAAACAAGACTCACAACACAGGGCAAGTGGGAGGTGACTCATAACAGGAAGCTATGAGAAACAACTATCGTCCCGCTTCTTATTATGCTGCTACTAGTGTAACGGCAGGTCATGAGTACATATGTCCTGGTTCAGCAGTTACTCAGCAGTTCCTATGTCAGAAATATTTTCAAATTAAATTTTTATTTTGACTTTAAAAAGGTGAACATTTGAATTTCAGATTGCTTGCTTGTTATGCAATGTAATAATGGTATGTTTGGTATTATTTTTTTGCAAACTTTAAGAAATACTTCTCTCTAAAACTGGTTGTGGCTGATTTTAAATATTTCTGTTTTCAGTCTGTTACTTTGTACACAAGATTGGTGACTAGGGAGCTGTTTGGTTATACTGTGGTACCTTGCTTCTCAGCCTCCTTGGAACTCAACATTTTTGATACTCAACCTGTCTGGATGAGCAAACTACCTTGGTACTCGTTGCTCTACCTTGGTACTCGTTGCTCTACCTTGGTACTCGTTGCTCTACCTTGGTACTCGTTGCTCTACCTTGGTACTCGTTGCTCTACCTTGGTACTCGTTGCTCTACCTTGGTACTCGTTGCTCTACCTTGGTACTCGTTGCTCTACCTTGGTACTCGTTGCTCTACCTTGGTACTCGTTGCTCTACCTTGGTACTCGTTGCTCTACCTTTGTAAAACCAATTTATATTACTCCTTATGGAAGTTTGGTACTCGACCTTTTTGATACTCAACCTGCCGTTTGGAACGGACAAGGTTTGAGAACCAAGGTACCACTGTACTAAAGGTTTTTTTGTAGGTTATGTCTGGCTAAACAAAAATGGAACTATCCTCCCTTTTTTCAAATTAAGGTAGGAATTGGGTACGCTGGTGAATTCAGGTTTACTGTTTCAGAGTGCAGTCACTTGTTTTCCTGCCATAAAATGTTTTGCACAGTTTTAGAACCTGCTATTGTAAATGTCTGACAACCTAAGCAGAGCTACAGTGGGGTAGTACAGGTGGAAGCCTTAGGGACCACTATAAGGTGGGGGGTCTGTTGCTACAGTCATCAGCTTGTGATAAAGCGGAACTGTAATTATTTTATTAGAAAAGTTGAGAGGGCTAGAAAATGAGTTTGATTTATTAACCCCCAATAGCTTCCCCCCCCCCCCCCCCAAAAAAAAAAATAATGACCTCTTTGTTTCACGCTGTCACTTATTCCTATGTTCAAACATTCTAAAACATATCTATTTCCCAATTCTATTATGTTCCTTATTTGAACTTGAGAGAATATACTACAATCTAACACTATCAGCATCGTGACAGTTATATTTTCACAATTTCGAAATATATTTATTATATTGCACACAAAAAAATCCCAGCAATTCTCATCTGTCAATCCATGAGTCACTTTAAAATGTTGTTATTGTTGGTTTACTTCTTTGAATTTGACTCCTTAGCCTAACATGAAATCAACCGGTATTTTGTTCATTCTTAATTTTTATATTCCATTTCATATGATGCTGAGGAGTTTCATTTTACAGCGTGTGTGTGTGTATGTATGTATGTATGTATATGTGTGTATCATTTGAAAAAAAATCATTTGAAAAAAAAAAAAAACACTTTGTCAGGCTTGTACCAAACAAATATTAGATGATACCTGATTTTTTTTTTTTTACCTTTGATTTTTTTGAAGACTTTCAGCCTTATTAAATTGCACTTCGGCCAATTGAATAGGGCTCTATATAAGCACAGAGCATATTTTTACAGAAGTTTTTAGTTACTGAAGACCTTGCTTTTGGATAGAAATTCACTAACTAAAATCTTTAAAAAATATATGCTATGTGCTTAATTAGACCCCTATTCATTTGGCCGAATCGCAATTTAATAAGGCTGTTTGTGTTTGTTAAATCATGTTCTGAGACCTGGATGAATGGGATGTGTGTTTTTAGAGTTATCAGTAGAGGGAGGGCTAAGGGAGGAGGCGAAGAGGCAGCAGTCCAAGGCCTTTGACAACAGGATAAGAATGAACTTGATACCACACCCCTTCCTGCACTTGTTCTGAAGCAGACACCTTGCATTATTCAATGCAACCATAACACTCCAGAAATATAAATGCGCACTTGCACAACTTCCATCAATGTAGCATGATTTCCTCTCTGGTCCTGTAGAGGCATCAAATAAAAAAACAGACTTTAGCACTTGTTTTTTTTTTTTTATGCTCCCTCAATATTTAAAACCTATATATTTTTTTTTTTTTTTTTATATTTTTTTATTAATTGTACGGTGGACCGTATTGTATTTTACTCTCCATAGAACAGCTAGTGAGCAGATGTAATTTTTGGACTGCAGTAAGCTATCAAGGGACTTTTTTTTTTTTTTTTTTTTTGCTCACCTTTTTTTTTTTATTTTTTTTTTTGCAGTTTCATTGCTCACCTTTTTTATTTTTTTTTATTTTTTTAACATTGTGGGTTTTGTAAAAGTATGTGATGGAAGCTCTGTGATCACCAACTTGTTAGCTATAGATTAAATAAACCGTGCCATTGTTTGGTATATGTATCTGTCTCTGCATTACCAGGAAATGTGAAGTGACACTTATTGCTGTTCCCTTGTTATGACAAGGTTAAATATCTAGGCTAAAGTGACATACTCTCTTACTATGCTATGGCTAGCATTTATATCTGTATAATTATACAACTTTTTTTTGTCCGTTTATTTTTTGGTAATGCATTAAGACAACATGATGGAAGTAGTAGTATATCACTGGGAAGGCTTCAGTTGCTGTGTCCAACAAGGAATGTGGCACCAGAACAAGTTGCAATACGTGCCGGGGAGACAGGTTATTCTTATATACAAAATTTATAGAAACAACAAGAGGAGTTAAATGAGCAGTTAGATTGTTACACAAATATACCAGATGGCAAAAAAGTGCGGATAATTGGATGATGAGGGCCATAAACATTAGCATTAGTTCTAGATAGTCGCAAGTGGACTCTGTTCATATCCGTGCAAAACTTGGTGAAAATGTCTTCAATATAGTAATACTGTAAGCTGTTTAAAAAAAAGGTTGAGGTTGCACCCATGGGCATTCGAAGGTTAGCAGTGGGTCACCAGACCAAAAAACTTTGAGAGCCTTTGGTCAAGTAACAATGCTTGAGTGCATGCTATTGATCACATAAGAGCTAGATGGAGATTGTAGCAGATATATGCCAATACTGCACTACAGTATTTAAACATTATTTTGAAACCAGAATATTTTTTTGTATTTTTTACAGTGACTCTCAGATGTTTGTAATTGGTCCAGCCCTGCTAGTATAATAATTATCCTGGTCGTAGTATCCTCTAGAAACCAAAACTGGAATGTGGTTTAAGCAGAGCATACTGCAGCCATGCATGAAGGTTCACAAGATCAAGTTTAGCCACCTCACTTTGGTAAAATACATTTTAATTATAAACATTTTATGACCTAATTAAAAAAAAAAATTGTCAATCCTTTGCTTTGTTAGATTGTTAGGTAGCCATATTGTCCAGATAGCAACATTCTGTCATAGTATAATTAAACCTAGTGTTTAGTTCACTATAAATTAACATAAAAAAATAAATGTGCAAATTTAAAGTTTTAGCCAGAAACAAATAATTATAAAAACATTTGGTGTTACACAGCATGGCTGGCTGTCTGTCTATTTTTGGGCTAAAAATGTGTTTGCACATGTATTTTTAATATATTTTATTTATCTTCAATGGCAAATCTTATGTTAAGAAAATAGAGAGCCTTGCTCTGTAGTATTGAAATCAAAGACCATCTTGAGAAAAAAAAAGTTGCTTTGTTGGTATTTTTCTAAATAAAACAATCCAGCAGTCTTTTGGAATGAGTGTCTGTAGTAACTATGAGAAGCACAAGTCTATTATTTTTTTTTTTCATATTTAAAACAAGATTGATTGTATGAACCTTCTGTATTTGGGAGGAAATGACCCCCCCCCAGCTAATTTTTTTTCCATTTTGTTTCTGTTTATAATATACAGATATTGCTTTTTCATTCCAATAATGCCATTGTGGTAACTTGTGTAATATAAACCATATAACATGAAAGTTTCCACAAGCCTGGGTTTAGTCAATGTTCTCCTACTTCTTAAGCTGCTCTCGTCCAGTGGTTTTCAAACCTCTCCTGAAGACCCACCGGACAGGCCATGGTTTAGATCAAACACTGTGTGAATACATAGGTGAAGCAATTTGAGACTCTACTACCTGTTGAATACTAGTTACCACCCCTGTGTTTCCACAATGTTTGACCTAAACCATGGACTGTCTGTTGGTTCTTGGGAAGAGGTTTGAGATCCACTATTCCAGGGTCTCTTCTACAGAGTCTAGCCAGCTTCAATGTAAAGTCCCTATAGGTGTAGGGTAAATGAGATTTCTACAGTCGTGAAAGTGAAGTCAACAGAATATTAGGTAAGACTGATCTGTTAATTCAAGGAATTACCACCTATAGGTGCCTAAGTTATATGTATTGAAAAATGACTCCTTTTTCAACCAAGATACCAAACAATCTAGAAACAATAGCTACATTTTTACTATATATCTTTCTCATCACATATTGGGTGTAGTCATTGTATTTACATAGTAAGTTAGCCAGCACAGGTCAAAGTTAAGACCCCTAGTGACCTGCTTGGAGATACAAGTATTAATGCTACAAGGCTGGGGATTGTATTTTTTTATTTATGTGACACCTTAATCTTTCCTTGCTGATAAACGGCCTGCCTGGGTCCTTTCCCTCTTCCCCTACGCAAAATTTGACAGCTGCAGTTCCACCGCCAACCGATAGATTTTTGGATACTGCTACACATAGCATATAAGGCACGCCGACAGAGGAGGCCTTAAGCTATGAGAGGTGCACCCGAGGGCCTCACTGTTGAGTTGCGCCACTTCGGAGGGGGGAATAGTTCTTGGCCTTGTCTGAAATTTGACGCTGCAATTCAACCGATTGTTGGGGGAACGGAGGCTGTCCGTGCTGCCGAACCCATGCGCAGGCACCGAGGGATAGATCCAGGGCCTGGGATGTTCTGAAAGTATAATAATCTGTGAACTGCACTTATTAATTGGGTTATAGTAAATTGAAGATCCAGAATACTACACCAGTAATTGGGTTACTCACAGTGTAGTAAAGTCTACAGATTGTTTTGTGGCTATTTGTGCCCTTTAGGCTCACAAGATAAACATCTGTTTTGCTTTAGTGGAAATTGGCTTTTTCTCTATGACCTTAAACAAATTACTGTGCCTTTCTAAATGGCAGTCATTAGTTTATAGTCACTCCTTAGCTGCCAGGGAGATCTCCATGTGCTGCACTTCGATCATATCCTATTGTAATGTTTTGGATTTGTCTTGTCTTCTGCAGGCACATCAACAGAACAGATCTTACAGACTGGCAACATGCTGTTGTGTGGGTAAGTAATATTAGACATTGATTTTTATGGTTCTATCTTTGCTCATCTCGGAGGTCACACTTTTTATATTAAGATTTTTTTGCATGTCTATTTCTAGATAATGTTTTACTTTGCTTCCCATGTTAGAATTGAATTTGCCTACGGATGCGTTACAATTCAATACGGTGCAGTTCTCACTCTGGTATAATGCTTCGAAATTTTTCAACCATTATAGTTTCCATTAAAACATCACTCTAGATCTATTTTGGAACAATGTATCCCATTACAGGGCTGGGTGTAAATATGTGTTGTCCTAGCTGTGTAGTGGAATGTTCCCTTATCTCCCACATCAGGTTTATTGCTGATCGGGTGCAGCGTGTTTCCGGTGGGGCAGAAGTGCCAGAGTTGGGCAGGACAGAGCAGCTGCAGAGCGACCCTTCAACAAAGAAGCTGAGCGAATGTTTGCGAAAAATAGGTGATGAGCTAGATGGGAACATGGAGCTGCAAAGGTATGACTAGAAGTAGTGCCCTATTAAAGGCTAGAAATAATTTCAATGGTTATACTAGTTAGCTAATGAGGTTGAAAAAAGACATTTAAGCCATCTAGTTCAACTTTACTAAATCTTCTCTGAACTGCAATGTTATGTATTCCTAAATAGAAATGATTTAATTATTTTTTTTTAAATGGTATTGACACGCATGTATATGTGATGTATTTATGATGATAAACTTAGTATCTTGTTCAGAATCTCAAGAAATACTGTTATCTTTTATTTCCTTTGCTTAGGATGATTGATCAGGTGCAGGGTAATCCCCCAAAAGAGGTCTTTTTTCGCGTTGCCACTGAGATGTTTGCAGATGGGACTTTTAACTGGGGCCGCGTTGTGGCACTCTTCTACTTTGCCTGCAAGCTGGTACTAAAGGTAAATCTTAATTTGTATTTAAGATGTTTATAATCTGCTTTGAGAGGAATGGTGCAAGTGACAATTTGATGTTTTTAGGGCCAATGAAGTATTGAAGAAATTGTCTTGATACATACAAACACCATATAATTAAGTGAAAATGCAAATCACAGCAACTTGCACAAACCGACAAACAAGTAATCTCTAAATACCAGACTTAAACCCCCCAGAGTCGGCTAAAAAATTGTGTTTTCTCTTAAAATGTACCTAACAAATGTTGTAGCCACAATTTATAAAAGATATAATGCATAAAGCTTTCATCAAATTTGACTAAAAAGAGAGAACACTCAAAATAGTATACCCTTATTGTTTAACAAGAGCATATGTATTAGTCCATAAAAAATAGCAATTATTAATTGACTAGTGACATGCCCGTCAAAAATGACGGGGCAATAAAATTGTAAGGCAGGTGATGCTGTTTGCCCCAGACAGTAAGTGTTTTGGTGGTCTGAGATCCTTCGGCGCTCATTGCGAGCCTCGCGTTGAGCGCCTTTGGCGTTCATCGAGTGGCTCGCAATGAGCGCAGATCCTCTTGGTTGGTGTATTTTTTGTTATCAGAGGTGCTTTTGCTGTCATTGTAAGGTCCGCGCTGATCTCTATTTTGCGCTTATTGCAAGCCTGTCCTCTGGTGTAGTTTCTGTCCTATGAGCACCGTTGGCGCTCCTTGTGAGTCGCGCGGTGAAAGGCTTTGTCGTTTATTGCGATAGTGTTTTTTTTTGTGTATTATATGTAGGTTTTCATGATTGATTGATGAAATCATAAATTAATATACTTTTACCTATTTGTAATATATGCAGCAAGCATTGTGCTGAAGAGCTAACAATCTGTTTTGATGTTCCTGCAGCATCCAATGTAGCTTTGCACTGTTGTTGAGCTGAGGTGTTCAGCAATGTGTGCAGTGTAAATGGGCTGCGTGCGCGAGGGGAAACTGTTAGTGTAGCTGTGTACGCATTGTGTAAGTTGGTGTTGTAAAATGACGGCGAATGTGTATGTGGTACGCGGGTGTGGATGATTTAGCGTCCTTGATAATAGTGTATCTTGTACCTCGTACGTGTTTTTGTAAAAGTTGTATGTGCTTGGTTATGTTTTGTGTCTTTAGGGGTCGTGTAGCCTCGTTTTCGTTTTCGGCGGTCATTTTTTTTCTCGCTTAGGGGATTTTCGAGTGTTTAAACTCAATAAATTGGACTTAAATTGAGGTGTAACCTCACTTCTAGACGTCCTGGGTGTCCCCCCTTGCTGTGGGTAAGGGTTTTTATTTTATTTTAGTGTGTATTAAATCTTTTTTATTTATGTTTTCTGCTGTGCGCGGTTCGGCCGTTAAGGCCGTATTTTTGCGAGTTCGTAATGGTTTTTTTTTTTTCTAAGTCCCGCGGCTCGTATTTTTTTGTGTAAGTCTGTATTTAGTCATTGCTTGTTAGACTTTTATTTTCTTTTTTTTTTTAAGTCCCGCTTCTGTGGCTGTTTGTAACGGCTTGTGAGGCGTCGTAGAGCCTCCACCTCCGCAAATGCGGCCCCTCGCTTAGCTGATAAAGGGCCTGTCTGGGTCCTTTCCTTCTTCCCCCTAAGCAAAATTTGACAGCTGCAGTTCCGCCGCCAACTGATAGATTTTCGGATACTGCTACACATAGTATATAAGGCATGCCGACAGAGGAGGCCTTAAGCTATGAAAGGTGCACCCGTGGGCCGAGAGCCTGCGCCAAACATAGCAATGGTCTTATTGTCGAGTTGCGCCACTTCGGAGGGAGGAATAGTTCTTGGCCTTCCCTGAAACTTGACACTGCAATCCAACGGATTGTTGGTTGAACTGAGGCTGTCAAGTTTAGAATTTAGATTTGTGAGGCCATAAGATCTCTTTTAATGTACATTTGTAATTTGATTTCTTTTTATGATCCTATTACATAAAGAACAAGTAAACTGTACATCGAAAGCTACTCATGGGAATTGTGTCTGAACAGAACAGACAGAAGAGCAAGATAGGGAAAATGTGTTCTAGGTCGGAAAGACTTCCCAGTCATATGATGTTTTGAACACCACTATATTTCTGTATTTTTTTTTTTTAAGGAGCAACACTTTAAAAAAAAATAAAGGCCTTTCACTTCAAATTCAATTATGATATGGTGGAATTTTACCATTTCCCTCGACAGGTGGAAAAGACTTTGAATTCTTAGGAAGCTGCTATATTTAAAATTGAATTATTGCAGCTATTTTGCCAGTTTTTTAATGGGACCAACAAAAATCATATTTGTTTAGGACACACTTCTAAGAAAGCAGCTAAAGGAAGCACCTCAGTAATGCCACAGTAATGAATGTAACATTAAAAGACATTTTTTTTTTTTTTTTTTGCATTTTAATTTTCTTAAATTATTTAAATAACAGTATGGTAAAGTAAAACTACAGAGGTGAAAGATAGAGGTTTAGCAAACCTTCCGTAAGGTTACCATTCTCAACCAGCTGGCTCCCAATACATAATGCTAGAGATGATGTGTATAGCTTGTATGAAAAAATTCTTTTGCACATCATGATCTTTGTGACTGTCAATGTAAAATGAGGTTTTACCATCTGAATTAAATATAGTGCGATTGTAAATATTCAAATGGAGCTCTTATGGCTGCACTAACACAATGGATCTATTTGTGAGCAAACTGCCTAGAACCACTTTATTTTTGCTTTTCATTTTAATGTTTACACCTCTTGTGGAGCTTTATAACTTTTCATGCCTTATAATTAATGGGGATTAGTATGGTTTGACTTTATTCAGTTCTGACTCTGTTTTTATATCTAACCCACATATATCTAACTACCCACTTTAACTCTTGCAAATGAGAGTTATACCTATCATGATTGTGCTCATTGTAACCCTTGTAACTTTGTTTCAGGCACTGTGCACAAGGGTTCCAGAACTAATTCGTACGATTATAAATTGGACCATGGAATACCTCAGAGACCATGTTTTGCAATGGATACGGGATCAGGGTGGATGGGTGAGTAGCCCATTGGTCTGCACAATATTTTAGGCTTGCAGTGTAGGCTTTTCCTGTCCAGCATTATACAAAATTAGCTTTTTCCTCTCAAGCTAGTATGACAAGACACTATTGTTCCACATGTACATATGTTTTTCTTCAAAGACTGGACAACCTGGATGTTACTTTCTTTCTAATTTTTTTTATTTAGTTTATTTTATTTTTTTTAACAATAAAACCATTAACTATTCATGAATTCCCAAACTGTATTTAACCTATAATATTTTCATCTTATGTTGATCTGAAAGTCTTTCTACATGGTCTAGAAACAATCACCTTCTATATAATAAACATTTCTACCCTAGTCTGTGTAATATAACTGTAACTTCCTTTTTCTTTCTTTTTTTTTTTTCTCTCCTGTGTGTGTTTCTGGTGGCCTAAAAAAATGAAAAAATGTCCTCAAAGTACCCTAATTATTTATTCTTCTTCCCTATTAAGACTACTTCTTTAAAATTATGTAACAATAAAAAGGTTAAATGGGATGTAATTTAAAGGAGCGTATTTTAAATGTTTCTATAATGTTTAGAAATAATGCAGGAAAGACAGATTTTTAGTATTTGCAGAAGGGACACAAGTGGCATTTTTTTTTTTTTTTCTAGCTTTAATTGTTGGACATAACTGGAATGGATTGTAAAATTCTGCAGCATTTTAAATGAACAGCTGACAAAGAAAGTGCAACTAAATGGTTAATTTCTTCTAGCTTTAAAACCTTATCTGTTTAACATACAATTTCTAAACTTCATGATAGAAAATTTGGGAGTGCCACTTATTATTATTATTATTATTATTATTATTATTTATTTATTTATTTATTTATTTATTTTTATGTCTGTTCTAATACACCATATGTTTTTTTTTTTTTTCTTTTCTCAGGAAGGCCTCCTATCTTACTTTGGAACCCCAACGTGGCAAACTGTTGGTGTTTTTATAGCTGGTGTGCTCACTGCTACTATTGCCTACTATAAAATGTCTTAATACATCAGAGTGTTCATTTTAACAGTTTTTCTCCTGAAAGCAAGGTGCTTTTTTGGGAGTCCACTCTGGCACTGATAAGGTTGTAGAACTCCTCCATACTTTTTGTCGGTGACCCAAATCTCCACAAGACTAAACTAAGAACTTCAATCAGCTTTTCATGTGAGGATCACAAACTTTGCTTTTTTTTTATACAATATTAACTTGTGCCTTTTTTTAAAGAAAAAAAAGCATATACAATGTTTTTTAAGAGCATCCTCAATTTAATACTTGAACTTTGTATTTTTATCCCTTTTCGCAAATATGAAAAAAATAATAATCCTATGTATTTTATGTGAATTGGGAAGGGTGAAAACACAGATACAAGAATGTACATTAGTGTTTAAGGTGTAACAAAATGCAGGTGAAATGTTATATAGCTAATAATTGGGATTCAGTTAATAATTAGAGAAATATCCATTTTTACAGTTTGCACATTAAGGACTGACTTTCCGTTATTTAAATAAAAATGGCATCTCTCTGGGGCAGTTAAATCAGCATTGCATGATGAATATGTTATATTATTAATGGATGTGTACTTTTTTTTGTTTGTTTTTTTTGAAGGGGGAATATTTTCAGCAGTGCGATTGGAATTGATCACAAATTATCATTACTTTGCATTAATACTTAATTGCAATTTTTCTATAGTTCATGGAGATTAACCAAATACAAAACGTGAAAAGACAGAACTAGATAGAATATCCTGTGAAATATACAAATCCTATAACTTCTATTTCTAACTATGGTTAAACATTATTGCTGCTTTAATGAAAGATATTCCATATTAAAATATTAGATCTAAAATGTTATAAGGAAAGATAAGCTGTGTTCTTCCTTTCCTACTCTGTTAATTCTTGAAATTTATCCTGAAGCAATGCTAATTACTTGACAGCATACTTATAAGGAATTGAAAGTCCCATGTCTACCACATGCTATTTTGAAAACTAGAATTGATAAAGGGCAAAATTGCTTCAGATGTTTAAAAACAAACAAATACACCCACTTCACTTTTTTTTTTTTTTTTACTATTTTATATACGGTTCAGGGCAACTCAACTGCTGTTTTTATACTGCTTTCTGTATCTGTCTCCTGAAGTAGCGAAGGAATGGTTAAGGTTAAGGTGTACTGTGCAACTGGCAGGTATCCCTCCACTTTTACAATCTCTAGTTTGTGGACATGCTCTGTTTCTAAGGCTTCTATTTGACAAGAGCAAGCACATAAATAGGTGTAGCCTTCTATGACAGCAATTTGGCTGCTTTGGAATACATATAGTAAAGGCTGATTTTTGTTTTTGATTTTTATAAAGTAGAAAGAAATGATCAATTTTATAGTTCTGAAATTTGTAAATATAGTACATTAAAGATCTACAACCCTTACAGCTTCTAGGAAAGTTCAAGGCATAACATTTAATATATAAAAAGTAAGCTTTTAGCTTTGTTTAAATCCAAATAAAATGTTGTTAAATTGTTTAATAAATCAAATATGCCTATTAGTTTCATGTAGTTCCTGTGTGTAGTATCCTGAGTCCAGCTCTAAGATACCTTCCTAAATGATTATTGCTCAGCGCTTGCGTAAAGATATTGCGAAACACAAGACATTCATTGATCATCTTCATTTGCCAAGAGTTGGGATGTGTCTACTATACATAGGAGTTATATAAACTTGCGCTATTTTTTAATATGTATGACTTTAATGTTCTTTTAAAGGGACATATTCAACCTGATTTAACCCAATGTTTCCCAGACTAATAAAGCCGTGGAACCTAAAAGTAATGACAGTCCCAAAATGAACCTCGTGATGCCTCCACTGTACAAACAAATTGGCATTCCATGACAAAAAACACTCCACTGAGGGAATAAAAGTCCTGTAACTTCAAAATCCTTACCCGGGATCTCAGTGTCTTACCAGGACCTATTCAAGGATGATGCAAGTCTTGCTACAAAAATATATATTTTGCGTCTGTTTTCTTGTGTAAGGTTTAATCACACAAACTGGAATAACATGGCTCCTTGTAACAGAGTTTGTGAAACACTCGTATGCAGATGTGACTGATTTTAAAAGAACCTGTTGTAGTGGCATAATCTCGCAGCAGCTTAGTTCTCAAGCCCCCCCAAAAAACGTCATGTTCTAGGTGTGGAAAAGTGCTTTTGCTGAAAGATACTGCAGTTAAAAATACATCCTCACTTCGTTTCTCTTATATGAAGATAGACCGGAGCTTACCATTTGTTATTTGGATTTTCCACTATGCTCTTAAACAGAAGCTAAGGTTAAACTATTAAAGCATCATAGAAATACCTTTTTAAAAATAGCCCAACTATATAATAAGCCCTTTTAAGAATTACATTTCTGAATTTACTTTGTATTGCTAAAATAATGTTTGCTTAAACTGGAAATGTTGGTGCAAAGTTTTCTAGCTAAAATGTGTCTGTCTGGGAAAGAACTTTCTCTCTGGTCTTGTACATAAACAGAAGGCTATGCATTTAGTAGTTAGATAATGCTATGTGTTCTCAAAAATAAAATGAAGGCACAGTAACAATCAATTTAAGATATCTAATTTTTTATTTTAGACTTCAGTCTAGCCTTATGTACATCCCAGCCATTTGGTGATAACGTTACCTTTATCCCCTGGGTACAAGGATACCTAACAACATTTGTTTAAGTTGGCACTAATCATACTTGATTGATTTATTCTTCAATATAATACCAAAATAACTTGCGTGTTAACAATTCATTTTGTACAGATCTGCACTATTTGAAACTATTCCTGCAAATTACACACTTCTAACAGTTTCCATTTTTAAGATACAACAGCAGTTGAACAAAATTCCTAAGCCCGCATGAAATGTAATAATATTATCCACAAAATATCAATCTTTATTAAAGTTGCAGAAGAGGAAAAATTCTACGAACATTATCCCTAAAAACCTAAATGTTAGTTCTGGAATTTGCGGGGGAGTCTCAATCCAGTGAGTTGCAGTTTTGTCATGATTTTCAAATGTATCTGATAAATGTAGCCCTTTTCTAGGTTCAGAGTTTTGGGATGGTCTTTTCAGCTACCAAATGGTTAATTCAGGTTGATCAAAACATCCCTGCAGTGACAAACTTAATTCTGTATTTGTGAAGCTCATAGAGATGTCCATAGTTCTCAAGGTAGAGAAAATATTAGCTGAATACGAAAATGGTATTGGCCAGGGAAGAGGGACTTGCAGTAGATCACAGAACAGTGGTCTATAACATAAAATCACAGTTTAAAACTATCCATAATTTGTGTCTCTTCTATATATAAAGTGCTTGTTACCTTTTTTTTTTAACTCTTTAAGACATGCTGTAAAAAAATCTTAAAGAATATATCAACTTTTTGTTTTTAAACATGAGTTGAAATATTGACCATTTTAAATATGAAGGCAACAACCCTAATGTGAATTCGTTTTCTTTTCTGTTTTAACTCCATAAAAATAGTTTGAAAAGTTGGTTAGCGTCTAAAGTTTAATTTATTGTGTTTATTCTTTTTTTTTTTTTTTATGGGGATTTCAGTGCAATAAGTACAAACTTACTGGGCAAATACTTGATAAATGTATACCTCAGCCTTAAGCTGTGCAGCCAGTAAACAAATGTTGCAATACTAAATCTTTACATGCTCACCTCATTTCCCTTAGGATTCTGTTGCTGAAGAAATCTCAGACTTTTTTAAAAAAACTTTTACACTCTACCCATTATTAGACAATCCATAAGACTTTATATGTTCCATGGTACTGTACTTTTTGCTGATCTTTAGAAGTGTAGTTGAGGTGCCATAATTGTGTTTCTTCTTGGCAATCCTTTGTGCTTAGAAAACTCCATAACAAATGGGCAATGACATGGGGTAGACCTTGTATTATAAGTATTGGGTTTCTGTATGGTTAAGGTAATTTTTAGCATTGCAGTTCTTGCTGTATGTAATTGGCTTCCAATGTGTCACTTGCTAAGTTTCATTCATTCTTCCTCCTACAGTAAGTACCTCGATCTCCATGGAGAGATACTTTTCTAGTTTTCAAACTGGTGCTTTCCATGTTCAATCTTTGCATCCACAGTGCAATGTGTGAGAATGGGGTCTATGCAAACCTAGCCATTTCTTCAAAAATAAATGTACTGAAAAGCCCTTGGGAAATAACTAATTTTTTAATTCTTTTAAAATGTGTGTGTTTTTTTTTTTTTTCCCATACAGAAATAAACGGTTTCTGTGTATGTGTGTACGTGTCAAGTAATTTTGTTATAATTGTTTGTAGGTCTCTGAATTGGAGAATTAAAACTTTAAAAATGTAATTGGTTTGAATTAAACATAGATAAAATTTGTGTCAAAAATCTACATTAACAATAATAAAGGTGGGGTGATACCTAATTGACTGAAACACATTGCACCAAATAAATATTCACATTCCTCATAATCCCATAACACATAATAATGGAATTTTCTCTTTTGGGCACACTTTTACGATCTCAAGGAAGTCATGACTTGGGAGTTTATCATTATACATGTTAAGAGAGATCTAGGCTTTGGAAGAAAATGAGCAACTTACTCACCTAAAAAAAATAAAATAAATCACCAGCTAATAATCTCGATCATTGTCTTAATTTAGCATTTTATAATATGCTATTTTTCTCTCTCAGATGTTATGCATGTCCTAGGGTGTACCTGGTTTTATAAGTTAGAGGATCTGTGTAATGTAGATGATCTGTAAGGATTATTTATGTGGAATACATCATTAGACTTAAATATGTAGATAGTGTAGTGTTCATTCCTCTCATAAAATGGATTAGCACGCTCTAATTAAAGATGATTGTACAGTTTTTTTTTTTTTAAATCTTGAAAGGCTAAATGGTTAAAACATAGATTTATGAGAAGCAAAATAATTATTAGCCAGATAGTCCCCATTATTCCCAGAATGCAACTTTGTTCTTAAGCAGTCTTACCTTTTAGTTGGATTAAAAAATACATGAAACACAACTTTTTTTCCAAGCATTTAAAAGAGCACATTTTTATACATTACAGATTTTTGTATATTTTTTATTTTTGCATGAAAAAATATTAAGTAAAATCAGTTTAAACTTCATTAAAACTGACAGGAATTGCAGAGCTTAATTTAGTCTATGAATTTTCAATGGCTGGTCGAGGGCAAGCTTCTAAAAGCAGTTAAATGGCTGAATGTGTTTTTATTCTGTGAGACATTTATAAAAAAAAAAACACACCCCGTGATGTCACGAAGTAGGGGCAAGGGGACAATGTGCACCCCTAACCGTCATTGCTTATAGGACCCTCCGCCTTGCTCTTGGAACTTACTAAGGCTAATTGGCCCTTTGATCCTGGCTTTACAGGAGCTATCCGATTAGGAGTGGAGACACTCAGTCTGATGTACAGGGACTTTCCATATGCACTAGCTTGGTTCCACATTCCCACCTAAGTGCCCACTGTCCCCTAGTGCTGTCCAGCACCTCCCCCACTGTACTGGATTTTCTATAAGCAAGCACCATGGAACTGGGACCCCCTCTGCCCCAGGGACCATGGTAATACACTTTATTTTATTCTCTGGGAAAAATGCAGCATTTCAATGCCAAACATGACTGGTTGTAACCAATACATCAACAAATTCACACAACAATGCAATGATTCCTGCCTATTAAGGGTCTCATTCACTCTCTCGTGACCCACTTCATGAACAATATGGCTTACCCACACAACCATAATGGTACATCACATATTTACAGGGCTCATTACCAACAGGATGGCTGACCGTAAAACATGGCCCACAATACCCAATGTGGCTGTCATACACAAACATGTAGTAACATTATCTATCATGAGCAAACAAGGCAACTACAGTCCAGGTATTCACATTGTTCTTGGTTGGAAATGGAAGGAGCTGCGTTCTTGTACCAGGTTCCCTTCAAGACAACAGTCCATAGTCCCCAGAAGTCCATTGGGCCCTCTTGGGCGTCACAGACATCAAAAACTTTCTGATTTTACAGAGAAAAAAAAAAAAAAACCCTTCTGCATTGTTACTTGAGAATTTAACTGCTAAGTTGCACAAATGTTACAGGAGACCAGAGAAGCTGCGATATAGGGCCAGCTCAAACACAACGGATGAATACAAAGACTGATTATATAAAGCCCTACATTGATATCTTCTGATCCATGTTTTGTGCTTCATTCCAGTGTGTAAAACAATCTTTATTTTAAAAACAGCTATCTGGAAGGTGTGTTTGGTCTTTGTTCCTCTCACAGGTTGTAAACATTGGAATGTGTTGTAAACTGAGAAGACTGCTTATTAAATTCATGTTATTCATGAAAAATATTATTGAATCTTTTTAATACATTTTTTTTTTTTGCTTGAAAGATCCCATGTTAAAATTTTAAGTAAGACGCTTTATATATTTTAATTTTTTTTGCTGTCCATAGTATATGCATTTAAATTAATGAGGTGTTTTGCAAATAAAAAAAACTGGATCTAAAATACATGGGAAAAGCATTTTGAAATGTCAGTTAAGGACGATAAATCATTTTATAAGGTTCATATTTTCGAATTGCAAAAAATATATTTAACGTCGTCGATACATGTATAATTTCTTCATGATCTTTTTTTTTTACTTCAATAATCTTTGTCACAAAAAAACTGTTATTGAATAATGACATTATCAATATGTACATCAAAAACCAGTAATATAGACATTACATCCATAGAATATTAGCACATTTTTGTCTAACACATCATAATGTGACTCCAACACTTCCCTTTTCTCTATTTACAACTCATAAACAAATACAAATTGAAAATTCTATACCTTCCTTCAACTTAAGGTCAAAAAATTAATTATAACCATCATAATAATAATAAAGAAAAAACTTAGAACAGAAAGACAAGAAAATGTCCCTTCCTGAAATAGATACCTATTTGTAGATATTGTATACCTCCACCTCCTCACCCAAGGCTTGCCACAGCGCGTTTCCAATTCTTTTCCAAGCTGTTCAGAAATCAGAGTCTGTCCCGGAGCCCCTAATGATACCACTCTCAAACCAATACTCATTCCATGAAAAAGTATTAAAGGGATATTAGGTTACTAGCTACTTGCCCGTCAAAAATGACTGGAATAAATTGTAAGCCTGGCATTGCTGTTTGCCACCCAACCTGTGCACCTTCGTCGCTAATTGCGAGTCTCTCCCATTATCTACTTCCTCCCTTGTGTCCCTCCCTGGTCTCCTTTCCCCCCTCCTCTCCCTCCCTTGTGTCTCATTTCCCCCTCCTCTCCCTCCCTTGTGTATGCTTCCGCCCTCCTCTCCCTCCCTTGTGTCTCATTTCCCCCTCTCCCTCCCCTGTGTCTCTTCCCCCCTTCTCCCTGCCGTTTCTCTTTCCTCCCCTCTCTCCTTCCCCCCTCTCTCTCTGTGCCTCCTTTCCTTCCCTCTCACTCTCCTGTACCTTCTTTCCCCCTCTACCTTTCCCCCTCTCACTCCCCCCCTCGTGTCTCCTCTCTCCCTCTCCCTCCCCAGTGTCTCCGTTTCCCCTCCTCTCCCTCCCTTGTGTCCTTTCCCCCCTCCTCTCCCCTCTGTCCCGTAACTGCATGCAAACCTGCCAGCAGCGCCGCACTCACCTCCTCTGTGGCTCCCATCCTCCGGCCGGAACTACTTTCTGGATCAAGCAGCGCATTGCGCATGAGCATCCCGGCAGTGCGATGCACGGCATGATCCAGAAAGTAGTTCCCGCATCCAGGTACGTGCTTCAGCTACTGCTAGGGTCGCATCCAGACACTGGGGTTCTGATTGTGGGTGATGCGGGCCCTGGGGAGCCCAGGAACCAGGTAGTGGGGTTCCGATTTGTGGGTGATGGGAGCCCAGGAACAAGGTACTGGGGTCCTGTTTGTGGGGGTGATGCTGATTGGGGGTGATTTGAGCTTTGGGGTCCTTGCGAGCCCTGCAGTAGCAGAAACCAGGTACTGGGGGTGATGCGAGCCCTGGGGGCCTTCGGCTTTCATTGCAGCCCCCGTCGGGTGTTGGTAACGCCCAAGCCCCGCAGCCCTGCATTGAGCGCCTTCAGCCCTCATTGCAGCCTAAATCCTGCTTGCCTCAACTGCTCGCCTCGCTTTGTGAGGCTCACAGTTGCGGCCCACCCTGTGCGAGGGCCGCAAAAGCATGACCAACTTTGCAAACGTTCCAAACACTGACAACTATATATGTGATAGATATAGTGTACCTAGAACTAAGCCAGTCCTCCCAGACCCCCTAAATGTAGAAAACGTGTTCCCGTTTATCCAAAGCCATTGTTTTCCATTTTCTACAGTGGGGACAAGGGTCCCCCTTTGGATTTTTATAAAATTGGAGAATTCCCAAAGTAAGTTAAGGTACGCTATCAGATACTTATAATAGATTGTGAGCAGGTTCACAAAATTTCCAGTTTAGTCAAAATAGTATGCAAATATGACCATTCGATCGCATCGAATGCTTTCTCTAAGTCCAGCGCTAGAGTACAAATTGGCGTGCCTGCGCACTTGGCAAGGTAGAAAATATTTAGTATTATCCTAATGTTATCCACTGCCTGCCGAAAGGGAACAAAGCCTACTTAATCCTTATGGATCAATCTGGGGAGAAACTTAGACATTTGGACCGACATTAGCTTCGCCAACATTTTTATATCCCCATTTAACAAAGAAATTGGGCACATTTTTAGCCTGTAAGAGATCCCGGTCTGTTTTTGGAAAAACTGTAAGAGTCTCCTGATTTAACTCGGGAGGCATTGGTTTACCTTGTAAAATATCATTGAATATTTGTAAAAGTTTTAAAGAAGCCTTTCAATTATCCTCCAATATTATTTGGTCCTTAGAGTTAGGCCTAAGTCTATGTTCATGGAGACCCCAGAGTGGTCGGAACATGGGCATGGAATGATTTGAGCCTTACTAGAATGTTCAAATAACTTGGCTCCAATTAATAGTGTGTCAATTCTTGAGTAGGTACTGTGATTAGGGGAGAAATAAGTGCATTCCCTATCCTCAGGATGGTGTCCCCTCCAGGCATCTCGAGTAGGTACTGTGATTAGGGGAGAAATAATTGTATTCCCAGTCCTCAGGGTGGAGTCCCCTCCACGCATCAACCAGGCCTTTATTCGCTTTATTTTGTTTGAAAATCTATGCTTTTTGACCTATCCAAATGCGGGTGCATAACTAGATTTATGTTGCCTCCTAGAATAAATTTGCCCATCTCCATAGAGTCTAAACAAGTTAGAAGTTTAAAAAGTGTATTATGCAGAGCAGTCGTAGGCGCGTAAATATTTTTATGACCTTTTCATTCAATACTAACCCCGTTAGTATGAGGTAGTTACCTTCCTTACCTTTTATTGTTTTCTCTAATTGAAAGGGAACATTCCTATGAATAAGAGTGGCTATGCCCGCTTTTTTGGTCTTCTGGCTACATGTATGGTATGTCGGGTAGTCTTTGTGTAAAAAGGAAGGGACCTTCAAGTTAGCAAAGTGAGTCTCCTGAAAGAAGATCACTGCAGGTTTAAAACACTTGTAAAAAATGAAGGTTTTCCTCCTTAAAAGGGGAATTGAACCCTCTCACATTGTGTGTTAAAAAAGTGTATCTCATTTGTCTATTGAGTGGGTGTCAGTTTTCCTGTAGGAAATAATACCTGGGGGGAATTCCCTGAAGATACCCAGGGCTCTGCCCCTCTCAGGCTCCAAAACAGACTCCTCAATAAGCTGCCCAGCACAAGCATCCTGAATGTCAAGTAAAGGCAATATTGATATTAGGTATAACAAACATTACAAAACCATGATAACATCAATAAAAATAACATTCATAAAACATGTACTTTTTCACCCATTTCTCTTGCAAGATCTTCATTGTTTAGGGTGGTCAGCTAAAAGCAAACTGGCCCTCCTGTTCCCTAAAGGGAGAAAGTCATCTTTTGAGTTAACTGCCATAACTAATTGTGTTACCTATCTGGCATCACACCAGGGCTAACATTAGACAATAACATAGATTGATAATTAGCCTGTATGGATACATTTCTAAGATAATTTTCTGCTAAATGCAAGGCTACTTATATAAGAGTTGTACATCACAGAAAAAAATAAATAAATATATATATATATATATATATATATATATATATATATATATATAAAAGAAACCAAATCTCATAAATGTCTAGATACCCAGCAAGTCCCTGCCCAACAATACCATCAAAAACTTAATAACCGATCTAGGTCTTGGCTACATGACAGAATTGGGTCAGTGTGATGAGTTCAAAGTTCAACCCCTTCCTTTTTTTGAAGGGAGAAGAGAACCAAAATATCATCCTTGTTAAACATCATTCTGGTTCCCTTGTGTTGATCTTTATATTGCAGATAATAAGTGCGAAGCAAATCATATTGGCTTGAGTTGCATGTTGCCTCTGTGTCTCCTCGGACCAGGGGATGAAGTTCCAGCTATTTCACTGGGCCGTTTATTCCTAGTAATCTCTATCCAGTTTTTCTTTGGCCTGGTGGCTTGTGGAGAGCTATTTCGCTGCTCTGGTTCAAATGTCTACAGCATACGTAGACAGGATAGTACTGGTTACCCCTTTGACATATTGCTATAGGTCTGAAGTTGTGTTTGGAATCCCTCTAATTCTGATGTTATGTCTACAAGAGCGGTTTTCTAAGTCTTCAACTTTTTATCCTCCAGCTCTCGCATTTTTGAGGGATTTTGAGTCTATCATGCTCTTGAGTTTTGATGATCTGATCCGTGGTTTCTTATAAAAGTTGTGTTCTCTGTCCAAGTGAGTGAAAGTCTTTCCTGAGCCCATCTACTGCATGGGTTATTTGTTCATGTATCATTCGCTCTTTTTTTGCTAATGAGCGGTCTGCAAGCTCCGTTTGTTGAGATATTTGTTCTGACCCCTCCTCATTATCAGATGTTTCCGAGAGGCCTGAGCCAGATCCCTGTGAAGGGAGCTGCTGGGGCTCAGGAGTTCTGTAGAATTCAGTAATGCTTTTGCTGACAATACTTTTCTTGGGTTTTCCCATGTTTGGAAAGATGTAAAACAAGTTAAAAAAAACTTGGAAATCTTGTTCTGAAATTCACGGGCAGAAGTTTTAATAGATAGCTTAGGAAAATTGATTTATTTTGGGGAGGATCATTGCTATGCGTGGTTTAATCAAACCATGTTGATTAAGTTTCTGTACTCATGCAGAGCCCCCTTGGTGGTACTTTGCAAATTAAATCATAGTCTTTCTGAATATTAACTCAGTATTGTACTGCACTAGCCTTTCAATTGCTAGGTTACTTAGAAGTTTTCAGTTCCCTCAGTTGGCCACACAGTGGCAGAGTTAGATCCCATTCAGTATAGGTACCTGAGTTGTTTTTCCAGTTTTCACTGACCTAAAGAGTGAATTGTATATCTTTCTTTCTGTATTCAGTCCAGTCTGAATTATCCTTGATCAGGGTATTCTGAGTGTTTTGTTGCTAAGCTGTATGTTTCTTTAAGGGTGGAATGTCTCCTATATTTATAGTCCATGTATATGGTTTGTAGCTTCAAGATGGACACTAAGCTGTGCTTCTAACCACAACCTTGAGGCAGTGTTGGCGCCAAAAGTCCCTAAAATGGCCTCTCTCAGACAATTATTGTATAAAGGTAATAAAGACAGCCAAATTTATAGGTATATTTATACAATCCATATATTGGAACTTCAATGTCTATCTGTGCCAGTGTAGCATAGAGTTCATTTATTGGATATAGTCTATATATTGTAATGTGCAAACAGCCCTAGTATGTCAACCAGGCAGGCAGTGTGTTAAGTTCACTGTTTCACCTCCATTTCAACCCCTTTGATTATTGCTTATTCTGTCCTTTAATGGACCCTACATGGCACTCACTAGACTAATCTTATCTGTGGTCTTGTTGCCTCGTTCTCTGTGGATCCTGAGACCTGCATGGTCTGCCTTGTGCCTGCGTGCCTGCACACTGCACTCACCAGAGGGATCTTCCTCTCGCAGCCCTTTTAATTACCTGGTTCCTGCCAGTGGCACTCATTGTGAAGCCCCCCGGGCTCGCAATACCCTTTACCTGGTTTCTGCCAGTAGGGGATCGCGATTGCGAGGCCCCCTGACCTTGCATCACTCCCCAGTATCTGGTTCCTGCCAGTAGGGGGTCGCAATGAGCGCCAATAAGGCAACAAATTACATTTTTTAAATTTAAAAATTTGTTGTATGACATGATTAATTATGCTGTTAGTTAGGCTCAAAGTTATCAAACATATTTATCATATGACAGGATGAGTGTGTGTGATGATATGACACAGTGAGTGTGTGTGTGATATGACCGGCTGAGAGTGTATGTGATATGACAGGCTGTGTGTGTGTCTGTGTGTTTATCTGTGTGTGTGGACTAAGTGATCATGATGTGAGTGTGGCTGACTACCCACCTTCAGACATATAGTACACGCAAATAAATGTAAACTACAAACATCCTTATATGATGTATTGTAAAGACGGATCGGCAGCTGGCGATACATATCCTGATCACACACTCACTGACCACTTATATAAGCAATGGCGATCAGTTTTATCATTAAAGGTCTACTGCAGTTCAAAAAAATAGACATGTGTTTGTCAAGTATGTGTACATCATGGACATACATTTTTTTGGGGAAAATCTGAATTTCTGTTTATCACATATATAGTTGTGGACCAAGAGCGATGTTCGTAACGTTTGCGATGTTGGTCACGCAGTTGCAACCTCGCAACCACACATGCAAGCCTTGCGAAGCAGCAGCGCAGCACTTGGGCTACAATGAGCGCTGAAGGCGCTCATTGCAGCCATCGGCACCGTCACTGTGTACCTAGTTCCTGCCAGTGGGGGTCACGATGAGCGGCAGAGGCGCTCATCAAGTGACCCCCTGACCTTGCATCACTACCCAGTACCAGGTTCCTGCCAGTAGGGGGTCGCGATGATGAGCTCCGGAGATGCTCATAGTAAAATCCACCGGGCTCGCAACACCCTATCACCACCACGTACCTGGATAGGACCCTGCCAGCTGCACCAAACTCACCTCCTCTGCTGTTCCTTTCCGTCCAAGACTACTTTCTGGATCAATCTGCGAAATGCAGGATCGCAGCAGAGGAGATGAGAGCAGTGCTACTGGCAGGATTCAATCCAGGTACCAGACACAAGGTGGGGGGGGGGAGGAAACAAGGGAGTGAAAGGAAGGGGGGAGACAAGAGGGGGGAAAGGAGGAAAGGAAGAGGGATAAGGAAGGGGGAAAGGAGGTAAGGGAGGGGGAAAGGAGACAAGCAAGGGAAAGGGGGGGGAAGAAACAAAGGACGAAGAGGAGGGGGGGAAAGGACACATGGGGGGAAGGAAAAGAGAGGAGGGGAAAGACAAGGGAGAGAAGGTGAAACGGAGACACAAGGCAGGGGTTGGGGGATAAGGAGACACAGGGAAAGGGAGAATGGGGAAAGGGACAGGGGGAAAAGAGGAACAGGAGAGGGAGAGAGGGGGAAATGAGACAGAGGGGAGGAAGAGGGGGAAAGGAGAAATGGGGGAGGAGAAACAGGAGAGGGAGAGAGGGAGAAAGGAGACACAGGGGAGGGAGATGGGGAGAAAGGAGACACAAGAGAGGGAGATGGGGAGAAAGGAGACACAGGGGAGGGAGATGGGGAGAAAGGAGACACAGGGGCGGGAGATGGGGATAAAGGAGACACAAGGAAGGGAGATGGGGAAAGGAGACACAGGGGAGGGAGAGGGGGAAAGGGAGAGGGGGAAAGAGGCACAGGTGAGGGAGAGGGGAAAATGAGACACAGGGGAGATGGGGGGCGACACGGGGGGATGGAGGAGACACAGGGGAGGAAGAGGTGGGGAAAACGTATTCCCGTCATGCCCAATGTGGGGAAGGAAGGGGGGAAAGAAACAAAGGACGAAGAGGAGGGGAGGAATGGACACATGGGGGAAGGAAAAGAGAGGAGGGGAAAAGGAGACAAGAGAGAGGGGGAGGAGGTGAAATGGAGACACAAGGCAGGGGTTGGGGGATAAGGAGACACAGGGGAGAGGGAGAATGGGAAAGGAGACACGTGGGGAAAGGGACAGGGGGAAAAGAGGAACAGGAGAGGTAGAGAGGGGGAAATGAGACAGAGGGGAGGAAGAGGGGGAAAGGAGACACAGGGGAGGAGAAACAGGAGAGGGAGCGAAAAGAAAGGGGACACAGAGGAGCGAGATGGGGATAAAAGAGACACAAGGGAGGGAGATGAGGATAAAGCAGACACAGGGGAGGGAGATGGGGATAAAGGAGACACAGGGGAGGGAGATGGGGATAAAGGAGACACAGGGGAGGGAGATGGGGGAAAGGAAACACAGGAGAGGGGGAAGGGAGAGGGGGAAAGGGAGAGGGGGAAAGGGAGAGGGGGAAAGGAAGAGGGGGAAAGAGGGACAGGTGAGGGAGAAGGGAAAAGGAGACACAGGGGGGGGGGGCGACACAGGGGGATGGAGGAGACACAGGGGAGGAAGAGGTGGGGAAAACTTATTCCCGTCATGCCCAATGTGTGGCAAACAGCATCGTCTGCCTTACAATTTTAAACGTGTCATTGTTGACGGGCAAGTTACTAGTGAATATAGTAATCCATTTTGTGTTTGTTACATACTTCATGAGAGCTGGATCATGTCTTTTTAGTGGAGGTAGGATTGAGGAAGGAGGGAACAGAAAGTATTTCTTAATTGGTGAAGAAATCAACCATATCTCACCAGAAATGTGAATGCCCCTCTCGCACACATCTTCTACCTATGTATCATAGATTTCCCCAGGGCCCAGCAGAGACACCAAAATGTATTTTATCCAATTAAAATCTAGCTCTATGACTTTTTTTTTACTTATGCTGTTAGTTAAACTCAACTTTTTCAAACATTTCTGTTTTCATTTCAGTTTGTGTGATATGTATTTGTGTAACATGCGCTCGCTACATCCCATAGAAAAATATAAGTAATATGATCCATCATAAAATGCATTTAATAAACAAGCAATAGCTTGGCGTGTGTATGAGTAGTGATGCTGTAAAAATGGCTGTTATGGGGAAATGTCTGGGATTTGCTTACACAGCAAGAGAGCGATGTACACACACAGCAAAGGGAAAAATGGGTGGGGCTCCAAAAAGGCAGATCCGGGCCTGCATGTATCCGGTGGACGGATTGTGGCGTTGGGAGATTTCTCTGTCCGGGGGAGAACAGGAAGGCTCGGACAGTTGTTACTCCTGCCTAGGCCTCAACCATGCACAACCAAAATGTTCTCAGACCCCCCAACTTCGCATATCAAATTGGTCAGCGGGCTTTGCTGATCCCAGATATTATGTTTAGATTCATGTTGGGTAATTATTTGGGGAAAATACCCTATGATCTGCACGGAGCTGCACAGAATTACGTATGCTTGCTTCAGCCGTTGGCCCCACCCCCCATTCATTATCTTTTGATTGCATGCACTCTAATTTAAAGGGCAATTGTAATGCCCTAACATGATGTAGGTGTTTTAACTAGGCATTGATCATAAACAAAATTCCTATTCAATATTAACCACTATCAAAGATCAAACTCAGCTTCTGCTGGTCTTCTCTCTTGCTAATGGGAGAAATGGTGGATTTTGTCTAACAGTCAGTGTCTGATTTGAACCTACAAAATGATACCAACATAATTTTCTTCACTGCCTTTGATAAAGTTGTTTCTATTAGCAATGAGCATTTGCTGTGGGGCAGCCTATGAATAATTTGTTTGCCTCCTATCTAATCAGATTATTCTTAAAGGCCTTCAGACCGGCCACTCACCTTGATGACCTTATGAGGGTAGGGACACATCAACTGGGTTTGATTGCCATTATAAATCAAATGGATTTTTTAAAACGATCAATGAATAATTAAATTAGCTCTTCTTATTAGGGCATTACCTGGATCTAGCGTGTTTCATACACACCAGGCTGATCCAGAGTTAGAAGTTCTGTATACCCCGCCCACTGGTCGGTCACAGGCTCTGTCCTCTTAAGGTGGATTACTACAGTTACCACCATATATATCAACAATTATATACAATACAGACCTGGGCGTTGGGGAGAGAAGGAGATCAGAATGGGGGACCTGGGAGGAGGGGTGTGTGTGTAGGGTAGTAGATCAGAATGAGGGATCGGGGGGGGGGGGGGGGGGTAGGAGATCAGAATATGTGACCGGGGGGGTGGGCGGAAGGTGATCAGAATGGGGGACCCTTAGGAGATCAGAATGGGGGACCTGAGGGGGGAGTAGGAGATTAGAATGGGGGAACTGTGGTGGGGCATAGGAAAACAGAATGGGGGACCAGGGGGGTGGGGGGTAGAAGATCAGAATGGGGTCCTGGTGTGTTAGGAGATCAGAATGGGGGACCGGGGGGTAGGAGATCAGAATAGGGGACCTGGAGGGGGGGGGGGGGGTAGGAGATCAGAATGGGGTACCTGGGGGGTGGGGGTAGGAGATCAAAATTAGGGACATGGGGGGTAGAAGTTCAGAATGGGGACCTGGAGGGGGTAGGAGATCAGAATGGGGGACCAGAGGGGTGGGGGGTAGGAGATCAGAATGGGGTCCTGGGGGAGTGGTGGGTAGGAGATCAGAATGGGGGATCTAGGGGGGGGGGGTAGGAGATCAGGATATGTGACCGGGGGGTGGGCGGTAGGTGATCAGAATGGGGGACCTGAGGGGGGGTAGGAGATTAGAAATGGGGGACCTGGGGGGTGTCGGAGGTCAGTATGGAGGACCAGGGGGATGGGGGGTGGAAGATCAGTATGGGGTTTTGGGGGTTGGAGGCTAGGAGATCAGAATGGGGGACCTCGGGGTGGTAGGAGATCAGAATGGGGGAACTGGGGGGTGGGGGTAGGAAATCAAAATTAGGGACCTGGGAGTATGGGGGGTAGAAGATCAGAATGGGGACCGGGGGGGGGGGGTAGGAGATCAGAATGGGGGACCTTGGGGGGGGGGGGGTAGGAGATCAGAATGGGGGACCCGGAGGGGAGGTTGGAGATCAGAATGGGGGACCTGGGGGGGGTGGGGGTAGGAGATCAAAATTAGGGACCTGGGGGGATGGGGGGTAGGAGATCAGAATGGGGGACCTGGGGGAGGGGGGTAGGTGATCAGAATGGGGGCCTGGGGGGGGGGGTTAGGGGGTAGGAGATCAGAAGATTGTAATCATAGCTAATGACTGCTTATCCTGCTTATCTGTAAGGAAGAGATATTCAATTTTTTTTAACAAAAAATCCACAGAGGGCCAAAGGTATTTCAAGTTTTTTTTTTTTTTTTTTTACTTATACTTACAGAAATACTTTTAAAATAATGGCACTGAAAGAGACACAAGAAGCACGATTATACAACTGTTTATTAAGAATGTGAAGGCTTTAGGAGATGCATAGACTCTTGAGTAAACGTCTCTACAACAATGATGTCAAATGCAGATACTGAGCAATAAACTGCTCAAGTGGTTATTTTTAAAAGTTTAAATGTAATTATTTATTTAACAAGGTTAAAATGTATATACACTAAGCACTTCTTGTGGTAATACTAATATAAGCTATGTATCTAGTGGAATGCTAGCCACTAACAGACAATATTAGTAAATGGATGGGGGTAACAATGGGGAAGAGCATTCCCACTTGTTTAAATCATAATGATTATAGAGACTTTTAAGTGTTACACAGTCTCATTATTCTTATTTATAACAGTTGAGTTTGCAATTCATATTTATCAACTACCATTGACAGTTCATAAATAACCTTAGATAAAATTAACTTACAAGAAAAAGGATCTTTTCAGATAATTTATACTTAAAATACCTAATTTTTAAGCTCTATTTTAGTACTTTTACTAAAAATATATAAGAACAACCTGTTGCAATTATATTTATATGTGTTTTTTCCATATTGGAACAATTGGGACATTTGCTGAATCTATTTTAACACTACCTTTTCCCCAATTCCTACCCTTTTTCTGTATCCTGCTTCTAGTATATATGTGTATAAAGACATTTCTGTATATATGAAGAGAGGGGATGGGAATACATTGAAAACATATAACAGGGCAGAAATTAAACTTATCCAACAAAGGACAGAAGTCGCCTTAAGAATACGATTTCAAAAATGTGTTTCATTAGCCATGGTCATTTCTAGGTTATTGTGCTTGATAAACATTCTCCAAGAAGATCAGGGTTCTATATCTCTTTGTAAGGAATCTGGACCTTGCTGCCTAAGAGGCTGACAAACCTTTATTGGGTTAGCCCTTAAGCTTCCGGCCTGCTTGTTGCCTGAAGATGGCTGCAACATTTCAGTGGCTGCCTGCAATCATCCCCCATACCATTCTTAGGACCACATAACAATGCAAATACAGAATTTTTATTATTCTAAGTCTCAATCCTTGAAAAGTAAATTTTCAAACGTTTCACTTGATTGAAGGTAGAAAACCATTAGGGCAATCTAAATAATAAAATGCAGAAATAATAATGCAGTGTTTAAGGTGAAAACTAGATACTATATTAATAGGAAAATGGGGAAGTGAATGAAGAACCAATTTATCTGAAAAGGGGGTAGCATATGTAGCATAAAAGCATATGGCCTATAGTTCTGATAAGCTTCTAGCTAAAGTCAAAGCTACTAACAAAACTGTCTTGAATATAAGAGAAACAAGTATACTTTATTCTAATGGTTTTAATAGAGTGGAAGATAGAGCCTGCAATGCTAAAGGAAGATCTAAATCAGGAACCTAAGGCTTAATAGAAGGATTCATGGTCGCTTTCATAAAGAGTGCATTGAGAACAGCTTAGGCCCAGTGAGGGCAGATAAATGAACTTGAAGAGTACTAGGTTTGAGGACAAAGTCTAAGGCCCAAGGGCGGCTGGTGCATAGGGGCAAATGGGCAACCGCCCTCTCAAAATGAATGCACTAACTTAATCCCCCATCACTTACTTAATTGTATAATTTATATAATAGAAAAAAAATATATACTGTATATTTTATTATGTTCAATATTCTATTTTTTAATAGCTTCTGCTGTCACTTTAAATGTTAAAACCCTCTGTGCTGCGGTTAAAGACACTGACTTATCACATCTATCCCTGCTGGTGACTTGTATAATACTACAGATAAGGGTACATGTGAGAATTAAAAAAAAAAAAAACAGTCAAAATGCTGCCTTTGTCCGATTTGTGCTCTAACCGATAGAACTGAGTCTGTCTGTCAGACGCAGCATCACCCAGTCAGAATTGCCGTGAGGAAAAAGTCCCGGATCCTGCAGGGACCGCGCCTCTCACAGTCCCCCCGGAAGTGAATACATTGGTGCATTACTAATAAAGTTTATTGGAAAAAAAACAACTCCCAGCTCACAGTGCATGTTTTACCTTTGTCAATACTCTGATAGTCATATTGTTTCTGATTTCCCTGCTCCACACACCAAGCTTGTGACCTGTCTGTCAACACTCTGGCCTATACCAGACAGAAGCAGCTGCAGAGCTCAGGTGAGTCCATATCCCTCTCTGTGTCTTGTTGTTGTTGTTCTGTCCTTCAGTCGTGTCTCACTCTCAGTGACCACATGGATGCAGCAAACCAGGTAAATCTTTCTGTGTTTCTGGTTGTGCTTATCCATATGTTTTTCATGGCAAGACACTAGAGAGGGTTGCCAGTTCCTACGCCAGTGGAATGCATTTTGGCTGGCCTCTCTAAAATGATCTGCCCATCTTGGGTGACCCTTCCTGATATAGCTCACAGCTTCATTGAGGTAACAAGCCCCTTCACCACGACAAGGTAGCGATCCAGAAGGGGTCCTGTGTCTTAGTCTCTCTATGTCCATATGTATTTATAAGGAGAGGGTATACTTACTTTTGGAGGAGAATTCTTATTGTATGTGTAAGATATATATAGTGTCTGTGTGTGTGTATACATAAGTGTTTGTGAATATATATATAATCCGTAGCCAGCAGCCACTGGTCTAAGCCATCTTGAGATAGTAAGATATCTCCTACTACTGACAGATTAAGGAAACACCCTTTTCTGGCAAGCCTCTCCCAAATGCTATAGCACACAGCAGAGGTTGAGTATAGTCTTGCTTTCATTAATGTTCCACAACACCTGGTTCTAAGTCTGCTAAAAAGACTTTGCCACTCAAGCTGCATCTGTCAATTTTAAGTTCGTCACTGAGGGATGTCTCAGAGGGCCTTGGGAGAGAAGATCTATGACCATGACAAGTGCCCATGGCTTGTTGACCTTCAGCATTCGAAGAAGAGAAAAACTTGATGTTTATGACTGGTATGGAAGTATTGGAATAACTTTTGCCTTGTCCATGAGATTTCTTTTGAGGACTCATAAAATCATGGATAAAGGTGGAATCAGATAATGCAATGAGTAGTCCCACATAGTTGAAAAGGCGGCCAGAACAGAACTTTAAAGGCTGAGTGTGCTTTGAGTGGCCATAAAATCTATTTCTAGTATTCTCCATTTTTATGTCAGCTAGCATCAAAAGTTATTCTGCTTAGGAAATCTGTTTGTGTTTTGTAATCCTGGGAATATAAAAAGTAGCGATACTCATAAAGGTTTTCTTTGCGCAGCGCATGATAGAGTAAAATTATTTTAGTAGAAATGCACTTTGAGTACTTTCTATTATTATAGAAACTTAGGGGGGGGGATGCGGGGGCAAATCTCCCCCAGATTTTTCTATGTTTGTATAAATAAGATAATTTATGGCCTGTATACACCCTTGGAGAGAATGCAATTTTTTTTTAGTGCTGTTTCTCTAATGGTCTTGTAAACTGTTTCAGGGAAAAAAAATGCACAATCAAAAGGTAAATTACACAAATATATATTTTGGTTTGCGGCCATGCAACATGTCCATAGACATAATGCCCTTCTAATAGAAACTGACAACACTAAGGCTCTTTCAGCTAAACTTGATAAACTAACTGCAACTTCGGAAGAGAAGTCAGTGGCTATTTTAATCTTATATGGTGCTTTCAAAATAAGATAGCCTGTTCAATTTTGGAAAGTCATGTCTTCACCACTTTAGATACTGTAGTAAGTGTGACAGCTGGGTAGCAAATGGCTCCTGCAATCAAGTCTGTGGTCTATGGGTTCTTTAAAAGTTGATCCCTCATTAAATGAGTTTCTTTTGACAATAGATTTTTTCCACTTTTGGAACAGTTTCTCAAGGAGCAGAATCTGATTCAGAGAAGGGAAACAAGTTTTGCAACCTCTTTTGAATGGAAAATCCCCTATTAAGCGACTGTTTTCTCCAAGTATAATATCTCTCACATTGTTTACTGTGGGTAACCAAATCATCTTATTTGCCAGGGAAATAGAATTTCTGAAATGTAGTCTGTTCTATGGTATAATACTCTATGTTTACATTTTATCTGAGAGCTTTGATGAGGGGCTATATTAGAAGTAACTCAAATTCAGTAGGTTTTCCATCTGGCATGGCGTTATATTCTTCGTTGTCTACTAAACCAAAATCAAAATTATCATGTGAATCTATTGGATAGATAGGATCCATTAGGCAATGTATTACCCTCTACTACTGCTTTGAAGATTCTGTCATAGAGGTCTTAGGGGGCAGTAGCGCTAACTCCACTGATACTTTAATACAATCCAGGCATAGCGTTTTTCACTCTAATATAGGTCTATGGCCAGCCTAACAGGAACCTAAAACCAGATTTTTAATGGCAATGGGCAGGCTTTAATAAATTGAAAAATAAACTGAAAAACCTTATAAACCAGTTAATATATAAAAGAACAAACACTTCCTGATAACATACTTTTTTGGTAAAATTATAACAGATATAACAGTGGCAATAAAAAAAATAATAAAATAAATTATATATATATATATATATATATGTTTAAAATGGTTTGGATTGACAGAGTGATGGTGCATTATGTGGCCACATTTGCATGTCCCGCCCAGTTTTCCCGGATTGCAGTGCATATACTGTGGTTCTGAGAAATTTGAGCAGGAAATAAGTTTTTATCAACTTATTTTTAGACATTCAAATGGAATCACTAATGTACTATTCCTTATTTGTACTATTGTACTTTGTACGGTGGAGGGCTTATATCACTCTTAGCCCACCATATGTGAAATAATTGCTGTATATATATATATATATATATATATATATATATATATATATATATATATATATATATATATATATATATATATATATATATATATATATATATATATATATATATATATATATATATATATATATATATAAAGAGTGAGGTAGCCGTGAACGTCCAGCAATCCAGATGAATAATCAGAGTATTGCAGTATATAGTGATACCTTTTTTATTGGACAAACATATTCATAGGTTTCATGATGACCCTCGAGAGCGTTCCTCTCTTTGTCGAGTCAGAGTCAATACTGATTATAGATTCACAAATACAGCAAAAAATTCCAGGATTAACAAATAATGTTCTGATCAGCCAGCCGTGCAAGTGTGTGGGGGTGCAGACCAGAGTATGTAAATTGGGGTCATAAATAGTTTTACATCTAAGGAACCATAGGGCTGTAACCAAACTCAGGATGAAGGCAAAGAACAAAAAATAAAAAAAATCAATAAACACACATATATATTTACAAGCATGAATGTTGGAGGTTATAAGAAATTTTGATAATGAGATAAGAATTCAATGTCTACAGTAAGTCCTGACTTAAAATGATTATTTTCTTTAACAGTAATAAGTCAGGACTTAATGTAGACATTGAATTCTTATCTCGTTATAAACATTTCTTATAACCTCCAACATTCATGCTTGGAAATATATATGTGTGTTTATTTTTTATTTTATTTTTTGTTCTTTGCCTTCATCCTGAGTTTGGTTACAGCCCTATGGTTCCTTAGATGTAAAACTATTTACGACCCCAATTTACTTACTCTGGTCTGCACCCCCACACACTTGCACGGCTGGCTGATCAGAACATTTTTTGTTAATCCTGGTGGAATTTTTTGCTGTATTTGTGAATCTATAATCAGTATTGACTCTGACTCGACAAAGAGAGGAACGCTCTCAAAAGCTCATCATGAAACCTATGAATATGTTTGTCCAATAAAAAAGGTATCACTATATACTGCAATACTCTGATTATTCATATATATATATATATATATATATATATACATATATATATATATATATATATATATATATATATATATCTGACTGCCGATATGCTTAACCCACAGCCAATATATATATATATATATATATATATATATATATATATATATATATATATTCCGTATATACTCGAGTAAAAGCCGCCACGAGTATAAGCCAAGGCACCTATTTTACCACAAAATACTGGGTAAAATGAGTGACTCGAGTATAAGCCGAGAGTGGGAAATGTGCTGCCCCCTGTGTCCCTCTTGTGCCCTCTGTGTCCCCCTCGTGTCCCGCCTCTCTGTCCTGTGTCTCTTCCCCTATCCCTTCCCTGTGTCTCCCCCCCCCCTCTCCCTTCCCTGTGTCTCTCCCCCCCCTTCCCTGTGTCTCTTCCCCCATCTCCTCTCCCTTCCTTGTGTCTCTTCCCCCCCTCCGCATCCTCAACCTCCCTCCTCAACCCAGCATCTCATCCTCAACCTCCCTCCTCATCATCCCTCCTCATCTTCAACCCCCCTATCCTCAACCCCCCTCCTCAACCTCCCTCCTCAACCTCAACCCCCCTCCTCAACCTCCCTCCTCAACCCCCCTCCTCAACCTCAACCCCCCATCCTCAACCCCCTCCTCAACCTCAACCTCCCTCCTCAACCTTCCTCCTCAACCTCCCTCCTCATCCTCAACCCCTCCTCCTCATTCTAAACCACCCCCCCTCATTCTAAACCCCCCCTCATTCTACCCCTCTAAATACCCCCCCTCTCCCTTTACCCTCACTTACCTGCAACTGAAGCTCCTGCTCCGGCCTCTGCTCCTTCTGGCGTCTTGACGTGGCGCTCGTGTGACGTAACAGCATTAGCATATACCGGGTGCCGGCACCCGGTATATGCTAATGACGTGGCGCGCATGTTACATCACAGCATTAGCATATACCGGGTGTCGCCACCCGGTATATGCTAATGCTGTGACGTCACATGCGCGCCACGTCAAGACGCCGGAAGGAGCGTCTTGTCCCACGGCGTGTGCTTTTTGCAAAGTCACGCTTTTATGGAGTTTTTTTGTCCCGGGAGTGAGGCGGCGTAGAGCGTCCACCTCCACAAAAGTGGCCCCTCGCTTCGCAACGGATGCAGTTCTGCGATCTGGCTTTGCGAGCTTGCAAAGTGTGACGACGATTCGCAGTTTGACAACTATTATATGTGATCTATGAGTCATTGTACAGACAAGTGCCAAGTTAGCTGTTTTCATTCTCTAGGCATTGGGGTGAAAAATAAATAAGCTGGACTCTTGCCAGTAACCACAACTGACTCTGGGGGACCAGGGCTGAATGCACATATGAAGCTACCACTTTCCTCATACTACTCTCTTCCTACAGCTTTAGATATTGCCAATCCAGCTAAAGCCGGAATCTCAGCAGATACTTTGGAATCATCTTCTTGACCACGCACTCCACAAGAGCTGCCACAGCCACCACAACACTGCATTTGAAATCAGTACTACTTATCAAAAGTTCTGACAAGCCAGAGTAATTCCGGAGAACCTCCTTACCACTTAACTCATAGCCAAGACACTAGACCAATGGCCTGAATACCTTCAGACACAGGCCTTGTCACTATGTCAATGACCTGATGACATAACAAATGGCCAAGTCACCATATTAATAACATCTACTGGACAGTCTACCTGACAATACAGCTTTCATGAAACTCCTTGATATGTGCGCCAAAGATTGCTGGTAATGAATTACAAGGATGAGCATTGAATTACTGGTGCCTGTTTTACCATAGGTTGAACAACTTTCCTTTGTAATGGATGTACAGTCCTATAAGCAATAATAAAAGAATGTTTAAGAAATCGTGTATATCTAATATTTGATTTTTACACATAAATTGCTGCTTCATATTCCATACTTTTTCTTTGGGTATGTATGTCGCTACAACCTACTTTATGCCTACTGAAACACCTGAATGCCTTCTAACTCACTAATACCAGCCTACCCGCAGTATATCATCTAATATAAGATGCCGGTTTGTCTGTCACGCCTGTAAGGTGATTTGTGCGCAGGCGCAACATTATTAATAGACTCAGGGCATTGCAGGAGCAGCAGAAGTGTCAGTTTTTACCTAACCCCCACCATAATCGCCAGGAAGTGCAGCAGAAAAGATAAGGCACAGAGAGAGACAGGACAGAGAGAAAGAGAGAGGCAGGACAGAGAGAGAGGCAGGACAGAGAGAGAGAGAGAGATGTGACAAAGAGAAAGAGAGACAGGATAGCGTAAGGCATTACAGAGAGAGAGACAAGAGAGAGAGAGACAGTACAGATAGAGAAAGAGACACACACACACAGGACAGAGAGGGAGAGACAGGAGAGAGAGAAAGACAGCACAGACAATCCAAAATAACCTTTTATGATTCCGTCATTTATGGCAGGCAACTTACTAGTTCTATATATCTGTTTCCAATTACATTATATTACACTACCCTTCTGTATTGCACTATGTTATATGCTTTCAGAATATGCTTACCTATTATATATCACCTTTGCATATATGCTATTATCACATATTAGATGGACACTGGCAACACACAAATACTTTTACATTAGTTATATCTATGCAGTATCTAAAATTCATAAAATATTTCACTTCTTTAATGGACTATAAAAGAGAAACATGCCAAAATGTTTGTTTTGTAATCCTGTTGTCTGCTTACTTGCACCATTGTATAAAAATAAAGGGCATAATTCTTTCAAATGAGAACCTTTTTGATAGAATTGGACAAAGCCGTTACTACTACAAATTGGACAATAGCAACAAATTGCTTTGATTCTGTTTGCTTTTTTGGATAAGGTTGTTGGCTACCTTATGAAAAACAGTAACAGGGTATCATAGTAAGCAGGAGCAATGGTGAAATCTAGGTAAAACTTTCATTATATCATAGAAATGCATAAGAATTTAATTTGACTAAACATATTTTGTTTTATTTTCAATACTTTTATTGGTCCAGCTTGCAGAGGGGTATGAGTATTGACACGTCAATTGAAGTAGTTAAGTAACCTCCCAGACTTGGATTTTGTGTGCTTTTATATATATATATATATATATATATATATATATATATGTATTATTGTGAAGTTAAATAGTTGATTCTCATATTGCGCATAGTGGCAGGATGATGTAAGCTGGCGTACAAAATATTGTCTTGACTTCTGTTTCCAATTGCTGTTCTATATTAAAAGACATAGGGTATAGTCATAAATGCAGATAATTTGTAAATTACCGGTAGAATGTATTCTATATTTAGAGTCATAAAGCTTTTGGTAGACATTATTCAAGAAAAGGCTATGCAACTGATCATGATCACTTTGGAAAGATTAAACCCCCCCAATAAAAACACTTTCTTTTGAATTTTTTGTAGTATTATTTTTCTATAGAGGAGGTGTTGTCATGACCCAGATTTGGGGCTCAGTACACCCCTAATTCTCATACTGTAGCATATAGGAGCAATCTGCAGGTTGTGACTGTTATATTCTTCTCGGCACCCAGCATTTCATCATCAGTCATGGAGAAACAGGACAAATCAGACCAGCAACACCATTAGTTTACTGTAGAGGAACTGAACAATTATTTTGGCAACAATGCAACATATTTAAATCATACAGTAACCAATCACACAAGATTAATTAATCTTGCCCTTTGTTTAAATTACTTTGAGGTCCTGGTTATTAGCTGCCAACTCCCCACTGAGCTTAGGAGCCTGAACGTCTATGATTTCCCCATGTGCTATCTTTCCTGCTTCCTACTCTCTTTAGGGGGTGATTATAGAGCCATCGTCTCCCTGTTTAGGGCCTTACTTCTTCTGATCTATACATTCAGGGACTGACCCATGGTAGTAGGTAACAAATGGCTTGTGGCACCACACCGCCTAAGGTGCCACAAGGCTAGATACATTTAGGGCAGGAACATGGCAATATGGAGGCCTTTTTTCCATACTGTTCTGGATTCCCTTATGACCAAGCACCACACAACTGAGGAAAATGCAGCATGTGAACACCAAACATGCTGGTGTACCCACTTTGCATCTATAAGGCCACACACACTGCTCTGTATAATACACATAATTTAGTGACCCCAACATTACTTATTGAGGCCTGTAATACATTACACATAGAACCATCATGTCATATTTCTTAGCAAGTCCCATGCCCATTGAAATATTTAGCAACATCGGTTATGAATAAGCATATAAAACATTGCATATTATATTTTTTTGATTTTATGCTGTATTTTTTCCAGCAGCAGCAAACAAATAGTATATTTTGAAAGATCCACAAAAAAGTTTAGAGTGTATGAATTCACTTGCATAGGAGGATTTGTACATTCAGAAGTGCATCACTTGTAATGCAAATTATTTTATAGATTATATACACTATGGTAGTCCCAATAGTAACATATGGATGTGAGAGCTGGACCATAAAGAAGGCCGAGCGCAGTAGAATTGATGCCTTTGAATTGTGGCTTTGGAGAAAACTGCAAGAAGATCCAATGAATCAATATTACAGGAAATCAGACCAAACTGTTCACTAGAAGGTATGATCATGAGGCTGAAGACAGGATTCTCTAGAGAAAACTTTAATGCTGGAAAAAATTGAGGGGCATGAAGAAAGGGATGACAGAGGCAAATATGGATAGATGAGGTCATTGAAGCAATGAACATGAGCTTAGAGGGGCAGTGGCTGATAGATATGCCTTGTCATGCTGCAGTCCATAAGGTAACAGAGAGCGGGGCACGACTGAATGACTAAACAACTAGTGCCTGGAGATGCTCTCCTTGCAGTATATAGTTTTGTTGGTCTAAACAAGAAAGGGGGGAGTACCATTAATCTTTATATCTGATATACTGAAGAGATTAATCCAGAATTTTCTATAATTGATTATTCAATAAACATTTTTTTATAAGATATGCCTTATATTTTATATTAATGGTAATCTTCACTTCAGCTGCAGTACTTACTAGAGCCACTAGGTGGAAGACTAATGCAAGGCAATTTTGCATACATTATTATTTAAGGGGCTTTCTTACAGCAATGTGGACTTATCTCAGAATATGTGATAATAATGTCTGCACAATTATGTGTTTGTAGCTCTGTATGTGCCTGTGTCTACTGAACAATACTCACTACTCCCTACTTTTAGTACCCTTGTGTGCAAATGCTACTAGAAGTGTTACAATACACACTCAAACACTGTTGTATGACAAAACATGGTGTGTCCAAAATAAGCTCTAGAATATCCCTGTGTCTTCAGATTCGCCCAAAAATTCACCAGCAGTGGTAGCAGCAGTGCCATCCACCAACCGCTAGAGTACCCATACCATAGAGTTAGGGTTAGGTAAACTTTCAGGGTTACGGTGAGGGTTAGGGTAACCTTCTAAGGTTACAACTTGTGTGAAAAGCGGCTACTTGCTGGCACTGCAGCTGTCAGTGCTTGCAAATTTACAACGGGATAGATCCCACAGGTGGATCAAATCAAAGGAACACTGCAGAGATACTGCCAGTGCAGCAGGTGCAAAGCACTGGGGCCCACAACATGATAAAGATCCTCTGGAACCAGGAGTAAATGGAGTATCTTAAATTACTATGGTAGAGGGGTGGATAATTAATTTATTCAAAGTTTATTTGACCACCTGCATATATATGTGCCTTTTTAATTCACCCCCTACAGACATCTAACTTATATAGAGACATTACAAGAGGGTCTCCAAATATATTTTGCACAGAGGCCCTCCGTTCACTAGCCCTGCAGTTTGTGAAGGATGTACCAAACTTACTATTATCAACTGTGTAAGATATGGACATAAATCATTTTTTGTGGAAAATCTGAATTTGTGAAGTCTCTTTATGTGAGTATAGGAATCTATGTTTGTGTTTGTTACATAACTTCCTCAAAGCAAAATCATGAGGGTGTGTGTTTTGGCTATCAGTGGGGAGAGAAGAGTGGCGAAGGAGGGAACAGAAAGCCTTTTGTTAAGATTATTGGATAAGATTTTAATTGACACCACATCACTCCCCCACTCACTGGCCCATCAGCAGACTGCTTGCTGCAGGAAATGCAACCATATTTCACCATAAATGTAAACTCCCCTCTCAGACACACAAATTCTACGTATGTATCATGGATTCCCCTGTGACCTAGCAGGAACTTAGCTGCATGACTGTTCTACTGCTTGATTATGCTCTTACTTAGACTCAGGTTTCAAAATCAGGTAGATAAGTAAGTGGCACAGTCATGTTAAATTACTAACAAGTGCTGGTTTTACAAGTCAGAATATAGAAATGTATTAGAACCCTTTTTTCTTCTGATGCCAATTCCTCTCACTGAACAACCAAACGTCCTGGAGACAGCAGCGTTGATGCTGGAATTAATAAAACAGTTGATTTGCAAGAAGTCAAAGTAATTGTTGTTGCTGCGATTAAACATAACAAAGCTACACATCAGTATAAGTAATTCACCTTTATTTTGTGAACAATGTAACAATAAACGTACATATACTGAGTAGCCACTAGTTTATGCT
Organism: Discoglossus pictus; assembly: GCA_027410445.1. Lineage (NCBI taxonomy): Eukaryota > Metazoa > Chordata > Amphibia > Anura > Alytidae > Discoglossus > Discoglossus pictus. Next base: position 196,652,867 of record CM050169.1, read on the forward strand.
TCAAAATGAATGTAAAGTAACATATTTATTTTAAAAGGACCACCAAAGTCACCTATAGGTAGATAGATGGTGAAAAATCATAGTGAAAAATTGTTTTTATTTAGAAAATTGATGCTGAATTGGTGGAGTTATGATCAGTTGAAGTCTGTGTCTGAATGAGTAATGAGCCCTGTACCGCGCGGAACAATGATTAATTCATTAGATTCAGGTGCAGAAGCTTTCAGTGATTTAATCAGGCAGGGATTGACTCTTTGTAACTACTTAGATATGTTCTAGCAGTCAATTCAATAGCTGGTGAAATAGCACAGTCAGTAACGCCTCATTCAATTCCGATTTGGACAATTAAATAGGGCTCTATATATGCACAGAGCATATTTTTTTTACAGAAGGTTTTAGTTAGTGAAGACCTTGCCTTTGGATAGAAGTTCAGTACCTAAAAACTTCTGTAAAAAAATATTCCCTGTGCTTTTATAGAGCCCTATATATTGGCCAAATCGCAATTGAATGAGGCCCTTGGTGAGCTAAAGGTCCTGAGTCCTTGATTCCAGCCACAGCCAAATAAAATATATATATTAAATAACTAGCTCACAGTTCACTTAGTATTTCAATATAAATATACATAGTTCAAAAACATGCATTTAGTTTAGTTTTTCCTCATTTTTTTTAAAGCAGAGTGTATTCGGAAAGTGAGCTTCATAAAATGTTTTCATTAGTAAGACATTGTTCTAAATCAACGCCTTCTACTTTTTAAAAAAATTTATCTAACCTATTTATTAACACACATATGACTGAAAAAAATATCATATCAGAAATATAGAAGGCTATAAGAAGTTAAGATAATGCAACAGAAATTCCATATTTACATTCAGTCCAGTATTATACATATTAAAAAGTCTTATCATTGTCATTTCAAACGTCTTTGTTTCTTGTGTGTTGTTAAAATGACCTCTGAGTATTTTAATTTTCAAGTTCTGGACGGAGTGGTTATTTTGTGAAAAGTGGTATCCTACTGAGTCCTGTCTTCATTGTGATTTTAATCGAGAGTCTGTGCAGATTCATCCTTAAATGTAGTTTCTGGCTGGTTTCTCCAATGTAGCATCCACTCTCACATAAAGTACATTGTATCATGTAGACTACATTGGATGATGTGCATGAATATGATCCTCTGATGTTAAAGCTCTTGTTCTTATGCGTGGCCGTGTCCTCTTTGTAGATGTGTTGACATAATTTGCAGCGATTTTGGTTTCAAGTTTTGGTGCCATTCTCTCTGTGGTGCTGTTAATTGGCCAATCTTCTGTTCACCAATGTTTGTCTCAGATTTAGTGGTTGTCTTAATGCATAATGGGAGGATTGGGAAATGTATGTTTCAATTCTGCATCATCTGTTAGTTGTGGTTGTAGATCCTTAAATATTTTGCGTATTCCTTCTAGAGCTGGATGGTATGTTGATACTAGAGGTGTACGTGAAGAGCTTTCTTTAGTTTTTATTGTGACAGTTGTTCACGGGGTGTTTTAATGGCAGAGGTTACTTTCTGTATGATGACAAAGGGTTTGTAATCCTTCTGCCTGAAGGATTCAGACAGTGTTTTTAAATGTGTGTCTCTGTCCCCAGTGTTTGAGCATATGCGGTGGTATCTGATGGCTTGACTATAAATTATTGCTCATTTGGCATGGGAGGGGTGGAAACTAGAGTTGTGGAGGTAATTAACTGCGCATGCGCAAAGCGTGGCATTAGCCGTGCATGCGCAAAGCGATGTTAAAGCCTCCCACGCTGAAAGCGCGGCCTTAGGGAAATGGGGGGGGGAGACACGAGGGAGGGGGGGAACAGACACAGGGGAGGGGGAAAAAGAGGCATTGAAGGGAGAGGGGGAAAGAGATACAGGAGGGAAACAGATACAGGGGAGGGGGTTAGAGACAGGAGAGGGGGAGGGGGTAAGATACACGGGAGGGAGAGGGGAGTAAAAACACAGGTGGGGGGAAGGAGACACAAGGGAGAGAGAGGAGGGGGGAGGAGACACAAGGGAGGGAGAGGAGGGGAGAAATGAGACACAAAGGAGGAAGTAGACGTGGGGGGGGAGAGACTCGCAATGAGCGCCGGCCCGTGATGAGCACCAAAGGCGCTCATCGCAAAGCCAGTAAAGTAGAGGGGGAGAGGTTCCCATTGTGTGGCAAACAGCATTGCCTGGCTTTACTTTTTATTGCCGTCATTTTTGATGGGCAAGTCGCTAGTAATTAATATAATGTGCAACATTTACAGACTCCAGCCTCACTACAGTGGGCCGGCTTCAAGGGCCATACTAGAAAGACAATATCTAAGCCAATTCTTGATCAATTAAAAAATGTAAACAGTTTTTCCACATATTTTTTTACCCTCTAACTGATGGTGCAGAGAACATATGGTGACTTTTGTGGTCCTTTAACTGAAAATTAACAAACTTTCCCAGGGAGTGAAAGCTTTTTAACAGATATAAAAAATAGTAAATAAGTTGAAGATTGTATCCTTTAATAGTATAAGTTGTTGGTCGTACATTTGAGTTTACTATACTACTTAAACACATACAGCCTTATTAAATTGCGATTCGGCCAATTGAATAGGGCTCTATATAAGCACACAGCATATTTTTTTTACAGAAGTTTTTAGTTAGTGAACTTATATCCAAAAGCAAAGTCTTCACTAACTAAAAACTTCTGTAAAAAAATATGCTCTGTGCTTATATAGAGCCCTATTCAATTGGCCAAATCACAATTTAATAAGGCTAATAATACGCTAATAATCACATAAGTTTGTAAATAGGAAATTCTTATTTATCATAAGTAAGTGAATTTTAATGATACTACTCTAAATGAAACCACCTATTTGCAAAATAAGCTAATCAATTTTTGTGTGTAAATGTCTCTATGGAAAATATTGGCACTTTATAAATAAAGAGTAATAATAAAAATTACATTTAATATGCACAAATGATACAACATGTATCTTTTGGAAATAATGTGGCATTTAGTGATCATCAGTCAGTATGGTTTACTATGCAATTAAAAGCTGTGAGTAAAAAAAAGTTTTAGATTTTCTAAAGACATTTTTTTTGAATTTGTAAAACAATATATTTTGGAACTTGAGACATGGCAGGCATTTTTTAAATGAAAATATTAGTTTACAGAAAATACAAACAGACTCCGTCAAAAACAGTTTGAGAAGTATATAAAGTCAAAGGCATCTGTAAATAACAAAAATGGTAGCCAAATCTTTTGGTATACACTATCTATATTAGTGAAACAGAAATACTAAGGGAAGCATATATAATTTAAGACAGATTATTACGGCTATGTAGAGGAAGAAAAAGGAGATGGAAAACAGTGCACATATATAATTATGCTGATCAAAAATGATTAGTATGAAAGATTCCAATAACGACATGCAGGTGAGTTTGATGTCAGTATGGTGCAAAATACTTTTGAACAAAACTATGGAATATATTAATCATAATAAATTAAAACATGCATTGATTTACTGCAGGAAGATCATGACTTTTCTGATTATGAAAAAAAAGGGAAAGAAAAGATAAGCTTTTGAGTACAGGTCCCTATCTTATCCTATCTTTAGATTGTAAGTTTGCGAGTTTTCAATCCTGCATGGCACTTTGGGGAAAGCACTATGGACACTGGATTGTAAGTTCAAAGACAATGCCCTCCATTCTTTGCAATGTGTTAATATTGTTATTGTTTTTTGCCTTAAACTTAACCCTTGTATAGTGCTACAGAATATGTTGAGGTGTTACAAATAAACAATAATAAAAATGATAATTAATAGTTATTCTTTCCAAGTATAGTCTATGTTTCCAAATAGTTCTTAGGTCCCAAAACATTTAGGGCCTCATTCTATTAGCGGCCGTAGGAGATGCGGGGCCGCAAGGACCGGCCGCAAGCTATTCGGCTATTCTATTCCCCTCCGGCCGGGGATTCCGGCAGGCTTGCGGCCGGTGCCTTGCGGCCGCTCGCACTGGAGGAAAGCCTTTGATCTAAAACGGCCGCAAGAAAATCGGCCGCAAGAAAATCCTATTTGCAATTTAATTGCTCCGGGAACCCTCTCTGCAAGGCTAAAACCGAGCCGCAGCTTACTTGCAGGAAAAAGGTCCCGCTAGCACCAATTAAGTACATTATAAAGCCAAAATAAAGCCATCCTGCACTCTGAGGAGACTATAAAGAGATTTTAGGTGTTAGCAAAAATAGCACAACATTCCCCTATACTTAAATCCGTAAATAAATTATTTTTTAATATATGTCAAATATCCATGTAAAAAGTCCAGAGTGCTTGGAGCACCTCAGACACGCCCACGCTGCGGCCGGAAAATAAAGAGTTAATGTCAACTCGGGTTTGGGCTGATGTGCAAGCTTGAGAGGGGGTTACTATTAATCCTCATGTCCCCCAATATGATCCCTAGCATTTACAGAGCTGTCTTCAATTTATTTTTGACTTTTAAGATTTCTGAGCTTACGGCCGGTAGCAAGATTTACGGCCGGCCGTAAGAGGAGATCCTTGCGGGGCCGTATAATAGAATTGCAATGTAACAGAACACCCGCAAGGAATCGCAGCCTTACGGCCGATTTCCAGCCGATAATAGAATGAGGCCCTTAGATTGTAAGTTTGCAAGTTTTCAATCGTTTTGCTGGGTTTTTTGTTGAAAGAACTTTGGACACTGGACCCTAAGCTTCAAGACAGAGCTCTCCATCCATTACAATATGTTAATATTGCTATTGTTTTTTGCCTTGATTGTTACCCATGCGCTACAGAACATTTTGGCGCTTTACAATAAAAAAATAATAATATGCATATATGGACGTTGATCCTAAAGTAGATTATATGAATATATATTAGACTTATATGTAGAAAAAAAGGCCTTACTCTAATATTAAAATGTATTATTTTTTTTATTAGTCACATTTAAAATCATAAAAAATATGAGAACGATTAAAAACGTTGATTGCCTATGGGTAGCTGTATTTTAAATTAAATCAATGTGTAGTCACAGCATAATTTATTGTACAATATAATTCAAGTATAAAGTACTATGAATGGTTTTAGTGACGTCAAAAATAGGATATTAATAGGAGATTAATAATTCAGTGTTTATGACTGTTTGTTCCTCACACAATTGTTCACAGAAATGATTTCTCTTATTACTCATTTTATAGTTCAACGATCACCAATTAAAGGATGCATTCCCATATTATACAGTATCTGGATACTAATTCCTATTAACAACATTAGTTAACAATTTCATATTATGATAAAAGGATGTTGCAAACTCCACTAGGATTTTACTGCCTATTATACTAATTTTATTGCACAGTATTAATGAAAGTTTTGACATTGCAACTAAAAAATGTTGCAATCTCCACTAAGGTACAATTGTGTGGAATATTTTGTGAAAGTTGTTACTAAGGAATTGGGCAACCTCCCCTTCTTGGCCTCTCTAATATAAGCAATAAAGATTGTAGATCTATTACTGAAACGAGCCAATGGGATGACTTAGTCATCAAGTCCTCAGATAAAGGGGCCAATCTAGATACATTGAGGAAGCAATGAGACAATTATTGAATCCTTAATGTTATGAAAAACTAAAAGCAGGGGCGGATCTACCAGTGGTGCAGGTGGTGCAGTGCACCAGGGCCCTCCTCTGGGGGGCCCAGTGCTGTGTAATTTATTTATTTTTGCATTCAAAAAAATGTCTGTAGTGTAGGCCCCCCACTAGGGACCCCACCCTTGCCCATACCACTACAGCCTCACTGACACCACCCCCCCCCCCATCTGAAATTGGTGTGTGCCTGTTTAAATAAAAGCATTTCAACGGAAGCTCCAAGAGGTGGGTCTCCAATACAAACATATGCAATATTGTAGCTTGTGTTGAAATTACACAGTGTAGGTATAGCATGGTATAATTTAACAATATAGTTAATAACAAGTATTTTTATCAATTGAATGTTAGGTAAAAAAATATTTTCCTACTGTAAACTAACATTGAAGTTTGCAATACTGATCTGTCAGTCAGCCTTTCTGATGTACCTACAAAACGAGATTGTAATGTTTTTGTTTACTTGATTAGCCCCTGATGTATTGTGTCCATTGTTTTCCATGCAGTCTCCTTAGTGTGAGCATGTCTAGTCTGAGCATGACAAGTCTTTTTTTGGTGCAACCAACTGCACAGACGACAATTACAAATCACTGCTATACCACTTTAAGTAGCCCAGAAAAGTTCTGTGTATATACCATGACATGTTTATACATATGTAGTATTGCTTATATTTGTGTGTAATTATATAACCATTTCTAAACCACTGACCAGAATTCTTACTGCCCCATTAAATTCTAAGCCCGTAGTGGCAATGGCACACCCGTAAAGACTGCTGCCTTGAAATTCGCCGGAGTTACAGAGCTATTTCATTCAACCCTGCCACGACCAACGGGCTGGAGACGCAAACCCGTAAACCATTCTTGCGTTGGTCGGATGTGTGGCCGTGAACATGATCAATTAGTCAAACCCGTCATCATTACGTCATTCAAAGCCTTAGGGTCTTCAATTACGAGTTCGATCGGACCCACATTCCAGAAATAATGCAATATTAATACATCAGTAAATATTATATTCTAGTCCATGCAAGTTCCATTATATGTATTAACACATTGATTGCCGAGATCGATATAACACGGAAATTACACAGAAAATACGGTAATGTATTTTATATTGCAGATTTGCAAGCTTGAGAATGTTGTGCTATTAATTGTAATACCTAACATCACTTTCCCTTTAATTATAAGTACAGTAGAGGGTTTATATTTGCATTTACAGTGCTATGGATAGGACTTTAACTCCTTTGTGGGTCCTCTTTAGCACCCGTTGGCTAGAGAGGACCTACATAGTTACATAGTAATTGAGGTTGAAAAAATACCTTTAGCCCATCAAGTTCAACCTTTTAAGATCTCCTCGGATATGCAATATGCTTATTCATTGTTAATTTATCCAGAGGAAGGCAAACAGAAAAGAAAAGTGAAACTTTGCCAATTGTGTCAAAAAGGAAAACAAATTAATTCCTTCCTGACCCCAGATACTGGCGATCGGACTCCTCCCTGGATCAGTATTATCTCTCTAATTATCCAGGATAACCCAGAATGCCATTTTTATTTAAAAATATATCCAATACCTTTTTAAAATTATCTATTGTCACCACCTCCTCTGGTAGAGAATTCCACAGATTAACCACCCTTACTGTGAAGAACGCTTTTCTTTCTTTAAGGTGGAATCTATTTACTTCTAACCTCAAAGGATGTCTTCTTGTCAGTTTAAAACCTCTTGGTACAAAAAGCTCACTTGACAAAGCGTTATACTGACCCTGAATGTATTTATATAAGGTAATCATATCTCCTCTCAGATGCCTTTTTTCTAGAGAAAATAAGCTTAATTTTGTTAGTCTTTCTTCATAACTTAGCCCCTCTATTCCCCTTATTAGTTTTGTTGGCCTTCTCTGTACTTTTTCCAGTTCGAAAATGTCCATTTTATGTAGTGGTGTCCAAAACTGTACTCCATTTTCCAAATGAGGAAGATATTAGAGATTTGTATAGTGGCAGAATTATATTTGCTTCTCTTGCTTTGATACCCTTCTTATTACATGCTAATATTTTATTTGCCTTTGCAGCTGCTGCTTGGCTTTGAGCACTGTTACCTAGGTGGTTGTCCACAAGTACTCCCAGATCTCTTTCAATATCTGATACACCTAGATTTGCTCCATTAAGATTATAAATTGCATGGCTATGTTTCCTTCCTAGATGCATAACTTTACATTTATTCGTATTAAATCTCATCTGCCATTTAGATGCCCATTTCTCTAATTTCTGTAAATTCATTGGAGGGAAAGTACATAATTATCTGATTTAATTACCTTGCACAACTTAGTGTCATCAGCAAAAATGGAGAAAAAGCTTTCCAGTCCTACTTCTAAGTCGTTAATAAATATGTTAAAAAGGAGAGGACCTAATACTGAGCACTGAGGAACCCCACTTACCACATTAGCCCAGTCTGAGTGTTACATTTACCACAACCCTTTGCCAGCTCTCAATCCATGAGCAGATATTTACTGCAATTCTGGAATCTCTTAGTTTGCACAATAGTCTTCCATGTGGCACTATATCAAGAACCTTTGCAAAATCTAAAAAGACTACATCCACTGAGTTGCCTTGATCCAAGTTCCTACTACCCTCCTCATAGCCTGGTAGCCTGGCTCGCGAAGCGATGGGCCGCATTTGCGGAGGTGGAGGCTCTACGGCACCTCACAAGCGGTTACAAACAGTCACAGAAGCGTGACTTTAAAAAAAAAATATAACACGCAATGACTACACGACCCCTAAACCCGCAAAACACCGCCAAACACATACGACTTTTACAAAAATCCATACGAGGTACAAAATACACTATTAGCAAGTACGCAAAATCATCCACACCTGCGTACCACATACACAATTGCCACCATTTTACAAACACTAACTTACAGAATGCGGAACTACGCAGCTACACAAGCGGTTTCCCCTCGCACACTCAGCCTATTTACACTACACCCTGCACACATTGCTGATACTTACACCTCAGCTCAACAACAGTGCAAACCTACATTATATGCTGCAGGAACATCAAAACAGATTGTTAGCTCTTCAGCACATTGCTTGCTGCATATATTAATTACAAATAGGTAAAGTATATTAATTTATGATTTATTTTAATTAAATATCATAAAAAAATACATATACAGAAAGAAAAGAAAAAAAACACAACAGTAAGGCCTTCATCGCGCGAGTCACAAGGAGAGACAACAGTGCTCATAGGACACAAAGTACACCAGGGGAGAGGCTTGCAATAAGCGCCAAAAGGAGATCAGCGCGGACCTTACAATGAGAGCAAAAGTGCCTCTCATAACAAAAAATACACCAAGCGAGAGGTTCGCAATGAGCGCCGAGGGATCTCAGACGACCAAAACACTTACTGTCTGTGGCAAACAGCATTACCTGCCTTACAATTTTATTGCCCCGTCATTTTTGACGGGCAAGTCCCTAGTAGTATTTTAATGATATTGAGCCTTAATATATAGATCATTAACACAATAAACAATATCTAAATTCGTAGAGCCCAATCTTGTGGCACAATATATCAATTATTTACATATTTAACATCATCCTTTTATTTCCTTCTTGCTTCTCATATTATCACCTAAAGAGATAAAGAATATCCTAACTGTGCCTAACCAATCATTTAAAATGATATCCATATTCTGCTTGAGATTCTGTTTCATCTGTTTTGTCTCTGTCTGCATCAGGACCTAAGGAGTTAAACTTTTAATCAAACCCTTAATCAAGTGAAACCAATTAGAGCATTTACCTCATCATATAAAGCCAGCTCCAGTGATCCTTGCGAGCCTCAATAGAAGCAACATGCAAAACGTACCGCAGTCGATTAGTTAGCATGTCAGATTCTGTAGAGCATTTCTCAGGGTTAGCTTTAATAGTGTGATGTGATAACTCAGTAGTGTTTCCAGAGTAGACTTCACTCAGATTTTAGCTTATGGGAGCCATGCAATGGACGGATGTATATCCATCCATCCCACCAAAAGCAGGTAATAAATGTAACTTTGTTAGATATAGATAAGCAAACAGAATAGCATCACAGAACAGGCATTTTCCCTTCCCATGTGCAAGTTCCACACTACAGCAAACACTCCACACACTTCCAGTCTGCCCACATGTCAAGAGCATGTCTCAGGACCTGATCACGATTGTTGTATGCCCTCTTCCAAGCAGTGGCAGAGCTAGTGCATGGAGGGCACCGGTGCAAAAGAAAAAGCAGGCACATTTGTTTGCACTTCCTGGTCCCCTCCAGCATCAACTCACACAGTAGAGAGGCTGCATTTTGGCTTTTACAGGCACAGGCTGCACATTGGCACTTTCAAGCACAGTATGCAAATTGGCACTTGCTAGCACAGGATGCAGATTGGCACATGCTAGCACAGGATGCAGATTGGCACTTACAGATGCAGGATGCTGATTAGCACATACAGGCACAGGCTGCAGATTGGCACTTACAGACACAGGCTGCAGATTGGCACTTACAGGCATAGGATGCAGATAGGCACTTACAGACACAGGCTGCAGATTGGCACTTACAGACACAGGCTGCAGATTGGCACTTACAGGCATAGGATGCACATTGGCGTAGTCAGAAAGTGCTGTGAAGAAATGGTTCATGTTCTTCCCCTCTCAGCAACTTAGAACACATTCAAATAAGTGAATATTGGAAATGCCATTTGTAAGCTGCACCTTCCCACAGCAGCTTGGAAAAAAGCTGTTTTAAAGGATAGTTGTAGAAAAGGATATGTAATTCCAATTCTTGCCCACAAGATGTCACTGCAGGACGTTGGGGTAATCACAGGCTCTTTCTTCTGTTTTGCTGCTCTGATCCTCTGTGGGTGCGGCCCAGTAGTCCACCCCCCCAAGCCAAGCCCCCATATCCATCCACCTGGATTTGCTCTAATCACCCAAGTCTGCTCATACCCCTCCAGCTGCCGTTCCCTTACTGGATGATCCTGATCGGGGAGGGGATTTAGAGCTTGCTGTAAAAAAATAAAGTGGTGGTTTTTACCTGAAACACATAAAGGATGGGAGGGCTATATTATTTTCCTGCGCTAAAGCACATTTACATGTTCCTGATCCGTTAGCCGGATACTGAGCAGCCCATTTCTTCAACGAAGATTGCCTGTTTAGTGGGGAATTTCTGTGGCCAAAGGCAGGGATTGTCTGTAGCTTTTTGGGATTTTCACATAAATCAATTAAAAGTCCTGCTTGATGCAGCTAAGTCTAACCCTGGAGATTATTATTTCAACCATGTGCACTAACATACCTTCTGATCATGCAGTGCAGGATGCAGTGTTCAGTTTGCTGATGTGCCCACTTCTTCCCTCCCTCTCATTTTTAGTATTCTCACCATTCAATGAATGTTAGTGTCAGATCAACCAATCAAATCCCTCCTGGGTCCCTGGAGCTTAGAAGTAGGATTGGAAAGTACTGTCTCCATTTTTGCTGGTGACACTAAGTTGTGCAAGGTAATTAAATTACATAATGATGTACTTTCCTTCCAGAGGGATTTGCATAAATGAGAGAAATGGGCGACTAAATGGCAGACGACATTTAATACAAATAAATATAAAGTTATGCATCGGGGGAAGGAAAAATAGGGATGCAATTTATATTCTTAATGGAGCAAATCATGGGGTATCAGGTATTGAAAGTGATTTGGGAGTGGATGTGGACAACCGCCTAGGTAACAGTGCTCAATGCCAAGCAGCATCTGCAAAGGCAAGTCAAATATTAGCACGTATTAAGAAGGGTATAGAAGCAAGGGAGGTAAATATAATTCTGCCAATATACAAATCCCTAGAATGCCCTCATTTGGAATATGGAGTACAATTTTGGACTTCACAAAAAGGACATTTTCACAATTTTGGACTTCATAAAAAGGACATTTTAGAGCTGGAAAAAGTACAAAGAAGGATAACAAAACTAATAAGGGGAATGGAGGGGCTAAGAAGAAAGACTAACCAAATTAAACCTATTTTCTCTAGAAAAAAGGTGTCTTAAGAGGGGATATATTTACCTTATATAAATATATCCAGGGTCAATACAAGGCTTTGTCAAGTGAACGTTTTGTGAGAGGAGGTTTTCAGCTGACAAGAGGATATTCTTTGAGGTTAGAAGTAAAAAGATTCCACCTTAAAGAAAGACAAGTTTTCTTCACAGTAAGGGTGGTTAAACTGTGGAATTCGCTATAGAGCTGTTTTTCCTGCCAGATACGTTTTAATTCTAAACCCTGCAATAGTGTTGTTTTTGCCTGCCAGATCCATTTAACGCTCTGATTTTCTAAAGCATTGCCTCACTATATAACGCTGTTTTTGCCTGCCAGACCCCTTTGAACGCTCTGATTCGCTATAGGAAAACAGAATCCAGGATGAGCCAGAAGCTTCAACATCAATAATTTAAAGTTTATATTTCTGCTAATGTTCAGTTTATGTTAGTGATATGCTTGCTGTTTATTTGAAGTTCATATAAAACAAAAAAGTTTAAATTGAAATTGAAATTGGTGTTTTTTTCATGAGTTCCTTTATGCCTATCTTCCCCAGGTTAAACTGCCCTGTTTAGAGCTGTTTCGCTTAGCACTCCTATTGCCTGGAACCTATCTACAGATTTAAATGAGGTATAGCTGTATTGTAAATGTTGTAATTGCTGTTAATTACGTGTATGTTGTAACACTATATGTATGATGCAATATGATCATATTGTTGTACAGTAGTGTCACTTATAATAAAACAACCATAAGTAGGTAACATAGACTTACTGTTCGGTACTTCTTGTACATATGACAAATGCGCATTACATTCACCAGCAAAAACATTTTTTTTTATTCATCGGTTCCAAATTTGGAGTGCGCATTAGCTTTGATGGAGCACTAGATACGCATAAATACAGTATTAACATAATTGTTATCAATAAAATGTATGTCCAATACCTGCAGTTAAAACAGATTCTGAATAGCAGTTGCCAATGCAGTTTATGTTAGTGTTATGTTTGCTGTTTGTCCAAAATTCATATAAAACTAAACAGTTTAAATTTCAATTAAAATTAAGTATTATTTGTCATGAATTCCCCTATCTCTATTTTCCCATGTTAAACTGCACCATTTGCTTAACACTGGTACTGCTTTGAACCTATCTACAACGTTAAACGAGGTATAGATGTAGATCAAGATTGATTTTACATCCAAAAGAGAGTACATGCATGGGTGTGCACAGGGCAGCATATGCGGATACAGACTCTGAAGCACTGCATGTGCGTGTCATGTACTAGCCTAACCTTGATCATGTCTCAGAAGTATGTTAATAACCACTTTTGCTGAGAATTGGTCACAGATTGGCCAATCTCACACACTGCACAGCAGATTCAGATGAGCATGTGCCTAATGAACTGCAGATGGCACACCACACCGACATGACATATATTGATATGTCCATGATCCACAATGCTCATGATACAGCTCAATGTTTACCTGTGTAACACAATCACCACCGGCAATTACAAGTGACCATGATGTCAGGGATATGGAAACACAGCGAACAATTGTTTAGAGAATCAATACTCAAATACTATTGTCCTCTCATTTCAGTACCCAGGAGGCGTACACCAGATGCAGAGACCCAGGCAGTGGCTCCACAGGAGTAAAAACCATGATCACCAATGCAAGTGGTGGTGGAGGAAGCTGAGGGCCCGGGACCATCACAGGAGGCTGGCCCATCTGCAGCAAGATCATTGTTGGGAACACCCCCCGGGCCCTCACAGGCATCATGGGCATGTTCCCAGCCCTTTCAAGCTACAGACATGCCATTGAGTCAGCAACTACCTGCAGGGATGCCAGGGTCCTGGGGACCCCTCTCAACAGACCCACCACAGCCACCTGATGACATGCAATGAATACGTTGGCTGGACCCCAATGCTCTCCCACTTCTGACCGGGCCACAGCAGATGTTGTCCCAACAGATGATGCCACAGCAGTGGTTATCCCAGCAGTTTGTCCCAGCAGATGTTGCCCCAACAGACAGGGCCAACTCCATCCCTACGGGCAACACCATCACTACGGGCAACACCATCGCCATTGCAACAACATCCCAATGGGCACATCCACAGTCCAACTTTGTCTGGTGACAGAACAAGGCACCTGGAGGGACACCATGCGGCACATCAGCATGGATGGTGAGCATTACAATATAGTAGTGCAACAGCTGACAGCTCAGCTTCAAAGGCAGAATGATATTGGTACCGAGCCAGTCGAAAGCATCAAGGCAATATATGGTGAGGTGAGGTGGCATAATCAAAGAAGAGAGGAATGAGCAAATGGCTCATAGATACAGACAAGCCCAGACACATCACTCGGCTAGTGCAGTTGTCCGAAGCACACAACAACACTCTCCGGCCTTCAGTTCCACAGGCTCCACCACCACTGCAACCAGAGCCTGCAGCCTCCTCATCTAAACCCCATACCGCCAACGCCAGCTGCTACACAGCCACCCCAGTTGGACGCACCCCTCAATCCAACACCCCCTGGCCGTGGTAGAGGGAGGAAGAGCTCAGGCGCACAGGCACGGAAGGTGTGGGCCCAGTGCTCAGAAAGAGGAAGTAGGTGAGAACCTCCCCTAGGTCAGTGGTTGCATATAAATCATGGCCTGTCTGATGGCTCCTGAGGAGAGGATTGAGAACCACTGCCCCAAGTCCTCCTCATCCACACTCCTCAAAGAATATTATTTTGTATTAATTTTGATAAAAATTGGCTGGTTACAGAGTGTGTACATCTATGGTTATGTTGAATATTTCTACAATTGATGTTCAATGTGGATTGCCGTTGAGATGAGGTGTTGAAGTCAATTCAAATAGTGTTCTCTTTGATATCTTTTTCTTGTCTCTGTAGGTCTTAATATCTCAATCTCACGATCATGAAGGCATGTTCCTCAACCTCCTCTTTCTGTGTCACAGATTCTACTTATCAATTTCTGATTATTCCTTAATATCTGAAAACACACTGTATGTGTAACAGATCTTTATGACATTATCCATGATTATGTTCATCTGTTTAATTGAGCAGACACAGACAAGTTGTAAGTGCTATGCACATGACTGGTTTCTTGAATTAAATGAATGATTTGTCATATTCCTTTTTTTCATCAGATTACGGTTGCAGTGATGTAGTGACCATATGTGACCTTGGTAGGTGCTATGCATCATTCTTATTCTAGACCATGACATTACCCTCTTTAGGTATCCCCTTGTTCACCAAAAGCCTCTTGACTTCCCGGGATCCGCCCACACCACACCCATGATATTAATGCACAGTCTTGTCCATTTCTGATTGTGGTCTGTGTATGAAATACAGCTTTGTTATACCGTTCTCACAGTGCCAGGGTGTTTTCAATGGTTGGGGTTTTGGGACATCCAACTATATCACATTTGTGTCACATTCCTATATCAGTAAACGAATGAGCCCTAGTTACTATGCAATAGCTTAATACATATAATAACAATAATAACAATAATAATAGTAATAATATCATGAGATATCATATAATTATATATATATATATATATATATATATATATATATCATATCATATATAATAATAAATGGTTAATACACATGCAAAGTCCAATTTGTGATAATTTGTGATACTGTGGAGTATCAACATTCCCCTGAAGGCCTGATAAGAATATGACAGGTGATAATGTGAATTGATTGATAGCAAAACACTTAATGGGATGTCACCAAATGATAATGGGTATACCTCTTGAAACATGGCCACAGCAATGGCGTGGGACTTTCCAGGATTGGCGTAGCAGAAAGTGTCCCTGATGGAGATGAGTTGGCTGTTGCTCCACGTGCTGTACAAACTGTATTAATAATAATAATAATAATAATAATAATAATAATAATAATAATAAAAAAAAACACACAGCTCTCTTATTCCTTTTAACAGATATAACACAAAACTGTAATATTAATTAATAGAACTAAAAAATAAAGCATAATGAGCAAAATTATTAGATGGAATTTTAAGGGGTGTGGTGCAGCCCCCATTGCCCTAATAATGGGCAACCACTGGGTTCCATGATAGAAACCTTGAAATACAATAAATGATTTAATAACGTTTAAGACGGAGAAAGTGAAGTCCGAAAGTGCAATAAGTGTGATAACGAGATTTGTGAAATAGGTGGATAGATAGATGTACTCATGACCTGCCGTTACACTAGTTACAGCATAATAAGAAGCGTGACGATAGTTGTTTCTCATAGCTTCCTGTTATGAGTCACCTCCCAATCGCCCTGTGTTGTGAGTCTTGTTTCCAGGAAAACAGCTTCTCAGCCTGAAATCCACTATATCCAGGGACTTTCAGTCACCATTATTTGGAATTCCACCATTTAAATTATTAAAAGAAAAAAAAGAAAAAAAGCACATTCCAAATATAAAACAAAACAGGGTTTGATCAGGAGGAGCGATATCAAAATGTACTATGTTATCTTACTGATACATATAGTGGCATATAGTTATGTAAATGTATGGATTGACTTGACAAAACCAGGAAGCCAGGCATCCACTGTTCCTAAAACTTTACTGCTGGCTTCTAACTTTTTAGATACTATCGATAAATATCTATATAACATCCACAACCTGGCTCCTGGAAAATGTTTGGCTGGACCCTGGGTTTCAGATATATGGATTAGTCCAGGGGTTTACAAATAGGTCTTACGACTATATATTGGTGCTACATAGGATTATTAATGACATCCCATTAAAACTTTCGTCTTACCAGAACTTTCAGATATAGTGAAAGATTCAAGGGATAGATAGATAATTAGTTTCCCTAAGGATACCAGTTCTCAATTTTTTTGTGTGTACTAAAATGTACTTATTTTTAATAGTGAGGCTTTACAATTTCCTAATTTGTATGATTATAACCTTTACTACCTACTTTATGGGAGTGAAAAAGAGTAAAACGAATATTCCTTAAAGTATGCGTTATCAGTGAGCTTTAGTTATGATAAGGGTTTTATTTTAAAAGACGATTATTTGTCTTCAAAAACGTTCTTCTTCTACCTACAACAGATAGACACGTCAAGCTGTTACCAGTAGAGGTCTCTGGTGTTTGGTTCTGCATTACATGATTTGGAGATACTTTGGTAATGGAAAAACAGGTGATGCAAATTGTAATATCTTTATTACATGCACTACTATATTGTATACTGTAAAAATACATCCTCCCATTTCCACATGGTCTGACACTTTATTGTTCTAATGGAAATTAAATAACATGAGATAGAGCTTTTGAAACAGCTGTGGCCCCTTTTATTTGATTTTTTTTTTGTACTTAAAAATAATTTGCTATCTAAAATAAATCTGGCAAAATAACCTATAATTTGCCAGAAGGAGAGAACCTAAGAGGAATTATCTTAGCTGCGTTGGCAAAAGCTAACCTAGGCTGGCAAAAGCTAACCTAGGCTGGCAAAAGAGATGGTATAACTCATAGAATCAGTTTTAGATTTCACAGAGAGATAATTGTTAAAATGGTTAAATTTTTTTTATTGTTTCCTGTTTTCTGACTGCCAGCGGTTTTAGCGATCGGTGTCAGCGATCGGCCACTAGGTGGCACTGCCAAGCTTTTAGTCAATTTCTTGTTAGTATAAAGCTTTTCATCTGCCACTACCCTAACCTAAACCTTTACCCTAACACCTGTCCCTAATCCTAACCCCTGTCCCTAATCGTAAACCCAAACATGCAACCTAGCCCTAAATCTAACCCTAAACCCTAACATGAGGAAATTGACTAAAATCTTTGGATGCAATTGACTAAAATATCAGCCGTGCCACTGCTGGTGGTCAGAAAATAGGAAAGGTCCTAACATTAGTCTACCAAAAGATATTACATATTTCACTCTGTACAAATATTTCTCCTAATAAAATGTGTAAGGACACTGCACCAATTGAGTAATGGATACCTATGGAAACAGTCACTCTCTCTACTGTTTGCAACCAATATAGCAAAACAAATCAGGGGGACTTCGCTTTGTTCCAGCAACAGCTTGTACAGTGATTAAAAGATCAGTGTTTAACCTTTTCACTAATAGTCAAAAACCAACCGAAGGGGTCTCACAGTGGGGCCCCCTTGAGAAGAATTCCTGTAGCAACATATAAAAATATAAATCTTTATTAGGTCAGTTTAAAACAAAGGAAAAAATATTTACACTATAAAACAGTATCAAAGCTGTGTTAACCACCAGGGCCCTCATTCAATTGCGATTTGGCCAATTGAATAGGGCTCTAAATAAGCACATAGCATATTTTTTTAAAGAATTTTTTAGTCAGTAAACATCTATCCAAAAGCAAGGTTTTCACTAACTAAAAACTTATTTAAATAAAAATAGGCTATGTGCTTATATAGAGTCCTATTCAATTGGCTAAATCGCAAATGAGGCCCTTAAGAAGCCCAATGTTGCTGACTCACTGGAAACTCATGTAGCTAATATATAGTAACTGAATTAAGTAACTATCCTGGAACAAAGGGCTAATTGCAGGTGTCACACTAAATTCCGATGAGTGTACTAAGGAGGTTACCAGTCTGCAGGTGTCACTCAACACTATATATAGTTTTCAATGGAGCAGTTTCAGCAGGCCTGGTGGTTTGCACAGCTTTGATACTGTTTAATGTACATAGTTTTTCCTTTGTTTTAAACTGACCTAATGAAGGTTTATACTTTGATATGTTGCTACAAATCTAAAATAGAGTTCTGTCAGGCATTCTTCTCGAGGGTGCCCCACTTTGAGGCCTCTTCGTTTGTTTTTTGACTATTAGTGAATACTATACACTAGGAAATTGTCTGCGCCTGGCGTTGCTGAGCCTTGTTTTCATCCTGTTTCAGAATTTTTACGTTTTTTTGTCCGCCATTTTCCCCCTCGCTTATCTGATTTTCTTGCGGCGGAAAACAGCAAATATGGCTCCAATTCGTTTGCAACTTCACTCCCAGGCTTCCTGGCTCTCCCCCTGTGCTGTGTTATTTTTTTATAATTATTTTGCTTGTTTTGGGCTTTTTAGTAGTTACGCGTTTGAACGAACTGCGTGCTTCAACTGCTTGCCTCGCTTTGCGTGGCTCGCAGTGCAATGAGCGCCTTTCGCACTCATTGCAGACTACGTCCCGGGTGCCTCAACTGCTTGCCTCACAGTGCAATGAGAGACTTTGGCGCTCATTCCAGCCTGTCCCGCGTGCCTCAACAGCTCGCATCGCTTTGTGAGGCTCTCAGTCGACTGCATGGCTCGCTTCGCAGGCGTCCCTGGCCCATTTTTTAACTGGGTTTCTATTTAAAAGCATATTTAAGTTTCATGGATTATGAATCCATCTGATAGAGGAGAATCAGTAATGTATGAAAACATTGTTTGCATGAAATAAATACAAAAAAAAAATTAATAAACTTGCCCTAAAGTTTGCTAAATCTCCTGAGTTTTCACCCCTGATTTTTTTTTGCTAAAATTAGCATAAAATGACACTGGCAGTTAATACATTGTTTCAATCTGTGATGGCAGTTCATGCTGCAAACCACTCTGCATAAGGAATCAAGGAGGAGCTAGACATTGCTATGTGGATCCCTACATTGTGTTACTGTTGGCTTAAAGGTTAGTATAGGGTTAACAACAGTACCTAAGCATAATTTCTATTGGTAGTTACACTGTGCCTATG
Source organism: Discoglossus pictus (assembly GCA_027410445.1). Taxonomy (NCBI): domain Eukaryota; kingdom Metazoa; phylum Chordata; class Amphibia; order Anura; family Alytidae; genus Discoglossus; species Discoglossus pictus. The sequence continues at coordinate 196,672,222 of CM050169.1, forward strand.
TAAGCAGTTCTGGGGATGTGGGAAACAAGTTTTATTTGTAAATAAAATAAATGTGTATGTGTATAGAAGGATTCCATATAATGTGTATGTCTGATATAAGCAGCATGTGTTAGATTAGAGAAAGGGAAAAACAGGCAAATGTAGATATACCTTTAAGCTATGAGGAGACGTATTACAAGGTGATGCAATGATCTGTCAACCATTAAAGCAACAGTGGAGCCAGGTGACAAGGACAGGTTTACTGTACCTAAAGTAGTAAAAGGGCACTCCGGTAGAGAGGTCAGGCATTAGACAAGGAAGGTCAAGTACAAGCCAAGAGGTCAAGAAGATCTGTAAGTATAGAGAACAGAGCCAAGAGTCTGGTACCAGAGAGGTGGTCAGGGCATGCTAAAGGTCAGGACCAGAGAGTTGGGAACTCTGTTAGTCAAGCCAGAAGTCAGAAAGTCAGAACAAAGCCAAGGAACACAACCTGTAGTCTATTGGAATCACAAATAAATGCCAAGTGCAGCACAGGGCACACCAACTAAGCACTGCTGCTCAATTGCTAGCGCTCTAAATAAACATCAAGTGGTGTGGAAGATGCATCATGGGAATTGCATTGTGCGAGGGTTGGCATGTGGCATCAAAATTGACCCTGAGCGTAGCACAAACAGGACTCATTGCCACCAAAGAAGCTGTGCAAAGCAATATGATATAAGAGCCAATGAGTGGCTTTGCACAGGGTTAAATGTATGACATATAAATACACCCAGAGTAAATATAGGGAGACTATATATAGGTGAGCTTTTCATGCCAAGAAGTTTATAATTGAGAAGACAATGTCCAATGGGTTAAAGGTCAAGAAAGTGTTTCTAAAAATGAAAGTTTCACCTAAATACAAGTCTCTATTTTTGATTTTATACACCTGCAGAAGAAACAATTTTTCCATATGCCTTTTATTGCTACAGAAAAATTAATGTACCTGCCACAACTGCAGCTGCAGTCTGATTGAAATTACCTTTAAACTTGTAGCCCATTCAGCCAAGCATTGCAAGTGTCAGTTACCAAAATGAAACTTCTAATATCAGCTCCAATTCTCCATATACATGAATCTGGCAAGCTAGGCTTCAAGGGACATTGAACATATTTTTCATGTATTTAGCATGTTTTAAACCAAGGGTGTTTAAGTCTGATCTTGGTGGGCCGCACTCATGCCTGGATTAGAGGATTAGACACCGGGGAGTCTATAGGCATGACTAAAGAAGCAATAGACTCAGGTATATCCTCAGACACAGGCCTGTGTGCGGGCCCACCCAGACCGAACTTGGACACCCCAGCTTTTAACATTACAAAAGAGAATTTTTTGCACGAAAAGCAAGTTCATCAGGTAACTTTAAAAGGCACTAGGTTTACTACTGAATAAAAAGGACATACAGGATTTGTTACAACCCAGATTTGAGGGGCCACATGCACCTCAATTTTCTCCCTCTAGGCCGTTACTTTTTTGCATTCAAGATCTCAGCACCCAGCAAAAACTCTAAGGAGAACTCAGGATCTTCCCGTTTGCAAACACAGTCCAAAAGTTATTGCTCATTAAAAATAATAACTCTGTTACATCCTGTTTAGGAATAAATCATAACAGCAGACACAGACAGGTTTTCCTTTTGTTAGAAGGTCTTACTCAGACTGAGACTTTATACTTGCTTCAGATACATTTTTAAACCAAAACAATAAAAATACCACATGGCATTTTCACCCACCCTGTAACTATGGTTACCAACCTCCCAAATGTCCTTCCCCTGGGATATCTGATCTGATAAGTTTTACAACCCCCAGAGGTGCCCACTCTGACAGAACCAACGTTCCAATAGGTCATAAACTATCCATTGTCCCATAAGTGACTGAAGTAACTTTATATAATATTCGCATACCACAGCACAACTACATTTAAACTTTATACACTGACCTAAATTACAATTTTAAACATTATAGCATTACTTTTAAATAGTACTTTGGAAAGTGACTTGGCATAACAGTGTCATGTCCTAAGCACAATCCAAACATTAAGCATTGTATAAACAATTCCTATTAGGCCTGAATACTCACAGGTCATGCTCCTTGGGGATCCGGGGAACCAGATCAGAGCCTAAGGCCTAGCATTACACAGGTTTTTATGGTCATAACAAAATAGTCCTTGAGTTAAGGACAGTGACAGTTTGATTGTGAACCATACAGGCCCTGGCTTGAGGGGTTCAGGGGCCCCCCATCCTGTCCCTCATAAGTGAGCTGGATTATGAATGCATCTGAAAGAGGAGAATTAGTAGTGTATGAAAAACATTTTTGCATGAAAATATCCCAAAATAAACATAATTATTTTCTTAGCTTGAAGTTAGCAACATTTCCTATGTTTTTTGGCATTTACATTTGATGATGTACGTCCCTAGAAAATGTCACCTAAATTAGCATAACATTCAAATTCAGAATCAGGTTAATTTGTATCATTCTTCACCTGTGGCTTCTGCCATGCTCAGTACAAGAACTACAACAGTTACTTCCTGTGCTATGTACCAGAAAGGTCAAAATATGTATCCTGCTGTATTTTCTGTGTGTACCCGGCTTATGTAAGCGTCCTGTGGGTGTAAACAGCTGGATTTGACTTTTGTGCAAATAACTTTGCAAGTAAACTGAACTTTCTATATAACACATGTTTTCATACACTACTAATTCTTCTCTACCAGATGCATTCATAATCCAGCTCACTGACATATCCCTTTAACTAATACATGTAGGATATTGATCCAGGGAATAATCTAACTGACGTTTTTTGGGCTCAGAAAGAAATCCCCACCCCATGCTGAAATTATATGATTGTCAATGTTTTTAGTTGCCATCCACTAAATAAACGCACATCTCACATAAAAAAATGATGCAATCTAAAAACATTAGGCCTTTTCAAACTGTGTTACTATGTAACATTTACTATTTATGTTAAACATAAAGTAAACATGCGTTGAGGTAGTACAATATCAAAGCCGCAAACAAGTATATAAGTATTATTGTTACTTAAACTGTCATCTCAATAGAATTGTATATAAAGGACAAAAAGATTGTACTGAGAAAATGACAAAGAATAAATAGCATTCTTGATTATTATTATTAAAGATTGGGGAATCCTATACAGAGCCCTCAATTAGTAATATACATTTGTTGATATATTTCAACATTTGGCCTCGGAACCATGATTGTAGAAAGTGCATGTCCAAGCAGTGGTGGGGTCAAGCACAGCAAAGGAATAAGTATTAGGTTTTTTTAAGCAAATCCTTTAGGCAGACTAGATGATGATTTTTGATTCTTATCTGCCGTCAAATCTATGTTTGTACTGTATGATCAAGGCAATGGGCTGCTGCAAGTGGGTGTGACTGCATGTGTGCATGTTAAAGGGGCACTGTCACCCCAACAGGAAATTAGTTTAATCTGTGTTGTTGTTTAGTTGGTCACTCTGGTTGACCCTATTGACCACAGCATGCCAGGCACATCTTGTGTCTGGTTGTGCCAATCCATAAGGTTTTCATGGCAAAGATAGGAGTGAGTTGCCAGTTCCCTGTCCATTGGACCATGACCTGCCCATCTTTCATGTTGTTTAATAAACTAAAAAATATCTTGAGTTCCTTTAAGGTTGAAGGTGATAAGCTTCTTTAAACAGATGGAGACATAGACTTTCTCTGCATAAAAAAAGTTTAAATTTAAATTTTTCGCTCTAGAAGTAAAAACAAAAACAAAAAACTTTTGACACTTCGAAATCCCTATCTGAAGAGAAGCTGTTACGTCAGTATCTAAAGATAAACAGGAATGCACCAATAAAGATACCTATAAACAAATTCTGCAATAACAATTACAATAAAACAAACAAAATAAAAGGAAGGAGATTCAAGTAAGATAATCATTTGTGATGGTTCATACAACCAGAGATTGTGACTAATCTAAATCAACGCTGTGATTAATCCAATCAAATGATGCAACAGGGCATGTCCATACATTACTTCTTGTAAATTCTTTACATCTTCCCACAGTAATCTGTAGTTTGAAATCAAACAGTTAATAGCACACAAGTACCATGTATACAGTCAGCTTTATTTGTGCGGAAAACTATGCAGACGGGTCGTGTTCTGGAACATTTCTGGGCCCATAACCATTGATTTGGGAACTATATTACACAAGCCAGATGCATTATATAATTATATCAGGGCCGATGTATTTTATTTATCTGAGATGAGAAAGCATTGAATGTTCATATATACACTCTTGACATTAATTACTTTTATAGATGCAGGGGTGAAAAATACCCAAGGTCATAAATTTGTACTGCTGGCACCTCTATGAAGGGCTTTCCTCCAGGCTCCTACAAACCAGCAAGTCTCTCTCCTATAAAATCTTCTGGCTCCCAAGTTTTGGCCACCGTTGTATATTATATATATATATATATATATATATATATATATCACATATTATAATTGTCGAACTACGAGACGTTGTCACGATTTGCGTTGTGAGTAAGACGAGGCGAGCAGTTGAGGCAGTAAAACTGGCAGCACTTAAGCAATGAGCGCTGAAGGCGCTCATTGCCTGCGAGCCTCACAAAGCGAGGTGAGCAGTGGAGGCATTGAAACACACAGGACTTAAGCAGAAAGGTGCGCTAAAGGCTCGCGAGGCTTGGCCAGCCATTGAGGCATTGAAAAATGCAGAAGTTAGCCTACAAGCTAAGGATTGCCTTAGGCTGCATGCAGATGACGAACGCGGGCTTACTAAAATAAATTACGAGACGCAGGACTTAAAAAAAAAAAATCCAAGGTCAGGAAAATACGAAGTTAATGGCCAAACTGCGCAAATTGAAAAACACACACAAAAAAAAAAAATACAAAAAAAAAAACATCACACAGAGCACGGGGGGACAGCCAGGATGTCTGGGAGTGAAATAGCATGCAAATTGAAGCCAAATTTGCAGAGTTTCGGCACTCAAAAGTCGTCGAAGTGAGAAAAAAAATTAAAATGAGGCTACACGACCCCAAACTGTGCAAAACACCGCCAGCCGCGTACAACTTTTACCCAGGAACGTACAAGGTACAAAATACACTATTAGAATAACGGAACATGCTTGCGAGCCGCGTGACATATCCACAAATGACGCCATTTTACAACACTAACCTGCAACGAATAACATTACAAATCTAAAAGAGCGCTTTACACAACTAAACCAATGGTTCGCCCTCGCGCGCAGCCTATTTCTACTGCACAGTTGAGACAACGATGACACTTTCTCCTCAGGGCAGCAACAGTCCAACTGTACATTGTATGCTGCCGGAAAATGAAAATAGATTTTTAGCTCTTCAGCCTATTGATTGCTGGATATATTAATTAGAAATAGGTAAAGTATATTAATCTATTAAGTAACTAATTAATTGATTATTATTTAAAAAATATAGACATTTGTATCTTTGTGATGAGCACCGAAGGTGCTTAGAGGAGCAAAAGTACACTAGAAGAGAGGCTCGCAATGAGCGCCGAAGGTCCTCAGTGTAGAAAAAGCTTGACATTGTGTGGCAAACAGCATGCCATGCCTTCAAATGTTATTGCTTCGTCGGGCAAGTCGCTAACTATATATATACTATATATAAGCCTCTATTTAACCCCATCAGTCCCATAAGGGTATATTATGACCATTATGGGCCTGTTACAACCCAACATTAATCACATAAGTGCCATGATGGTCCTCAAGGACCATCATGACAGTAAGTATAAACACTACACTGCACTATACCCTCCCAATAAAACATTAAATATCAACTAAACACCCTCTACACTAACCTATTAACACCTACACTACCTACCTACCCCCTAAAAAAACATCCCCACCACTGTAATTACAGAAATCAAAAAAACTAAAGTCATCAAAAATCTACATTACATAAAATAAAAAAAACGAAAATCACCAAAAATAAAAAATGTACATTACAGAGAAAAAAACCTAAGTCAAAAAAAATAAAAAAAAGGTACATTACAGAAAATAAAAAAAACACATTACAACCCCCCCAATACAGAAAAAAATAAATTACACACCTGAAAAGGAAACACATATAATAAATACAATACAATACAATGAAATACAATACAATACACCCCTATCTAATATACATCCCCCTATCTAATATACAATACTATCTATCTAATATACATCCCCCTATATAATATACAATACTATCTATCTAATATACATCCCCCTATCTAATATACAATAAATACTATCTATGTACTATACATCCCCCTATCTATCTAATATACAATACATGCTATCTCTATATAGCAACCCTAATTCTAAGCTAAAATTAAATTAAATAAAATTAAAACCACTTACCTTTGAAATGTTTCTTCAGATCACCAACCTACGGTAAAAAAAGATAAAAATAATTACTACAACACGTTTACATAAAATAAATAAACATTCTAAATATTTTACTCACCTTTCCAGCATGTCACGTTCTTCATCTTTGCTTCTCCGGCGCGGCCCCTGTTAAAAAAAAAAACATTACATTAGTTCACATACATAAACATAAAACCAAGTAAAATCAATACAATCTAAATTGTACTTACCTCCCCGCGATGTCTCCAGCCTCCTCGTCTTCTGCCCCGGAAGCATCCGCGCTCTTAAAAAAAAAAAAAAATGAGAAAGGGATACACCCCAAAATCCCACGCTGATTGGATAAAGCACCTGTCAATCTTTATTTGAACCAATCCGAAGGCTTTATTGCCATCAGCGAATCACAATGGGATACACCCCCACGCGGTGATTAGCTGAAAACATCTGCGCCTTCCCATTGGCTGTAATACTGATTGACATTGACAATAGCCAATGAGAAGGCGCAAATGCCTTCACCAATCAGTACGTGGGGGTGTATTCCATTGTGATTGGCTATTGTCAGTGCAACCAATCAGAATGGCTGGAGGCATCTGCACAATCACCCTGTGGAGGTGTATTCCATTTTGATTGGCTGAAGGCATCTGCTCCTTGTGATTGGTTTAAATAAAGATTGACAGGTGCATTATCCAATCAGTGTGGGATTTTAGGGTGTATCCCTTTCTGATTGGCTCAAACATTGGCGCCTCCTGATTGGGTGAATTTGATAGACAGTGTTTTCAACCAATCAGAAGGCTCCATTGCATATTTTCTTCCAGAAAAGTCTCCTGGAGCCTCATTAGCATCGGGGATGTCCGTGAGTGCATTTTTTTTTAGAGCGCGGTTCCAGGGCGGGGCAGAAGAGGAGGAGGAAGCCGGAGACATCGCGGGGAGGTAAGTTTTTATTTTATGTTTATGTATGTGTATTAATGTTATGTTTTTTTTAACAGGTGCCGCGCCGGAGAAGAGTAAAAGAAGAAGGACGGGGACTTGCTGGAAAGGTGAGTAGAATATTTAGAATGTTTATTTATTTACTGTAAATGTGTTGCACTAATTTTTTCCCCCCCCTAGGTGGCTGATCTGAATGGACATCTGCAAAGGTAAGTGGTCTTAATTATTTTATTTTAGATTATAATTAGATTATTTTATATATAGATAGCATTTATTGTATGTTAACTAGGGGTATAGCTAGCATAGCATGTATTGTATATTAGATTGTGGTATTTATTTAGATAGATTGGTGGATGTATATTAGATAGATAGGATGTACCGTATATACTAGAGTATAAGCCGACCCGAGTATAAGCCAAGGCACCTATTTTACTACAAAATACTGGGTAAAATGAGTGACTCAAGTATAAGCCGAGGGTGGGAAATGTGCTGCCCCCTGTGTCCCTCTTGTGCCTTCTGTATCCCCCTCTCTCTCCCGTGTCTCTTCCCCCCTCTCCCTTCCCTGTGTCTCTTCCCCCCTGATTGAGGGGGCTAATTAAGTGCTTATGGGGGTCTGTATTGACCCCCATGAGTGACAGGGTTAATGAAGTGCTTATGGGGGTCTATATTGACCCCCATGAGTGACAGGGTTAATGAAGTGCTTATGGGGGTCTGTATTGACCCCCATGAGTGACAGGGTTAATGAAGGACTTATGGGGGTCTATATTGACCCCCATGAATGACAGGGTTAATTAGGGATTTATGGGGGTCTGTATTGACCCCCATGAGTGACAGGGTTAATGAATGGCTTATGGGGGCCTGTATTGACCCCCATGAGTGACAGGGTTAATTAGGGGTTTATGGGGGTCTGTATTGACCCCCATGAGAGAGGGGGTTAATTAAGTGCTTATTGGGGTCTGTATTGACCCCCATGAGTGACAGGGTTCTTCCTTCCTCCTCATCCTCAACCTCCCTCCTCAACCTCAAACCCCCATCCTCAACCTCAACCCCCCATCCTCAACCCCCTCCTCATCCTCAACCCCACCCCCCTCATTCTAACCCTCTAAATACCCCCCCCCCCACCTCCCCTCACCTGCTCCGGCCTCTGCTCCTTCCGGGTCTTGACTTGGAGGGGGGAGGGAAAGAGACTTGGCTTATACTCGAGTATATACGGTATATTAGATAGAAAGTATTTATTGAATATTACATATATTGTGTGATGAATATTAGATTATGGTATTTATTTAGATAGATTGGGGGATGTACTGTGTATTAGATAGATATGATGTATTGTATATTAGATAGGGGTGTATTGTATTGTATTTAATTGTATTTAATTGTATTGTATTATATTGTATGTATTGTATTGTATGTATTATATGTATTTCCTTTTCAGGTGTGTAATTTTTTTTTTTCTGTAGTGGGGGGGGGGGGGGGGGGGGGGGGGAGGTTGTAATGTGTTTTTATTTTATTTTCTGTAATGTTCCTTTTTTTTATTTTTTGTGACTTTAGACTTTTTTATTTTCTGTAATTAGAGTGGTGGGGGGGGTTATTAGGGGGTAGGTAGGTAGTGTAGGTGTTAATAGGTTAGCGTAGAGGCTTTTTAGTTGATCTTTAATGTTTTATTGGGGGAGGTATAGTGCAGTGTAGTGTTTATACTTTGTGTCATGATGGTCCTTGAGGACCGTCATGGCACTTATGTGGTTAATGTTGGGTTGTAACAGGCCCATAATGGTCTTAATATACCCTTATGGGACTGATGGGGTTAAATAGAGGCTTATGAGGCTCTGTATGGATCCCCATTAATGACAGGGTTAATTAGCGGTTTATTGGGGTCTGTATTGACCCCCATGAGTGAGGGGGTTAATGAAGGGCTTATGGGGGTCTATATTCACCCCCATGATTGAGGGGGTAAATTAAGTGCTTATGGGGGTCTGTATTGACCCCCATGAGTGACAGGGTTAATGAAGTGCTTACGGGGGTCTATATTGACCCCCATGAGTGACAGGGTTAATGAAGTGCTTATGGGGGTCTGTATTGACCCTCATGAGTGACAGGGTTAATGAAGGACTTATGGGGGTCTATATTGACCCCCATGAATGACAGGGTTAATTAGGGATTTATGGGGGTCTGTATTGACCCCCATGAGTGACAGGGTTAATGAATGGCTTATGGGGGCCTGTATTGACCCCCATGAGTGACAGGGTTAATTAGGGGTTTATGGGGGTCTGTATTGACCCCCATGAGAGAGGTGCTATTGGGGTCTGTATTGACCTCCATGAGTGACAGGGTTAATTAATGGTTGATGGGGCTCTGTGGACCAATAACGCAGGAATTTAGAATTTTCATTTGCGTGCAATCGGGACCCCCACTGCGATGGTTAATGTGGGGTTAATGCAGCTCTTCGAGCTTATCTCGGATCCCTTCTTGGGTAAGTTGTACGTGGCTGGGCTTTGAGCCTTGTTTTCTTCGGCGGCCATTTTTTCTCTCGCTTAGGGTATTTTTGTGTGTCTGAACTTGGGAATTTGGACTTAAATGGAGGTGTAACTTAACTTTCAGAGGTCCTGGATGCCCCCCCTTGCTATGGGTAAGCTTTTTATGTATTTTTTTGTGAGTATTTGGTGTGTTTTGACTTTTTTAGGTGCGCGCAGTTCGACCGTTATGGTCGTACTTTTCGTGCGTGTGGGTGTTGGTTCCGTTAAGGTTGGTTCCGAGGTGTTTTTTTTTTCTAAGTCGTGCGTGTGTGTTTTTAACCGCGTGTGAGGTGCCTTTGAGACTCCACCTCCGCAAAAGCGGAGCAAACTGCATCCCTCGCTTGGTGAGGGATGCAGTTCTTGCGAGCTCGCAAAGCGTGATGACGATTCGTAGTTTGACAACTATTTATATATATATATATATATATAGTATAAAAAGACAAATCTGTCTGCATATATATAGGGAAAGTGAAGCACACAGATATAATGAGAGCACACACCACAGTTAATAATATTTCAAATTAAGAATTCTTGATGTGCTTTATATCCACTACATTTTGCAGAATTTAGTTTTGGACATAGTATATAATAGGAATAAATATAACTGCTAAACTGATCACATGCTCAGATTCCTTACCGTGTGCGTCCCTACTACTACTACCACAGAGACTACACCTTATATCTGTCATCTTCTCTTTAAAATAGTAGCAGGCTTAACCATCTGTTTTATTAGCTGTACACAGTCATTTGCACTAGGATGGATTAGCATTACCTGAACTTTGTGCGTCACACCTTTCTCATGTACTAGTTTTTATCTTTTGCTCTTTGGACTTAGCTTGAAGTCAAGGGATACATGTATTTGTATCAATGGATACATTTGTATGGCAGTATTAGGAAGCACTAATGAATATTATACATGTTTTATCTTTATCACATAATGTCACAAATATTTTTCTGAATAAAGAATAATTGTAAATATTTCCAGTCTTATCATTAACAAAATATATTAATGGCTTTAAACAAACTATCACCACACTGAGTACATAATTAGGACGTTATTACTTTAAGATAATAAACCATAATAAGCCAACAATGAGATTTACTATGTTAAAACATCAGCAATTAGTGTGCAGAGAGCACTATATTCACTATTCTTTTCAGTACTGAGGGAAGACCTCTCAAATTCCTATATTATTCTAAGCAGACTCTGAGCAAATGTATTCAGTTGAGTCACCATAGAACAAAAATCATGTTTCAGAAAAAAGGACTAACATGCTATTGACAGGGGTGTAGGAGCCAGAATAATTCTGGGGGGGATGCTGCTCATTGTATGAACAGGCTGTAAATTAGCTTCTATATACATACATACTGTACATACATACATAGAAAAATCCTGCACCCATAGCTATTGAGACGTGGTCCCTGATAGGCTAGGATACTACACTGTACATCCAGCAATACATGCATAGGGCTGACCCATAAAGGTTATTATATCACTGATTTTATGTAGTAAAAATAGAGTTTTGAATTGCTTTTTAATGAAACAAAGATTTGTCTCTAGTGATGATAGCTTGAGTATTTGGCAACATCATCCAAGCCTCATTAGAGGATTAGGGAGAGTGAAATGAATCTAGAGAAAAGGTGGGTGAGGAGATTGATGCGAGCAAGGAGGTGTGGGGTAGGTAGGTATTTATGGGATGTAGGAGGGTTCAAGCCCCTCCCACAACTACAGGTTAATTAACTTGTCATTTAGATTACATACCTAGTAACATCCAGAATCCTTCCATATCCCTTAAAGTTAAAATGAAGTGTTATTAGTGGTGAAGGGAATCTGAACTAGCTCTTTTGAATTCGTTAAAATGTAAGTTCTGCAGCAATTGTAACGAAGCAGTATTTTTGTGTCCTTTATTTTACAGAAGTTCACAAAGGATAGGATACATCTTATTATTTGCAATGGGATTTCTTTCATCAGCTCCTGTGCTGAACTTGCATATGGAACTTGTCTATTTTAAGGATGGCCTTAAGTGACTAGGAATTCCATACCAGGATTATCAGCCTTATTAAATTGTGATTCGGCCATTTGAATAGGGCTCTATATAAGCACAGAGCAGATCTTTTTACAGAAGTTTTTAGTTAGTGAAGACCTTGCTTTTGGATAGAAGTTCGCTAACTAAAAACTTCTGTAAAAAAATATGCTATGTGCTTATATAGAGCCCTTTAGATTTCCCGAATTGCAATTTAATAAGGCTGTTAGTGTTCAGATTACTGCTTATCAGAGAGCATTCCCATATGTAACTTTTCATTTAACTCCCTCCTTTTACCAGGATTTAATCACCCAGAATGCATAGCTTCACAGTGGCAAATTCAAATTTTCTTTGTGTGTGTGTGTGCCCTGATCAGCTGTGATCAGGTCCACAGGGCAGCTTTTTAGTCGCCATTTTTCTATTATTGAAAAAAATAAAATAATTACCGGTAAGCATAAAGAACGTTTAAAGTTATCAAGAAAACTTTGTCACATAGTGACCTGGAGAACTGTTAATGGTTTAACTCACACTTGTTGCATTTACTTTGTTGAACTGGATCTTTATAAATAAATAGTAGCTGTGTGCTATTAGGGACACAATATCAAACAGATTCAAAGGTATTTGACATTAAATGGTTCAACTCCCAAGTATAGAGCGAAATTGCCATACAACACTACTTAGCACACAGACCCGAAACCCTCCTACAGAAAATACACTTCTCTAATGCCTGGGAAATCTGGGAACGTATAGGATTTGTAGTTGATAAGGTCATATCAGATAGTAAAGTTCACAGCATAATCCTCCAGGGCTAGATCAGGGAGAAACAAGTGACTATTGCCCCCATATACACAAACAGTAACCAAAATTACTTTTCTCATCTCACAAAGTCTCCCAATGCAGCTATGAATTCTGTCATACAACCTGATTTTAACATGAATGCCTATAAACATGTCATATAATTATGCTACTACTCCCAAACTCAAAATACATATTCCAGGAAACACCTAATCTTTTTAGTTGCTAAACCCAATCAGCCTTCCTATTGAATATACATGCAATCACATTGGTTAAAACTCCATGCTATGACTATGAGGACAACAAGCACATCTGCCCTTCAAAGCCTTTCCATCAATAAGGAGAAAGACAAAAAGACTGCAATGCCTACAGGAAGGAAGGCTATCCAGTAAACTAAGAGCCACTGAACCCTTACACATTGCCAACACATCACTGATGGGGAAGAAGTCCGTAATAAAGTACTTTGGTACCTGCATTTTTTGTCGCCCACATGTGTCTAGTCCAGTCTTTTCCAAAAAATACCTTTCCTGGTTCAGCACAAGATGGACATGACACCCCTGGGCTTTGTTGTTTCTAGCCCAGGCCTATCACTGTGGTAATGATGGTTCCACCTGTTTTAACTGTCTAGGGTCTGTAGACCATCATCCCCAGTGAATACCTCGTGTTTGTGTGTTTTGGGCATTGTGTGGCTAACTGCTTTCATTTTTTATAACACAATGGGGCACCCTGCTGAGTGATTAGGATTGCTGATGAGTGACAAAGGCTGTAGTCCTTTGGCGCTCATGGCAAGGCCTGCAAGACTTATAAAAAGGCTTGCCATGAGTACCGAAGAGACAAACAAGCCTGTGAGAGAAGCAGATGAGTTATACTTGGTTGAAAGATAATAGATACGTTGACCCTTATAGATCTTGTACCTTAATCTGGGGGTAAAGAATGACAAGCTTTGCCTTCTTGCCATATATTGGATCATTTATTGATAAAACATACTCTTACAGAAGCTGACTGGACTTATTCAAAGAATTATAATGTCTTTACTTTTGTGGAATGAATCTGAGTGTAATTGAAGAACATTATTTGCCTTTTCTTCTGATTGCAAAGATAAATATTTTAAATCACATAATAATTTGTACAATTAGGCTAGCAGGATAAAGTTTGAACGTTCTCCTTGCATGCTATGATATTCATATTCTCTACTCTGATATAATTGTAGACCATCTGTAGTAACTAAGTTGGCTATCCAGTGTAAAGAACTCTTACAGCAGGACACATTTCTTTTTTTTTTTTAACAGGCTAATTGGGTTCATTTAAAGAACTGTAATAATTCTATTCAAGAAAATGTAAAAAGAACAGAAAGAAGAGACAATATTTAATCTCAAAGTTGAAAATTACATATTACGCATAGAACTTAGGTGATGAGCGAAGAAGGCGCTCATCCCTGCGAGCCTCGCAATGCGAGGTGAGCCGTTAACGCATAGCACTTAGGCGATGAGCAGCGAAGGTGAGCTGTTAAGGCCCTAAAACTTGCAGCCTTGTGAAGCGAGGTGAGCAGTAAAGGCAATGAAACACGCGGGACTTAGCCACCAAACACTTAGTAAACTCGGGATCGCCTTAGCCTGCAAGCACTTAACAAACATGGGATGCGGGACTGTGAAAAAAATACGAGACAAGGGACTTTGAAAAAAAAAAATATGAGATAGCAAAAATACGAGGTTAAAAATCCCCAAAAAACACAACCCCCCCAAAACAGAACAAAAACATCCCACACAGCACGGGGGAACAGCCAGGGCGTCTGGGAGTGAGGTGGAATGCAAATTTAAGGCGATTTGGACGACTTTCGCCACTTGAAAATCGCCTAAGCGAGAAAAAAAATGTCCGCCAAAGAAATTGAATTGAGGCTACACAACACTGCCAAACACGTAGCACTTTCACACAGGAATGTACAAACTACAAAATACACTATGAAAAATGACGGAAAATGCTTGCGAGCTGCGTAACACATTAACAACATTATGAATCTACAATGCCGCTTTAAACAATGAAACCAACGGCTTTCCCTCACGCACACAGCCTACTTCTAATGCACAGTTGGGACATTCATTACACTTTAGCAACAGGGCACCAACACTCAAACTGTACATTGTATGCTGCCGGAAAATACAAACAGATTGTTAGCTCTTCAAGCTATTGATTGCTGGATATATTACAAATAGGTAAAGTACATTAATTTATTCAAGAACTAATTCATTCATTTTTAGTTAACTAAATATAGATAAACATATATCTCTCTTTCTGATGAGTGACGAAGGAGCTCAGAGGAGAAAAAGTACACAAGAGCATTCCCATGGCTTCAAACTTTATTGCCCATTATTGTAATTTTTGACGGGCAAGTCGCTAGTTTAAATATAAATCAAAGAATTCTATATAATAGAAAGGAAGAATTTAAATGGCTTTTTCCAGGGAAACTATCCATAGAAATGTAGAAAATGTATAATTCTATTTGTTCAGCCACCTGAAGCACTCTGATAGATTGTGGGGTCACGAAACGAAGACCTTAAAGGGCCATTTACCTCACTATAAGTGCTCTTCATTGTTTGAAAGAACACAAAATTCTATGTTAAAGTTATCCATTGCTTTTTTTTCTAAATTAGATTAAACTAAGAACAGTTAAAAACTTACAGTCTTAGGTTTGTTTACATACACACTGCTGACTGCTTCATAATTTACAGCATCTGCCGACAACAGCCGTTCCAAGCTCCGTGAACAGAAAGAATGATGGTTTTACTGCTTTCAGGAATGTAATCAGCCGTTTGTTAACCACAAGTAACATTTTCAGTAGTGTCCAGCAGTCAATTCCCGGCACAGATGAATTTGGGAAGGGTTAACTCTCTTTATGCTCTGCTCTCCGCACACAGCTCTTGCTGTCAGTCCCTCTGGAGGCATGCCTAATTCTCATGTAAACAGAATTTCATTTATAATTTTTTCTGTGAAAAAGTCATCTATTTCAAAAATTATTTCAATTTTTTTTCAGGAGTACATTATAGTGGTGTGCTCCAAGTTGTGCTGAATGAACTGGCTATTTAATGTTAAATACACATAGTTATTTTATAAGGCTATAATTATTATTATTATGTGTTAATATGATGAGAATTGGCTGACTAAGTGGGAGAAATGTTTAAAGGAAATAAGATCGCTTCTTAATATATGTTATGTGTATTGAAAATTTAAGTTATGATTGTTATAAGCTGATATTTCATATTTATTTAAATAATTGGGAGGGAAGTTTGAAAGGAAGGAAAATTAGAGAGAACATGAGTAAAATGTATCTGATTGTAAATATACAGTATGTGTAGAATTGTAACATGGAATATTGGAGGTATCAACTCCCCAATTAAAACATGAGCAGTCTTGTCAACTTTAAGGAATGCAGGGACTGATTTTGCACTTCGAGAGACATATTTAAATATAAGGAAACATATAAAACTGCAAAGAGATTGAGTTAAAGAGGTAATATACACAAAATATGAGAAGAAAAAGAGTCAATGCAATGTTATTTAGAAAAAGGGTTCAAATACTAAAAAGAAAGTTATAGAATCAGACAAAGATGGTCGTTATATTGCAAGTTAATATGGGTCAATCTAAATTCATATTGTGTAGTATTTATGCTCTGAATAAAGATCAATCTGCTTTCTTTGATAGAATATTGACTAGGTTCCTCTTGATTGGAGAAATTCCATGAATAATTGGTGGAGATTTAAATGTCACGCCTAGGGTCAAACTTAATAGAATTAGTACCCTTAAGCCTGATAAATAATTTTTTTTTTAAATCTAAACCTGAAAACTGGTTCAGCAATTCATTGCTAATCTACATTTGGAAAATATATAGAGAATATTGTATCCTATAGAAAAAAAACACACTTGTTTTTCCAAGTCTTCCTACTCTCTTTCATGTATCAATTTTTAAAATGTCTTCACGATTAGTTTGAAAGGTTGACACATGTAATATTAATATTAGTCATTTCCAAACACATTAATTAGAGATTTTTAATTTATTGAATTAAAAATAAAATGGGAAAATTATAGTATTGATAATGAGCAACATAAAAATAATACACAATTATTTTGGGAAGCATTTCAGTCTGTTGAGGTCTGTTCAGTCTGTATATATATATATATATATATATATATATATATATATATACACACATACATACATACATATATATACACACACATATACAAAGGAGGTGCAGTTGTCATCATGAATCCTCAGGACTACATAAATGAAGCCAACAGACAACTGTCAGACAACACTTTCTACAAGAAATTGAACCAGGACCCTACAGAAAAATGCCACGGGTACCAAAATGGTAGCTGTAGCTGTGTACTTCCGCATTGTCTAAGTTATTGTTCTAAAATGGCGGCTAATGTGTGGTATGCGGCTGTGGCTGATTTAGCGTCCTTCGTTTTAAATGTCATCAGACTTTTTTGGAATATGCGTAGCTGTTTGGTGGTGTTTTGCGTGTTTATGGTGGTATTTTGCGTGTTTAGAGTTCTTTAGCCTCGTTTTCGTTTTGTTCGGCGGCCATTTTTTCTCTCGCTTAGGTGATTTTCGGGTGTTTAAACTCCGAAAGTTGTACTTAAATTGAGGTGTAACTTTACTTGCAGAGGTCCTGGGTGCACCACCTTGCTGTGGGTAAGCTTTTTATATGTTTGTTGTGTGTATTTATTGTGTTTCTAACGTGTTTGGGGTCGCGCGGGTTGCGTCCTTGTTTTCGAATCTCGTATGTCTTTTTCAGAAATTCCGTAGGTGTTTGGTGGTGTTTTGCTTGTTTCTTGTGGTCTAAACTCTTTTATTTTTAGTTAAACTGAGGTATAAGTTCAGTTTTTGAGGTCCTGGATGCCCCCTCTTCCTGTAGGTAAGCTTTTATGTATTCGTTGTGTGTATTTATTGTATTTTTCATGTTTTCATGTGCGCGGGTTGCGGCCGATTTTTGCGAGGTCGTAATTGGTCGTAACCTGTCTCGTATTTTTTTGCGAGGTCCGCAGTTGCTGGCACAGGTGCTGAAAGTTGATTGAATGAGCACTTCCTGTACTTCATTACACACAAGTGACTGTGACAGCTTAACTATTCGGGATTTGAAATGACTATCAAGCTCCACAATACACAGCAACTGTATGCCTGAGGATCCACATTCCTTCCCGATCACCCCAAATCACTAGTAAAACCAGGTCTTAAAACTTCTACAACTTGGGGGATGATTATTAATTTCTGAAATGGTAAGGCATCTGGCTTCTCATTCCCCATCCCCCCTTGCTTGCACAAATCTGACACAATTAAGGGATTAATGCCGCTAACTGTGTGCCAGGCTACCTGCTACCCTCTATGAGCCAACGTATCTCAATATCTGCTACTCCCTATGAACCACAGGATTCCCAAGATTTAAATTTGTCAGTTCTGATATTCTATTCTGATTGGCTAAAATATTATAGACACATATTTCAGCCAAATGGAAGCTGCAATATTACTATGTAAGGGGAAGGCTTGCTCAAATAACTATCAGTAAGAGTGGGTTTTTAGGTGGAGGCCCATTTCCAAGGAGGACTAAAGGCTTTAATCAAGAAAGAAGAGGACAGATTCTTCAATCAGCATGGAAGTGACGACTCAAGAGTGAGGACAAGCTCATTGATGATCACTGGAGGGCGTCAAAAGGGCAGGACATTTATTTTTTGACCTCTTAAATGTTTAAATTTGCTTTTTTTCTTCTAAATCCAGTGTTAGGAACTATTGGGTCCTACCCCCATGGTCATAGGTTTATGTACCATGGGGGCCATGGGGCAATTCCAGGTATACCATGACTCGTAGTTGGTAGCGGGTCGTAGGCAAAGGGGTCATAAACCACCTGCATTTCTTATTATTATTTAATCCCTTCCCTGCCATGGGAATGGGTTTATATAGATAGATAGAGATAAGGGTGTATGATAAGGCTAATGTAGTGTGTTCAAGTAAATGGGTTTCATTCTGTAGCATTGCTACATAGGCTCACTTACAGAGCCAGAAGGAACAGTGTTCACTAACACACGTACCCATGACTTACAGTGGATATAAAAAGTCTACACACCCCTGTTAAAATGTCAGATTTCTGTGCTGTAAAAAAATGAGACAAAGATAAATCATTTCAGAACTTTTTCCACCTTTAATGTGACCTATAAACTGTACAACTCAATTGAAAAACAAACTGAAATCTTTTAGGTAGAGGGAAGAAAAAATATAAAATTAAAATAATATGGTTGCATAAGTATGCACACCCTTAAACTAATACTTTGTTGAAGCACCTTTTGATTTTATTACAGCACTCAGTCTTTTTGGGTATGAGTCTATCAGCATGGCACATTTTGACTTGGCAAGATTTGCCCACTCTTCTTTGCAAAAACACTCCAAATCTGTCAGATTGTGAGGGCATCTCCTGTGCACAGCCCTCTTCAGGTCACCCCACAGATTTTCAATCGGATTCAGGTCTGGGCTCTGGCTGGGCCATTCCAAAACTTTAATCTTCTTCTGGTGAAGCCATTCCTTTGTTGATTTGGATGTATGCTGAAAGATGAAGTTCCTCTTCGTGTTCAGCTTTCTAGCAGAAGCCTGAAGGTTTTGTGCCAATATTGACTGGTATTTGGAACTGTTCATAATTCCCTCTATCTTAACTAAGACCCCAGTTCCAGCTGAAGAAAAACAGCCCCAAAGCATGATGCTGACACCACCATGCTTCACTGTGGGTATGGTGTTCTTTTGGTGATGTGCAGTGTTGTTTTTACACCAAACATATCTTTTGGAATCATGGCCAAAAAGTTCAACCTTGGTTTGATGAGACCATAACACGTTTTCCCACATGCTTTTGGGAGACTTCAGATGTGTTTTTGCAAAATGTAGCCTGGCTTGGATGTTTTTATTCGTAAGAAAGGGCTTTCATCTTGCCACTCTACCCCATAGCCCAGACATATGAAGAATACGGGAGATTGTTGTCACATGTACCACACAGCCAGTACTTGTCAGATATTCCTGCAGCTCCTTTAATGTTGCTGTAGGCCTCTTGGTAGCCTCCCAGACCAGTTTTCTGATCGTCTTTTCATCGATTTTGGAGGGATCTCCAGTTCTTGGTAATGTCACTGTTGTGCCATATTTTCTCCATTTGATGATGACTGTCTTCACTGTGTTACATGGTATATCTATTGCCTTGGAAATTCTTTTGTACCCTTCTCCTGACTGATACCTTTTAACAATGAGATCCCTCTGACGCTTTGGAAGCTCTCTGTGGACCATGGCTTTTGCTGTGGGATGCGACTAAAACATTTTCAGGAAAGACCAACTAGAGCAGCTGAACTTTATTTGGGGTTAATCAGAGGCACTTTAAATGATGGCAGGTGTATGCTGACTCCTATTTAACAGAATTTGGAATGTGATTGCTTAATTCTGAACACAGCTACATCCCCAGTTATAAGAGGGTGTGCAGACTTATGCAACCACATTATTTTTATTTTTTATTTTTCTTCCCTCCACCTAAAAGACTTCAGTTTGTTTTTCAATTGAGTTGTTCAGTTTATAGGTCACATTAAAGGTGGAAAATGTTCTGAAATGATTTATCTTTGTCTCATTTTTTTACAGCACAGAAACCTGACATTTTAACAGAGGTGTGTAGACTTTTTATATCCACTGTACATATAAGCCTACAAGAGTGACTCAGCAATAAAGGAGGACTTGTAGTGATTGATCAGAGCTGCAGATGGAGTAACATGGAATAAAAAAAGTTTTAAAAATAAGTAATTTTTTTAATAATGTGTCCATTTCTCATTCTTTAGAATATTGTCTACAAACAGGGAAGACTAGCTTAATGAAAAATGCTGATGAACAAACATATTGCTTGTCACTGCAGGATGTGCAAGTCTTCACTTAAACACTAAGGGCCTCATTCTATTAAGGCTTGTAAAATGGTTGCAAATTCGTGATTCCCTACGTTTGGGCTACGTGCTCTAGTAGCACTATGTTTGCGCTGCTATTCAATTGGCCGCGTTTGCAAGTTAGCCCTCCTTCCCGCTGATCGCAAACCCTGCCGACGGCAGTAAGCACCTGCAGGCAAGTAAATGATCCCAAGCGCAAACCCGTGAATCGTGGTTCAAGCCCACAAAAGCGGAACACTGTAAATGCAAATGTAAAACCAAGACAGCACTGTAAAGCGCTGTAATTGATGGGGAACATTATGGGTGACATTAGGATTAAAAGCACTACATTATCAAACTTGCACATCGCTAATAGCAATAGTGTAATTTCTGTCCAAAGTCTGACAGGCTTGAAGAACACGTTATGGGCTTGGAGGTCTTTCAAACACTACACTACACTATTACCCTAACCATACCCCATTAACCTATTAACCCTAACTAAACCCATCAACTCCTACTGTCCCCCTTTAACCCTAACTGTGCCAATTTAACCCCATCTAGTCCTATTTAATCCCATCTAGTTCTATTCAACCCCATCTCTTATGGGGGTCTACAGACCCCATAAGCCTCTATTTAACCCCATCAGTCCCATAAGGGTCTATACAGACCATTATGGGACAATAATAACTCTAACAGTAACCCCATAAGTGCAAACACTACACTACACTATTCCCCCAATAAACCAATACATCTAAACTAACCCCCTCTAACTAATTACCTCCCTCTACCCTAACCTATTAACCCCTCCCCTACCTACCTAACACCTACCCTAAACTATTAACAGTTACATTACCTACCTAAAACCATATTAAACCCCCTAACACCCCACTAATTACAACAACAAAAAACTAGAATACAGAAAATTCAGCACCATTACTGAAAATAAAAAAAGCACCATTATACAAAACAAAAAACAGCACCACTACAGAAAAAAATACCCCACCACTTACAGTAAAATAAAAAAGAACTACTCACATAAAATAAAAATAATGGATGATCAAATAAACACATCCCCATTACAATGAAAAAAAAAAACCCACACCCAGCAATAAAGTAAAGTTACAATTATACCCCTAACTTTTCTGGCCTTTGTCCCTAGCATAAAGGCCCATCCATAGACCTTCACAGGTCCTGCACAAGAAAAATAAACATTACAATTAATACAAAAAATAAACACAACATATAACACAATACAGTCTAAATAGAAAACTTACCTTCCCGCGATGCCCCTGTCCTCTATGTATTCTTTTCCGTCAGGGCCCATCCAACAAAAAAAACAAAAAAATTCTAACGGAGCTCTTCCTTGGAGGAGCTCCCCTGCGCAAATGAGGGTTTTAGCGCATGCCCAGAAGGTGCCGAAGGTGCTCATTGCAAGCCATAAAAGTGGCAGGTTGGACGAGGACTGCAATGAGCAGCACAATAAGCGCCTAGAACCTTGCATTGTGTGGCAAACAGCATTGCAGATCACAAATTTTATTGCCGTCATTTTTGATGGGCAATTCCCTAGTTGTTTAATATATTGTGAATAATATAAAATAAGATAAACTTTATTTAATCAAAGTAACAACGACGATTACAAATTCTTTAAAATACAGGGAAAGGAAGGAATTAAAAAAGCAAAAATGTGTATTGGACTGGAACATCTGGTATATTCACTCGTTAGGTGACCTGTTTGACTCAGGAAAGATTAAATCTTTCGCTAAGTTATGCAAGGAATTTAATTTCCCGGTGTCAAAATGGTTAGAATACGAAAGTTCCAAGATGACAATTAAGCAATCAAAATGTTCAATTACTAAGACTAGAGATTTAACTACATTTGAAAAATTTGCATTATTTAATGACGGGAAACATAATATTTTTCAATATGCTATGATACGATAAAAAAACAGATTACTGTGGAAAAAACTTCAGCTATGCAGAGATGGGAGAAAGAATGTAGTAACTCTATTACACTAGAAACTTGGTCCAATGCATTTAATCTTTCTCAGAGAATTATTAAATATCAATCTTATAGAGACATTTATTTTAAAGTGGTGCAGAGATGGTACTTTGTTCCCTCAAAAATAGCACTGATATATAAAGACCCAGACTTGACTCCCATAAACATATCTGGTGGGATTGTGCACATATTAGTAACTTATGGAACTCTGTTTTGATTACATTTCTAAATGCTGTGATAAGATCATCAATCCTTCATGTGAAATGGCATTGTTACATATTATTGATGATGGGTTTAAATTGGAAGAAAAGGCCTTCTTTATTCAAGTATTTCTAGTGGTTAAATGGTTGATAGCTAAACGTTGGAAAACGGAGATAATTCCAACATTAAACGAAGTAATTTCAACTCTTGAAAAAAACAGAGAACTGGAAAGAGATATATTTGCTTTGGGCATTGTTTTGTCTAAGTGCAATAGCTGGGCGGTTTGGGATCACTATCATCATCCATCAACTAAAATATATACAACCTTTTCAAGGGCAATGCTATGTAAACTTGTAAACCTGTATATTCTTATATGTTACCTGTACTCTTAAATTGTTTTTGTTTCTTTTTTATATATGTGTCCCTTTGCTGTTAGTATAATTGTGTAATTTATTTTGCATTTTTGTAAAGAAAATAAAAAAATAAAAAAAATAAAAAATGCATATAATGTCCAGTGGGACTGTTGCTGGCCTGAGGAGATAGTTTTATAAATGTGCATTAGAAATAGGCTGCGTGCACGAGGGCAAACTGTTGGTTTATTTGTGCAAGGTGCGGAATGTTGTTAGTTGCAAGTTAGGGTTGTAAAATAGCGTAGTTTGTGTATGTGCTATGCGGTTCGCGAGCATTTGCTATCCTTTGTAATAGTGCATTTTGTACCTTGTACATTTCCTGGATGAAAGTGGTACGCAGTTGGCGGTGTTTTGCACGGTCCAGGGTCGTGTAGCCTTGTTTTCATTTTGTTTGGCAGCCATTTTTTTTCTCGCTTAGGGGATTTTCGAGTGCCAAAACTAGCCAACATCAACTTAAATCATTGCCTATGTGCTGAGAGTAAACGGCTCGCCTGGCTATAAGGGCACGCAGGTGATGAGCCCCTTTGGCGCTCATCGCCTAAGTGCTCTGAATGAACGTCTTGCCTCGCTATGCGATGCTCGCAAGCGATAAGTGCCTTTGTCACTCATCGCCTAAGTCGTACGCACCACGCAAAGCGTGACGATGTCTCGTAATCCGACAATTATAACATGTGATATATATATATAAAAACAACATATCAGTAACTAGTTATATAATTATTTATTATGCAAATTAATCATGAATTATGTATAACATTTATGCTCTTTTTTTTATCAGCGGGGTATTATGTAAATACTTTTTTTTTCTTTCATTGGTCAACCTATTAACACAATTCACCAAGAGATGAGTGTTGTACTACAGGAGTATATTTTTAGGGATGGCCGCATCCTTTTTGTACTTAATCTCTGTAATTGCTAAAAGCACATGACTTACATTTTGAGTTATTATAGATTAATTATGATTTATATACACAATACAACAAATTAAAATGTAATTTTATTATGCAAACCAAATATGGATTACATATAATGCAAGTGTAATTGTCAATCATCACATCTTCAGGATATTCTGTTGATAATTTTTTATTTTCTCTTTCTGTTGCAAATGTATTTTTCTAACATTTAATAGTTTTTTTCGTACTTTCATTAACGAACTAGAGTGGATATTTGGCAAAATATACACACACAAAACCAGTTGAACGAGTGTGCGAGGAATCCTGACTGTTAGGTTCCAGTTCTGCTCGGATTCACCTCATCACTAGTAGAATATGGGTAGATCAAGAAAGCTTTGAGATTAATTTTGATGTCATCATACGTTTCTCTAATAAAGATTCACATGTGCACTATAGGTACCTCCAACAGGGTGTATTTCATTTTTATTTTCAAACAAGGTTTTATACCATTCACAACACATAGTCATAGTTGAAAATTAACGCAATTTCTCAGTCCAGAGAGAGCGTTATCTAATTAACACAATACAATACAGTACATAAACACAACACTAACAATTAAATACTAGCCCCTTCCTAGGGCCATGGATCACTTAACCAGGAAGGTCACAGACTAACTAGCTAACCAGATTCCCCATCCCATAGAGGGATAATTTAATTAACACTAAGTACAGTACAGTACATACACACACCACTAATAACGATTGCTACTTCCTAGGGTCATGGACCACTGCCTTGGCCTTGATCTTTATTAGTTATAGGCAGTGACTACATGCCCTGATCCCCTGTCACCCTAACCTTCAGTCCTGGGTATCCATCAGTGACAGAAATAAAGGTTAAACATGACTAGGCAGTCTGGTCCTTAAAGTGATAGTGTCCAAAATGTAGGAAAGGGTGATTTTAACCTCAGGGGTCCACAATGAGATCGGAATGGCCTCTGATCCATGAATGGGGTCTGTGACAATCTGTGACAACCTCTCTCATTTTCTTCTAGGCTGGTAGACATCATACAGGTGACAGCTGGATGGAATGAGAGTTCCTCTTGATGGAATAACCTTTTGCGATTCTGATGAGCCTTGCCCTTTTTGGAACTTTTTATTAAAATGTAAGTATTGCAAAAGACAAGCTCCACCTCAGTAATCGTCCATACTCCGCGGCTACCCATTTACGCCAACAGAGAGGGCTGTGGCCAGTAACGACTGTGAACTCCTATCTGTAGAGATCCATACATTATTAGCAGTGCAAGGATAAGCTATAATTCCCCATGCAGATATACTAATTTAGTAAGGGAAAACTGTCATGGCCTAGTCTTCTGATGGGGCTTATATGAGCTATAGTACCATTTCTACCCCTAGTCTATGATCTAGTTCGATATCCCCTCACTTCTTCACAATAAATCGTATGATGTATAAATGTTCCAAAGAAAGAATAAACTTTATTCTCTGATGCTCCTTCTTATACCCCTGAACAACAGTGGTAAGTCATAAATGATTATAAGAAAAATCAGCATGGCACAACTTGAAAATGTTGTAGTTCCCCAGGAGTACATGAGTACCAGTATGTCTGGCTCTACAAATGGGTTGTCTACGTGACCTTCTTATTACTCGGTTTACTCTATAACAGGGCTAGGTGAGCAGGCTAGTAGGAGACTCACTTTACTAGGATTTGAGACAGGTTTATTCCCATCCTTAAGGCAGGCTGATTGGGGCACACTAGTCGCACCTCAAGTCAGCTACCACATGTGCAACAGTACATAACCTCCCTACCTAGTTGCCCCACAGTACAACACAGTAAATTACAATTAAACCACATCAGAACAGAAAAAAATATAGTAAGAAATATAGCTCTGTTACAGGATGGCTGTTGCAGTTCGTAGGGAGAGAACAGGGGATTGTGACAATCAATCCTGTTCCTAGCTCTAGCAAGGATGAGATGATTCTGCTGAATGATCTCCAACACACTGCAGTTATCAGTCATCTTGTCTAGACAGTCCATCTTCATTTTGATGGGCGCTTCCCATGCAATGCTTTATAGTAAAGTTAAAAACTTGTAGTGCTAAACTCTACCTTACCAGTCGTCAATTGTTCCTGGCCACTCAGTTCAGCCAACATAGAGGGTTGTGGTCAGTGATTCCAATAAACTCCCCCCATACAAGTATAGTTGCATTCCTTCAAAGCACACACCACAAACATTATTTTCAATGGCAACATATGATAACTCTCTTGATATTCTTGGCTATCTAACTGATTGAGGACTGCCCCCAATCCATACATGTGTGCACCATTCGCTATAGTCTGGAGTGGTCGGTAAAAGGGAAACAGGTGAGGGCAGATTACAAGACCCTGAATGCAGATTCTCAATGCATGGTTCAATTGGCAATGCTGAGTGTTTTCTTTTTGATGAAATCTGTCAGAGGCTTTGCTATTGCACAGTAATTAGGAACAAATATTTGGTAGTGACTTGCATTGCTTAGGAAGGTGATTAGCCTGTTTTTTTTTTTTTCATCTGGGGAAATGGCCAGGTAGCTATTCCTTCAACTTTAGCTGGTTCAGGCAGGTATTGTACCTCCGCTCTTGACCACACTGACACAAGTTGTTTAGGTTCTAATACAATTATGTAGATAGTATCACCCAGTTTACAAATGACCCAACAGGGACCTTCCCATTTAGCCTGTAATTTGTTTTGGGGATAGTGAACTAGCAGCAGTACTTCTGCCCCTCTAATAACTCTCTCACTGGTATTCTGATCATACCATAGTTTCTGCTTGTTTTGAACAGCTTGCAGATGATTCCTAACCAACTTGTCCATAAAGGCAAGGACATATGGAACTATGTGCATTTCTATTTGATCAAACTCTCCCTCATGAATAATATTCCAGGAGCCTCTGACTCTTCGCTCATACAGAAGTTCAAAAGAGAGAACCAAGTGGACTCCTGTGGCACTTCCCAATATACAATACAATACGATATTCACACGATGTTGATGTTGCTTTTCCCAATCTTCTTCTTGCTTCCCGAAGGCTGTGAGCATACATTTTAGAGTTTCACTGAATTGTTCACATAGCTCATTTATTTGGGGGTGATACAGAAATGAACACAATTGACTGATTCCTAAAAATTGCCAAAGTCCCTTGATCAGAGCTGGTTTAGCCTAAACATTATTTTATCTTTTTTTATCTATGCCCTTTATCATATCTTTCTTCTACACACTTTACCTCCTTCCCAGAATTTCCCCCAACTATTCCATTCCACAGTACAACACAGTAAATTACAATGTAACAACATCAGAACAGTGAAGTGTGAGAAAAAAACAGCTCTAGTTCATAAAAATATCCCATCCATCAAAAGCTGTTGCAGTTCATGAGTATTAGGCCTCCATTCAATTGAGCAAATTGTAGTTACAAGAGCCCGTAAAATAATTTGCTGTTCAATTGGCTTCTCTTAGCTACCCACAAACAATCTGCGGGTTACAGGTTGAAAATCCCTGCGGTTGCCAAAATCGTAACTTCAACCAATCTAAACCTTTGATCGTTCAAGCCCGTAAATGTTACAATCCCAAATCGATATTCAATGGCTACAATTCCTCAAGCCTTCAAACCCGTAAATGGCAAATGTAGAATAAAATTAAACAAGTACCAGATAGGACTTGCAAGGCGTTAAACACCTGTTCGTAGCACTGTAAATGCAAATAAAAAATCAATACTGCACTTTAAAAGACGGGGAAAACGATGAAAGACAGAATTAATTGCATACCAGTCTCAAGCTCGCAAAATCTGCAATAAAAAAAAATAAAAAAATGTATTTCCGTGTTATACATATCAGGCCACCCACATGTACTAGAACAGTACAATCATTTATTTTTATTATTTTGTACATTGCCGGATTGCGAGTCTGATCGCATATCGGACCTCTAAACTCTAATTGATTGTGGTTTAACCTCCATGTTTTACTGACATAATCATCACGGTCTCATTTACTATTGGCTGTTTTTAAATCGGTAGTTGCGGCCTTGCTTAATTGATCATGATCATGATCTGAAATGCTACTTACAGTTGCATGGTTTACGGTTTAGGCTTTCGGCCAGGTAGCTGCGGGCTTGTTCAATTGACTTGCTCTGTAACTGTTTTCTTGGAGGACTTAGTATTCTAATGAAAACTGAACTGTTGCCATATGAGATTTCAATAAATTACTTCCCTATATGGTTTAAAGTTCATCGGTCACAATCTTATCATTTAGTTGTAAAAAAAGCATATCACCAACTAGGAGGTTTTTTGAATATTAAGTGGTAAGCAGCAACCACTCCCTGTGGGCTAACTCTGTTCCTCTAGCCTATCCCATCTACCACTGTTCACCCTCATAATGCTTTTTAACGAGTCGTGAGAATATATAATGTCTCAAGCACACATCATTACTTGATTAAGATAAGTTGTAAAGAAGCTACAATTACAGTAACTATGAAGAGGCAGAAAATATCAAGCAGGGAGCAAATAGGCAGTGGGCTGACAGGTCCATCAGGTAAGATCATTCACTTACTCAGGTAGCGTCGACAAACCCTTATTCATGTTTTACAAGCATGCAAGTCATTTTAGATCACACTTTGACCAACAAGAGAGTTCATACAACATGTGCTGAGACTCCAACTGGTGAGTAAAAATAAAGAATGGTCAAATACTATTGGTTATACTAATATATCTTTCTGTTGTTTTGAAGGGAAAATCATAATGTACTGCAAATAATGCTGTATTAATACTACTACTACTGCTAATAATAATTATAATAATCCATAATATAGACAAAAAGCTATTTTCCACAAGATATTGATGTATTGATTTTGATTAGACTGTTAAAAATACATAATTCTCTCTCTCTCTCTCTCTATATATATATATATCTATTTATATACACACATTATGTTATGTATGTATATATATATATATATATATATATATATATATATATATATGTATTTGAAAATATGTGTGTGTGTAAAGCAAATTTTCAATAACTTCCATGGAGTCTAATTATATATATGTTATATATATATTTGTTTTTAGACAAGAAGAGCACACATCACAGCTACAGCATGAAATATACTGAACAAAAAGTAAATGATGTTTATAAAAAACTTCTACAGAACTTCCCTGGGAAAGAATATATATATATATTGTGATTTCTCCAGTTTTTCAATTTTTCCAAAGGACACATAAGCTGTTTGAAAAATGAAAACAAATTTTATTAAAATCATCCTTAACTTATTATTACTTGTTGTTATTTTGAAAATGTCCTACTTTTTTTACACCAAATACAAAGTTGTGCCAATCATCAAATACAAAGTTGAGCCCTTTTCAATAGACCGTGCCCATAAAGCACCTGAAATCATCAATCCGACAATAACGGGTATGTGGACTGTGTATCCAATTGGACGTCTGGGTAACCTTATGGGAGAATATGCAGCACTTTATGCTCTTGCAAAGTTGAATGGTCACCATGCTTATGTTTACCCAGAAATGCACAGAGAGCTGTCCAGGATATTTAAAGTGACACTGCCTGTTATTAACCAGATGTCATTTAATAGCATTCAGTGGAAGAACTATGAACTTCATGACTGGATGTCTCCAGAATATTACAACATTGAAGGGGACTTTGTACAGCTTACTGGTTACCCCTGTTCCTGGACTTTCTATCATCACATAAGGCAAGAGATTCTCCAGGAATTTACTTTCCATGACTATATTATTAATAAAAGCAATGCCTACCTTGCCAGTGTGCGGGGACACAGGAAAAATGTAACTTTTGTTGGAGTGCATGTGCGCAGAGGCGACTATGTTAATATTATGCGTGATGTATGGAAAGGGGTAATAGGTGACAGATCATACTTGCAGAAAGCAATGGACTACTTCAGAAATAAGTATGAAAACACACTTTTTGTTGTGACCAGTAATGAAATGGCTTGGTGCAAAGAAAATATTGACAATTTAAGAGGGGATGTTCATTTTGCAGGAGATGGTATGGAAGGGTCACCTGGTCGGGATTTTGCCCTCTTGGCACACTGTAACCACACTATCATGACCATTGGGACATTTGGGATCTGGGCTGGATACCTAGCACAAGGAGAGACTGTCTATCTTACAAATTTCACTTTGCCTGATTCTCCCTTTCTCAATATTTTCAAATATGAAGCAGCTTTTCTTCCTGAATGGATTGGGATCTCTGCAGACCTCTCTCCACTTCTGAATAGCACAGAGCTTGGCCAGAGTATAGTTTGAAGTTTATCTTAGAACATCCATCTCAGAAACAGACGAATAGTTGCTTTTGATTTAAGTTGCCAGGTAGCTTTGAACAAACAATTACTAACAGGTCAATTAAGAAAGCTCACATCAATCCTTAATACATGATTATTTTATACCACTGTTAGTTAGTTTATTGTTACAAAATTAGCCAAAGTAGGGAGGGGGAGAGAGAGAGAGAGAGAGAGAGAGGGGAAGGGAGGGAGGGAGGCAGAGAGGGAGGCAGAGAGAGAGAGGGGGGAGAGTTAGAGAGACAGAGAGCACACAGAGTACAGAGAAAGGACACATAGAGAGATATACAGTATGGCACAGAGAGCGCAAGAGAGGGCACAGAAAGATAGCACACACACACACACAAAGAGAGGGCTCACAGACAGAGAGAAGGCGCACAGAGTGAGACAGCACAGAGAGAGAGAAGAACAGACAATTGAACATAACATATGATACTGTCATTTATGACGGGCAAGTTACTAGTATTATAGTATTCAGTGAATTTACAGGTATGTTGAATAACAATGATTAATCTGATTTATAAGGCTTAAATAATGTTAAATCAGCTGAAATATTTCAATTTTTTTCAGTAGTGTTCAGGACAAAGAGAGGTGGGGTGGGAACAACAATGGCCACTAATGAAAAAAACTGTGTTTTTAAATTATATTTTCTGGCTAAAGATTTGCTTTGTTTCTGTTTGCACATTTATATTTTTGCAAACTAATGGGAATTAAAAATAAGTTTAAGGTGAAAAGCACTTACACTGGCGCTTTAAACATTAGATATTTTGTTTAAATAGAAGAACCTGCAAACACAAACATTTTTTATCTTTGCTTCCCGCAGTATTTTGAGTGAGGTTGGGTGGAATTTTGTTATAATCATGATGCCAGAATGTTTATTGTTAACTTTTCTATAGATGTTTAAACCTGCTTGACCATGTTTTTTCTGGGAGGGTGTACACCAAACGATCTTAAATGGAGACACTACTCACCCAGCATTAGTATTGAGAATATTCCAGTTATATCCGGTTACTCAGCTATACACACAAAAGGAATAGTGATAAAGAGCAACATTATTTTATGATCATTTTTAACGCTTTTTCCCTTGTGCCATTTAACAGCGCTGAAGTCTAAAAATGTAAACTTTTAAAATGTACATGTAATTTATTTTCTTTGAATACTTGTTTTAATACTAATCAGTAGTTAAATTAACAAAGTAAACCCTATTGTATAAATTATACAGTGGTCCTTTAATGAAACATAAAAATCAATGTGTTTGATCTTTCTCTGGCCTGACTTGTTAAATGGCAAAAGTGGGAAGACCCCACTGTTACTTTCAAAGTTTCAAGTGTGAGTTTAATTCCAACAAAACATATAATGTTCTGTTTGATCATTTGACTGAAATAATAATAATGATATGATTTCTTGTTTGTCCAACCCCCATTTGCTGTGGGAAGAGCTAGAAATCTGTCAGCAGGTGTGATGCCCATGGATCTGGGAGGGGGGGGGGGCTGTGTAAACTAATGGGCTGTGAGTTGGCACGGGTGAAAATGTTGGCATGGGACAGCCCTACTGTATTGTGGAACTTATTGCCATATTGTTCAGTCACGCCATGATGGAATGTTGGATTTAAAGACCCCCCCCTTTTCCTCACAGACAGTCTCTGGGGAAGGGTGACAACAGTAAAATCTGTTCACCGCCCCCCTGGGTCATGACAGTGTTAACAACCTCTACTCAGGTAATCAAATAATTTAACTTAGCCACACAATCTGTTTGCAAAGCTGGATGTGGGGCATATAGCAAGAGGTATCTCCCTTCTGTCTCTGAGCGGGGTCTCAAAGGGTTAACCTACCAGCTACAGAATGCTGTGTCTGGGGGTATGATGGCTAAATGAACACCCATTAAGTTTATAGTGTAGGAACTTTCTGAGAAATAAAATCAAAAGGACTGTTATTTGTTGTTCCTGGCCCCCTACTAAGAAAGCTGACACCACATGATTGACAGGCAGGTGAAATGGCTCTGAGCAGGGAGGTGGCTAAGGGGGTGTGACTTGGGGGTCTGAGATGTATAAAACTTGATGGATTGAGAAATAAAGTGTGCTCAAGGTGACATACATAATTGTAATTGTGTGCTCATTATTGTGGGAATGGGATTCCCTGATCATAGGGGCTATTAATTCTACCTCTACCTAAGGAAGAATTACAACCAGTAATTCTTTTACTCTGGCTAGTGATCCCGGTCTTCCTGTGGTCATTCTGAGGGTCCTTTAGTGGTCTGATTCTGTCTCTGCTAGCAGGGGTTACAACAAGAAACATCATTTATCGCTGGGTGGGTCAGAACTAGGTTCTGGTCGAGCCTAATTGAAGAATCGATCGTGACAGCAGGATGGTCCATTTGGACCCGCCAATGAATGGATCTAGCAATTTAGGTGATCTCCTCTGGGGGTTTCTGTGTATCGGTGCTAGGGATTCCCCTGATACGCTACTTGCTTCAGGATTAATGGAGAGCAGGCTTGCAGTTCTGGAATGTAGAACTGGGTAGCATAACTGGAACAATGTGATAAAAAGCTTGATTCCACCACTCAGGTGACGTGCTTGTATACTTTCAAAATAGGTAAGGGCCTTTATTGAAACATATAGGGACTTACATGGTAAAACAAAAAGGTCACAGTAATTAAATTAGTCTGGTTGCAGAACAACAAAGGGTAATGTAATTAAGATAGGAAGGCCAGCTAATATAATTTCACAATGGGCTTCTTAGACCTGTAAAAAACAATTGAATCTCATTATTTGAATTACAATACTACACAAAGCTACATATAAAAAAAACATGGTTATCACAGGGGTAGCCCCAGGCTAGAAAAAAAAAAAGGCCCAGGGTTGTCATGTCCATCTTGTGCTGGCCCAGGTAAGGCATCCTTTTGGAGAAGACTGGATCAGGCTTCTTTGGGAAAGAAAGGTAAGAACAGTATTTTATTACACGTCTCTCCCTGTTACAAATACATAATATTCTCTCTCTCAAGAAGAGCACACATCACAGCTACAGCATGAAATATACTGAACAAAACGTAAATGATGTTCATAAAAAACTTCTACAGAACTTCTCTGGGAAAGAATATATATAGATGCATATATATATATATATATATATATATATATATATATATATATATATATATATATATATATATATATATAGTTACATAGATGACCTGTTCATCATACGGACAGAAGGGAAAGGAAAACTCAAAGGCTTCCATAATTCGTTCAATACCTTTCACCCATTCATTCAATTTAAAATGGATTATTCCACAGAACAGGTTAACTTTCTGGATACCACCATTTCCATTACAAATGGCAAATTGAATTCATCAATCTATAGGAAACCTACAGACAGATGTAGTTACCTCCACAACTCTAGCTTCCACACCTCCCTGTAACGGATCTACTTGCACCCCGACCGGGTACCTCTGTTGATGGACGCGTCCTAGTTTGCGTCGAGACCTACAAGCACCGCACCAGACACCACAACCACCACAGACTCCGCAACCGCCGTAGCTTAACTGGAGCCGCGCCGTCTTCCTTCCACCCTGTATGAATCTCCAGCATCCAGGATCGTGTGGGGAAGACCTCTCCTCCAACGAGAGTACATCAGGAACAAGGGTTCAGTAGTTATAGCTCCAGGGAGTATGCAAAAGCATAGCAATCCCCAGTATGATATAGCAATCCCCTCCAAGAACGAGACGAGGCTACGTTTTGAAGGGTCAAGAAGGACTCTCTTGCTGGCACACCCAGACTGTTTTTTATTACAGTCAGGTAAACAGAACACACCCAGTGGAAGGTATAAACAACCAATAACACAATAGTAACGCACACAGTTTCCCTCCCCTCTACTTGAGAGATAATTGAGTTTATTACTGTATCTACTCAATTATCTCCAAGCTAAAACTTACACATTTTTATACATTTTTATAACTTTATGATTTTACATAATACATAAATAAGACTTACATTTTTATGAACAACATAAATTGTGGAACAACATATTAAAAAATGGCATGAATCAGACCAGGGGTTCAAAAGTTAGTAAAAGTATCTTTTACCCATAACACACAGACATTTCACAGGCAATACACATCCCTCATAGTTGGCCACACAATACACATAGAGGGACAATAGGTGGGTCACACCTCTCTGAGGCTACCTGGCAACTTTGATACAATCAGACATGGATTAGATCATCCTTATTTGTTCCTCTGGCTGAGAATGAAAACACTTTATACAATAGACTTCCTTATCTTATGAGTCTCTGTAATAGGATTATCTATTATGCCCAGGTCTGCAATAGTATTGGCTAATATTCTGCAGAGCATAAACCAACATACATACAGTATAATAGTAGGATCATATTTTAACCATAATAATCATAAAACAGGGTAAAACAGTGATGGGTTCCGTTACACACCTCCCCCGTGACCATAAGCCGGCATACACGGTCTGATCCCAACGGATCGGCCTGGGGATGTCCAGACAAAAGTATTTGTTGGTCAATTCTCTAGTTTGACAACCCATCAGCATTACTGCAATTCACATTTACTCACATTTCAGATCTGAGCGCACAAAACTACCGAATAGCGCTCAGATCCTCTTCACACAGTTCAATTGCCATGTAGCTAAAGTCTTTCCCATAGTCTTTCATTATATGAATGGGCTCCATGGCATAGCTATCTGTGGTATCATGGTTCACACAGGGCAAGTAACGAATGACCCCCCTGTATGTAAAGGGCCAGAATGAGTGACATACACTTTGGTATGGCCGAATACTGTGTTTAAAGGGCAATCTGTCCCAGGGCCATAGTCGCAGGGCAGGAGGCTGGCAAATAGTCCTCTCCAAGACAAAGTGGCGAAGGGCACTTCGTCACACTCCCACACTAAACAAGGGATAATTCATAGTCAAGCCATCAGATACCACCGCATATGTTCAAACACAGAGGACCGTGATGAACACTTAAAAACACTGTCTGCCTCCTTCAGACAAAAGGGTTACAAACCCTGTATTATCACTCAGAAAGTAACCTCTGCCATCAGAACACCCCGGGAACACCTGCTGCAATACAAAACCAAAGAAACAACTTCACGTACCCCTCTGGTAACCACATACCATCCGGTTCTAGAAGGAATACGCAAAATATTTAAGGACTTACAACCACAACTCACAGAGAACACAGAATTGAAACATATATTCCCTAAACCCCCCATTCTTGCATTTAGGCAGCCACCAAATTTAAGACAAACATTGTTCAACAGAAGATTGCCAAATGAACAGCATAACAGAGAAAATGTCACCAAACCCTGCAATAAAAATCGCTGCAAACTATACCAAAACACATCTGCAAAGAGGACACAGCCACGCACAACAACAAGACCCACAACATCAGAGGCGCATATTCATGTACATCATCAAATGTAGTGTACACGATACAATGTACTGTTGTAATGATATAGGAATCACAAAGTTGTGGAGACCAGTAGCCAAGGTCAGAAATAATCCGGTTCAGCAACTTGTAGGTTAAACAGGAACAAGCTTTTATTGAAGGGATCAGGAACCAACAATAATCTGGCAAGGTACATTTGACAGGAAGTGCCTTATATAGGCCAAGGACCAGACACCTGACCAGACACAGCTGAAGAGACTTAGGTACTGATAAAATTGCTAGCAGAGTCAAGCTTATAAGGTCTCAATGGAATTCACAAAAGGCAGGCTGGCGCAGTGGTAGGGAAGAGGTATAGCAGCCTGGGGACCAGGGTTCAAAACCCAGCAGAGTCAATTCCTCACAACTGTATGTGAAAGGGGGTGCTACATTGGGGAAACCAGCCAGAAACTACACATGCAAATGAACCTCCACCGAAGCTCCATCAAAAAACACCAGGACGACAGCTATTGTACTCCAGTGGGACACCATTTCACCCAGGAGAATCACTCCATCCAGAACCTCAAAATAAAAGTACTCACAGGGAATTTCAGAACTATCTAACAGCGGAAAACTTTTGAATTAAAAATGATTCAATTTTTTAATACCAAGGATTTTGGTATTAACATCGATTTAGGCTTTCTGGCCCACTATCTTAATGTCTTATAGCTAACACATTCCACTTACCTCCCCCCCTTCTATTGCTGTTTTTGTAAGCTACATGCTATGCTTAAATTTATTGCTCTTTATTTCACTCTGCTGTGTTCTTATCTACAACCTGATCTATAGACTTACTGACCTATCAGGACATTATTCACAGTGCTGGTCTGTTTCTCACTTAACTCTGGCCAATTAATTTAGTCTTTCTTGTTTTTCCAATTTTTTTTTTTCCCCCCATCTCTTTCTGTTTCTGTTTTTAGTTCATACTTGTATCAGTATCGCTTTTTGACTTGATAAAGAAAGGCATTATCTCTCGAAAGCTCGTCGCTTTATTATGAATACGTTTGTCCAATAAAAAAGGTATCACTATTCACTGCAATACTCTGATTATTCAACTATATATATATATATATATATATATATATATATATATATATAGATATTGTGATTTCTCCAGTTTTTCAATTTTTCCAAACGACACATAAGCTGTTAAATAGTTACATAGTTACATAGTAATTAAGGTTGAAAAAAGACTTTCAGTCCATCAAGTTCAACCTGTTAAGATCTCCTCTGGATTAGTTATTAATGAATTCCTTGTTAAATAATTATTAATAGTATAGTATTGGAGGATGAATAAAGAGTTAGTCCATCAACCTATTTAGATCTCTATTGATCTTTTTAATATGTGGACTATTTATTATTAATTGTTAATTGATCCAGAGGAAGGCAAACAGAAAAAAAAACATTGAAACTTTGCCAATTGTCTCATAAGGGGAAGAAAAAGCAAAATTCCTTCCTGACCCAAAAAATGGCGATCAAATTTCTCCCTGGATCAATATTCCTTCGCTAGTTATCTAGGATAGCCTTGAATGCCCTCTTTATTCAAAAATATATCTAACCCCTTTTTGAAGTTGTCTATCGAATTTGCTGTTACCACCTATTTTGGTAGAGAATTCCACAGTTTAACCACCCTAACTGTGAAGAACCCTTTTCTTTGGGCGTACTAGGGATTTGTATAGTGGTAGAATTATATTTGCTCCCCTTGCTTCTATACCCTTCTTAATACATGCTAATATTTTACTTGCCTTTACAGCTGCTGCTTGGCATTGAGCACTGTTACCTTGTTGGTTGTCCACAAGTACTCCCAAATCCCTTTCAATATCTGATACCCCTAGATTTTCTCCATTAAGATTATAAATTACATGGCTATTTTTCCTTCCCAAATGCATAAACTTACATTTATTTGTATTAAATCTCATTTGCCATTTAGCCGCCCATTTCTCTAATTTATGCAAATCCCTTTGTAGGGAAAGTGCATCATTATCTGATTTTATTACCTTGCACAACTTAGTGTCATCAGCAAAAATTGAGACACTACTTTCGAGTCCTTCTTCTATGTCATTAATAAATGTGTTAAAAAGGAGAGGACCTAATACTGAACCTTGAGGAACCCCACTTATCACATTAGACCAATCGGAGTATGTTCCATTTACAACAACCCTTTGCTTCCTGTCTTTTAGCCAGCTCTCGATCCATGAGCAGATATTTACTGCAATTCCTGTATCCCTTAGTTTGCTCACTAGTCTTCCATGTGGCACTGTATCAAATGCCTTTGAAAAATCTAAAAAGACTACATCCACTGAGTTGCTCTGATTAAGTTCCTACTAACCTCCTCATAGAAACTAATTACCGTATATACTCGAGTATAAGCTGACTCGAGTATAAGCCGAGGCACCCATTTTACCACAAAATACTGGGTAAAATGAGTGACTCGAGTATAAGCCGAGGGTGGGAAATGTGCTGCCCCCTGTGTCCCTCTTGTGCCCTCTGTGTCCCCCTCTCTCTCCGTGTCTCTTCTCCCCTCTCCCTTCCCTGTGTCTCTTCTCCCCTCTCCCTTCCCTGTGTCTCTTCCAACCTCTCCCTTCGCTGTGTCTCTTCCCCCCTCCCTTATCACCCTCCTCAACCCCACGTCTCAACCTTCCTCCTCATCCTCCCTCCTCATCCTCAACCTCCCTCCTCAACCTCCCTATTCATCCTCAACCTCCCTCCTCATCCTCAACCCCCTCCTCAACCTCCCTCCTCATCCTCAACCCCCTCCTCAACCTCCCTCCTCATCCTCCCTCCTCATCCTCCCTCCTCAACCCCCCTCCTCAACCTCCCTCCTCAACCCCCCATCCTCAACCCCCCATCCTCAACCCCCCTTCACAACCCCCCTCCTCAACCCCTCCTCTTCATACTCACTCCTCATCCTCAACCTCCCTCCTCAACCCCTTCCTCAACCTCCCTCCACAACCCCCCATCCTCAACCCCCCATCCTCAAGCCCCCATCCTCATCCTCCCTCCTCATCCTCCCTCCTCAATCCCCCATCCTCATCCTCAATCCCCTCCTCAACCTTCCTCCTCAACCCCCCCATCCTCAATCCCCTCCTCAACCCCCCATCCTCAACCTCCCTCCTCAACCTCAACCCCCCTCAACCCCCCTCCTCAACCTCAACCCCCCTCAACCCCAACCCACCTCCTCAACCTCAACCCCCCCCCCTTCAATCCCCCTCAACCCCAACCCCCCTCCTCAACCTAAACCCCCTCAATCCCCTCCTCCACCTAAACCCCCCTAAATACCTCCCCCCTCTCCCCTCACTTACCTGCTTTTGCTCCGGCCTCCGCTACTTGACCTGGCGGGCATGTGACGTCACATACGCACAGCGTCATTAGCATATACCGGGTGCCGGCACCCGGTATATGCTAATGACGCGGCACGCGTGTGATGTCACATGCGCGCCGGCCCCGGGTCAAGGAGAGAGGGGGGAGGTATTTAGGGGGGTTTAGGTGGAGGAGGGGGGTTGTGGGGGGTTTAGGTTGAGGAGCGGGGAGGGAAAGAGACACGGGGGGTAGAGAGACACACAGGGGGGTTAGAGACACACGGGGGGGTTAGAGACATACACACACAGGGGGGTTAGAGACTCACGGGGGGGGTTAGAGACACATGGGGGGGTTAGAGAGACTCGGGGGGTTTAGAGAGACACGGGGGGGGGGGGGGGGGGGGGGGGAGTGACTCGAGTATAAGCCGAGGGGGCCCTTTTTTGCCTTAAAAAAAGGGCTGAAAAACGAGTATATACGGTAGATTGGTCTGACACGACCTATCCTTCATAAATCTGTATTGACTGATACCTATGATCATGTTCAAATAGACATATTCTTGTATTCTGTCCCTTATTAACCCTTCTAAAAGCTTCCCAACTACAGATGTGAGGCTCACTGGTCTATAATTCCCCGGATTTGCTCTTGATCCCTTCTTAAATATAGGTATCACCTCTGCTTTTCTCCAGTCATCGGGTAGAGACCCTGTAGTGAGTGAGTCTTGAAAGATTAGATATAATGGTTTGGCTATTACAGAACCCAGCTCCATCAGTACCCTTGGATGTATTCCATCTGGACCTGGGGCTTTATTAACATTTATTTTCTCCAATCTCTTTTGGATTTCTTCCTGCGTTAACCAATTATTATTATTTATTATTTTTACTAATTATCATATGGCCTGTGTCACATTGTAATGTTCCTATAGCTTCCTTCCTCCCCTTCTTCCCATTAATATATTTAAAAAATATTTTAGAGTTAGTCTTACTTTCCATTGCAACTGACTTCTCATTTTCTATTTTAGCCAGTCTAATAGCCCTTTTGCAAGCCTTGTTGATTTCCTTATAGTCACATAATGCTGCCTCTGTTCCCTCCTCCTTGTATAATTTAAATGCATGTTTATTTTTCCTCATCATGATCTTTAAGTCATTGTTAAGCCACATGGGATATGATTTACTCCTATTCTTTTTTTTTTCCACATGGTACATGCCGATGAGTATGTTTATTTAGTAAGGATATGAATGTTGTCCTTTTATTTTCCGTATTTTTTCCTGTAAGTCCCAGTCTATATGTAGTATTGCTGCCCGTAGCCCATTAAAGTTAGCCCTTTTAAAATTTAGAGTTTTTATTGGCCCCTTACAACTCTGTTTTTTGTATTCAATCTCAAATGATACTGTGTTGTGATCACTGTTCCCCAAGGGTTCACCTATTTTAACATTTGATATTATATCAATATTACTTGTGATGACTAAATCCAAGATGGCCCCATTCCTAGTAGGTTCTTGTATTACCTGGGCCAGATAATGATCCCCAAGTGTACTCAAGAACCTGCTCCCCTTAGCTGAGCTGCTGGTCTCATTTATCCAGTTTATTTCAGGGTAATTAAAGTATCCCATATTAGAACTTGCCTATGCTTAGCTGCATTTCTAATCTGTAACAATAATTGTATTTCCTCACTTTCAGCTATAATTGGGGGTTTATAGCCTACTCCCACCAATATGCGTTTAGAATTAGCTCCTCCACTATTTAGCTCAACCCACAAAGATTCAATGATGCCGTTAGTGCCAGCATACATATCTTCTCTGACTATAGGCTTAAATTCCGGCTTAACATACAGACAGATCCCTCCTCCTCTTTTACCATTTCCCCTATCTTTCCTAAATAGGTTATAACCATCCAGATTAACAGTCCAATCATGAGATTCATCCCACCATGTTTCAGTAATGCCTATTAAGCCCCATTTTTCTTGTACCGCTAATATTTCTAGCTCGTCCATTTTCCCAGGCAAACTTCTTGTGTTAGCAAGCATACACTTTATGTTGCTATGGCTCTGCCATTGTGAAGTGCTTGCCACTGTATTTGAGGCCCCTATTAATACCTCCCTACTGTCTATTGTAACCCTCCCCCTTCTCCTCCCCCATGGGTAACTAATTCATCCCTTTCCCTCTCTACCCTACTTACCCCAATACTTCTATATAGTCTGTCCCCCCCACCTACAAGTTTAAAAACTCCCCCAGCCGTTTCCCTAACACAAAAGCTCCCTCATCATTAAGGTGCAATCCATCCCTGCTATAGAGATTGTACCCAAGTGAGAAGTCAGCCCAGTGCTCTAAAAACCCCAAACCCTCTGCACTGCACCACTTTTTTAGCCACGCATTAAACTCCCTAAGCTCCTTCTGCCTCCCTGGGCTAGCACGTGGCACTGGTAGTATCTCAGAAAATACTACTTTGGAGGTCCTTGCTTTAAGCTTATTCCCTAGTTCTCTAAAATCATTCTTTAGGACGCTTTATCTTCCACTAACTTTGTCATTGGTACCAATGTGTACCAGCCCCTCCCAATAATTTAGCCACCCGATCAACAACATGCCGAACCTGAGCACCAGGGAGTCAGCAAACTGTTCGATTGCTGGGATCTGGGTGACAAATTACCCTGTCTACCTTCCTAATAATAGAGTCCCCTACCACCAAAACATGTCTGTTGCTCTGCCTATTCTGCCCTCCCTCTCCTCCAGTAGAACTGTTCTCCCGGCTGTTAGAGGGAACAGCTCTATCTGGCATTGCCGTTCCTGAATGGACATCCCCAACAGTTTCACTCAATCTGGCAAATCTGTTGGTGTTTGCCAACTCAGAACTGGCCTGCCTCCCCCTGTTCCCCCTGATTCCCCTTCTAACTGTAACCTAGCTACCTCCCTGGCCATCCTCAATAGCCCCAACTCCTCCGTCCATGCTAGGCCCAGCTAAACTGTGCTCCGTGAGCACCACCTCCCTTTCCAGTGGAGCAGTATCACTAAGTGCTGCAATTATCCTCTCCAGATCTTCAATTTAAGCTTCCAGAGAGGCAACATGCTCACACCTGTCACAGAGGTATGGACCCTGGATCATCTGTTCCAGTAGTGCATACATTTGGCAGGATGTACACTGAGTGAGGTTGCCACTGGACTGACTCATGATTATCAAAAATACAGTGAGAAAACAAATCAATGTATTTGTATAAAGATTGCTTTTCTACACCTTAACCCAAACAAAAGAGAAAAAAAATATATACGTTTGTTTTCTGTTTTTTCTTATAATACCCCTTTCCTTTGGATTTCCTACTTTTATTCAATCTCCTACACACTAACTACACTTACACTAGAAATGATTGCAAGCGCCCAAGCTCGCTCTTCCCTTGTTAAAATAGACCCCGCCTACTCGCCTGTACAATGATAAATGAGCACAGGACAGAAAACACTGCACTGCCTCACAGAACTGATTCAGCAGAACACTACAAAATGCACACAGATAAACCTTTACACAGGCAAAGCCACACCAACTCTCACCTGGACCCGGATTACAGCGCACAGGAAGAATACACTGCACTGATTTACAGAATTGATTCAAACAGAACCTCACACAAATGCACACAGATATAACTTACACAGGCCAAGCTACACCCATTCTCACCTGGACCCTGATTACTGCAACAGGACAGAAAACACTGCACTGATTTACAGAACTGATTCAAACAGAACCTCACACAAATGCACACAGATCTAACTTACACAGATCAAGCCACACCCACTCTCACCTGTATCACTGATTACAGCACAGGACAGAAAACACTGCACTGATTTACAGAACTGATAAAAAAAAATGAAAACATATTTTATTAAAATCATCCTTAACTTATTATTACTTATAATTATTGTGAAAATGTCCTACTTTTTTACACCAAAAACAAAGTTGTGCTAATTATCAAATACTAAGTTGACCCCTTTTCAGTAGACCGTGTCCATAAAGCACCTGAAATCATCAATTGGACAACCACAGGTATGTGGACTGTGTATCCTATTGGACGTCTGGGTAACCTTATGGGAGAATATGCAGCACTTTATGCTCTTGCAAAGTTGAATGGTCACCATGCTTATGTGTACCCAGAAATGCACAGAGAGCTGTCCAGGATATTTAAAGTGACACTGCCTGTTATTAACTAGAGGTCATTTAATAGCATTCAGTGGAAGAACTATGAATTTCATGACTGGATGTCTCCAGAATATTACAACATTGAAGGGGACTTTGTACAGCTTACTGGTTACCCCTGTTCATGGACTTTCTATCATCACATAAGGCAAGAGATTCTCCAGGAATTTACTTTCCATGACTATATTATTAATAAAAGCAATGCCTACCTTGCCAGTGTGCGGGGACACAGGAAAAATGTAACTTTTGTTGGAGTGCATGTGCGCAGAGGCGACTATGTTAATATTATGCATGAGTTATGGAAAGTGGTAAAATGTGACAGAGCATACTTGCAGAAAGCAATGGACTACTTCAGAAATAAGTATGAAAACACAGTTTTTATTATGACCAGTAATGAAATGGCTTGGTGCAAAGAAAATATTGGCAATTTAAGGGGGGATGTTCATTTTGTAGGAGATGGCATGGAAGGGTCACCT
This sequence comes from Discoglossus pictus, assembly GCA_027410445.1. NCBI lineage: Eukaryota > Metazoa > Chordata > Amphibia > Anura > Alytidae > Discoglossus > Discoglossus pictus. The sequence continues at coordinate 196,716,056 of CM050169.1, forward strand.
GGTCGGGATTTTGCCCTCTTAGCACCCTGTAACCACACTATCATGACCATTGGGACATTTGGGATCTGGGCTGGATACCTAGCACAAGGAGAGACTGTCTATCTTACAAATTTCACTTTGTCTGATTCTCCCTTTCTCAATATTTTCAAATATGAAGCAGCTTTTCTTCCTGAATGGATTGGGATCCCTGCAGACCTCTCTCCACTTCTGAATAGCACAGAGCTTGGCCAGAGTATAGTTTGAAGTTTATCTTAGAACATCCATCTCAGAAACAGACAAATAGTTGCTTTTGATCTAAGTTGCCAGGTAGCTTTGAACAAACAATTACTAACAGGTCAATTAAGAAAGCTCACATCAATCCTTAATACATGATTATTTTATACCATTGTTAGTTAGTTTATTGTTACAAAATTAGCCAAAGTAGGGAGGGGGAGAGAGAGAGAGAGAGAGGAAGGGAGGGAGGCAGAGAGGGACGCAGAGAGAGAGGGGGGAGAGTTAGAGAGACAGAGAGCACACAGAGTGCAGAGAAAGGACACATAGAGAGATATACAGTATGGCACAGAGAGCGCAAGAGAGGGCACAGAAAGATAGCACACACACACACACACACAAAGAGAGGGCTCACAGACAGAGAGAGGGCGCACAGAGTGAGAACAGACAATTGAACATAACATATGATACTGTCATTTATGACGGGCAAGTTACTAGTATTATAGTATTCAGTGAATTTACAGGTATGTTGAATAATAATGATTAATCTGATTTATAAGGCTTAAATAATGTTAAATCAGCTGAAATATTTAAATTTCTTTCAGTAGTGTTCAGGACAAAGAGAGGTGGGGTGGGGAACAACAATGGCTACTAATTAAGAAAACTGTGTTTTTAAATTATATTTTCTGGCTAAAGATTTGCTTTGTTTCTGTTTGCACATTTATATTTTTTTAAACTAATGGGAATAAAAAATAAGTTTAAGGTGAAAAGCACTTACACTGGAGCTTTAAACATTAGATATTCTGTTTAAATAGAAGAACCTGCAAACACAAACATTTTTTATCTTTGCTTCCTGCAGTATTTTGAGTGAGGTTGGGTGGAATTTTGTTATAATCACGATGCCAGAATGTTTATTGTTAACTTTTCTATAGATTTTTAAACCTGCTTGACCATGTTTTTTCTGGGAGGGAGTACACCAAATGACCTTAAATGGAGACACTACTCACCCAGCATTAGGATTGAGAATATTCCAGTTATATCCGGTTACTCAGCTATACACACAAAAGGAATAGTAATAAAGAGCAACATTATTTTATGATAATTTTTATCGCTTTTTCCCTTGTGCCATTTAACAGCACTGAAGTCTAAAACTGTAAACTTTTAAAATGTACATAATTTTTTTTTCTTTGAATACTTGTTTAGTAGAGATGTCACGAATAGTTCGCCGGCGGACTGTTCCCAGCGAACATAGCATGTTCGCGTCGAACTGCGAACATATACTATGTTCGATCCACCCCCTATACTTTATCATTGAGCAAACTTTGACCCTGCAACTCACAGTCAGCAGACACATTCCAGCCAATCAGCATCATACCCTGCCTTCCAGACCCTTTAACCTCATGGATAGCAGCCATTTTGGAATCATAACTAACTTGCAGTCTTACTGAGAGGAGGCTGAGTGTAGGTGATACTGCATCAATAGGGAAAACCATAGCTAGGCTACTGTACACAGTGTGCAATACAGTCCTGAAGGACTCTTTTGATCTCTGCTGCAAGGACACCGCTGTGTCTCTTCCCCCCCTCATCATCATCCTCCCCTCACCTTAGCACCCAACCCTAACACCCCTCACACTTATCCATAACACCCATCAACGTAACACTTAACCCTAACACCCCTCACACTTATCCCTAAGACCTAACACCCCTCACACCTATTCCTAACATGCCTCACCCTAACACCCTTCACACTTATCCCTAACACCCCTCACCCTAACACCTAACTCTAATAACCCCTCACACTTATCCCTAACAGCCCTTACCCTAACACCTAACCCTAACATCCCTTACCCTAACACCCATCACACTTATCCCTAACACCCATCACCCTAACACCTAACCCTAACACCCCTCACACTTATCCCTAACACCCCTTACCCTAACACCCCTCACACTTATCCCTAACACCTAACCCTAACATCCCTCACCCTAACACCCCCCACACTTATCCCTAACACCCCTTACCCTAACACCTAACCCTAACACCCCTCACACTTATCCCTAACACCCCTTACACTAACACCCCTCACACTTATCCCTAACACCCCTCACCCTAACACCTAACCCTAATACCCCTTTACACTTATCCCTAACACCTAACCCTAACATCCCTCACCCTAACACCCCCCACACTTATCCCTAACACCCCTCACCCTAACACCTAACCCTAACACCCCTCACCCTAACCCTAACACCCCTCACACTTATCCCTAACACCCCTTACCCTAACCCAAACACCCCTCACACTTATCCCTAACACCTAACCCTAAAATCCCTCACCCTAACACCCCCCACTCTTATCCCTAACACTCCTCACCCTAACACCTAACCCTAATACCCCCTTACACTTATACCTAACAGCCCTTACCCTAACACCTAACCCTAACATCCCTTACCCTAACACCCCTCACACTTATCCCTAACACCCCTCACCCTAACACCTAACCCTAACACCCCTCACACTTATCCCAAACACCCCTTACCCTAACCCTAACACCCCTCACACTTATCCCTAACACCTAACCCTAACATCCCTCACCCTAACACCCCCACACTTATCCCTAACACCCCTCACCCTAACACCTAACCCTAATACCCCCTTACACTTATCCCTAACACCTAACCCTAACATCCCTCACCCTAACACCCCCCACACTTATCCCTAACACCCCTCACCCTAACACCTAACCCTAACACCCCTCACCCTAACCCTAACACCCCTCACACTTATCCCAAACACCCCTTACCCTAACCCTAACACCCCTCACACTTATCCCTAACACCTAACCCTAACATCCCTCACCCTAACACCCCCCACTCTTATCCCTAACACCCCTCACCCTAACACCTAACCCTAATACCCCCTTACACTTATACCTAACAGCCCTTACCCTAACACCTAACCCTAACATCCCTTACCCTAACACCCCTCACACTTATCCCTAACACCCCTCACCCTAACACCTAACCCTAACACCCCTCACACTTATCCCTAACACCCCTTACACTAACACCCCTCACACTTATCCCTAACACCCCTCACCCTAACACCTAACCCTAATACGCCCTCACACTTATCCCTAACACCCCTTACCCTAACACCTAACCCTAACACCCCTCACACTTATCCCTAACACCCCTTACACTAACACCCCTCACACTTATCCCTAACACCCCTCACCCTAACACCTAACCCTAATACCCCTTTACACTTATCCCTAAAACCTAACCCTAACATCCCTCACCCTAACACCCCCCACACTTATCCCTAACACCCCTCACCCTAACACCTAACCCTAACACCCCTCACCCTAACCCTAACACCCCTCACACTTATCCCTAACACCCCTTACCCTAACCCTAACACCGCTCACACTTATCCCTAACACCTAACCCTAAAATCCCTCACCCTAACACCCCCCACTCTTATCCCTAACACCCCTCACCCTAACACCTAACCCTAATACCCCCTTACACTTATCCCTAACAGCCCTTACCCTAACACCTAACCCTAACATCCCTCACCCTAACACCCCCCACACTTATCCCTAACACCCCTCACCCTAACACCTAACCCTAACACCCCTCACCCTAACCCTAACACCCCTCACACTTATCCCTAACACCCCTTACCCTAACCCTAACACCCCTCACACTTATCCCTAACACCTAACCCTAACATCCCACACCCTAACACCCCCCACACTTATCCCTAACACCCCTCACCCTAACACCTAACCCTAATACCCCCTTACACTTATCCCTAACAGCCCTTACCCTAACACCTAACCCTAACATCCCTTACCCTAACACCCCTCACACTTATCCCTAACACCCATCACCCTAACACCTAACCCTAACACCCCTCACACTTATCCCTAACACCCCTTACACTAACACCCCTCACACTTATCCCTAACACCCCTCACCCTAACACCTAACCCTAATACCCCCTCACACTTATCCCTAACACCCCTTACCCTAACACCTAACCCTAACACCCCTCACACTTATCCCTAACACCCCTTACACTAACACCCCTCACACTTATCCCTAACACCCCTCACCCTAACACCTAACCCTAATACCCCTTTACACTTATCCCTAACACCTAACCCTAACATCCCTCACCCTAACACCCCCCACACTTATCCCTAACACCCCTCACCCTAACACCTAACCCTAACACCCCTCACCCTAACCCTAACACCCCTCACACTTATCCCTAACACCCCTTACCCTAACCCAAACACCCCTCACACTTATCCCTAACACCTAACCCTAAAATCCCTCACCCTAACACCCCCCACTCTTATCCCTAACACTCCTCACCCTAACACCTAACCCTAATACCCCCTTACACTTATACCTAACAGCCCTTACCCTAACACCTAACCCTAACATCCCTTACCCTAACACCCCTCACACTTATCCCTAACACCCCTCACCCTAACACCTAACCCTAACACCCCTCACACTTATCCCAAACACCCCTTACCCTAACCCTAACACCCCTCACACTTATCCCTAACACCTAACCCTAACATCCCTCACCCTAACACCCCCACACTTATCCCTAACACCCCTCACCCTAACACCTAACCCTAATACCCCCTTACACTTATCCCTAACACCTAACCCTAACATCCCTCACCCTAACACCCCCCACACTTATCCCTAACACCCCTCACCCTAACACCTAACCCTAACACCCCTCACCCTAACCCTAACACCCCTCACACTTATCCCAAACACCCCTTACCCTAACCCTAACACCCCTCACACTTATCCCTAACACCTAACCCTAACATCCCTCACCCTAACACCCCCCACTCTTATCCCTAACACCCCTCACCCTAACACCTAACCCTAATACCCCCTTACACTTATACCTAACAGCCCTTACCCTAACACCTAACCCTAACATCCCTTACCCTAACACCCCTCACACTTATCCCTAACACCCCTCACCCTAACACCTAACCCTAACACCCCTCACACTTATCCCTAACACCCCTTACACTAACACCCCTCACACTTATCCCTAACACCCCTCACCCTAACACCTAACCCTAATACGCCCTCACACTTATCCCTAACACCCCTTACCCTAACACCTAACCCTAACACCCCTCACACTTATCCCTAACACCCCTTACACTAACACCCCTCACACTTATCCCTAACACCCCTCACCCTAACACCTAACCCTAATACCCCTTTACACTTATCCCTAAAACCTAACCCTAACATCCCTCACCCTAACACCCCCCACACTTATCCCTAACACCCCTCACCCTAACACCTAACCCTAACACCCCTCACCCTAACCCTAACACCCCTCACACTTATCCCTAACACCCCTTACCCTAACCCTAACACCCCTCACACTTATCCCTAACACCTAACCCTAAAATCCCTCACCCTAACACCCCCCACTCTTATCCCTAACACCCCTCACCCTAACACCTAACCCTAATACCCCCTTACACTTATACCTAACAGCCCTTACCCTAACACCTAACCCTAACATCCCTCACCCTAACACCCCCCACACTTATCCCTAACACCCCTCACCCTAACACCTAACCCTAACACCCCTCACCCTAACCCTAACACCCCTCACACTTATCCCAAACACCCCTTACCCTAACCCTAACACCCCTCACACTTATCCCTAACACCTAACCCTAACATCCCACACCCTAACACCCCCCACTCTTATCCCTAACACCCCTCACCCTAACACCTAACCCTAATACCCCCTTACACTTATCCCTAACAGCCCTTACCCTAACACCTAACCCTAACATCCCTTACCCTAACACCCCTCACACTTATCCCTAACACCCATCACCCTAACACCTAACCCTAACACCCCTCACACTTATCCCTAACACCCCTTACACTAACACCCCTCACACTTATCCCTAACACCCCTCACCCTAACACCTAACCCTAATACCCCCTCACACTTATCCCTAACACCCCTTACCCTAACACCTAACCCTAACACCCCTCACACTTATCCCTAACACCCCTTACACTAACACCCCTCACACTTATCCCTAACACCCCTCACCCTAACACCTAACCCTAATACCCCTTTACACTTATCCCTAACACCTAACCCTAACATCCCTCACCCTAACACCCCCCACACTTATCCCTAACACCCCTCACCCTAACACCTAACCCTAACACCCCTCACCCTAACCCTAACACCCCTCACACTTATCCCTAACACCCCTTACCCTAACCCTAACACCCCTCACACTTATCCCTAACACCTAACCCTAAAATCCCTCACCCTAACACCCCCCACTCTTATCCCTAACACCCCTCACCCTAACACCTAACCCTAATACCCCCTTACACTTATACCTAACAGCCCTTACCCTAACACCTAACCCTAACATCCCTTACCCTAACACCCCTCACACTTATCCCTAACACCCCTCACCCTAACACCTAACCCTAACACCCCTCACACTTATCCCAAACACCCCTTACCCTAACCCTAACACCCCTCACACTTATCCCTAACACCTAACCCTAACATCCCTCACCCTAACACCCCCCACACTTATCCCTAACACCCCTCACCCTAACACCTAACCCTAATACCCCCTTACACTTATCCCTAACACCTAACCCTAACATCCCTCACCCTAACACCCCCCACACTTATCCCTAACACCCCTCACCCTAACACCTAATCCTAACACCCCTCACCCTAACCCTAACACCCCTCACACTTATCCCAAACACCCCTTACCCTAACCCTAACACCCCTCACACTTATCCCTAACACCTAACCCTAACATCCCTCACCCTAACACCCCCCACTCTTATCCCTAACACCCCTCACCCTAACACCTAACCCTAATACCCCCTTACACTTATACCTAACAGCCCTTACCCTAACACCTAACCCTAACATCCCTTACCCTAACACCCCTCACACTTATCCCTAACACCCCTCACCCTAACACCTAACCCTAACACCCCTCACACTTATCCCTAACACCCCTTACACTAACACCCCTCACACTTATCCCTAACACCCCTCACCCTAACACCTAACCCTAATACCCCCTCACACTTATCCCTAACACCCCTTACCCTAACACCTAACCCTAACACCCCTCACACTTATCCCTAACACCCCTTACACTAACACCCCTCACACTTATCCCTAACACCCCTCACCCTAACACCTAACCCTAATACCCCTTTACACTTATCCCTAACACCTAACCCTAACATCCCTCACCCTAACACCCCCCACACTTATCCCTAACACCCCTCACCCTAACACCTAACCCTAACACCCCTCACCCTAACCCTAACACCCCTCACACTTATCCCTAACACCCCTTACCCTAACCCTAACACCCCTCACACTTATCCCTAACACCTTACACCTTATCCCTCACCCTAACACCCCCCACACTTATCCCTAACACCCCTCACCCTAACACCTAACCCTAACACCCCTAACCCTAACACCCCTCACACTTATCCCTAACACCCCTTACCCTAACCCTAACACCCCTCACACTTATCCCTAACACCTAACCCTAAAATCCCTCACCCTAACACCCCCCACTCTTATCCCTAACACCCCTCACCCTAACACCTAACCCTAATACCCCCTTACACTTATACCTAACAGCCCTTACCCTAACACCTAACCCTAACATCCCTTATCCTAACACCCCTCACACTTATCCCTAACACCCCTCACCCTAACACCTAACCCTAACACCCCTCACACTTATCCCAAACACCCCTTACCCTAACCCTAACACCCCTCACACTTATCCCTAACACCTAACCCTAACATCCCTCACCCTAACACCCCCCACACTTATCCCTAACACCCCTCACCCTAACACCTAACCCTAATACCCCCTTACACTTATCCCTAACACCTAACCCTAACATCCCTCACCCTAACACCCCCCACACTTATCCCTAACACCCCTCACCCTAACACCTAACCCTAACACCCCTCACCCTAACCCTAACACCCCTCACACTTATCCCAAACACCCCTTACCCTAACCCTAACACCCCTCACACTTATCCCTAACACCTAACCCTAACATCCCTCACCCTAACACCCCCCACTCTTATCCCTAACACCCCTCACCCTAACACCTAACCCTAATACCCCCTTACACTTATACCTAACAGCCCTTACCCTAACACCTAACCCTAACATCCCTTACCCTAACACCCCTCACACTTATCCCTAACACCCCTCACCCTAACACCTAACCCTAACACCCCTCACACTTATCCCTAACACCCCTTACACTAACACCCCTCACACTTATCCCTAACACCCCTCACCCTAACACCTAACCCTAATACGCCCTCACACTTATCCCTAACACCCCTTACCCTAACACCTAACCCTAACACCCCTCACACTTATCCCTAACACCCCTTACACTAACACCCCTCACACTTATCCCTAACACCCCTCACCCTAACACCTAACCCTAATACCCCTTTACACTTATCCCTAAAACCTAACCCTAACATCCCTCACCCTAACACCCCCCACACTTATCCCTAACACCCCTCACCCTAACACCTAACCCTAACACCCCTCACCCTAACCCTAACACCCCTCACACTTATCCCTAACACCCCTTACCCTAACCCTAACACCCCTCACACTTATCCCTAACACCTAACCCTAAAATCCCTCACCCTAACACCCCCCACTCTTATCCCTAACACCCCTCACCCTAACACCTAACCCTAATACCCCCTTACACTTATACCTAACAGCCCTTACCCTAACACCTAACCCTAACATCCCTCACCCTAACACCCCCCACACTTATCCCTAACACCCCTCACCCTAACACCTAACCCTAACACCCCTCACCCTAACCCTAACACCCCTCACACTTATCCCAAACACCCCTTACCCTAACCCTAACACCCCTCACACTTATCCCTAACACCTAACCCTAACATCCCACACCCTAACACCCCCCACTCTTATCCCTAACACCCCTCACCCTAACACCTAACCCTAATACCCCCTTACACTTATCCCTAACAGCCCTTACCCTAACACCTAACCCTAACATCCCTTACCCTAACACCCCTCACACTTATCCCTAACACCCATCACCCTAACACCTAACCCTAACACCCCTCACACTTATCCCTAACACCCCTTACACTAACACCCCTCACACTTATCCCTAACACCCCTCACCCTAACACCTAACCCTAATACCCCCTCACACTTATCCCTAACACCCCTTACCCTAACACCTAACCCTAACACCCCTCACACTTATCCCTAACACCCCTTACACTAACACCCCTCACACTTATCCCTAACACCCCTCACCCTAACACCTAACCCTAATACCCCTTTACACTTATCCCTAACACCTAACCCTAACATCCCTCACCCTAACACCCCCCACACTTATCCCTAACACCCCTCACCCTAACACCTAACCCTAACACCCCTCACCCTAACCCTAACACCCCTCACACTTATCCCTAACACCCCTTACCCTAACCCTAACACCCCTCACACTTATCCCTAACACCTAACCCTAAAATCCCTCACCCTAACACCCCCCACTCTTATCCCTAACACCCCTCACCCTAACACCTAACCCTAATACCCCCTTACACTTATACCTAACAGCCCTTACCCTAACACCTAACCCTAACATCCCTTACCCTAACACCCCTCACACTTATCCCTAACACCCCTCACCCTAACACCTAACCCTAACACCCCTCACACTTATCCCAAACACCCCTTACCCTAACCCTAACACCCCTCACACTTATCCCTAACACCTAACCCTAACATCCCTCACCCTAACACCCCCCACACTTATCCCTAACACCCCTCACCCTAACACCTAACCCTAATACCCCCTTACACTTATCCCTAACACCTAACCCTAACATCCCTCACCCTAACACCCCCCACACTTATCCCTAACACCCCTCACCCTAACACCTAATCCTAACACCCCTCACCCTAACCCTAACACCCCTCACACTTATCCTAAACACCCCTTACCCTAACCCTAACACCCCTCACACTTATCCCTAACACCTAACCCTAACATCCCTCACCCTAACACCCCCCACTCTTATCCCTAACACCCCTCACCCTAACACCTAACCCTAATACCCCCTTACACTTATACCTAACAGCCCTTACCCTAACACCTAACCCTAACATCCCTTACCCTAACACCCCTCACACTTATCCCTAACACCCCTCACCCTAACACCTAACCCTAACACCCCTCACACTTATCCCTAACACCCCTTACACTAACACCCCTCACACTTATCCCTAACACCCCTCACCCTAACACCTAACCCTAATACGCCCTCACACTTATCCCTAACACCCCTTACCCTAACACCTAACCCTAACACCCCTCACACTTATCCCTAACACCCCTTACACTAACACCCCTCACACTTATCCCTAACACCCCTCACCCTAACACCTAACCCTAATACCCCTTTACAATAATCCCTAACACCTAACCCTAACATCCCTCACCCTAACACCCCCCACACTTATCCCTAACACCCCTCACCCTAACACCTAACTCTAACACCCCTCACCCTAACCCTAACACCCCTCACACTTATCCCTAACACCCCTTACCCTAACCCTAACACCCCTCACACTTATCCCTAACACCTTACACCTTATCCCTCACCCTAACACCCCCCACACTTATCCCTAACACCCCTCACCCTAACACCTAACCCTAACACCCCTAACCCTAACACCCCTCACACTTATCCCTAACACCCCTTACCCTAACCCTAACACCCCTCACACTTATCCCTAACACCTAACCCTAAAATCCCTCACCCTAACACCCCCCACTCTTATCCCTAACACCCCTCACCCTAACACCTAACCCTAATACCCCCTTACACTTATACCTAACAGCCCTTACCCTAACACCTAACCCTAACATCCCTTACCCTAACACCCCTCACACTTATCCCTAACACCCCTCACCCTAACACCTAACCCTAACACCCCTCACACTTATCCCAAACACCCCTTACCCTAACCCTAACACCCCTCACACTTATCCCTAACACCTAACCCTAACATCCCTCACCCTAACACCCCCCACACTTATCCCTAACACCCCTCACCCTAACACCTAACCCTAATACCCCCTTACACTTATCCCTAACACCTAACCCTAACATCCCTCACCCTAACACCCCCCACACTTATCCCTAACACCCCTCACCCTAACACCTAACCCTAACACCCCTCACCCTAACCCTAACACCCCTCACACTTATCCCAAACACCCCTTACCCTAACCCTAACACCCCTCACACTTATCCCTAACACCTAACCCTAACATCCCTCACCCTAACACCCCCCACTCTTATCCCTAACACCCCTCACCCTAACACCTAACCCTAATACCCCCTTACACTTATACCTAACAGCCCTTACCCTAACACCTAACCCTAACATCCCTTACCCTAACACCCCTCACACTTATCCCTAACACCCCTCACCCTAACACCTAACCCTAACACCCCTCACACTTATCCCTAACACCCCTTACACTAACACCCTTCACACTTATCCCTAACACCCCTCACCCTAACACCTAACCCTAATACGCCCTCACACTTATCCCTAACACCCCTTACCCTAACACCTAACCCTAACACCCCTCACACTTATCCCTAACACCCCTTACACTAACACCCCTCACACTTATCCCTAACACCCCTCACCCTAACACCTAACCCTTATACGCCCTCACACTTATCCCTAACACCCCTTACCCTAACACCTAACCCTAACACCCCTCACACTTATCCCTAACACCCCTTACACTAACACCCCTCACACTTATCCCTAACACCCCTCACCCTAACACCTAACCCTAATACCCCTTTACACTTATCCCTAACACCTAACCCTAACATCCCTCACCCTAACACCCCCCACACTTATCCCTAACACCCCTCACCCTAACACCTAACCCTAACACCCCTCACCCTAACCCTAACACCCCTCACACTTATCCCTAACACCCCTTACCCTAACCCTAACACCCCTCACACTTATCCCTAACACCTTACACCTTATCCCTCACCCTAACACCCCCCACACTTATCCCTAACACCCCTCACCCTAACACCTAACCCTAACACCCCTCACCCTAACCCTAACACCCCTCACACTTATCCCTAACACCCCTTACCCTAACCCTAACACCCCTCACACTTATCCCTAACACCTAACCCTAAAATCCCTCACCCTAACACCCCCCACTCTTATCCCTAACACCCCTCACCCTAACACCTAACCCTAATACCCCCTTACACTTATACCTAACAGCCCTTACCCTAACACCTAACCCTAACATCCCTTACCCTAACACCCCTCACACTTATCCCTAACACCCCTCACCCTAACACCTAACCCTAACACCCCTCACACTTATCCCAAACACCCCTTACCCTAACCCTAACACCCCTCACACTTATCCCTAACACCTAACCCTAACATCCCTCACCCTAACACCCCCCACACTTATCCCTAACACCCCTCACCCTAACACCTAACCCTAATACCCCCTTACACTTATCCCTAACACCTAACCCTAACATCCCTCACCCTAACACCCCCCACACTTATCCCTAACACCCCTCACCCTAACACCTAACCCTAACACCCCTCACCCTAACCCTAACACCCCTCACACTTATCCCAAACACCCCTTACCCTAACCCTAACACCCCTCACACTTATCCCTAACACCTAACCCTAACATCCCTCACCCTAACACCCCCCACTCTTATCCCTAACACCCCTCACCCTAACACCTAACCCTAATACCCCCTTACACTTATACCTAACAGCCCTTACCCTAACACCTAACCCTAACATCCCTTACCCTAACACCCCTCACACTTATCCCTAACACCCCTCACCCTAACACCTAACCCTAACACCCCTCACACTTATCCCTAACACCCCTTACACTAACACCCTTCACACTTATCCCTAACACCCCTCACCCTAACACCTAACCCTAATACGCCCTCACACTTATCCCTAACACCCCTTACCCTAACACCTAACCCTAACACCCCTCACACTTATCCCTAACACCCCTTACACTAACACCCCTCACACTTATCCCTAACACCCCTCACCCTAACACCTAACCCTAATACCCCTTTACACTTATCCCTAACACCTAACCCTAACATCCCTCACCCTAACACCCCCCAAACTTATCCCTAACACCCCTCACCCTAACACCTAACCCTAACACCCCTCACCCTAACCCTAACACCCCTCACACTTATCCCTAACACCCCTCACCCTAACCCTAACACCCCTCACACTTATCCCTAACACCTTACACCTTATCCCTCACCCTAACACCCCCCACACTTATCCCTAACACCCCTCACCCTAACACCTAACCCTAACACCCCTCACCCTAACCCTAACACCCCTCACACTTATCCCTAACAGCCCTTACCCTAACACCTAACCCTAACATCCCTTACCCTAACACCCCTCACACTTATCCCTAACACCCCTCACCCTAACACCTAACCCTAACACCCCTCACACTTATCCCTAACACCCCTTACACTAACACCCCTCACACTTATGCCTAACACCCCTCACCCTAACACCTAACCCTAATACGCCCTCACACTTATCCCTAACAGCCCTTAACCTAACACCTAACCCTAACATCCCTTACCCTAACACCCATCACACTTATCCCTAACACCCCTCACCCTAACACCTAACCCTAACACCCCTCACACGTATCCCTAACACCCCTTACCCTAACCCTAACACCCCTCACACTTATCCCTAACACCTAACCCTAACATCCCTCACCCTAACACCCCCCACACTTATCCCTAACACCCCTCACCCTAACACCTAACCCTAACATCCCTCACACTTATCCCTAACACCCCTCACCCTAACCCTAACACCCCTCACACTTATCCCTAACACCCCTAACCCTAACACCCCTCACACTTATCCCTAACACCTATCCCTAACACCCCTCACCCTAACACCCCCCACACTTTTCCCTAACACCTATCCCTAACATCCCTCACCCTAACACCCCCCACACTTATCCCTAACACCCCTCACCCTAACACCTAACCCTAACACCCCTCACACTTATCCCTAACACCCCTCACCCTAGCCCTAACACCCCTCACACTTATCCCTAACACCCCTCACCCTAGCCCTAACACCCCTCACACTTATCCCTAACACCCCTTACCCTAACCCTAACACCCCTCACACTTATCCCTAACACCTAACCCTAACATCCCTCAACATAACACCCTCCACACTTATCCCTAACACCCCTCACACTAACACCTAACCCTAATACCCCCTTACACTTATCCCTAACAGCCCTTACCCTAACACCTAACCCTAACATCCCTTACCCTAACACCCATCACACTTATCCCTAACACCCCTCACCCTAACACCTAACCCTAATACCCCCTCTAACTTATCCCTAACACCCCTTACCCTAACACCTAACCCTAACATCCCTTACCCTAACACCCATCACACTTATCCCTAACACCCCTCACCCTAACACCTAACCCTAACACCCCTCACACTTATCCCTAACACCCGTCACCCTAACCATAACACCCCTCACACTTATCCCTAACACCCCTTACCCTAACCCTAACACCCCTCACACTTATCCCTAACACCTAACCCTAACATCCCTCACCCTAACACCCCCCACACTTATCCCTAACACCCCTCACCCTAACACCTAACCCTAACACCCCTCACACTTATCCCCAACACCCCTTACACTAACACCCCTCACACTTATCCCTAACACCCCTCACACTTATCCCCAACACCCCTTACACTAACACCCCTCACACTTATCCCTAACACCCCTCACCCTAACACCTAACCCTAATACCCCCTTACACTTATCCCTAACAGCTCTTACCCTAACACCTAACCATAACATCCCTTACCCTAACACCCCTCACACTTATCCCTAACACCCCATCACCCTAACACCTAACCCTAACACCCCTCACACATATCCCTAACACCCCTTACACTAACACCCCTCACACTTATCCCTAAC
The DNA here is from genome assembly GCA_027410445.1 of Discoglossus pictus. Lineage (NCBI taxonomy): Eukaryota > Metazoa > Chordata > Amphibia > Anura > Alytidae > Discoglossus > Discoglossus pictus. The sequence continues at coordinate 196,731,520 of CM050169.1, forward strand.
AGCCCTTACCCTAACACCTAACCCTAACATCCCTTACCCTAACACCTATCACACTTATCCCTAACACCCCTCACCCTAACACCTCACCCTAACACCCCTCACACTTATCCCTAACACCCCTTACCCTAACACCCCTCACACTTATCCCTGTGTCTCTTCCCCCCCTTATCATCAACGGAGGGGGGAGGATGATGAGGGAGGGGGGAAGAGACACAGGGGAGGATGATGAGGGAGGGGGGAAACAGACACAGGAAAGGATGATGAGGGAGGGGGTAAAGAGATACAGGGGATGGTGATGAGGAAGGGGGTAAAGAGACACAGGGGAGGATGATGAGGGAGGGGGGGAAGAGACACAGGGGAAGATGATGAGGGAGGGGGAAAAGAGACACAGGGGAGGATGATGAGGGAGAGGAAAGAGACACATGGGAAGATGATGAGGGAGGGGGAAAAGAGACACAGGGGAGGATGATGAGGGAGGGTGTAAAGAGATACAGGGGAGGATGATGAGGGAGGTGGGAGGATGATGAGGGAAGGGGGATGAGACACAGGGGAGGGGGATGAGGAAGGGGGAAAGAGACACAGGGGAGGATGATGAGGGAGGGGGTAAAGAGATACAGGGGAGGATGATGATGGAGGGGGATGTTAGGTTATTTATGCCCTTTATGGATTAAAACCAGACTCTGCATCAACTATGTATTTTTCCGTGGGAGTTTTGACATGGATCCCCCTCCGGCATGCCACAGTCCAGGTGTTAGTCCCCTTAAAACAACTTTTCCATCACTATTGTGGCCAGAAAGAGTCCCTGTGGGTTTTAAAATCCGCCTGCCCATTGAAGTCTATGGCGGTTCACCGGGTTCGCCGGGTTCGCCGGTTCGCGAACATTTGCGGCGGTTCGCGTTCGCGGACCGAAAATTTTATGTTCGCGACATTACTATTGTTTAGTACTAATCAGTAGTTAAATTAACAAAGTAAACCCTATTGTATAAATTATACAGTGGTCCTTTAATGAAACATAAAAATCAATCCCTTCTCTGGCCTGACTTGTTAAATGGCAAAAGTGGGAAGACGCCACTGTTACTTTCAATGTTTCAAGTTTGAGTTTAATTCCAACAAAACATATAAAGTTCTGTTTGATCTTTTGGCTGAAATAATAATAATGATATGATTTCTTGTTTGTCCAACCCCCGTTTGCTGTGGGAAGAGCTAGCAATCCATCAGCAGGTGTGATGCTCATGGATCTGGGAGGGGCCTTATGTTGGCATGGGACAGCCCTACCGTATTGTTGGACAGGTGGCACTTATTGCCATATTGTTCAGTCACGCCATGTTGGAATGTTGGATCAAAGAATCCCCCCCTTTTCCTCACAGACAGTCTCTGGGGAAGGGTGACAACAGTAAAATCTATTCACCCCCCCCCCGGGTCATGACAGTGTTAACGACCACTACTCAGGTAATCAAATAGGCCTCAAAGGGTTAACCTACCAGCTACAGAATGCTGTGTCTGGGGGTATGATGGCTAAATGAACACCCATTGAGTTTATAGAGTAGGAACTTTCTGAGATATAAATCAAGAGAGACTGTCATTGTTGTTCCTGGCTCCCTACTAAGAAAGCTGACACCAGATGATTGACAGGCAGGTGACATTGCTCTGAGCAGGGAGGTGGCTAAGAGGGGTGTGACTTGGGGGTCTGAGATGTATAAAACTTGATGGATTGAGAAATAAAGTGTGCTCAAGGTGACATACATAATTGTAATTTTGTGCTCATTATTGTGGGAATGGGATACCCTGATCATAGGGGTTACTAATTCTACCTCTATCTAAGGAAGAATTACAACCAGTAATTCTATTACTCTGGCTAGTGATCCTGGTCTTCCTGGGGTCATTCTAAAGGGGCCATTAGTGGTCTGATTCTGTCTCTGCTAGCGCGGATTACAACAAGAACCATTACGTATCGCTGGGTGGGTCAGAACTAGGTTCTGGTTGAGCCTAATTGAAGAAGCGATCATGACAGCAGGATGGTCCATTTGGACCTGCAAATGAATGGATCTCACAATTTAGGTAATCTCCTCTGGCGGTTTCTGTGTATAGGTGCTAGGGATTCCCCTGATATGGTAATTGTTTCAGGATTGGTGGAGAGCAGGCTTGCAGTTCTGGAATGTAGAACTGGGTAGCTTAACAGGAACAATGTGATAAAAAGCATGATTCCACCATTAAGGTGACGTGCTTGTATAATTTCAAAATAGGTAAGGGCCTTTAATGAACCATACAGGTACTTACATGGTAAAACAAAAAGGTCACAGTAATTCAATTAGTCTGGTTGCAGAATAACAAAAGGTAATGTATTGTAATGTAATTAAGATAGGAAGGCCAGCTAATATAATCACTCAGCAGGATGCCCCATTGTGTTTGTTTCACAATGGGCTTCTTAGACATGTCCTTGTAAAAACAATTGAATCTCATTATTTAAATTACAATACTACACAAAGCTACATATAAAAAAAATAACAAGCCGGTATCCATAAAATGCCTAATACACACAGACACAAGGGATATGCACTGGGGATGACAGTCTCCAGCACTAGACAGCCCAAACAGGAGAAACCATGGTTATCACAGGGGTAGCCCCGGGTTAGAAACAAAAAGGCCCAGGGTTGTCATGTCCATCTTGTGCTGGCCCAGGTAAGGCATTCTTTTGGAGAAGACTGGATCAGGCTTCTTTGGGAAAGAAAGGTAAGAACAGTATTTTATTACACGTCTCTCCCCCATCAAGGGCTGTTGTCACACAATATTTAAACGGTTTCATAATACATTTGTTTACTTAAATAAAAGATAAATACAAACAAACAAACATTTTAATAGCCCTTTAAGTAATATATAAGCCACATTTAAATCACGTTATTATTTTTATTATTATGTAAAATACATTAACATTTTTAATTTTTCGATACAACAATGTTTTACTCTTAGCATTTCCTTACGTGAGATGCTATCAGCATTATTAAATTCCAGCCTCGTAGATAAGAGGTTTGTACTTAAACCCTACGTGCTGCAAATTTTGAAGTTAAGACGCTATTAAATTAGCCCTGCTGCGAGAAACGTGTGAGCTACGCAGCACGGCCGTCTGTGTCAGCACAGAGAAAATGTACATGAGGAGTGACAGCCTTTAAGATGATCTTGCAGGCTTCACAGCTCATCAACTGCCGCGGGGGTCCTGTATACGGAGCCCCATGAGCACTTAATTAACTCTATAACTCATGGGGCTCTATACAGAGCCCCATGACTATTATTACCCCCCTCAGTCCAATAGGGGTCTATATAGACCCTATAGGACACTGTTAACCCCTAGGGTAACCCTACAAGTGCCATGAGGTTTCTCCAGGACCCTCATGACAAAGTCTAAGCACTACACTACACTATTAACCCTAACTATACCCCATTAACCCATGCTAAATCCTCTGGGCCATCTAAACCTAACAGGGCCTATCTAACCCTTACTGGGCCAATCTAACCCTAATTTAGCTTATTTAAACCTATTTGGACCTAATAACCCTAACTGGGCCTATTTAACCCCATCTAGTCCTATTTAATCCATCATTTATTAGGGTCTATACAGATCGCTGTAAGCCTCCATCTAACCTCATCCCTTATGAGGGTCTATGCAGACCCCCGAAAGCCTCTAGTTAACCCAATCAGTCCCATAAGGGTCCATGAAGACCCTCATAAGACAATTATAAGCCTACTATTAACCCCATAAGTTCCATGAGGGTCCTCCAGGACCCTCATGACACTATGTACAAACACTACACTACGCTATCCCCCCAATAAACCACTAAATCTAAACTAACCCCCCTCTACCCTAACCTATTAACCCCTACCTACCTAACACTACCTACCTAACCTCCTATTAAACCCCAACCCTACTAATTACACACAAAAAAAAAAAAACAAGGTACATAAAATAAAAAAAAACCTAAGGTACACAAAATAAAAAAAAATAAGGTACATAAAATAAAAAAGGACATTACAACCCCCCCACTACAAAAAAAACCCAAAACATAAAAAAAACGCCACTACATGATATAAAAAACACCTGCAAAGCAAAATGCATGCACAAATATCAATAACATTACAGTAATAAATACATTATAAATATACACCTAACTACAATACATTCCCCCTATCTAGACATCACCCCCTATCTATACCAAACCCCATATCTAGACATTACCCCCTATCTATACCTAACCCCCAATCTAAACATCATCCCCTATCTATACAATACCCCCTAAATCTAAGCTAAAATAGAATAAATACAACCACTTACCTTTGCAGATGTCCCTTCTGATCTCACCCCTAGGAAAAAAGGATACATCCGATAATTAAAAAATTAAACATTACATAGAATAAATAAATAGTACAAATACAGTATTAAACTCACCTTTCCAGCCATCTTCTTTTATTCTCTGGCTTGGCCCCTGGAAAAAAGATACATCACATTAGTATAACACATACATCAAACACAATAAAACAAATAAATAAAATATAAACATTAGAGATTGAAAACTTACCTGCCCCGATGTCCCCAGCCTTCTCCTCGTCTGCCCCAGCTGGGCCCTTGATAAACCCGCGCTCTTCAGAGCCTCTTCCGGTATAAAATTGGCAATGGCGCCTTCCGATTGGCTGAAAAGGCTGTCAATCACATTTCAGCCAATCAGAAGATGCCAAGGTGTGAGACAATCAGAATGGGATACACCCATATATCCCATTCTGATTGGCTGCAGTTTGATTAACAGTGACAACAGCCAATCAGAAGGCTCATATGCCTTCAGCCAATCACCCTGTGGGGGTGTATCCCATTGTGATTGGTTGAAAGCAATAGTGCCTTCTGATTGGTTTAAAAAAGATTGACAGTTCCTTCAGCTAATCAGAATGAGATATAGGGGTGTATCCCATCCTGATTGGCTCACACATTGGCACCTTCTGATTGACTGAAATGTGATTGACAGTCTTTTCAGCCAATCAGAAGGTGCCATTGCCAATTTCATACCGGAAAAGGCTCTGGAGGCCTCATTAGTGTCGGGGAGCTGCGCAAGTGCAGAGCTCCGTTAGTTTTTATAAAAAAATGTTTAAAGCGCAGATTTATCAAGGGCCCATCCGGGGCAGAAGAGGAGAAGGCCGGGGACAGGTACGTTTTCAATCTCTAATGTTTATATTTTACTATCGAATTGCCCGTCAAAAAATGACGGCAATGAAATTGTAAGTGAGCTAATGCTATTTGGTGTATAATAATAAAATAACTAATAGATTAATAAAGTAATATACTTTACCTATGTTGAAGTAATATATGCAGGAAGCATTGTGTTGAAGAGCTGGCAATCTGTTTTGATGTTGCTGCAGCATTAGTGGTGTGGAGCTGCTGTGTAAGCGTGATAATTGTGTGCAGTGTAATAGTGTGCGTGCGCGAGACCAAACCGTTAGCGTAGTTGTGTACTTCTGCATTGTTCTAAAATGGCAGGTAATGTGTGGTATGCATCTGTAGCGGAATATCCGTAGGTGTTTTGTGGTGTTTTGCGTGTTTCTTGTGGTGTTTTGTGTGTTTAGAGTGCTGTAGCCTAGTTTCGTTCTGTTCGGCGGCCATTTTTTCTCTCGCTTAGAGAATTTTTTGTGAGGTCCTAGATGGTCCCTCTTGCTGTAGGTAAGCTTTTTATGTATGTACTAGCGACTTGCCCGTCAAAAATGACGGCAATAAATTGAAGCCTGGCAATGGTGTTTGTCACACACTGCGAGCCTCTCCCCCCCCCCCTTTACTTTATTGGCCTCGCGATGAGCGCCTTTGGCGCTAATCACGGGCCTCGCAATGAGCGCCTTCGGCGCTCATTGCGAGCCTCTCTACCCCTTTACTTGACTGGAGGGGTTCATTGCGAACCTCTCCCCCCTCTACTTTACTGGCCTTGCGATAAGCTCCTTCAGCGCTCATCTCGGGCCTTGCAATGAGTGGCTTTGGAACTCATTGTGAGCCTCTCCCGCCCTCTACTTCCTCTCCCTTCCCTCTGTCTCTTCCCCCTCTCCCTCCCCTGTGTCTCTTCCCCCTCTCCCTCCCCTGTGTCTCTTTCCCCCCTCTCCCTCCCCTGTGTCTCTTTCCCCCCTCTCCCTTCCTTGTTTCTCCTTCCCCCTCTCCCTCCCCTGTGTCTCTTCCCCCCTCTCCCTTCCTTGTTTCTCCACCCCCCTCTCCCTCCCCTGTGTCTCTTCCACCTAATCCCACTCCTGTGTCTTTCTCCCTCCCCTGTGTCTCTTCACCCCGTCTCCCTCCCCTGTGTCTCTGCCCCCCTCATCCCTCCCCTGTGTCTCTCCACCCCCTAAACCTCATCTTTTCCCCCCTCCGCTGTGTCTCCTCCCCCATGTCTATTCCTCCCCTCCTCTCCCTCCCGTTTCTCTTCCTCCCCTACCGTTTCTCTTCGTCCCCTCCTCTCCATCCCCTGTGTCTCTCTTCCCCCTCCTCTCCCTCCCCTGTGTTTCTCTTCCCCCTCCTCTTCTCGCTCCCCTGTGCCTCTCTTCCCCCTTCCCTGTGTCTCTCTTCCCCCTCCTCTCCCTCCCCTGTGTCTCTCTTCCCCTCCCCTGTATCTCACTTCCCCTGTCCCCTTTTTCTCTCTTCCCCTCCCCTGTATCTCACTTCCCCTGTCCCCTGTGTCTCTCTTCCCCTCCCCTGTATCTCACTTCCCCTGTCCCCTGTGTCTCTCTTCCCCTCCCCTGTGTCTCTCTTCCCCCCTCCTCTCGTGTCTCTATTCCCCTCCTCCTCTCCCTCCCTCATGTATCTCTTCCCCTGCTTCTCCCCTCCTTGTCACTCTTCCCCTGCTTCTCCCCTCCTTGTCACTCTTCCCCCGCTTCTCCCCTCCTTGTCACTCTTTTTCCCGCTTCTCCCCTCCTTGTCACTCTTCCCCCGTGTCTCTCTCCCTCACCTCATTGCTGTAGATGCGCGCGCGCGCACGCTTATGGGACGTCTTCGCGTGCGCGCGCACGCGCGCACGCTTATGGGACGTCTTCGCGTGCGCGCGCACGCGACGTCTTCGCGTGTGCGCGCGCGCACGCTTGCCGGCTACCCGTGCACGCCTGCAGTAGGGCTGATGGGAGTCATGGTGAAACTGCGAGTTGTCGTCAGTTGCGGCCCTTCCTTTGCGAGGGCCGCAAAGCGTGACGACAACTCGCAGTTAGACAATTATAATATGTGATTGTGTGTATTTATTGTGTTTTTCCTTTTTTCCTGTCCGCGGATTGCGGCCGATTTTTGCGAGGTTGCAATGAGTGGTAACGTGTCTCATATGTTGTTTGCGTTACGACGTAAAGTTTGCGAGGGTCGCAGTTGTTGGCAAGGAGCGCCTTTGGCAGGCGCTCCTTGCCAGCACCTAAGGCCCTTGCTTCGCGTTAGCAACAACTCGTATGCTCACAACTATATGTGTGATTTATTTGTTGTGTTTGATGTATGTGTTATACTAATGTGATGTATGTTTTTTCCAGGGGCCGTGCCGGAGAACAGAAGAAGATGGACGGGGACATGCTGGAAAGGTGAGTTTAATACTGTATTTGTACTAGTTATTTATTCTCTCTAATGTTTAATTTTTTAATAATCTGATGTTTCTTTTTTTCCAAAGGGGTGCGATCAGAAGGGACACCTGCAAAGGTAATGGGGGTTTATTTATTCTATTTTAGCTTAGATTTAGGGGGTATTGTATAGATAGGGGGTGATGTTTAGATTGCGGGTTAGGTATACATAGGGGGTAATGTCTAGATAGGGGGTTAGGTATAGGTAGGGGTTAATGCCTAGATAGGGGGAAATGTATAGATAGGGGGTGATGTCTAGATAGTGGGGCTTTTATTGTAGTTAGGTGTATATTTATAATGTATTTATTACTGTAATGTTATTGATATTTGTGTATGCCTTTTCCTTTGCAGGTGTGTAATTTATTTTTAATTTTATGTAGTGGCGGGGGTGTTTGTGATTTTTTTTATTGTTTGTAGTGGGGGGGTTGTAATGTCCTTTTTATTTTGTGTACCTTAGGTGTTTTATTTTATGTACCCTAGTTTTTTTATTTTGTGTAATTAGTAGGGTGGGGGCTTTAATAGGGGGGTTCGGTAGGTAGGGGATAATAGGTTAGGGTAGAGGGGGGTTAGTTTAGATTTGGTGGTTTATTTGGGTGGAATAGTGTAGTGTAGTGTTTGTACTAAGTGTCATGAGGGTCCTGGAGGACCCTCATGGCATTTATCTGGTTAATAATAGGCTTCTAATTGTCCTATGAGTGTCTTCATAGACCCTTATGGGACTGATTGGGTTAACTCGAGGCTTACAGACCCCCATAACAGATGGGGTTAGATGGAGGCTTATGGGGGTCTGTATAGACCCCCATAAGGGATGGGGTTGGATGGAGGCTTTTGGGGGTCTGTACACACCCTCATAAGTGATTAAATAGGGCTAGATGGGGTTAAATAGGCCCAGTTAGGGTTATTAGGTCTAGATAGGTTTAAATAGGCCCAATTAGGGTTAGATTGGCCCTGTAAGGTTAGATAGGCCCAGCTAGGGTAAGATAGGATTTAGTATGGGTTAATGGGGTATAGTTAGGGTTAATAGTGTACTGTAGTGCTTAGACTTTGTCATGAGGGTCCTGGAGGACCCGTATTGCACTTGTAGGGCTATCCTAGGGGTTATTAGTATCCTATAGGGGTCTATATAGACCCCTATTAGACTAAGGGGGGTAATTATAGTCTCATGGAGCTCTGTATAGAGCCCCTGAGTGACAGGGTTAAATAAGGGCTTATGGGGGTCTGTATTTACCCCCATGAGTGATAGGGTTAATTAAGGTCTCATGGGGCTCTGTATAGAGCCACGTGAGTTAAAGTGTTAATTAAATGCTTATGGAGGTCTGTATTTAACACCCATGAGTGACATGGTTAATTAAGGGCTCATGGGGCTCTGTATAGTGCCCCATGAGTTATAGGGTTAATTTAAGTGCTCATTGGGCTTTGTTTAGAGCCCCATGATTGATGGGGTTCGTTTTCATTGACTGGGGGGGGTACTTATAGTACCCCCGCGGCAGGGGTTAATATTTTTTAGCGCAGGTCCTTTCAGGATCTTTTCGGTCCTTTAAGGACCTGCGAATGGGAAATTTGAATTTATAAATGCAGCAGGGTCAAGATTGGTGCCAATCGGCGCCCCCCACTGCAAGGGGTTAAAGTGGGGGGCTGCGGGGGTCCCTATGGACCCCTGCAGCAAAGGGGTTAATGTGGGGACACTTTGGAGGTGCCTATGGTGACCCCCAGAATAGATGGGGGTTAATTTTAGGTGCCGCGGCTGGGATTGGTTTATAGTGTGCCAAGGGCCCTTTAAGGAAAGTTAAACATTTTAAATGCGGAAAGTTAAACATTTTAAATGCAGTGGGGGCCTTATCTATGCTGATCCGGGACTCCCAGCTGCAAGGGGTTAATGTGTGTGTGTGGGGGGGGGGGGTGCTGAGGTTACTATGGACCACTACAGCAAGGGGTTAACATTGGCAAGACTTTTGGGCCTCCAGCATTGAGAGGGTTAATGTTAGGTGCTGCAGGGGTACTTGTAGTACACCCGCGGCCGGGATTGGTTAATAGTGTGCCGCGGGCCCTTTAAGGAACCGCAGCGGGAAATTTAAAATTTTGAAATGCAGCGGGGGCCTGATCGATGCCGGTCCAGGATGCCCATTGCAAGGGGTTAATGTGGGTAAGCTGCAGGGTTCTCTGTTGGGACCCCTGCAGCATGGGGATGTGTTTAGGGAGCAGGAGGGAGCATCAGGCGGCTTAGCATATGTGTGGTTTCTCTGACTGCCTTTGCAACAGCATTAGGGTAAGAGCATGCTTACTGTATACTTACATAGACACATATACACTTCTGATTTTATATAAAGTGTGGGTCTTAAACTTTTTGGGGGGGATATATCAGAAGGAAAGGAGTAGTATTAACAATGTTGTTAGGGGAGGGGACGCACATAACCAAACAGGCCTAGGGCAGAGTAAACCTAAATAAGCCCCTGGGTAACAGTAAAGTGACAGATATCTCACACTCTGTGGTTTCATTTTATATGGTGTGCAGTTATTCTAGCTTTCCTTTTTTGGATTAAACCTTATTTTTCTCTTAAATCACTAAATAAGACTGTAATGCCTTAGAGAGAGTACAGTATAATTTTGTCTACATTTTTATACACATGCATTTTTTCACAAATTTTGGAGGACTGAACTTTTGTATATTTGCTGGACCAGTGCATCCACCAACCTAAAGGACCACTGTACTGCATTTGCAAGTAAAGAGCATAGGTTTGTTTGTAGTGCATAGACTTTTAAAACAGTATGCAGTTTAATATAAATAAACATTAAGATTTTTTTTCTTATCTTTTAAACTGTGTGTTTTCCCCTCCAGCAGAACTGCTAATCTCCTATCACTTGTGCCAAATGCCAATTTCTGCCTTTGCATTTAATTTCTGCACACACTGTTGACACCTCCCCACAACACTAAGCCCTTTTTACAACATAGCTAGCTACAGCTCTGCCCATTATATACATTGTAGGTATGGCTTTTATAGATACTTTGGGCCATATTGAGGTTGCAAGCTAATTTGCTAATTCCATTGGCATCTTTTTGCAGGCTCCGAACAACTTCCGAGTTACAGCGACGGTTAAATTCGTAACCTACAGCCTTTAGAGCCTCTTTGATCCTTCACTTTCGCAAGGCTAAAAATGGCAAATCACTATTCATTTGCTCAATTTCCCCAAGCCTGCAAATGTTTTCACGCCCATAAATGGCAAATTAAGGAGAAAATCCCACAAGTGCTAGAGAGGACCCGCAAGGGGGTTAAACACCTATTTGTAGCACTGTAAATGCAAATAAAAAATCAATACAGCTCTGTAAATAACGTGGAAAGCGATGAAAGACATTACAATTAATTGAACAACAGTCTCAAGCCCGCAAATCGGCAGGAAATTAAGTTGAGTTAATACATCTTATATGGACCAGTACAGTATTGGCATTCATTTTCATAATTCTTTATTTTGAGGATTTGCGAGTCTGATTGCAAATCGGACCCCAGAACCTAACTGATTGACATGTTACCTCCATGTTTTACTGCCATAATAATGACAGTCTCATTTTCTATTGGCTGATTCGAAATGGGCGGTTACAGGCTTGCTGAATTTAACATGTTTCCGCCCTGAACTGCTACAACCCAGTGCATGGTTTACGGTTTCGGCTTTGGGACAGTAACTTGTGGCCTTGAACAATTGAATAGCATCGCAATCAGAGACAAATGGGAGCCCGCAACACACCCGCAGACATTGGCTTTCTGAGGGCTTGGAATTGAATATAGCTCTTTATTACCAACTTTAAACAAAATATTTATTTAGTACTCAGCTACTATAACAAAAAAAATTGACAACCACAATAAATATTACATAATATTCAATAACCCAGGGTGCAAACAATGCAAACAAAATAACTTTTGAAGAAGGGAGAAAAGTACAAAATGGTGCGGAAGAGTTTGGCTATCAATATGTGACCTTTTTTCACTATGACAAAGAACATTCATATGTTAGGCTTTAAAGGGCCTCTTAATTCAGTACAATTTGGAGCACACCACTGTAAAGATCCCATAAAAGCATGTTGAAATACTTTTAGAATTTTTGAAATACGTGCATTATTCACTGAGAAATGGTTGATTAAATCTCTGTTTACATGAGTCAATGGCAAGCCCCCAGATAGCATAAGCAAAAAAAGAGTTAACCCTTTTCAAATTCATCTGTGCAGAGAAAGGAATGTTGGAATCACCTAAATATATTACTTGTGGGTTAACTGATTGCTGCTGCATTTCTAAGTGTGGAGAAAAATTGATAGATTGGAGCCTAAACCGCACAGTGTTGGAATATGTTATTAATCATGGAACTGTCAGTGTGCTTATAAATAGACCTAAGACTAGATTTTTTTAGGTTTTATTAGTGTAGTTTAGAAAAAATATAGATAATTTTAGCATACAATCTTGGGCTCTTTCACACCCCAAAGTGTGAGATAAATGGCCCTTTAAGATTATCCCTATTTAAGCAAAGATGAGTTAATCAATTATATAGCAATTGAATAATACAGTGCTAATCAGAGGATCCATCAACATGATCAACTCATGTGTGTTCAAACAGGAATAAACCTAAAGAGTAACACATGGGTATTATTTGAGGGATTTGAGCAGGTCACATATAAATACATTTTCACAGTGAATTGAGGACTGGAGATTGCCACACTTGTGATCGCTCTTACTCAATCACGAGATGTAGATTTAAGATACACAAAAATATTGCTTTTACTCTTTTACACAGATAAGGGCTACGTACAACTCCCAGTTCTTGTGGGTTTGAGGGAGGTGCCCCTTAACCTGACAGAACCAGGTAGAGGATGACGGAAGTGACTAACTGAGGTTCTGTAAGCCTAATTGTTTTCTTTCTTTCTTTCTATTTTATCTCCCTTTTGTTTATTATTTTCTGGTCTTGCTTTTTTCCTTTCTTTCTCTTATTTTCCCTCATTGCTTTCCCTTCCCTCCTTCTTCACCTTTTTTTTTGCCTCCATGCCCCCCCCCCCCCCACCTTTGCCTACTTAGCTGCTGCTACTGCAGCTGCCACAATGGATACCCTGCCTCCTTGGTGAGCTGAGGTCAAGGGCATTGTCCCAGGAAATACATTGGGTTGAGGAATGGCTCCAAAGAAGTCCCAACGATCCGGACCTTATTTAATGCCTGATGTGGCGAATGCGCCTCCCGGAGTGAGCTGTCAGCTCCTGAGATCCCCCACACTCTATTGTGCGGCTTGACATTGGATCAGGGGAATTGCATTTTTTCTTTAGAAAATGCTAGCCAGCGAGCAGGGACTAATCAAGTAGATGGTGAGGAGTCCCTGCAGCCCCCCACTGAAGTAAATAAAAATAAAAAGTCCACTAAGCACATTGATGCCCCTATAAACTGCCTCTCACTCCCTTTTTCTTCAGATGTCTGGCTCAAGTAGCCAATTAATAAATGTGGTAGGGTACCCTTAAAATGTAACCCATATGACAACTGCACCAAGCACCAATTTAAAAAAATAAAGTTACAGTAATACCAAATACTAGAATCAGTTTCTTAAAGGTACAGACTCACCAAGGAATAGAGGCTAAAAAAAACAGCAGATGGCTGGCCCTTCTGGCCCTCAAAAGAATAGAGCTAAATAACCAAATATTAGGGAAAATTCAGCAGGAAATGCTACGGTGGGATGACTGTCATATAGAGGACTTGCAGTCTTACCCAGAAGACCCGCCACCTAGATGTACCCACCCTGTGAGGTTAAGGAAGGCAACATCCAGGTATAGTCCTCTCTCCTTTTTGAATCCTTAAGGTAAAGCTCCTAGTTCCCATACTCAGGTTAGCAAGCTGCAGCCTAAACATGGGTGGGTGTTGGATGAAGGTAGTTGAGGCTATAATGGAGTATACATCAGAAGTCAGTGAGAGTCTTTCCGCTGACATTGGTAGGCAGATGAGTGGGTTTGGCAGACTTACGACATTAGCCTAAGTTTATACAGCCTCTCCTGAGGCTGCCACCACGCTGATTAATACCCAAATGCAGATGGATTTGGACATGATAAGATCAGATAGTGATGGGTCACAAGGTGATGATTTGGGCAGTGTAAGGTCAATTACACTTATGCACTGGCAGGAACACAGACCTAATAGGCAGAGGAGGGATAGTAATCATTCATCTTGCTTTACCAGGTCTTCAAGACACAGTTTAAAATCAGACAGCAAGCCCAGAGGTTAGTGCAGCTATGGCCATTCTTCTCCCAGAAGAGGCAGAAGCAGAGGAAGAAGACCTGTGAATGCGGAATCCCGCCAAGGAGTGAGTGATCATTGTATTGAACCTGCTGACCCTATCATGCCCATCAGAATACTGCAGTTCCAGATGAGACGGTACATGTACCTAACCTTGTGGATTTAAAGTCTGGGGTATACCTAGGCTTAAGTGGGTCAGCAGAACATAGTACTAATCAGTCAAATCTCCATGACTTATTAAGTGGACTAAAGACACTACTTGGTCAGCATACTATTAACATTGGGGATAATATACTAGGCAATGTTGTAACACAATGGGCAAGTAGGCTTTGGGTCCCAGGTGAAGCCATTAGAACAACTGGGGCTGATTATGTGGCTGTGAGCATACCAAGGTCACTCAGAGCAGGCACTCACCCAGTGAGAGAATTAAGTAAAATGTATATGGGGCTGTTGCAGCACCAGTTCAAGTAAAAGACATAGAGCCTAGGGATGATTCTTGTCATTTTGTATAATTGCAGGGTGCGATTAGGGTATCTAACGAATCAAGGAGATCAAAAGTGTCATGTTTGTTACATACCTCTAAGTCATTAATTAATATGTTAAAAAGGAGAGGACCTAATACTGAACCCTGAGGAACCCCACATACCATGTTAGTTCAATCGGAGTATGTTCCATTTACCACAACCCTTTGCTTCTTGTCTTTTAGCCAGCTCTCGATCCATGAGCAGATATTTACTGCAATCCCTGTATCCCTTAACTTAAACAATAGTCTTTCATGTGGCAGTGTATCAAAAGCCTTTGCAAAATCAAAAAAGACTACATCCACTGAGTTGCATTGATCCAGGTTCCTACTAACCTCCTCATAGAAACTAATTAGATTTGTTCGACATGACCTATCCCTCATAAATCCATCTTGACTCCTACCTATAATCCTGTTCAAATAGACATATTCTTGTATATTATCCCTTATTCACCTAGTAAAAGCTTTTCCACTACAGAAGTGAGGCTCATTGGTCTATAATTCCCTGGATTTGCTCTTGCTCCCTTCTTAAATATAGGTATCACCTCTGCTTTTCGCCAGTCATCTGTAGTGCCCCTGTGTTGAGTAAATCTTGAAAAACGAAATATAATGGTTTGGCTATTAGAGAACCCATTTCCCTCAGTACCCTTGATTTATTCCATTAGGACCTGGAGCTTTATTAACATTTATTTTTTCCAACCTCTTCTGGATTTCTTCCTGCGTTAACCAGTTATTTGGTCACTTTGTTGGTTCATAAGGCGGGCACAGGTGCTCTGTGAAAGGTATCTTACAGCAGCTGCAATTAATGTTAGGCAAACTTAACTAGTTAGCACACGGAACGATGGCCCACAATTTGGGTCTTATCTGGCCTGATGAAGAATTTAGCTTTCCTTGAGCTTCTCCCATAGCCATTGCATTGTACTTGTGTGGAGTTAGCTTGAGAAATAGGTAAATAGTTTTGTGTCAGATATTATGGTTGTAAAACAAGAGATAAATTCCTTATAAGCCTCATCCCTCTTGGTACTATGCCTATTGAGTCACCTGGCCTTGAATTGGTTGCAAGCAGATGGCCTCAAGTACTCCGTTATGTGGATCAATGTTGATCTTGTAGCTATATGGAGAAGGATAGGACTTTGTTCTATGCCAAATGGGTATTGATTGCTGCCTTGTGGTTTGTATAAAGGATTGAGGGGGCCGACGCAGAGCTTTGGTAGGACTTTTTCTTTATACATGGATAGGAGTAGCTCTCACACTATTCTCCAAACTGTTGGTAATTGGTTTGCAGTGTTTAGAGATTATAAGAAATCAGAATTTGTACTCATTCTTATTGGAAGATGGAAATTGGGGCACCTTAAATTATATGTGAGACAAAACACAGCTGCATACTAATGGTTCTTGGATCTTTTTAGATTATGTACAGAAATAGTGGGTCATGTGCTATTCATAAATCTACTAACACTATGCCTCAATTGCTAATGATGGCCTACAGTTGGAGGTGCTTTGGATGGGTTATAGGGACATGCATACATCCCAGGAGAGTGAGCATGTAGTTAGTTACGCTACTCACTTTGGGCTGTCTGCCTTTATATTGATTCACGCAGATGGTAATGATCTGGGTATCTTACCTATCACATAACTGGCTTGTGAGATACAAAGGGTTATCAAAGCTTGGTTGAAGTTTTGTTTAGATATAGTTGTGATATGGTCTTAAATTATAAAACGTCAGTGTTGGAGGAAGGCAAAAGTGCTCAGGGAAGTTGAATTAGGCCAGATTAAAGATAAAACAAAAACAAAAAAACTTATGGTTCTATAGAAAAGTTGGGATTTGTTTCTTTGTCGCATCATGAGCTCAAGTGTGCTGATGCGGTTTGTTTGTTCATCTCAGATGGGGGTTTATCTTAATAAGGTTGGCCTCATTCTCATGATGTTAACTTTCAAGGAAGGTGTGCAGAGGGCCATGACACTTACGGAGACGGAACCTTAGGAGGTATCCCCTGAGTCGCTGGGCCAGTTGTAAAGTGGGTAAGTCACAAAAAAGTTATATATATGTATATAAGGTAATAATATCCCCTCTTAGAAAAAAAATTCTAGAGAAAATGAGTTTAATTAGCTTAGCCCCTTATTAGTGTTGTTGCCCCTCTTTGTACTTATTAACAAGACGGCAACATTTACAGCAACAAAATAAGTTTCTATAAAAAAATTTACAACAAAAAAAGAAGTTCTTCAGCTATTAGTTGAGGGAGGGGTTCTTGTTTGATTATTGGATAAGCTTGATATTTTTATCAATAGATGCAAGAACTGCTCTCAAGAAACAACATTCTCACAGACTAACATATCATGGTGTCCTCCAAGGTCCAACAGAAGCATCAAACTATTTTTCAAATTAAAAACTAGATTTATGACTTTTTCCCTTATTAATGATGTTCTTAGTCAAACACAATGTTTTCAAAAATATATAATTGTTTTTATTCCAATACATCCAACCATCTTACTGACCTTTCCTGCCATTTTGTTGCATTATTTGCCAACTTTTAAGTTAGGTGATATAATAACTCCCAGTCCGTTTCCTCTACTGGTGTGGTCATAAAATAACTTTCAGTATACATTTCATCTGAGTTTGTGTAGTTTACATTACTCAGCTTTGACCTTATGTCACACATTTTTGACCAACCTTCTAGTTTTTTAGATTATTATACATTATACCCCTCATTGAGTTCATTCATACAGAGAAAAAAACAACAATTTGGAGGAAGTGCACAATATAAACACAAACACGTGCATATATAAACATGTTAATTACATATATTCACGCGTGATCACCAGAGACACTATGAGCAATAATTTATTTATTTACTAAGTACATTTAAAGCAGGGAGAGCAGCACATTTACACAGATATAGACACAGACAAATTCATTACTCATGTATATACATGAATAATTTATGCTTTTCTTGGTCTATATATTTTCTGAGTATGTGTAGCCAGACAGACACATATCAAGATTCTTATTTCAAAATTTCACACACACTAAATATTTATACCATCATTCATACTATCAATTTCACACAATCCAATTAATTCTATATTTAATTGAAACACAGTACATTAAGATTGTTCTTTGGACCATAATTACATATTTGAAACACTGTTAATATATAATGCCTTAGTTTACAGCGCAGCACTGAATGCTTTTCCTGTTTCTTTATAGTGCCTGGTGTATTGCGCATACCCTTTCCCTGAATGGGTGGGCCATGCGGCCCAGGTTGCCCACCCAAACTTTGTTTGACCCGATGACTCCTGCATGTTCTAGGACTTCAGTGTTGGGGATATGGTCATTTCAATGAATGTTGAGGATGGTGCGGAGGCAGCGTGAGAGACCAGTGTGGCTAAGTTAGGCAAAACAACAACCTATCTGAGCTCTTCCCAATAAGCAACGACATGAAGCACAGCTGTGTCCATGCACCCACTCTATTCATGCTATTCTTCAGCATGGTGCTGCAAAGGGCCACAACAGACCTTGATGTTGAGGATGAACTCTACATCCAATTCCGCACAGACTGCAGTCTTTTTAACCTGAGGCGACTAAAGGCCCACACCAAGATAGTGGAACGACTCGTTCGAGAGCTACTCTTCGACGACAATGCTGCACTTGTTATGGCGACACCTCTGCAGCAAACTACATATTGCTTCGCAGAGGCTGCCAAGCTCTTCGGTCTAGAAGTCAGTTTGAAGAAGACTGAAAATCTCCACCAGCCCGCACCTCAGGAAGTTTCCTGTCCTCATCGCATCACTATTGGCGAGTCTAAGCTGAAAACAGTTCAAGAATTTACCTACCTGGGTTGCATCATCTCCTCGGAAGCAAAAGTAGACAAGGAAATTGATAACAGACTGGCAAAGGCAAATGGTGCATTCAGCAAGTTATATAAAAGGGTTTGGAATAACAAGCATCTGAACAGGTGCACAAAGGTCAAAGTGTACGGAGCTGTTGTGCTTGCCACCCTTCTGTACGGTTCTGAGTCATGGGTTACCTACCGCCACCACCTACGACTTCTTGAGCGCTTTCATCAACACTGCCTCTGCACTATCCTCAGCATTTACTGGAATGACAACATCACCAACAATGAAGTCCTTGAACAGGCAGGAGTCATTGAGGCCATGCTGTTGAAGAAGCAGTTGCGCTGGGCAGGACACATCTCTAGGATGGAGAATGATCGGCTTCCAAAGATGGTGCTATATAGTGACAGAGGAGGGCAGGAGAAGAGGTACGAGGACTCCCTGAAACAGTCCCTTAATGCCTATCATATTAACTATCGTCGATAGTCCGCTTTAGCTTCAGACCGAAAGGCATGGAGAAGTACCATTCACCAGGCTGTCTCCTCTTTCGAGACCACACACAGGGCTGGTCTTGAGGACAAAAAGAAACATAGAAAAAATGGTGTCACTACAGCGCCCAACCAAGAACAAACCTTCCCGTGCAACCACTGTGGTCGAGTCTGCCTGTCCCGCATTGGCCTCCTCAGCCACCAGAGAGCCCATAGATGTGGACACCCCTCTTAAATCTTTGTTCGCGAAGCCAAGCCTATTTATATAGTGCTTGGTGGTTAAAGGCAGTGCATTGTCCTGCACTCCAAATTCTGCAGGGGTCTCACTCAGGGCGGCTGGTATTGACTGATTTTCCCCAAATGTATTTATACTTGACTTAAAAAGAGGCACACCTATTTGAGAAGCGCCATTAGGCGAGTGCCTAATTCACCTATTGGAAGATCCGGCCATGTCTGTTTCTATCAGGGCTGTGATCAGCTCTGACTGGGGTGGACTATCATGGAGCTTGGAAGCAGGCTAAGCTGATATCACTGGACCTATCCCATGATATTATTAGCTCTGGCCCCACTACCTCCACAAAACAAGTATACAGGTAACAGCTGTATTGTACCCTGCCTGCAGCCACCTCATAGGACCTGCCCCATGATAGTGCATGAGCTATCATAGCTCTACCCCCTTTACTGAGCGTCCTCAGTACCAAAGCATAACCTACCCTCATCAGACTTTGTTTTAGTCCAGCACTGGTCGCAACCCCTGATAGACACATCCAGTTTGAGATTTACAATCAATCCTTTGCAAAATACCTTCTATTCAGGAGCTTAGGAACTGGTGGGTATTATAAAAAATGATTATATGAATGGGACACACACAAAATAGTGATATTAAACTTAATCAATAATTACTGGACTTTGCCACTCAAGGGCTTTTGCAGCCAGAACTCAGAAGGCTACCTGCATTGTAATTACAATTGGCTAGTATCCTTTTTCAGGCATGTGTTTTGGCACCACAACATTTTACTTTTGTATATATTTTTTTACTCTTGCAATATATTCAGTTAATTCAGATCTTTGCCAATCACCTCTACTCTAGGTTTGTATTCTGTTTTTTTCAGTCTTCACTCTTACCTTCACTCTCAATTTCTACCTTCCCACATACGCTCACACACACTATTTCCCCCTGGTAAAGTATCACAAAGTGATTCAAACTTGATGGACGTAAGTAAGGAGAAAGCCTGAATGGGCTGGAGACCTACCCAGGCCCCTGGGTTCGGTCGGAGGGCCACGTGACCTTTACAGGCCCGGGAGGATGGAAGAGAGGGAGTGGCTAGCTGGGGGGCAGAGCCACCTATGGGATTGGCGCCAATTTGGCCATTATGCCCCCAGCTAGCCAAGAAATTAGATCCCACCCACCCATCCCTAACATTGGGAGCATAGGTGTTAATTTATTGTAAATGTAAAAATCATGTGTTAGGTATGAAAAATTGGAAATAAATAAATAAAAAGGAAAATATAGTAATTTAATAAGCAAGTATTTTAGTTCAATCTGTCTACGTCATTAACAGTTGTGATATGCTTCAATTTTCAGTTTGGTTTATGATGTGTCTGTATTTGTTGTTGTCCCAGCGTGGCGGTGGTGAGGGGAGTCGCCGGGACAGTGGTAAAGTGGGGGTGATCCTACCCTACGGGGGTACGGATGCTCCATCACGGTAGGCCCTGGACGAGGGTCAGGGCGCAGAGTGTACTGTCTCGATCGTCAGGCTCCTCCCCTCTCTTTATGTATATTTAAATAAACGGTATTGTTATTATTATGGGAATTTGGGTTTACCAATAAACGCTGTGGCCAGTATTTCCCCCAACAAGTGGTTGTGTCTAATTATTTAATTAGAGGGGTTAGGAAGTGTTTGTGCCTAACAAATTGTTCAGGGAGTAAGTTATGCCCAAAGGGTTATACGGACATACCCACTGGGCCTTTCACAGGTCATGTGTTATGCTGTGTTATGACGTGTTTAAAGAGAATGAGCAATCAGGCTGTAGATCACTTTTAAGTTTTTAAATATCTTAAAATGTCCTCCAGGTGGTGCAAGTTGTATAAGATTGTGGAGTGGAGCTGTATTAAGTTCCCTGCAGATATATATTGTATGATTAGGGACCGTAATGTGTCTTAGCTTATCTAGTTTTCATTTGAAAGGTTACCGGTAATTGTTTTTATTTCATAGGTTAACAGTTTGCATATTTATAATTTGTTTTAAAGATTTAAGCAATGACCTGTATACACCGAGATCCCCTACTTAGGCTGATACCAGGGAGTTAGTGGGTAATTACAACATCCTCTTATTATCAATCATGCAGTATTGCAGTTTGCTGTGCATATTTTTTTTGATATGTGGCACAAAGTTCTTAAGAGTTTATTGTGCATAAACCTTGACTGATTTAGAGGTTATCTTATAGAAGGGGAGATGTGTGATTATGGTTATCTTTATTTTGCAATATATTTACTGCTCTCTTGATTACATTTATTTTTCAGCTTGCAATGCCTTGAATCAGTTACAGGATGGCGCTATTACTCTCTAGGTAGTCTGCTGTGTAACATGATGTACAATAATGTAGGTTGTATCTCTTTAGATCAGAACACTGAAAAGAAAACAAACAAGTGTTCAGGCAGTATATATGTGCATGCAGGTAGTATCTTGTCTGCTTCTCTGCGGTTGGTGTCATGCCCTGGGCCTGACTGGTGTCATGCCCAAGTTACCCTGTTTTATTGTTATAGTTATGTATTTTGTATTACTTTTGGTTAAAATCAATCACATATATAGTTTTGAGCATACGAGTTGTTGCTAATGCTTGTGGGCTCGCGTAGCTCGTCGAAGGCGCTCCTTGCCAGCAACTGCGACCCTCTCAAACTTTACGTCGTAACGCAAACAACATACGAGACACGTTACTACCCATTACGACCTCGCAAAAATCGCCCGCAACCCGCGGACATCAAAAAATTAAAAACACAATAAATACACACAACACATACATAAAAAGCTTACCTACAACAAGAGGGGGCATCCAGGACCTCAAAAAATGAAGTTACACCTTAATTTAACTCAAAATAAAAGAGTTTAGACACTAAAAAATTCTCTAAGCAAGAGAAAAAATGGCCGCCGAACAATACGAAAACAAGGCTACAGCACTCTAAACACGCAAAACACCACCACAAACACGCAAAACACCACAAAACAACTACGGATATTCCGTACCACACATTAGCCGCCATTTTAGAACAATGCGGAAGTACACAACTACGCTAACGGTTTGGTCTTGCGCACGCACACACTGCACACATTCATCACGCTTACACAGCAGCTCCACACCACTAATGCTGCAGCAACATCAAAACAGATTGCAGCTCTTCAACACAATGCTTCAAAATAGGTAAAGTATATTAATTTATTAATGTATTATATATTTCATTATTACACACCAAACAGCATTAGCTACCTTACAATTTCATTGCCGTCATTTTTTGACGGGCAATTCGCTAGTTACATATAAATTGTATGTATTGTGATTATGTTACAGTGTGGTTATCTGGTGATGACTCACTCAGCTCCACCTAAATAAACAGACACAGGGGGGCATTGAGTAGATAAACAGTCTAAGTGTTTACAGCAAATGTTTATAGGTAATACGATCACCAGGATAAGGGTCTGAGCTGATCAGATGTACAGGGTTTACTAGTAAGCAGGGGCAGCCTATTGTATTAATTGGTCCCTCTTCTATGTACGTAAGGATGAGGCTTACTGTGATTGGCTAGCCTGTGTGCCAGAAAATTGTATAAAATGTGACAATTAATAAAGGTATGACAGTTATGTCTGGACTTACATAAAACAAGGTGTAAGTGTCATTCTGTGTATTAATTCTAATTCTAAGGGATTATATGGTGTTCCTGACATCCTGGTGTTCCTGATATTCTGGTCTGCTGAAGCAAGTTCCTGGGCGTGGTACTGGTGTTTGGTCCATCTTCTGCTATCAGAGGTGTAAAAGGACCGCACAATTCTGCTGGATAGGTTTGAACCAGGTCCTTACCAAGTCCAATTGAAGTAGCAAATGTGACAGTTGGTTTGTATGAAAAAACAAGCTGTTTCACTATGAATTAATTTATTTCCTAATCGTGTTGGTGTGGTTTGATGCCTCCAGTTATGATAATCAAAATAATTATCTGTATGCAAGGGTGTAGGAATCGAAAAATCTGGGGGGATAGAGTTTAAAAAGACAGAGATCCATACAGTGACCAAACGGCCAAGAGCAATAGCACTAGATGAGAGCAATAGTACTACTGTTCTATAATAAATGTCCACATAGACTCTATCTATCTGTATATATATAGATAGATATATATAGATATACTAGTAACTTGCCCATCATAAATGACGGTACCATAAACTGCTATCTTAAATTGTCTCTGCTCTTTTTCTCTCTGCGCACTCTCTCTCTCTCTCTGTGCGCACACTCTTTCTCTTTTTGCGCACTCTCTTCTCTGTGCTTGCACTCTCTCTCTATCTGTGTGCACTCACTCTATCTGTGCGCATGCTCTCTCTGTGCACTTTCTCGAGCTCTATGTGTGCGCTCTTTTGCTCTATCTCTCTCTCTGTCCTTTGTCTCTCTGTCCCTGTGTCTTGTCACACTCTCTCTGTCCTGTGTCTTTCTCCTTCTCTTTATCTCTCTGTCCTGTATTTCTCTCTCTCTTTCCTCTCTGTGTCCTGTGTCTTTCTCTCTCCTTCTCTTTCTCTCTCTGTCTTGTGTCTTTCTCTCTGTCCTGTGTGTCTCACTTTCTGTCCCCTCTCTCTGACCTGTCTCTCTCTCACTGTCTTATCACTTTCTGTCCTTTCTCTCTCGCTCCTCGCACTGTTTGTACTCTGTGTGTGCTCTCTCTGTGCATGCTCTCTCGCTCTCTGTCTGTGCTCTCTCTGTCTGTGTGCTCTCTCTCAGTCCTGTCTCTCTCTCTGTCCTGTCTCTCTTTAACTATATCCTGTCTCTCTCTCTCTCTCTCTCCTGTCTCTCTCTCCCTATCTTTTGTCTCTCTCTGTCCTGTGTGTCTCTTTCAATCTTCTGTCTTTCTATCTGACCAGTCTCTCTCTCAGTCCTGTCTCTCTTGCTCTGTCCTCTCTCTCTCTCTCTGTCCTGTCTCTCTCACGATATCCTGTCTTTCTCTCTCTTTCCAAATCTTGTGTCTCTCTCTGTCCTGTGTGTCTCTCTCGCTCTTCTGTCTTTCTATCTGACCTGTCTCTCTCTCTGTCCTGTCTCTCGCTGCTGGCACTGTCTCTCTCTCTCTCTGTTCTCTCTGTGCACTGTG
Source organism: Discoglossus pictus (assembly GCA_027410445.1). NCBI lineage: Eukaryota > Metazoa > Chordata > Amphibia > Anura > Alytidae > Discoglossus > Discoglossus pictus. The sequence goes on from CM050169.1 coordinate 196,755,550, forward strand.
TTTGTCTCTCTGTCTCTCTCTGTGCACTCTCTGTCTGTGCACTCTTTCTCCCTGTGCGCTCTCTCTGTGCATGCACTCTCTCTCTCAGCGCTGTCTGTCTGTTCACTCTTTCTCTGTGTACTGTCTCTGTGTGCTCTCTCTGTATGTGTGAGCTCTTGCTCTGTACCTCTCTCTCTCTCTCTCTCCGTACCCTCTCTCTCTGCCCTCTCTCTCTCTGTGCACTCTTTCTCTCTGTGCACTCTGTCTGTGCATGCACTCTCTCTCTGTGCTCTCTGCCTGTGCACTCTTTCTCTGTGTACTGTCTCTGTGTGCTCTCTCTGTCTGTGTGAGCTTTTGCTCTGTACCTCTTTCTCTCTCTCTCTGTGCCCCTCTCTTTCTCTGTCCTCTCTCTCTCTGTCTCTCTCTCTGGGCTCTCTCTCTCTCTGCAGTCTGTCTGTGTGCACTCTCTCTTGCTCTCTGTGACCGCTGTCTTTCTGCGCTCTCCCAGTGTGCTATCTCTCTGTGTGCTGTCTGTGTGCACTTTCTCTGAACTGCATAATGGCTGCCGGCTACTATTAACACCGGCTTTTAGGCCCCACCCACAGTGATGTTGTGGTCACTCATCTCAATGACATCAGCGTTACTCACATATATTAGCTACTAGAATATTGCCCGTCAAAAAATGATTGCAATTAAATTGTAAGTGACCTAATGCTTTTTGGTGTATAATAATAAAATAACTAATAGATTAATAAAGTGATACACTTTACCTATTTTGAAGTAATATATGCAGGAAGCATTGTGTTGAAGAGTTGGCAATCTGTTTTGATGTTGCTGGAGCATTAGTGGTGTGGAGCTGCTGTGTAAGCATGATGAATGTGTGTAGTGTAAATAGTGTGCGTGCGCGAGACAAAACCGTTAGCGTAGCTGTGTACTTCCGCATTGTATAAGTTATTGTTCTAAAATGGCGGCTAATGTGTGGTATGCGTCTGTAGCGGAATATCCGTAGCTGTTTTGTGGTGTTTTGCGTGTTTCTGGTGGTGTTTTGCGTGTTTAGAGTCCTGTAGCCTCGTTTTCGTTTTGTTCGGCGGCCATTTTTTCTCTCGCTTAGAGAATTTTTTAGTGTCTAAACTCTTTTATTTTGAGTTAAATTAAGGTGTAACTTCATTTTTTGAGGCCCTGGATGCCCACTCTTGCTGTAGGTAAGCTTTTTATGTATGTATTGTGTGTATTTATTGTGTTTTTCATTTTTTTCATATCCGCAGGTTGCAGCCGATTTTTGCGAGGTCGTAATGGGTGGTAACTAGTGATGTCCCGAACAGTTCGCCGGAGAACTATTCGCAGCGATTTTCTCATGTTCGCGTCCGCCGCGAACGGCAAACACATGCGCTTTTCGGTTCGCCCCCTATACTTTATCATTGAGGAAACTTTGAACATCATTTATTTTATTTTAGATTTTTTTGTGTGTAATCTATGCCTGCCTGTCAGCGTGTGTGTGTGACAGGCTAACACCTAACAGCTTATATTGTGCTTATTTTCACTACTCATACCTGGGGGTGTAACATACATTGAAAACAACCATTTTTTTCCTGTAATCTAATTTCAGTTGCCTGTCTGTGTCAGGGTCAAAGCTTATATTGTGCTCAGTGAAATAAAACAACAATTTTTTGACTGTAATAGATTGAATAGCAATTGCCTGCCTACAGGCGTGTGTCTGAAGCCTATTGCATCTACTCTGCCAACTTTTGCCGGTGCACAGTGACACTCATATCTGGTGGCACCTTAGATTGCACGCGCAGTGCCCCAAATTTGAAGTGGGAGGACCGACCAAGCATCTTTTTCCATCTCCCGCTTCCAAAAATTAATGCCATATACACGTCCCCTGATAGTGGACGTAACAGGGATTAAACCGATAGGAATAGTACTACTTAACAGTACACACCTTATTATAACGCAGACAGAGGCAATGTGTATAATCTTCCATGCTGTGCAGTGGAAGCCCCCAGACTCTGACCTGTGTATAATCTTCCATGCTGGGCAGTGGAAGCCCCCAGACTCTGGGAGTCTGAAGAAGAGGAGTCAGAGGAGGAAGGTGGCTTTGAGGAGGTGGAAGACCAAACACAGCAGGCGTCCCAGGGGGCTTGTTGTCACCTTTCAGGGACCCTTGGTGGCTGGGTGGAGGAAGAGACCTTCAATTACATCAGTGAGGACAAGGAACGGGACATGGCTAGCTTGGTATCCAACCTTGGGCAAATGGGGAGTTTGCGGTTGTGCAAAGGGACTGTTTGCGGTTGTTTGCGGTGCATTAAACGGGGAGATAGGTCTGTTACTGTGAAGCGGTTGTAACCCTTACACTACCTGATCGATACAACATCATACCTGATGTTTTAAAGCATTTATTCCAAACAATTTAGGAATGTTAGCTGATTTATGCCCTTTATGGCTTAAAACCAGACACTGCATCATCTATGTAATTTTCCGTGGGAGTTTTGACATGGATCCCCCTCCGGCATGCCACAGTCCAGGTGTTAGTCCCCTTGAAACAACTTTCCCATCACTATTGTGGCCAGAAAGAGTCCCTGTGGGTTTTGAAATTCACCTGCCCATTGAAGTCTATGGCGGTTCGCCGGGTTCGCCCGTTCGCGAACATTTGATGGAAGTTTGCGTCCGCTGTTCGCGAACCGAAAATTTGATGTTCGCGACATCACTAGTGGTAACGTGTCTCCGATTTTGTTTGCGTTACGACATAAAGTTTGCGAGGGTCGCAGTTGCTGCCAAGGAGCGCCTTTGGCGCTTCGCGAGGGCCGCGGGCTCGCTACGTGAGCCCGCAAGCGTGATTGTTCTAAAATGGCGGCTAATGTGTGGTATGTGGCTGTGTCTGATTTAGCGTCCTTCGTTTCGGATGTCGTCCGACTTTTTAGGAATATCCGTAGCTGTTTGGTGGTGTTTTGCGAGTTTAGGGTTGTTTAGCCTCGTTTTCGTTTTGTTCGGCGGCCATTTTTTCTCTCGCTTAGGTGATTTTCGGGTGTCTAAACTCCGAAATGTGTACTTAAGTCAAGGTGTAACTTCACTTGCAGAGGTCCTGGGTGCACTATCTTGCTGTGGGTAAGCTTTTTATGTGTTTGTTGCGTGTATTTATTGTGTTTCTAATGTTTTTGGTGTCGCACGGGTTGCGTCCTTGTTTGCCAATCTCGTAGGTGTTTTTCGCCAAATACGTAGGTGTTTGGTGGTGTTTTACGTCTTTAGACAGCTGTAGCCTCGTTTTCGTTTTTTTCTGTCTCCTAGAGGATTTTTGAGTGTCTAAACTCTTTCTGTAGGTAAGCTTTTTATGTATTTGTTGTGTGTATTTATTGTGTCTTTCATGTTTTCATGTGCGCGGGTTTTGGACGTTTTTTGCGAGGTCGTAATGGGTCGTAACATGTCTCGTATTTTGCTTTCGGAACTACGTAAACTTTGCGAGGTCCGCAGTTGCTCGCAGTTGCTGGAGATTCGCGAGGGCCGCAGGCTCGCAGTGCGAGCCCGCAAGCATTAGCAACAGCTCGCATGCTCACAACTATATATGTGATTACAGGTGACATATATATAAATATTTTATTTATACTTAGATGTGTGTGTGTATTTATTTATATATATGTATATATATATATATATATATATATATATATATATATATATATATATATATATATATAGCATATGTAGTTGTCAGTGTATGTAAGGTTTGCGATATTGGTCACGATTTTGCGTCAATCACCCATGGCAGATGCCTGCGAGGCGAGGTGTCGACGCACGCACGACTTAGGCTGCAATGAGCAACAAAGGTGCTTATTGCAGCCAGTGGTGCAAAGCGAGGCTCGCCAGTGCCGCAGCAGTTGTTCAAACACATATCTAGCACTATAAAAATAAAAATAATAAAAATAAGGAAATCATGTAAAAATCATTATACCACACTCACACACAGCACAGGGGGAGAGACAGGAAGCCTGGGAGTGAGTGTAACGGAACCCATCACTGTTTTACCCTGTTTTATGGTTATTTAATTATTGGTTAAAATATGATCTTACTGTTATACTGTATGTATGTTGGTTTATGCTCTGCATAATATTGGCCCAGACTATTGCAGACCTTAGCATGGGAGATAATCCTGTTACAGAGACTCCTCATAAGATAAGGAAGTCTATTGTATAAAGTGTTTTCATTTTCAGACATAAGAACAAAGAAGGATGATCTAATCCATGTCTGATTGTATCAAAGTTGCCAGGTAGCCTCAGGTAGGTGTGACCCACCTATTGTCCCTATATGTGTATTGTGTGGCCAACTATGGGGGATATGTGAAATGTCTGTGTGTTATGTGTAAAAGGTGACTTTATGTATTTTAAAGTGGTTTATATCTTTTACTAACTTTTGAACCCCTGGTCTGATTCATGCAATTTTTTAATATGTTGTTCCACAATTTATGTTGTTCATAAAAATGTAAGATTTATTTATGTACTATGTAAAATCATAAAGTTATAAAAATGGATAAAAATGTGTAAGTTTTAGCTGGGAGATAATTGAGTAGATACAGTAATAAACTCAATTATCTCCCAAGCAGGAGGGGAGGGAATTTGTGAACGTTACTATTGTGTTATTGGTTGTTTATACCTTCCCCTGGGTGTGTTCTGTTTACCTGACTGTAATAAAAACCAGGCTGGGTGTGCCAGCAAGAGAGTTCTACTTGACCCTTCAAAACGTAGCCTCGTCTCGTTCTTGGAGGGGATTGCTATATCACACTGGGATTGCTATGCGCTGCATACTCCCTTGAGCTGTAAACTACTGAACCCTTGTTCCTGATGTACTCTCCTTGGAGGAGAGGTCTTCCCCACACGATCCTGGATGCTGGAGATTCATACAGGGTGGAAGGAAGACGGCACGGCTCCAGTTAAGCTACGGCGGTTATGGAGTCTGTGGTGGTTGTGGTGTCGGGTGCGGTGCTTGTAGTCCTCGGCGCAAGCTAGGACGCGTCCATCAACGGAGGTACCCGGTCGGGGTACCAGTAGATCCGTTACATTGAGGTTGCAAATTAATTAGACCAATATTTGGCTTTTTTCGTCACTCTAAAATCGGCTAAAAGAAGGAGAAAAATGGTGGCCGAAAAACGTAAAATTTCTGAAACAGCATGAAAACGAAGCTCAGCAACGCCAGGCTCACAGAACTTACAAAATATACAAATCAGAAGACTGTAACACTTAACGAACAACGACAGGCACGCAGGACTTTGAAAAGGAAATCAACGGCAGTCACTGCGCGCCACGCAAACATTCAGCACACACACAGAGGAGAAAGACACAGGGAAGGAACAGGCAGAGATGCTGGAAAGAGACACATGGCATTCCCAAGCACTAAACTTGCAGGTTAATGAACCCTTCAATGAGCGGCCCATACAGTAGGCGAGAGGAAAGGCTCGCAATGAGCGCCGAAGGTGCTCAGAGGACATGCGAGGAACGTGATCATTGCAAAACATTATTATTGCGCCGAACGTGATCATTGCAAAACAGGAAAGTTGAAGTACACGGGGGGAAAGGCTCGCAATGAGCGCCGGAGGTGCTCAGAGGATCAAAACCATTGCCTGCCTTACAATTTTATTCACGGCAAGTTACTAGTATATACTCAAGTATAAGCTGAGTTTTTCAGCCCTTTTTTTAAAGCTTAAAAAGGCCCCTTCGGCTTATACTCGAGTCACCCTGTGTCTCTGCCCCCCCCCGTGTCTCTCCACCCCCATGTCTCTCCCCCCCCTCCTGTGTCTCTTTCCCCCCCTCTCCCTCGTGTCTCTTTCCCTCAACCCCCCTCCTCATCATCAACCCCAGTCCTCAACCCCCCTACACATCCTCAACCCCCCTCCTCATCCTCAACCCCCTCTTAATTCTCAACCCCCCTCCTCATCCTCAACCCCCCTCCTCAACCTCAATCCCCTCTTCAACCTCAACACCCCTCCTCAACCTCAGCCCCCCCACTCATCCTTCCTCCTCAACCCCCTCCTCACTTTACCCCTCTCTAATTACCTCCCCCTCTCCCTTTCCCCTGACTTACCTTCCATCAGCAGCTGCTCCTCCAGGTGTTTTCCGGCTGCTTCGGGACCCGGAATATGCTAATGACGTGACGTCACATGGGCGTCACGTCATTAGCATTGGACGGGGGTGGAGGAGGGGGGTTGAGGAGAGAGGATGAGGAGGTAGGATGAGGAGGGGGGTTGAGGATGAGAAGGGAGGATGAGGAGGGCTGTTGAGGAGGGGGTTGAGGAGGAAGGATGAGGAGGATGATAAATGGGGAGGGAAAGAGACAAGAGGGAGATTGGGGGAAGAGACACAGGGAAGGGAGAGGGGGAAGAGACACAGGGGAAAGAGGGGGAGGAGACACAGGGGAGGGAGAGGGGGGAAGAGACACAGGGGAGAGAGAGGGGGACACAAGAAAGGGGCACAGAGGGCACATATGAGTGGGACACAGGGGGCAGCACATTTCACACCCTCAGCTTATACTCAAGTCACTAAGTTTTCCCAGTATTTTGTGGTAAAATAGGTGCCTCGGCTTATACTCGGTGTCATGAATCAGCCAGTGGCCATACTGGGTTTGGACAAAGTGCATGGCTCCTGCTGTGGAAGAAAAGGTTTGGGGCCCACTTGTTATGGATATATTGTTATGTTGTGGTCTAGGGGATAAAGTATTATAAGTTTATCCCTTAGCATATTCCCATCCCTTCCATGTTTAGGCTCATTGTAATGGGTGTCATGTGAGGGAGCTGGTGGGATGTGTTGGTTGTATGTGTGTGAAACATTGTGTGTTGTATTTGTAAATATGAATGTATGTTATTATATTGTAGAGGGGAAGCCCATTGAATACAGCCAAAACCTCCTTTGTTCCCAAAGGCCTGTTAATCCCATTAGCTAAGTGTCCAACAGAGAACTACACAATGGGGAGCTCACAGCTGGAGAGCAGACAGGCAGGCACCCAGAAACAATGGGATGCCCTGAGGCTTCTCAGCCTTCATAGCATGGGCACAGGAGAGCCAAGGTGCTTTCCCCTGGAGATTCAGAGCCCAAATGAATTAGTTGGCCTCGCCTAGTGGGCGGACCTGGGAGGGGACTATTGGTTCACACACAGTTCCCCTTCATGATTGGCCAGACGTCATTTGGGGCTGGCTAACGGTAGCCACTTCCCCCATTCTTGTGTGATGTGGTTAAATATGCTGTTCTAAAATAAAACATGGTTCATAATTTTCATCAAGACTTTGTGTGCAGGTGTATTATTGACCCAGGGGCATATGCTGGTAGAGGAGATCGTTCTGACTCCCTTCCAGGTTCTCCCAGGCACACTACCAAAAGCTGGGACTTGCATCCGCAAAGAAGGTCCATTGGTCTGAGTCACCCAAATCTTAGGTCTAAAACCTACAGGAGATAAGAGGACTAGGATCCTCTATACTCCATCATCATTGTAGGTTGTGACACTCGGGTCGGCTTATACTCGAGTATATATGGTATATATAAATATACAGAACACATCACTGTAAAATGTATATTTATGGATGTACTATGATTCAGCAAGCTGCTGGCCACGGTAACAGAAATCAATGTTATCACAAAGCAGAGCGTCCCATGGGGAGTGGCATGAAAAAAGAGCAGTATAGCGGGGTTTACTGGGAAAACAGCGCTATAGCGAATCAGTACTAAAAGGGGTAGCGTTAAGTGGGGTATACTTGTATATTATTTGAAGTCAAAAGAAAAATGATTTTTACCTTTCCTAAACCACTGGCATATCAACATACATGTAAGCCAATGGCATAAGGTCCTTCAACGTATTTAAAGAAACATAGAGAGCTCCGTGCATATAGCATTATTTTATTTTCTCTTTTCAACAAAATCAAATGTTATTTATGAATAGTAAGTAGAGCTGGTTACCAAGGATAGAAAATGTACATGTGTAAATTTAAAAACTACTTCATACACAGTGGCTTTTGATGAAAAAAAGACCTGTAACTTGAATATAGAGAGTGTCTGCAAGTTATCCCTCAGCAGAACAGCAGACACATGTCCTGTTTACATTGGGACAATCATAAAAGCTATCACAATAAGCACAAACACACATTCCACTGAGATATAGAGTTGTGGGCCTTAAACATTATATGAATGAAAGTGTGGAGGGTCAGTAAAGGAATAGCAGAGCTCACACTGTCTGTATGAATGTGCAGTATTGGAATGAATGTGTGTAATTTCAGAACAGGAATAGCAAAGCTCACACTTTCTGTATGAAGGTGCAGAATCATGGTGTGTAGTGTCAGTGCAGGAACAGTAGTGCTCACAGTGTGTTGTATGAAATTGTAGTATATAGATGCTGTGTGTAATTTCAGTAATAGCAGAGCTCACGTTGTCTGTATGAAGGTGCAGTATTCACATGCTGTGCATGGTGATAGTGCAGCAATAGAATGGCTCAACCTGTCTGTATGAAGGTGCAGTGTCATGACTCAGGGTTGAAGGGACCACATACACCTCTAACCCTCCTGCTTTAGCTTACAGGAACATACCTGAATTGTGAGTTTAAGTTATCTCAGCACCCAGAATGCCAATTCAGATCAGAACACCTCCCAGTTGAACTAAGGAAATCACAGGTTAAAAACTCAGCCCAGTCACTCCCAAGTGAAACTTAATCCCTTTAATTAGGATAGCACATAGTACAAGAAATAGACAAACATCATTTATTAGTGTGAAAGACAGGCTGAGACTTTATTCTTCAAACACAGATATTTTAAACAGCACAAAAGACCAACCTCCATCTGATATAGAACTGATCTGGTATTTTCTGCTGTCAGAAGGTCAGGGGTTAGGTTTCTCCTTGTCTCCAGACTCCAGGGTCTGGTCACTAATCGACTCTAGGGCCCTCTGCTTTGGTCACCAATGGGAGGTTTGCATAAGGGATGGAGTTCATTCTTATTTCTGTGTCAGAGGTCGGGTGCCTGGTGAATTGCTCTTGCTGGTGACATTGGAGTTAACATTTCTCTCACTTACTTTCCACTTACCAGGGGAGGAAAACATCCAAGATAGGAGTCAGTTGAGATATATGTACAAAAGTGTCAATCAGCCGATCGTAATCTTGTAAGAAGGTTAAAGGGACACTGTCAGCCCAACTACAAGTTGGTTATACATTGCGCTAGATTTTGATGGGAGCATCATAACCTTAGGGGGACATTGTTTTATCACCATAGAGCCAGTCAAGCAGACTACTATTGTAATCAGCACATCAGAGCAGTTAAATAGTATTCAGGAGCTACTCGTTCACATAAGAATACAGCAGGGGGGGTTGAGGTTGTGGAGGGGGTGAGGATGAGTAGTGGGGTTGAGAAGGGGGGTTGAGGGAAAGAGACACGAGGGAGAGGGGGGGGGAAGAGACACAGGAGAGGGAGAGGGGGAAGAGATACAGGGGGGGAGAGACAAAGGGTATAAGCCGAGGGGGCCTTTTTCAGCCTTAAAAAAAGGGCTGAAAAACTTGGCTTATACTCGAGTATCTACGGTATATATATATATATATATATATATATATATATATATATAAAACAAATAATACATTAATAAGTTCATTTGCATGTCTAAAAGGCGGGGACATGCAAATGAGAATACAATGTACCTCACTCTTTTAATTCACAAATAGCAGCTTTATACATTGCTTTATACATTGCTTCCATATACCATACACTAAATGATTGTTGTGGAATACCCAATCCAACAAAATCTATTGCACAAACCAGAATCTGCCTCATACTGATGATAGCCAAAAGCATGAAACAGGCCTGTATATGAGTGATTCTTGGTTTGTGTAAAATCCAACCTGGGCATATGCTTTAAGTGAGCAATGTATAAAGTTGCTATTTTTGGATCAAAAGAGTAAGGTACATTGTATTCTCATTTGCATGTCCCCTCCTTTTAGACATGCAATTGGGCTTATTAATGTAATATTCGTTTTCTGTACTCTGTAAGGTGGAGAGCTTTTCTCACACTAAATGATTGTTGTGGAATATATATACTGTATATATATATATATATATATATATATATTATATCATAAATATATATTATATAAATATATATATTATATATATGCATAATATATATATTTATATATATATATATATATATATATATATATAAAAACAATATTATATTATTAATATGCATGTAATATATATATATATATATATATATATATATATATATATATATATATATATATATATATATAACTATACGTTTAAACTTTTTGTTTGTTTCTGGAAGGGGCCCAGGGGGCTAAAAACATTTTTTGCCTTTCCTCGCTGTGGTTGGGTGGCCCAATTTTTATTTTTTTTCATTGGGGCCCTCCATTCAATAGCTCCGCCAGTGCACCTACTCCTGACCTACTTTATTCTTCTTTACTGTGGGATGTTATTTCCTATTTTGACTCGCTACTTCAGAGCGTGTGCATTAGTAATCTGTATCATTCTACTTCTATCACTGGCATCCGGCTGCCACATTTTCAAGGTAGCAGGCAAGCTTCCTCTTCATTCAAACTCTCCTCCTATCAGCAGAAATAAAAAGTGTAGCTTCCCCTGCAGCATAAATGCATGTGTTAGGTAATAAATGAAAGGCTGTATTATTTTTATTCAGTGCAGTTCTTCAAAAGAGTATTTTCAAATATATGACTACTTCTGTACTGACCACATTTGGTTGAAAAGTTTGTTTGATTAGGATATCCCTACCTGGTAAATATATTGGCTTCCATCTATTACTGTTTTTAAAAACAAATATTGAGATAAAAAAAATTTAATCTGTAAAAAACAAGTAAGGGTTAAAAAAGAAAGTTATAAAATGATCACTGACTTTCATAAAGGTGCATCTTTAAATAACAAGTTTCTTTAGCTCTTTTAAGATATAACCTTTAAAAATATACAGAACCTTAAAATTGTAATGCAATCAATAAAAGTTTTATATATATGTATAAAATGTCAGACATCACTCATAAAAAGATCGCAAGTCAATAACAGTAACAATAAAAGGAACTCCCTGACCCTGAGTGCCAAACCATAAACCAAATACCATATGTACAGTATGTTTTTTTGAGGAGCTATGATGTGTAATGGTCAAATGGTTTACAGAAACGTACTTTCCCTTGCCCTTGAGTATAATTTGATACTTTGGTGTACAAGTGAGGAAGCCATTTTCTACACCAAGAACAATATATTTTCCTTAAATTAAGGTCAGTGTCTATAGATGAAATACACAGTTGTGTTCTAATAGTTTAGTTTCAATATTTTTTATTGTCAATTACAAACATTACAGTCATTTTTATGATCATTTGAAATTTAACAATTTGCTAATAAAGTTTAATCATTTTGTATAATGTGGTTAAGGTTTTCTCGAACGTTCCTGTATAAACAAATTTTTCATGAGCTTATAACATTAAATTGGTTTGACATACCTGTTTGAAATTGTGTATTTTAGGGGTGTAGGGGGTTTGAATTTTTTTTTAGCTAATTTTCATTAAATTCTTTCAAGCCAAAAATGATTTATGATGCTTTTTACCCATATGAATGTTTGCTCACTTGTATCAAATAATAGCCTAATGGATTTGTTTGAACGTTGTCAGTGTAATAGTGATCTTTAAAGCCTCCATGCCTTTTTTTAGAATTTTTTAGATAGCTATTTTTGAGGTAGAATCCTTTAATATTGTAATGCAATTAGCAGGCTCAGTAGAGACTTGTGCACATGATCAACTGCCAGAATCCATGCTTTGTGACTGTCAGTTATGGTCAGGTAAAGTTTTAACTAGTTTTAGAGAGAGATAGAAAGAGAGAGACCATTCTCTGGCTATGTAAGATTGCTAGTACAGGGTGAGCGTTCCTATTCCTGTACTCATTTTACACACAGCATCTGGATACTGCTTTTTTATACTGACAGTTTTGAGTTCTGCTATTCCTGACACTACATGCATCATCTGGATACTGCACCTGCATACAGACAGTGTGAGTTCTGCTATTCCTGACACTACACATAGCATCTGGATACTGAGCCTTCATACACACAGAGTGAGCTCTGCTATTCCTGTATTGAAACTACACACTAACCCTGACATTGCATCTTCATACAGACAGTCTTAGCTTTGCTATTGCAGTACTGACACAACACCAAGCATCTGTGTACTGCAGCATCATACAGATAGTGGGAGCAATTCCTGTAATTATACTACACACAGCACTCTGATACCGCAGGTCATGACTGACTTTTGGGGGCAGAGTGGAACTCCCCTGAACAAGCAAGGGCCCTTTATTGTCCAAAGACAAACTGTTACAACCCTTGAAAGTATGGACTTGGGATCCTAGCATATGTGATTGCTAACACCAAAATGCTATCAAAATGGACATGAGATGTGTTTTAAGGACTGTGACAATTTGTATTTCATTTATGTATAATGTTAAAGAATGTATGTAAGCCATGCTGGGTAGACTGACTCCTATCTTGGATGTTTCCTTCCCCTGGTAAGTGGAAAGTAAGTGAGTGACATTTTAACTACAATGTCACCAGCAAGAGCAATTCACCAGGCACCCGAACTTTGACACCGAAATAAGAATGAACTAGATCCCCCATGGAAAACTCCCATGGGTGACCAAAGCAGAGGGCCCTAGAGTTGATTAGTGACCAGACCCTGGAATCTGGAGACAAGGAGAAACCTAACCCCCTGACCTTCTGACAGCAGAAAATACTAGATCAGTTATATCTGAGAGGAAGGAATGTTGGAAGGGGTATGGGGGGAGGCGTGTGGAGGTAGGTATTTTGTGCTGTTTAAAATATCTGTGTAAGAAGAATAAAGTCTCAGCCTGTCTTTCACACTAATGAATGATGTATGTCTATTTCTTGTACTATGTGCTATTTTTATTAAAGGGATTAAGTTCCACTTGGCAGTGACTGGGCTTAGCTTTTAACCTGTGATTTCCTGAGTTCAACTGGGAGATGTTGTGATCTGAATTGGCATTCTGGGTGCTGAGATAAAACTTAAACTCACAATTCAGGTATGTTCCTGTAAGCTAAAACAGAAGGGTTAGAGGTGTATGAGGTCCCCTTACCCCTGGGTTATGACACTGCACCTTCATACGGACAGTTTGAGCCATTCTATTACTGCACATGGGGACACTGACTCTTCATACAGACAGTGTGAGCTCTGCAATTACTGAGATTACACACAGCACCTGTATACTTCAACTTCATACAACACAGTGTGAGCTCTACTGTTCCTGCACTAACACTACACACCATGATTCTGCACCTTCATACAGAAGGTGTAAGCTTTCCTATACCTGTTCTGAAATTACACACATTCATTCTGATACTGCACATTCATACAGACAGTGCGAACTCTGCTATTCCTTTACTGACACTCCACTCTTTCATTCTTACGATGTTTAAGGCCCACATCTCTATATCTCAGTGGGATGTGTGTTTGTGCTTCTTGTGATAGCTTTTATAATTGTCCCAGTGCAAACAGGCAACATGTCTGCTGTTCTGCTGAGGGATAACTTGCAGACACTCTCTTTATTCAAGGTGCAGGTCTTTTTTTCACCAACCATGTGTGAAGTAATTTTTAAATTTACACATGTAAATTTCCTATACTTGGGAACCAGCTCTACTTACTATTCATAAATAACATTTGATTTTGTTAAAAAGAGAAAATAAAATGATTCTATATGCATGGAGCTCTCTATGTTTCTTTAAAGACCTTAAAGGACCTTAAATCTTTGGCTTACATGTGTAAGCATGTCAGTTGTTTAGGAAAGGTAAAAATAGTTTTTCTTAATATACAAGTATACCCCACTTAACACTACCCATTTTAGTAATGATTCGCTATAGCGCTTTTTTCCCCAGTAAACCCTGCTATACTATGATGCCATTTTTGATGGATGTATGAACTACAGCTCTGCAGGTCATGCAGCTATTTTGTTTTCCACATCTGAATTATTTTGGACCAGTGGAACTCATGAGGCCCCCGTCTGTTCTCTGAAGTAAGAGAGCATGCCCCACTTCAACAATAAAAAGTCAATTTTATCTTTCTACAACCAGCAAATCTGAGGCCCCCGTCTGTTCTCAGAAGTAAGAGAGCATGCCCACTTCAACAATAAATAGTCAATTTTATCTCTCTACAACTAGCAAATCATCATTATCAACACCCCTAATACCAATTACCGTATATACTCGAGTACAAGCCGACCCGAGTATAAGCCGAGGCACTCATTTTACCACAAAATACTGGGTAAAATGAGTGACTCGAGTATATGCCGAGGGTGGGAAATGTGCTGCCCCCTGTGTCCCTCTTGTGCCCTCTGTGTCCCCCTCTCTCTCCATGTCTCTTCTCCCCTCTCCCTTCCCTGTGTCTCTTCCAACCTCTCCCTTCCCTGTGTCTCTTCCCCCTCCCTTATCACCCTCCTCAACCCCACTCCTCAACCTCCCTCCTCATCCTCAACCTCCCTCCTCATCCTCCACCTCCCTCCTCATCCTCAACCTCCCTCCTCAACCTCAACCTCCCTCCTCATCCTCAACCCCCTCCTCAACCTCCCTCCTCATCCTCCCTCCTCAACCCCCCCATCCTCAACCCCCCTCCTCAACCCCCCCATCCTTATCCTCTCTCCTCAACTCCCCATCTTCAAGCTCCCTCCTCAACCCCCCATCCTCAACCCCCTCCTCAAGCCTCCCTCCTCAACCCCCTCCTCAACCTCAATCCTCCTCAACCTCAACCCTCCTCAACCCCAACCCCCCCTCCTCAACCCCCCTCTTCAACCCCCCCATCCTCAACCCCCCCATCCTCATCCTTTCTCCTCAACCCCCATCCTCAACCCCCCTCCTCAACCCCTCCTCCTCATCCTCAACCTCCCTCCTCATCCTCAACCTCCCTCCTCATCCTCCCTCCTCATCCTCAACCTTCCTCCTCAACCTCCCTCCTCAACCCCCCCATCCTCAACCCCCTCCTCAACCTTCCTCCTCAACCCCCCCCATCCTCAACCTTCCTAATCAACCTCCCATCCTCATTCTCAACCCACCATCTTCAACCCCCCTCCTCAACCTCAACCCCCCTAAACCCCCCTCCTCAACCTCAACCCCCCTCAACCCCAACCCACCTCCTCAACCTCAACCCCCCTCAACCCCAAACCCCCTCTTCAACCACCCTCCTATATCTAAACCCCCCTCAACCCCCCTCCTCCACCTAAACCCCCCTAAATACCTCCCCCCTCCCCCCTCACTTACCTGCTTGTGCTCCGGCCTCTGTTCCGCTCTTTGACGGCACCCGGTATATGCTAATGACGCGGTGCGCATGTGACGTCACATGCGCGCCGGCGCCAGGTCAAGGAGCGGAGGCCGGAGCACAAGCAGGTAAGTGAGGGGAGAGGGGGGAGGTCTTTAGGGGGTTTAGGTGGAGGAGGGGGGTTGAGGGGGGTTTAGGTTGAGGAGGGGGGAGGGAAAGACACACGGGGGGGTAGAGAGACACATGGGGGGGTAGAGAGACACACGGGGGGGTTGGAGAGAGACACGGGGGGGTTGGAGAGACACGGGGGCGTTGGAGAGACACGGGGGGGTGGCGAGACACGGGGGGTTGGCGAGACACGGGGGGGTAGAGAGACACGGGGGGTAGAGAGACACGGGGGGAGAGTGACTCGACTATAAGCCGAGGGGGCCCTTTTTTGCCTTTAAAAAAGGGCTGAAAAACTCGCCTTTTACTCGAGTATATATGGTAATCCTATTCTGTTTTATTCTGACAGTTGTTTTACCGGTTTCATTTTAAGGGCTTGGAGGCCATGTGTGCTGCTCTTCAAGTAAAATAGGCGGCCTGTCACTGGCCTAACATAAAACAATAGTACCCTTAACCCTCCATGTAAATAACCTAAATAATTAACTAAAGAAAACGTATCACTGTTGCAACAGTCCCACATTTAACCTGTACAACAACATCAGTGGCGGCTGGTGAACTTTCAAGTTGGAGGGGCGCCAGGGTGAAACGTAGCCCCTCCCCCTTTTCAAACAACACCCATTTTTATAACTCCTCCCCCTGACGTCATAATGATCTTTATAAGCCCCGCCCAATGACCTTATACTTGAAATACATGATCAGCAATGCAGCAATGTCAAGAAGTAAAGTAACAATGTGTTAAATTCATTGGTATACAATATAGATTGAAAAAAACTCATGTGACAAGACTACAGCAATATCATAATTGCACCTATACGCATTAACAGAAAAATTAAACCAGTGACACTTACCATTAGTTGGCTCTTCTTCTCAGGGTATTCACGTTCAGTAAGTTGACCAACGAGTACAAACAAATCTGCTGCCACATAGGGTTTGCACCTGGGGTTGAAAGAAAACAAGCAAATCAATGAGACCATTCAAGAACAAAACCATACCTTAAAAACCTTAAAAGACCAAGTGGAACCATATAGGCCCCAAACATACCTTAAAAGACAAAGTGTGACCATATAGGCCCCAAACATACCTTAGAAGACCAAGTGTGACCATATAGGCCCCAAACATACCTTAAAAGACCAATCAGGACTACTGTATAGGCCCAAACCAGTGGATCTTGGGATTCAAGAAAACAACAACATTTCACTTCTGTTTAGACAACACTATACTCAATGTCAAACAAACACGATGAATTAGCATATGGATAACCATATGAGCAGTAACGCCCCGCCAAGGCTTCAACAATTGTTACTGACCATTCACACACCTTTCATAGCTCCTTCAATATGCACACCCACACACCATTCATACTTTACTTACCACTAGTTATTTTTGGTAGTTCGGTGGTGCCATTTCTGAGAACTTTACTTACCCTTGAAGGTGCCTCCAATTCCTTCAAACCAATGTATTCAACCGCTCCAGGGCCATGGTGCTTCTTAAATACCTATTTATCCTCTTCAATGTGGAGAAGCATCTTTCTGATTCTGCAGTAGTCTTCGGTGTTGTAAGCAGGATTCCTTATAGCTTCACTGTCTCTGTGAAATCATTATGCAGATTAAATTGATGGTAAAGTTGGTGCAGAGCAACAGCACTCGTACAAACATGAAATTCCGGCTTCCCGTACAGAAGTGACAGCTACCCTTGGAAGTGCCTCCAATTCCTTCAAACCACGCCAAGGCTTCAACAATTGTTACTGACCATGCACACACCTTTCATAGCTCCTTCCATATGCACACCCACACACCGTTCATACTTTACTTACCACTAGTTATGTTTGGTAGTGAGGTGGTGCTGCTTAACGCAGTTTATCTTTGCACACCCTAGGGGTATGCATTCTTCTTTGCTTCAATCTTTTGTATTTAAATTTTGCACCGCGATCTTTCAAAGAACAAAACTTCAACCGCTCCAGGGACATGGTGCTTCTTAAAAAGGTTTTTATCCTCTTCAATGTGGAGAAGCATCTTTCTGATTCTGCAGTGGTCATCGGTGTTGTAATCAGGATTCTTAATAATTTCCCTGTCTCTGTGAAATCATTCTGCAGATTCAATTGATGTAAAAGTTTGTGCAGAGCAACAGCACTTGTACAAGCATGAAAATCTGTCTTCCCATACAGAAGTGACAGCTCAGTGCGTAATTGTTCCTTCTTCAGTATTGGATATGCTTGCACGGTGTCTTCCAGAGCTTGGGTTGGACAGCAAGTGTCATGGGTTGTATACAAGTCACTTTGAACAAGTTTGGCACTGACTAGGTGATTTGAAAATTAAAAACGTTCTTTTGCATGAACCACCACTATGTCACATACCTCTCTTGAAAGTTGTCTCAAGGTTTAGATCTCCGTACTCAGTATGCGGAATGTTACATCGCTAGGCAAACTTGCTTCTATCTCGTCAACAGAAATACAGATTTTCTGGATGCTGCTGACAAAGTCTTCTGTGACTTTGTGGATATAAACAGTACTCAAGTAGCTCATAACATTTTTTTTTCACGCTCTACAAAAAGGACTGCAGTTTTTTTAACTGCAATGTTAAAGATACAGGTAGGTGGATTGCTAGTTGGGCCAGGGTGGGGTGTGGGTCACTGGGTCAGGGTTGTAGATCAGTGGCTTGGCTTGGTACTACCACTCCACCTACCTATCACACTGACCCAGTGACCACACCCCACCCTGTCCCAACTACCAAGTTGGTAGTTAGGTGAGGGTGATGGTCATTAGGTCAGGCAGGCTGTTAGGTGGGTTGCTAGTTGGGCCAGGGTGGGGTGTGGGTCACTGGGTCAGGGTTGTAAGTCAGTGGCTTGGCTTGGTAGTACTACCACTCCACCTACCTATCACCCTGACCTAGTGACCACACCCCACCCTGGCCCAACTACCAAGTTGGTAGTTAGGTCAGGTGTGGGTCATTAGGTCAAAGACACCAAGAGCCATGAACAACTTGAGGAAAACTGATAATGTAAAATATTCTAAGAGATCCTGCCAACTTGGCTGAGCTCCACTGCTGAATCCCAGTGGAAGTAGTGTTCCTGTCTCCCAAAACTACTTTGCTCATCCAGCCTATGGAACAGGGAGTCATTGCTACCTTTAAGGCCTACTATCTTCTCCGCACATTCCACCAGCTAATTAGCCAGACGGACAACCAAGAAAAATAATTAATGATGGAGTTCAAGAAGTACACCATGTGCAGGCCGTCACAAACATTGAGATGACCTAAAAGGAGGTGACACAGCAATGTCTAAAAGCTGTGTGGAAGAAGATCTGTCCAGAAGTCATAGCGGAGACAGTGAAATTTGTGACAATGGCTTAACATTGTGGAGATAGTGAAACTTGTGACAATTGTCCAGGGTTCGGGCAAGAGCCTGAACAATCAGGACCTTGAATAACTGGTGCAGCAGTGACATAGAGCCAGAAAAAGAACTGTCAACTGAGCTCCTCAACAAGACTCTGTGGCTAAATAATGACATCATAAATTATGTGGTGACAAATGATCCAGATGCTGCAAGGTGCAGAAATGCAAGAAGCATCATTGTTTGGGGGTATGTCTTGCTATCAGCAACTGCTAAATGGCCGAAGAAAACAAAGACAGATGTCACTGGACCAATATGTGTCCAAGGATAAAAGAATGAGTCTGAAGCGTCAACTTCTGCCGCTTAAAGTGAACTGTTTTTTTTATGTTTGTACTGTTCCTTTAATTTTTTTGTTATGTTTGCAGTTTGTGCAGAGTTCATATAAAGTGAAGCTCAAAACAGGGCTCTTCAACTTTTGAATTTTGTTAAACGTGTATTTCCCTTGTTCTTATCCCCTGTACAGCGCTACGGAATATGTTGGCGCGATACAAATAAAAGATAATAATAATAACTGTTTCAAAATTGTATTGGTTTTGTGTTTTTTTTTTTATGTGTGTTTCCCTATGCCATTTAGAGCTGTTTCGCTTAACACTCCGAGTGCCTGGAACCTCTCTTCAGTGCTAAATGAGGTATTCCTGTAAGAATACGTTGACAAAAAAGCTAGATGTGTCAGTTTTTTTAAAATGACAAATTAAGAGAATAAAATTAGTTGACTATTAGTTTAAATATTTTCACAATAATTAAATTAAGAAAAACTTGCAAAACTTGTAATTGATTGGATAGGGCATCTTTAGGCTGGAAAAGCTCAGGAAAGGCAACCTTTGCATCCCTCCTTCTCCCTGCAAAGATTTTTCTGATGACATCATTTATGACCTTAGTTGACATCATTCATGACATCACATATGATATAAATAACATTAATATGAAAAATTACATAATACATGATATTACTGATGACATCACATTAGATCTGCTATGATGTCACGTAATGCATTCATAATTTCACACTTAATTAACTTGTTAATTTTGAACGTTTACACATCTCCAAATGAATATAATTATTTAAATAAAATATATATGGCTACACTTTTATTTTTCTTAAACTCTTCATAGTCAATTGTTTATCTGCTTCTCTAATACCCATTAAGTTGTATTTTTGTAATTGTTGCAAACTTCCTAGGTTTACAGCTAATATTATTTAATCAAAGAATCAAATATAGATGTAAAATTGTGTTTCATATGGTATATACACTAATGCATTCTCTGTAGTGTTGGCTCATAAACATTTGCTCAAAAAGCCAGACAATGCAAGCCTCGCTATGCACGGCTTTTCTCTCTCTCCTTCCCTTGTTCTGTGTCCCCTCCCTCTCCTCTCCTTCTCTCTCCTCTTTGCGACCCTTGCAATGAGCGCCTGTAGCACCCATTGCAGGCCTCGAAATCAGTGCCCTTGGCGCACATTGCGTGCCTCCCGTCACAAATGGTATTTAATTTTTCTTTCCCCCGTGCCTCTTCCGCCACTCCCTCCCCTGTGTTACTCCCCCCTCCCCTGTGTCTCTTTCCCCATCCATCCCCTGTGTCTCTTCCCCCCTCTCTCCCTCCCCTGTGTCTCTTTGACCTAGTCTCCCTCCCCTGTGTTTCTTTTTCCCCTCTCTCTTTTTCCCCTCTCCCTCCCCTGTGTCTCTTTGCCCCACTCTCCCTCCCCTGTGTCACTTCCCCCCTCTCCCTCCCCTTTGTCTCTTTTCCCCCTCTATCACCCCTGTGAGTCTTTCCCCCAACTCAGTCCCCTGTGTCTCTTCCCCCCTCTCCCTCCCGTGTCTCTTTCCCCCTCTCCCCCATACAGCTCCTGGTATTCCTAGGTGGGTTTCCATCAAAGTACTGACCAGGCCCAACACTGCATGGCTTCAGGGTGGTGTGACCTCTTGGTTCCCTGACTGGAATTGAAACCAGGTTGCAGCAGTGAAAGCACCAAATCCTAAGCACTGGACCACCAGGGAACCATTTTAAGTTAAATTAAAGATTCATGTATATTTGATGAAAATATAATTTTTACTATGATTATACTTATTTTATATCTTAAAAGAACATTAGCTTATTTTAAGTATTTTATGTCAGTTAGGATGTCACAAAGTGAGTGTGGAGAATAATATGGATAGCTAAATATCTTGGTGGATGTCTGCCATGCAAGTCTGGCAGAGTGGAAATCAACATGATAGGAACTGTTCCCTCATGAACCTTAATTGTAATCTGTTTCTCGTACAAACAATATATCAACAGTGGTCTTCAACAATACATTATTACATTTTATTTTTTAATTTAACCATTGTTAATTAAGTTTAACAATATATTTTGATTTAATTGTAGGCATTACATACCTCTAGAGCTATTGCATTTAGGTATTTTGGTTTGGTTAAAAAATTGCTTACTCTATATAAGCAGCAAGCTAATTTTATTTTTATTTTCAAAAATTGTGTTGTTTATATGTACAGTATAGATAAAAAGCAAGAGAATCAACTACTCTACCATTAACCCACAACAATTATAGGTTATATTTTCATATGGATGAGGTGCTATTGTATGAAAGAGATAATTGATCTACAAAACAAATCATACACCAAAAAAAAAACACTCTCATAAACCCCTTAATGGAAATGACAGTGTAGCATTTACATTTTTAAGAATTTTTAAGAGTTATAAAAGTTACAAAAATTTTTTAAGAGTTATAAAAATAAACAAATGGGTAAAGGGGAGTGTGGTGATCGGCTTTCTTCAGTTGTACTTGATAATGATGTTATGGCTAAATCTACCCAGCAGATCTTCCAGGTTCTTCCTTGGATGCAGCATTTAAAAATATGAACAAAGTATCAACATTAAAACAGACCAGGACCTGCTTTTATTGCTGCTGAAATCCACAACAGGTCCAATGAATATATTTTAAATTTAAACTGATAACATTCTGTAATAGTTTGTGGGTATTTTTGATTTTGTATAACCTGCCAATACAACCATTTTCAAATATTTCTTCTACAAGGCATCATAGTTACATAGTTACATTTTTCATAGTAATTGAGGTTGAAAAAAGACTTTCAGTCCATCAAGTTCAACCTTTTAATTTCCCCTCCGCTCTGCAATATGCGGATTAGTTGTTAATTGATCCAGAAGGCAAACAGAAAAAAAAAAACGAGTGAAACATAGTCAATTGTCTTAAAAGGGGGAAAAAATATTAAATTCTTTCCTGACCCCAGATACTGGTGATTGGACTCCTCTCTGGATCAATACTCTCTCTCTAATCAACCTGTATAATCCTGAATACCCTTTTAATTAAAAATATATCCAGTCCGCTTTTTAAAGTTCTCTATCAAATTCGCTGTCACCACCTCCTTTGGTAGGGAATTCCACAGATTAACCACCCCTTACTGCGATGAACCCTTTTCTTTCTTTAAGGTGGAATCTTTTTACTTCTAACCTCAAAGGCTGTCCTCTTGTCAGTTGAAAACCTCATGGCACAAAAAGCTTGCTTTATACTGACCCTGGATGTATTTATATAATGTAATCATATCTCCTCTTAGACTTCTTTTTTCTAGAGAAAATAAGTTTAATTTGGTAAGTCTTTCTTCATTATTTAGCCCCTTCATTCCCCTTATTAGTTTTGTAGCCCTTTTCTGTACATATTCAGCTCTAAAATGTCCTTTTTATGAAGTGGTGCCCAAAATTGTACTCCATATTCCAAATGAGGGCGTACTAGAGATTTGTATAGTGGCATAATTATATTTGCTTCCCTTGCTTCTTTACCCTTCTTAATACATGCTAATATTTTATTTGCCTTTGCAGCTGCTGCTTCGCATTGCACACCGTTACCTAGGTGGTTGTCCACAAGTACTCCCAAATCCCTTTCAATATCTGATACCCCTAGATTTGCTCCATTAAGATTATAAATTGCATGGCTATTTTTTCTTCCCAGATGCATAGCTTTATATGTATTCATATTAAATCTCTTCTACCATTTAGATGCCCATTCCTCTAATTTAAGTGAATCCCCTTGGAGGGAAAGTACATCATTATCGGATTTAATCACCTTGCACAACTTCATGTCATCAGCAAAAATGGAGACACTACTTTCCAGTCCCACCTCTAAGTCATTAATAAATATGTTAAAAAAGAGAGGACCTAATACTGAACCTTGAGGAACCCCACTTACCACATTAGTCCAGTTTGAGTATGCTCCATTTACCACAACCCTTTGCTTCTTGTCTTTTAGCCAGTTCTCGATCCATGAGCAGATATTTACTGCAATTCATGTATCCCTTAGTTTGCACAATAGTCTTTCATGTGGCACTGTATCAAAAGCCTTTGCAAAATCCAAAAAGACTACATTCACTGAGTTGCCTTGATCCAGGTTCCTACTAGCCTCCTCATAGAAACTAATTAGTCTTGTTTGATATGACCTATCCCTCATAAATCCATGTTGACCCCTTTACTGATAATGCTGTTCAAATAGACATATTCTTGTATATTATGCCTTATTAACCCTTCTAAAAGCTTTCCCACTACAGAAGTGAGGCTCACTGGTCTATAATTTACCCGAAGTAGTGAGATAAGGCGATAGTATAATGCAGAAGCTGAGTCAGATGATGATTTCTTAAGAATGAGTGTAATTATGAAGTATTTTAAAGAGGATGGAAACTTACCAGTGTTTAGTAATAGGTTGAATAGATGTGTTACACCTGGGCCAAGTGTGGTAGAGAGGGAAGGGATTAGCAGTGATGTAATAGGATCAAGTGAGCAAGTTTTAAGTTGAGAGGTTGTTAGGACACTAGAGACTTCAACCAAAATAGTCCACAGTAGATGTACATTGGGGAAGGGCGAAAAGCTGGGTGTTGCTTTGTTGAGAGGAGCCACTCTGAGAGCAGAGTTTGTTTTTGAAGTTTTCATTATTATTTTTAAACTGACAGTCAAAGTCTTTAGCTTTGAGACTGGAAGGGGCAGGAGGCGGAGGGTGGGCAGAGGAGAGTGTTGAATGTAACGAACAAACGTTTGGAGTTGGAGGACAGAATTAACATTAACAATGAAAAGTAGTGTTGTAATGGATGAAGCCTGCTGAAGACCGTGTTCGCTTAGTGTGCCATGCTTTTTAATGAAATTGAGGGGTTTGGCCTCCGGTTGTGGAGACAAGAATGTCAAGAGTGGCAGTTAGAATTTTGTTGTACTGCAAGGTGGCAATGTCAGATCACGTGAGGGGGGCGAGGGGGCTGAGAAGGGGTTGTAGCATGTTGGAAAGTTGTTGTGGGTTAAACGATTTTGATGGTTTTTATTGTTTCTGATTATGAGGATTAGAGAAGGGCAGTGAGTGGAAGTGTGGTAAAGTTGCAGGTTAGGAGGTGGTGGTCAGGTAGAGACAGTGGAGAGATTACAATGTTGAAGATTGTGCAGATAGTTGTGAAGGCCAAGGTGGGTGTATTGTTGGCAATGTTACAATTGCCAAGAATGTTGTAGGAGAAAAAATAAAGGCAGCTTGACAGTAAAATGATCAATAAATTGATAGGGTATTCGGGGGGGGCATAGATCACAGCAACTTGCAGAGAGATGCATGAGAAGAGGCAGATAGTGTGAACTTCAAAAGATGAGAATTGGAGGAAAGGAACTGGGGGTTTGCAGTGAAAAGTGCAGCTGGAAGAGAGTAATATGCCCACAACTCCATCTTGCTCATTCCGAGGCGTGGAAGGGTGTAACTGAAAGGAATGTCACCATATGATAGTGCAGCAGGGACCCATGATTAAGGGAGTTAGAGATGAATAGGTCATGAATGGAAGTGAGTTTATTACAAACAGAATGTGAAATCCAAAGGACTTAGGAGAAGGGCAAGGCAGATGATTTGTGACAGGTGATGGATATAAGATTATCGGTGATTTGGGTGTTTTCTGCCCTGTGGGCTGTGCGTAGTTGACAGCAGTTGGAAATGACTGAGGGGCTTGGATTAGGGGATATTTCTCCAGCAGCTGGCTGAAGAATTAATGTAAGTGAAAGTCAATGGGAGTGGAATGTGCTGAAGAATGTCTTTTCCTTTGAATTTAAGAATAGGGAGGAGATAGTGACTGGAGGAAGGATGAAAGAAAAGGTGAAATCCTTATGTTGTTAGGAAAAGAAACAAAAAAAAACATTCCAATGATTTCCCCAGTTTGCATTACATTTATAGGGACTGATCAGTCAGCTGCGAGAAGATTTGACAAATTTGCAGATCACATAGTGGCCAGTTAAGAAAGGAAGATTTTTATTCCGCCCCCCCTTCCCTGATTTTTAGGCTCACGCCAATTGCGCCCCGACGCATGCGCACACACGCACACAACAGCGTGCACAAAAATACCACTCCCGACATCTGTGCGTACTCCAGCAGCTGCACTCACCCTGTACCCATCCTCCTTCTCCCTGTGCCCCCTGTACCCATTCTCCTCCTCCCTGTGCCCATCCTCATTCTCCATATACCCCCTATGCCCATCCGCAGCCCAGTTCCACCCCAGGTCTCTCTCTCCTCCCAGTAATGAGGGCTCTACCAGGTCACAGGGAGGAGGAGGATGGGCACAGGGGGCACAGGGAGAAGGAGGATGGGTACAGGGTGAGTGCAGCTGCTGGAGTAAGCGCAGATGTAGGGAGTGGTATTATTGTGTGCGCTGTTGTGTCGTGCCAACATTTATTCCTTATCAGGAAAACCATATATTGAATACACTTAATTGTAGCAAATGCCAGATAATAAATTATCATTTACATCAAATAGACTGTGCAGAGGAAATAGACTGATTAGATATAAGGAAGAAATACCAGTATTTGCATTTAAGCAGGCAAATAAAGGTATGTATCGGGTACACATCAGAGAAAATATTCAGGTGAGCATAGTATACCAGGATATTGATTTAAACTGGCAATTTAAGGGTGTGTAACAGTTGTAAATCAGACAGTGTTTATGTTATGTCAACATATCAGGATATGGATGTAAGCAGGCAAATTGGTCCTAGTCTACTTGAAATCCACATCCCATCAGAACACTTTAAAAAAAAAAAATACTAAATAAAATTAAAAGGCTTGCACATTTAATGAAGTGATTTTTTATATAATATAAAACCCTCAAAATAGAAGATAGACTAATCATCCTTTACTACAGAAATACATTAGATTTCCTGAAGATGCCGGTGTAGCCCCATAGAATAATGATGACATAGGCACATAAATGCTTATTTGCTGTGATATTTCTGTCTGTATGTGTACCTAACACTTTCTTAGTTACAGCAAAACTCATAAACCTAATATTTGAGATGTTGCAAGGGGGTATGAAGAGTAATAACGGGACTGTCAGGCATGATTGCTCTCAAATAATTGGACATGGAGGGTGTACAAGTATGAAAGGGCTGGGGGCAGCATAGAATCGAAATACTGCCATGCTGTAGCCACCAAATAACAGAGTTTTTTTACCTTTCAGCTTTGCTAGATATCTTTACTTATATTAACCCCTTAAATGCTACTGCCAGTGCCCAGTGGCACAAGATGAGAGACCTCTGGTGGAGCATAATGACATCATCACTTGCATATCCACACACAACAGAGACTAATATTCATGTAGGGAATAAAAAAAAAAAGCCCCTGTCTCAACCCTTGCAAGATAACAAGTGGCAATGGAAAGGAGGAGAGTTTCCTCATTCATATGATGGTCTTACGTCCTTCTAAACATCAGGAGATTGACATACTCACTAGAGCCTCTATTGCTTCCCCTCAACTGATTTGCAGAGGACAAAATCCTGAAACACAGATAAAAGTTGAATGTGTAGGATGGATGAAAGTCCAGTTTGGCAAGTGCAGACACTGCAGGAGACAGCAAGTCAGGAGGCTGAGACACAAAAGGAGACCAACACAAAAGGCTGGGAGGGAACGGCAAAGAGGGCTGTGTGCCACAAATAACTTGTTATGTTGGTTATGTTTCGTGGTAATGGCCTAGCTACGCACCTTATAGAGGTGCTAAGAAGTGAGGGAGGCTCTGAATGGGAGCTAAGTTTTTTTTTTTTTAAATGTTGTCACTGTGTTTTAGTACAAAACCCACACAAAGTAGAGTGATCACCAGGCTTTTCAGGCCACATTGACGCAAACAAACAAGATATTTTGTGAAAACAAGAGTAAAACAAGCCCTAAGCTAACCAATCTTGTGTGCAGCTATATAACTGCAAAAGCAGCACCACCAGTCTTCTATATTGGTGGTGTGAATGTTCTATAAACTGCTATGTAACATATCATTAAATGATGTAGCTACACAATTTTAAAATACACTACTCTTGCTGTTGTGTTTACATTTTCCTACAACTGAGACCTACAATTTTATACCTATATCCTAATGGTGTGTTTAGGCCTAGGCCCACAAAGCCTAGACCTATGGTAGCATATTTTAAGGGGGAAGTAGTAGAAGCGGAGCTACCAACTGTGCAAACGGCGGAAGGCACACAGGCGCCCGCGGACCCTTCGGGTGTCCTCTGTGGCCCTTCCGGCCTCCAGGGCCCTCCAGTAACCCCTGCAGGTCTGCATTGTCTCCTGTGGGTCTTCTGTGGCTCCTGAGGCCTCCCTGTGGCCCCCACAGATTGCCTATGGCCCCTGCTGATTCCCAGTGGCCCCAGCAGGTCTTCTGTGGCCCTTATGGCTTCCATGGACCTTCCATGGGTTTCCTGCTGCCCTTTATGTCCCACTGTGCCCCAGAATGTTAATTGCTGTCATGTTGTCATTACTGTTACTGTAATTGCTGGTATGTCGTTATTACTGTTAGTTACAGGTATATTGTACATGCTGTAATTACTGTTAATTAATTAATTGTATGTTGTAACACTATACGTATGATGCAATATGATCATATTGTTGTACAGTAGTGTAATTTATAATAAAACTACCATAAGTTGGTAACATAAACTCACTGTTCGTTACATTCGTCAGCAAAAATATTTTTTTGATTCATGGGTTCCAAATTTGGAGTGCGCATTAGATTCAATGGCGCACTAGATTTGTGTAAATACGGTATATATGTTATATGTATATGTTCACTTATATATATATATATATATATATATAAATAGATATATATATTTATTTATATATTTATTTTTATATATTTTATATATATATTATATATATTTTATATATGTATTGATTGAGTACAAATTTTCTTTTTGCACCGGGGCCCCCCATGCACTAGCTTCGCCACTGGGTAGTAGTCTGCCAGAAGATACAGGAGTAGTATCATAAAATCATAGCTGCATTTGCACAGAAATGTCTATTTGTAGTGAGTGTATCTAACACTTTCTGATATTCAGAAATAATCAGACCTACCATTTGGATATAGCAAGGGGACTGGAGGAGTATTAATAACTGAAGTGTGGGGTATGGGTGTTCTAAAATAATTTGGGATGTGAGGAAGTGTAAGTCTGAATGGATCAAGGGAAGAATAAAACCTAAATACTCTCATAGGAAAACCTCTATTTTTGCAATTATTACAAGTACAAAACTGAGGTTGGAAAGCCCATTTGAATTAAAACCCCTGCAACAACTCTCATTGTGAAAAGCACCCAAGTCATACCCACGTGCATGGGTGTAGGAACTGGGGGGAACAAATCCCCCCAGATTTTTCTATGTTTGCATGTATGTATATATAAGCTATTGTACGTCCGGTGTATACCATGAGCTGTATCCCAACCCCAGAATTATTCTGACTCAGACACCACTGGCCACGTGCACTGATAACATTTCCATTTGTTATGCAGTTTTTTTCACTATGTGATAAATTCTACCATATTTACAAGTATTTTCCAGATGTGTTCTCTTTGAGGTTCATCACCAGATTAGTCATATCCATCTCAGCAACTCCTACTGACTGCGAGCATGAGATAAAATACGAGTTATTCATGAATCATCTTTCAAGCAATAGTTTAAAAGTTAAAAGATATTTTTATTTTAAATAAAAAAACATTCGTTTGGAACAGACCTTTATGAGACACATTCAAAATAACTGTACTGATTTTTTCCAAGTAACAATGAGGTTATTCACTTTGACCTTTGCAAAAACCATCAGGTATTTAGAACAAATGTATGGAAATGTTTTAGTACACATATGCATTGTTTGTAGGTGCTGTCGCTGTTTCCATTATGAGACAAAACTCCCTTTAAGCCACTAAATGAACAATGTAAGAAAGTAAGATTTATATTTCTGCTTCATTATTCAGTTTTGTATTCTTACACAGCAAGGGACACAGCAATGGTTCCCTATATTGTATACTTTAAACCACTGATGTAGGAAGGAAGGGGCAAGGGGGGCGGACCGCCCGGGCGTAACCTCCTTGGGGGCGGCACCAGGCAAATGCAGGTCAGTTGCTGCTGATGCTGCCCCTGCGCGCGTGTATCTTTGAGTGTGTGTGAATGTTTGTGTGTGTGTCTGTGAGTGAGTGTGTCGGTGAGCGAGTGTGTCTGTGAGTGTGTGTGAGCGAGTGTGGGTCCAGCGAGTGTGTGTGTGTGTCTGTGAGTGTGTGTGAGAGTCAAACTCAGTGGTAGCCCCAGGCGGCAAAAGCTCTAGCTGCGCCACTGCTTTAAACCTATAGATAATATGTACTTTCTGAATTGAATGTTACATAAAAACATCCCATTTTCTTACAGTGAACTGACATTAAAGTTTGCAGTTTTATCTGTCAATCAGCCATTCTGATCTACCCACCAAGGGCAAACTGAGATTTCTTTCTTCTTGGGCCATTATTGCCAAAAATTGCCAATTACACTTTAGATTAGTGAGAAACAGACCAGCATAGTAAACAATATCCTGATAGGTCAGTATGTGAGTCTGTAGGTCAGGTTTTAGATAAGAGCACAGCAGAGTCATAATTACTAGCAATAAATGTCACCACAGTCTGTGGTTTTGAACAGCAATGGGGGAGGGCGGGGGGTATGTGGAATACGTTTTTTACTGCAAAGATAGAATGTGGTAAGGGTTACATTTATTTTTCGTGGAAAGGACCGAGCACTCACAGAGCACAGAGCACTTACCCCCTAACCCCGCATTGCTCAAGTCCCAGAAGAATTCCAGAAGAGCAGAAACATGAATTTCCTGCAGTAAGAGAAGAATAAACCCGTTAGAGGTTATGTTTCCTTCAAACTTGACTTGAATGGGGAACACACCCCTGTAATCTGATTGGTTGCAGCAGACGTGGATCCAAACATTTTATTTTATCTGATTTCTCAGTGAAAAATACACTTATTTAAAACATGTAAGAAGTATTTTAAATTGCTTTTATGAGATCTTCACAGTGATGAAGTCTAAATTGTGCTGAATTAAGTGGCCCTTACGTTAGCTACACATTGTACTAACCATTTGATTCTAAAGTAAATTGTTCCAGAAATAATATGTATTGTTTCTGCTGTATTGTTTTTATGCAAATGAGAGTATCTAAAATACTCATTTGTATTTTTCATCTGCTTGTCTGTTTCTGCAGTGGCAAAAACAATGCCTGCAAGGTTATCATGCAGTTATATCCCCTCTCCAACCCTTATCAAGAAAGAGTCACAAAGTGGTGCACATTAGCAAAAAGAAGCCCCACAACCAATGCTGAATATCTTAAGAATAATATACTGCACAGAAAATGGCTAGTACAATGTACAGACATTTTTTTATATTATTTTAGATTGAACCCATGTGTTGTTTTTTTTTGAAAATATAAAAGACACTTACACAAAATAAAAAAGGAACATGACATTTTGTTTTTCTTGATTATTCAAAATTATTTTTTTTGTCTTCAATTTAGTTTAATTATGTTTTTTGTCTTCAATTTATTTTATTTTTATTATTATGGAAATGAGCAGCTCACTAATGTGCTAATTAGTATCAGTCTGCTTGTCTGTCTCTGTTGTGGACAAACAATTCCGCTAATGTTATCATGGAGTTAGATCCATCCCACCCTTAAGAAGCACTCTAAGATGCAAATTAACATTCTGATCCACACATATGTACAGGGAGGCACAGATAATTATCAATAACTCTGGAATGATTTACTTTAAATAAAAGTGGAAAATACAAAGCGCAGATTTCCTGGGTGACAAAGTCAAGATATTTCAATAAAACATTTTAAAGCAGAGAAACCTGTTCTGGAAGGAATAGCAGCCAATCTATTAATCACATTATTTTGTACATGTTTTATTGTTAGAAATTCTTTAGATGATTCTTAGTTTTTTTCAGTTATATAGTTGAAGGGAGTGGAGGAGTCTGGCATTTAAAAGACTGAGGAGAGTGTTTATACAATAAACAATACTGGAAAGGTGGGTTTGTAGAAGAAAGCTAGTGATATTCAAAAATACAACTGAGCTACAAAAATCCAAATGAAGAATAAAGACAGTCAACTACAACATAGGCGCGGGCTTTGTGAGCCACTGCTGATTAAAAGTCAAACATAATAAATACAATACTAACCTTTACTGATTAATCTAGAAATGACATATGGAAATGTATAAAACCAAAAACGAAGGGACGGAAAATGAAGGCTAAACCTACATAATGCTAATTGCTTCTATATTGTGTCAATCTTCCAAGAATTTTTGGGCTTGGCTCAACCTTCTTTTCTTTCAATAAAAATGATTTAAACTAAAAGTCAAACATAGAAGCAGCAGAGAAAGTAAGTAGATTGTTTTTTTAAATGTTGGTTATTGCTTTAATGATTAACTTTAATAAATTAATTTACATTCATATCTTTTCAATAGTATTTGTTTTCCAGCATGAATATTGTTAAAATATGAATTACTGTTATGTTAAAGTAGTTTGTGGTGTCAGTGACTAAGTTTATCCTTTTCTAGACAAAGGATCTTAAAGGTAAGATAGTAGAAAACATATTATTTAGTTTTTTGCCAGTATATAAAAATAAATATATATATATATATATATATATATATATATATATAGTTACATAGTAACATAGGGCCTCATTCTATTATCGGCCGTAAAACGGCCGCAAAGCTGCGATTCCTTGCGGGGCTCCCGTTATCTTGCAACCGGCCGCAAGGTCTGAAAACTTTAAAAGCAAATATATATTCAAGACGGCACTGTAAAGCTCTGTAAATGCTATGGATCATAATGGGGGACATGAGGATTAATAGCAACCCCCTCTCAAGCTTGCACATCAGCCCAAATCCGCTATTTCATTAACTGTTTATTTTCCGGCCGCAGCGTGGGCAGGTCTGAGGTGCTCCAAGCCCTCGGGACTTTGTCCACGGATATTTGACATGAATTAAAATAAAAATGATCTACGGATTTGTAGGGGAATGTTGTGCTATGAATGCTAACACCTACAATCACTTTATCGTCTCATCAGAGTGCAGGATGGCTTTATTATGTGCTTAATTGTGTGCCTGCGGGACCTTTTTGCTGCAAGTAAGCTGCGGCTCGGTTTTAGCCTTGCAGAGAGGGTTCCCGGAGAATTGAATAGTAACCGGGGCTTTCTTGCGGCCGTTTAAGATCAAAGGCTTTCCTCCGGCGCGTGCGGCCGCAAGGGATAACAAGGCGCCGGCCGCAAGCCTGCCGGAGTCCCCGGCTGGAAGGGAATAGAATAGGCAAATAGCCTGCGGCTGGTCCTTGCAGCCCCGCATCTCCTACGGCCGATAATAGAATGAGGCCCATAGTATTTAAGGGTGAAAAAAGACTTTCAGTCCATCAAGTTCAACCTTTTAAGATCTCCTCTGATCTGCAATATGCGGATGAACTATTAATTAATTAGTTGGATATATAAAAAAAAAAAAATTCCCTCCTGATTCCAGACACCGGCGACCGGACTTCTCCCTGGATCAATACTGCTTCTCTAATTATCCATGATAACCCTGAATTCCCTTTTTAATTAGAATATATATAGCAATTATTTCACATATGGTGGGCTAAGAGTGACAGAAGCCCTCAACCGTACAAAGTACAGTAGTTCAAATAAGGAATAGTACATTAGTGATTCAATTTAATGTCTAAAAAAATAAGTTAATAAAATATTTCCTGCTCAAATTTCTCAGAAATACAGTGTATGCACTGCACTGGGCAGGACATGCAAATGAGACCACATAATGTACCCTCAATCCAAACCATTTAAAACATGGCTTCTTTTAAGCAGATGCTTACTGTATTTCACAGTTTTAGGCATAGCAACGAATGGATTTTTCACTTAACCACATACAGCACTGTTTCGGCTACCGATCATCAGTGTGGTGTGAGTGTCTGGTTTGTGTGGTGATTGTTGTAGAGAGTAGTTCAATACAGCAATTACTTCACATATGATGGGCTAAGAGTGATAGAAGCCCTCCGCCGTACAATGTACAGTAGTACAAATAGGGAATAGTACATTAGTGATTCTATTTTAAATACAGTATATGTACTGCAGTCTGGGAAATCTGGGTGGGACAAGCAAATGAGACCACATATATCCATAGCAGTCTCTATCCATAGTTGATACCCCATTCCACTGAGTTTCCATTGACATTGTGGGTCTCTTAGCACATCTCAGTAGGACAGGCAAGAAATACATTTTTGACAGCTGTGGACTATGCCACCAGATACCCTGAGGTAGTATCATTATCGAAAGCCACTGTCACTATTTTTCCAGGGTGTGGCTCCAGAGGGAAATTCTATCAGATTGAGGGACCTGAATTACTAACTATGGCAAAGTTAGGGAATAGGGCATCTCTGCTCATCTCCCTATCACCCCTAAACTAATGGGCCTTTGAATGATTCAATGGGACCCTAAAGCATATGCTCACATCCTTCACAATGAAGAAGATTGGGAAAAAACTGCTTCTCCACCTCCTCTTTGCATATTGTTAGGTGCTCCAGGAGTACACTGGTTTCTCCCCCTTTAATCTCATTTATGGGCAATGGGTGACTACAATTGAGCCAGATGCCTGTAGTCCCATGGGTTCCACAGTGGCAAGTTAGCAGCCTTAACAGGGATGGTAAGGGAGCATCTGCAGGCTGTCTAGAGCAAGCAGAAACAATGGTATGATAAGGGTACCCAAGAGAAAGCTGGCTGAGAATCAGAAGGTGTTGATGTTGGTCACCCATCCCCAGAACAAACCATAGGCTACCTGGGAAGGACCCTATCAGGTCTTTCATAAATTGGGTAAAACCACTTACATAACTGAGACCAATCCTGAACATCATATCCATGAAATCAATATCAAGTGTCTCAAAGGCTACCAAGAATGAGAGGCTGCCATCATGGTTAGTAATCCAAAGATAGCTCTACTACCTGACCTATTAGAACTTCCTAATACCTCATCTCAAAATGGTATTTACTTCTACAAATCTAATGCAAACACATCAGCAACAGTTCCAAACCCTGCTAGCCCATTTCCCAAATTGTTTTCTGCTTTGCTGGGGCACACACAAACTTAGCCTCCAATGATGTGCTCACCCCAGACTATCTGTCCCTAAGTAAGGAAAGGCTAATTAGCTGACTATGCTCCCCTGAGTTACTTGACCAGTGAGGAATGGTTACCTATCTGACCACCCTAGATCTCTCGAAAGGTCATCAGTCCCTTTAAGTTATATCAGTTTACCTTGATGCCCTTTGGAAAAAAGGAAGCTACAGCATTTTTGCCCAGGACTACTTTGATGATATTGTTTTGTTTAGCAAATCCTGGGAGGAACATCTTGGGCATATTGATAGAATCCTAGCCAGGATCCAAATGACAAATGCAGTGGTGCAAGGGCAGTGGTATAATATCTAGGGCACTGCATAGGAAGTGGGAACATTTGTCCTGAACCAGCTAAGGTTAAGGGAATAACTAACTGGCCCATTCTACAAATGAAAAAGCAGGTACCGTATATACTCGCTTATAAGCCGGCCCGAGTATAAGCCGAGGCACCTGTTTTACCACAAAATACTGGGAAAACTTAGTGACTCGAGTATAAGCCGAGGGTGGGAAATGTGCTGCCCCTAGTGTCCCTCTTGTGTGCCCTCTGTGCCCCTTTCTTGTGTCCCCCCATCTCCCTCGCCGGTGTCTCTTCCCCTCCTCTCCCTCCCCTGTGTCTCTTCCCCCTCTCCCTTCCCTGTGTCTCTTTCTCCCCTCTCCCGTCCCTGTGTCTCTTTCCCCCTCTCCCTTCCCTGTGTCTCTTTCCCCCCTCTCCCTTCCCTACGTCTCTTTCCCTCCACCTCCCTTATCACCCTCCTCAAGCCCCTCCCCCTCCTCATTACATCCCTCCCTCCCTCCTCATTACCTCCCTCCCTCATTACCTCCCTCCCTCATCCTCATTACCTCCCTCCCTCATTACCTCCCTCCTCATTACCTCCCTCATCCTCCTTAACTCCCTCCTCATTTCCTCCCTCCTCATCACCTTCCTCCTCATTACTACCCTCCTCATTACCGCCCTCTCTCCTCCTCATTACCACCCTCCTCATTACCTCCCTCCCTCCCTCATTACCTCCCTCCTCATTACAGCCCTCCCTCATCCTCATTACCTCCCTCATCCTCCTTAACTCCCTCCTCATTTCCTCCCTCCTCATTACCTTCCTCCTCATTACCACCCTCCTCATTACTGCCCTCTCTCCTCCTCATTACCACCCTCCTCATTACCTCCCTCCCTCCTCATTACTCCCTCCCTCATTACCTCCCTACCTCATCCTCATTACCTCCCTCCCTCATTACCTCCCTCATCCTCCTTAACTCCCTCCTCATTTCCTCCCTCCTCATTACCACCCTCCTCATTACCGCCCTCTCTCCTCCACATTACCACCCTCCCTCCTCATTACCTCCCTCCCTCATTACCTCCCTCCCTCATCCTCATTACCTCCCTCCCTCATTACCTCCCTCATCCTCCTTAACTCCCTCCTCATTTCCTCCCTCCTCATTACCTTCCTCCTCATTACCGCCCTCTCTCCTCCTCATTACCACCCTCCTCATTACCTCCCTCCCTCCTCCTCATTACCTCCCTCCCCTCCTCATTACCTCCCTCCTCCTCCTCATTACCTCCCTCCTCCTCCTCATTACCTCCCTCCCTCCTCATTACCTCCCTCCCTCCTCCTCACCTCCCTCCTCATTACCTCTCTTCCTCCCTTCTCATTACCTCTCTCCCTCCCTCCTCATTGCCTCCCACCTCCTCCTCCGCATTACCTCCCTCCTCCTCCTCATTACCTCCCTCCCTCCACATTACCTCCCTCCTCCTCACCTCCCTCCTCATTACCTCTCTTCCTCCCTTCTCATTACCTCTCTCCCTCCCTCCTCATTGCCTCCCTCCTCCTCCTCATTACCTCCCTCCTCCTCATTACCTCCCTCCCTCCCCATTACCTCCCTCCCTCCTCATTACCTCCCTCCTCATTACCTCCCTCCTCATTACCTCCCACTCTCCCTTTCCCCTCGCTTACCTTCCATACGCAGCTGCTCCTCCGCTCCTCCGCGTGTCTATCGGCTGCGTCTGGACCCGGCCAATGCATATGCCGGGTCCCGACGCAGCCGGAAGATGTGCGGAGGAGCAGCTGCGTATGGAAGGTAAGTGAGGGCAAAGGGAGAGGGGCGGAGGTTATTAGAAAGGGGTAAAGTGAGGAGGGGGGATGGAGACACACGGGAGAGGGGGTTGAAGAGAGACAGGAGAGGGGGGGATGGAGAGACACGGGAGAGGGGGGATGGAGAGACACGGGAGAGGGAAAGGGGGATGGAGAGACACCCTAGAGGGGGATGGAGAGACACAGGAGAGGGAGAGGGGGATGGAGAGACACGGGAGAGGGAGAGGGGGGCTGGAGAGACACAGGAGAGGGAGAGAGGGGATGGAGAGACATGGGAGACGGAGAGGGGGGTGGAGAGACAGGGAGGTGACTCGAGTATAAGCCAAGGGGGCCCTTTTCAGCCTTAAAAAAGGGCTGAAAAACTTGGCTTATACTCGAGTATATACGGTA
This sequence comes from Discoglossus pictus, assembly GCA_027410445.1. Taxonomy (NCBI): domain Eukaryota; kingdom Metazoa; phylum Chordata; class Amphibia; order Anura; family Alytidae; genus Discoglossus; species Discoglossus pictus. The sequence goes on from CM050169.1 coordinate 196,792,284, forward strand.
ATTGTTTTCTTAGGCACCGCAAGGTATTGCCACTAATTTGTTCCTAATTACAGTGCCTAATCTAATTATTATTGTAATTATCCAAGCTCCTATTATATGCAACACAAGGTTGGATCTAGCTAAGTGTGAGTAATTAACCATATTATTTAAGAAAGAAAAGAACACTAGTTAGTCTATCTCAGTGACATGAATTGTAAAACACGATAATGTTCCTTTGTAATTATAGTTATACTGTACTGCCTTTTTATAATAAAGTTATGACTCTCAATTCTTTGTCATATGCTTTTTCTTTTCTGTATGTTATGTATCACTTGGTAATATCTTACGAGTAGTAGGATCCCCTCAATGAAGTCTTAAACAGGGAGCATCTCTTCAGTATTTCCAATAGTATTATTTGTGTAATACTTGAATGGCTATTGTATACATTGTTAGAAACAGGGCTTATCATTTTGGACTACTGTCCATATGTCATCAATGCTATATTTAATTGCAGTATTCAATATATTGATTACCATTACTTAAATCATTTTTTATCTCAATTCCGTCCTCTTATATTTACAGCCTTATTAAATTGCTATTCGGCAAATTTAAAAGGGCTCTATTTAAGCACATAGCATATTTTTTTACAGAAGTTTTTAGTTATTGATCTTCTATCCAAAAGCAAGGTCTTCACTAACTAAAAACTTCTGTAAAAAAATATGCTATGTGCTTAAATAGAGCCCTTTTAAATTTGCAGAATTTGCAATTTAATAAGGCTGTTAGTTTTCACTTGGCTTATTCCACTGTTTTATTTGTCATTGTTCCACTTAATTCTTGAAAGTCTGATATGCTATTTTATGTTCTTTGCAGTCCTTGCTTAAAATAATACAATTTGTTACTTAGTCTCCTCTACAGGACTCAATCAAGGTAATAATGTTATAGACTATTATTGTTTATATATTACTAGCGACTTGCCCGTCAAAAATGACGGGGCAATAAAATTGTAAGGCAGGTAATGCTGTTTGCCACAGACAGTAAGTGTTTTGGTCATCTGAGATCCTTCGCCGCTCATTGCGAGCCTCTCGGTTGGTGTATTTTTTGTTATCAGAGCCGCTTTTGCGCTCATTGTAAGGTCCGCGCTGATCTCCTTTTGGCGCTCATTGCGAGCCTCTCCCCTGGTGTACTTTGTCTCCTATGAGCACGTTGGCGCTACTTGTGAGGCGCGCGGTGAAGGTCTTTGTCGTTTATTGCAATCCTGTGGTGTTTTTTTTTTTCTGTACATGTATTTTTTTATAATAATTAATTAATTAATGAAATCATAAATTAATATACTTTACCTTTTGTAATTAATATATGCAGCAAGCAATGTGCTGAAGAGCTAACAATCTGTTTTGATGTTCCTGTAGCATACAATGTAGGTTTGCAGTGTTGTTGAGCTGAGGTGTAAGTGATTTGAGGCCCTATAGGAGAGATCAGAAATTGCAAACCAGGCTTATTTGTCAGCTCTCTTCCAAAACCAGATATATGCAAACCTCCACAACGAGAAAGGGGTGTTAGTTATCTCTGCAACCAGAGTAATATCATTGTCTCACTAGCATTTGTTAAGCTTTAAAAGATTTGGGAGCCAGACTTAAACGTCTCTAACAGGGATTATTTTAGAAATGTGAATTTTAAAAGCCTATGTATGACTTTGGAAAGTAACCTCAAGTCGTACATAGGATATATCTGGTGCCATAGATATTCCACAGAATATAGACTAACTATCCAAATAAGTGTTTCCACTGGTATCAGACAACAGATACATACATTGTGACCCTGCACAGTGACACAAATAATTTGGAGAATATGGAATGATTAATCTCTCAAATGTACACACAGTTAAGTCTTACCCCAAAAATCTGTTCACTGGGAATTCCCCCCAATGAATTAAAGGTTGCAGGAAAAAAGTTTTTTTTATCCACCAGATTAGGAAATATTAAATTACATTTGTAGGTCAACTCTCCCATGGTGCCAAATTATAGGAAAGATTGACAAAGTAGCATGAAGGAAAGGTTAATTTAGGTACTTGAACACTGCTTACCACTCTATGATAAAATATCACCTTGGACTAACAAGGTAAGTTAGGTGTGATGTGAATGCCCAGGCCAGGGTTCCTTTTTTCTTCAACCATATGCAAAAAAATTGGCTGCGGTGATCCTTTGGCCCTTACACAGCAAATTCTTTAAAGAAAACTTCTGTAATATATAAAACATACTCCGGTAAATGCATGATAGCATATTTGTGATTTTAATGTCACTTTAACTGTATTCAGAAATTGGTCCAAGCATGCATTGCAGATTATTAATCACTTAAGATTTGTCTTCAGACTTTCCAATTTATTTTTAGTTTAATTTATACATATGTAAGTGATTTTTTTAAAACTGTATTCTTAATATGAAAGGAATGTCACTTTATATTTTTTTTTCAAACCTTTAAACCTGGAATTTCCAGGAAATGTAAATTAGTGTACAACGATTCATTGTTAGAAGCAGACTGGATTCAAATCTTTACAGATTATTCCTGCAATATTGGCCCAGGACAAACACAGTGGGTATATGTGAGCGTGAAGCCAGGTATTGGAACAGGTAAACACCTCAAGGTAATATATTCAATAAAGGACATGATAAGCGTGAGAACAAACAGTTGGTTGACTTTATACTCTAATACATTATTTCTTTTTACTTTCTCTGATTGTTGGCTTTTCTCTACTGTAACATAGTTGATTATTGATGGAACTTATATCTAGTCTCACCATTCTATTCTGCTATCCGCTTGACTTAAAGGCATATCTAAGTGAGCTGGATTATGAGTGCATCTGATAGAGGAGAATCAGTAGTGAATGCAAACATTTTTGCATGGAAAAATACCAAAATAAACCTTTAGTCATTAACTTTAAGTTAGCAAAATATCTTGTAATTTCTGACAGTTGAAAAACAGGGTTAACACCCTCTCCAAACCCAGGCTAAATGAGTACTCATTTCAAAAATAGTTTTGGCGAATCAGGAGGAAGCAGAGGCTGAAACATGTGGGGTTGCTGTCTATGCTGTAAAGTAGCCTGGGAAATGTAGTCAGATTCATATGAAAATACATAGGGCCTCATTCAATTGCGATTCGGCCAATTGAATAGGGCTCTAAATAAGCACATAGCATATATTTTTTACAGAAGTTTTTAGTTAGTGAAGACCTTGCTTTTGGATAGATGTTCACTAACTAAAAACTTATTGGAAAAAAATATGCTATGTGCTTATTTAGAGCCTTATTCAATTGGCCAAGTTGCAATTGAATGAGGCCCATAGTACTTTCTAACGGTGGCATGTCCTTTGTGCGCAAGACAAAATTCATCAGCGTGCTGAAAAAATGCGTGCATCGACTACTGAGCGCATGACAATAGCGCGCCCGACATCTGCGCGCCAGACTGCAGTTAAGGTGGCCTTAGGGGTGTTAGGGTTAGAGGTTTAGGGTTGGGCTTAGGGGGTTTTAGGGTTAGGGCTAGAGGCCTTAGGGTTAGAATATATAAGTATTATTTTTAACTGATGATAAGTACTGCAGTAATTACGGCCTTTATACTCTATTTAGATTACATTTCTATCACAAACTTTGTGTAACAAATCCGCATATACAAATTCGGCATTTATCTCGTCAATAATTATAACAGCTGTAATTATTATTGGCAATAGGTTTATTTTACATCAGTTTAAATACTGAAGTCCAGGCCTGCCGTTGCTTGTCCCTGACCTAGACAGATAGATATCTATCCCACAGACACACAGCTGTCTACAGACAGTACATATATACCCAAACAAAGAATTGTCCCAAGTGGTAAATATACACATACAAGACATGTATACCTTCTATCTATAGCTCATATCTAGCACCAAAAAGACATATTTATTCCCCCAGTATCTGAAAACTGAAAAGAACTCCCACATAAATATATCCCAGTCAGACCGGTTACTAGCCCCCTGTAACAGGTATCTATTCCTCTAGAAAAAGCCACATCCACCCACTAAAGAGACAGGTAGATAGGTCGATATCCGTTTGATTAATCTGGGTGAGACCAGGTCTGTAAACCCTCAGGATTCAGTAAAGCAGAGACCCTCATTGTGTCTGCATGGATGGCCGGTACAAAACTGGAGTGAAAATAAACTATAGCCCAGGATCCTCAGATGATGCAGAGCAGCATGTGCATGTGAGTGTGGTGTTACCTGAAAGGTGTGTCTGAGTGTGTGAGATATACAGTGTGCGCACTGGATGGAATGGCTCCTAAACCACATCTATATAAAGTATATATATATATATATATATATATATATATATATATATATATTACAAATTGGTTTACTTGAAATAGACAGCCATAGACTTATGTTGTGTCTGTTTGTGTGTCTGAGGATGTTAGGTGTGTCTGTATGTGTCAGTTGTGTGTCTGGTATTCCATTATGTTTCTGTGTCTGGTATTGCATTATGTCTGTGTGTCAGCTCTGCATGTCTGGTATTGTATCCTGTATTTGTTTGATGTTGCATTGTGTGTGTGTGTGTCACCTGTGTGTGTTTGTATTACAGTCTCTCAGACCTGGGTCTCATTCTGTTTGCTACAGACACACTGGACCCTGCTGTGCTGTTGAGGTCCTACAGAACATTGTGTTATTCTGCATGTCTAGAGATTCTAGTAAAAGAAACACACACGTGTAGATTGTCCAAATACATTGGTTCTAACAGTTAATTAGACAGATAGATAGATAGATAGATAGATAGATAGATAGTCTCTCCGGAACACAAATAGTGCGCCAGATGTACATGCACAAACATGTGTATATGCATGTGTTTATGTTTGTGTGTATGTATGTATGTATATGAGTGTGAAACATTGCAGTAGTTTTGTGTACAAAGATAGATCTGTCTCTCTATGGTATAGATGATAGTTTAGGGGTCTTAAGATTAGGCTTAGGGGGGTACAGGCAGTTAGGGTAGCCAGGCATTAGAAGCTTGCGTGCTTTTAACGCTGCACATTTGTCACCTGTTTTCACAAAGTGAGCAATTGTCATTGCTCTGTAGTCTGCCCGCTGTTGACGGCGTGCAAGTGTGCTGCGCGCAAAGGACGGGGTGCCCTTTCTAAGATGTGGCAATCTGTGCAGCACATTCACAGTATATTATACCTGCAGTTCTCCTGTATCACTGCTGCTGGTGTTTACATTTCCCACAAGGAGACTGGCAGGCAGAGTGAAATAAGCTGTGACCCCCAGCAATCATGTGACTAGCAGCACTTCCTCTGGAAGTCACAAACTGCACCCACTGTAATGTAAGCTTCCTAGGGGTGTGCACATCCAGATAGCAATATCCAGCATATAAATATGTAAGTACATTCAACGTTTCAATATAATACATATTTTTCTACTAATCAGTGGCTGTTTTTTGGGGAAACATTTGAAACCCAGGAAACTACTGTATACCTTAAATAAATGCTTAGAAAGACTTTATGAGTATCACAAGCATGCTGGATGCTGATTGTCAAAACTTAAATTAATCTAATGGAAATAGGCACTGATGTGAGAGCTTATTTTTTAGTTTCATGACATTATTCAATGTGTTGTAGGATCTAAGGTCTGCTGATCATCAATAGCCTCAGATATGCACTCCTTATAATGCAGAGCTCAACAGCCTCAGCATCAATGGCCTCAGACATGCACTCCTTACAAAGGAGAGTTCAACCTTTAGACTTGCACTTAACACAATAAGGCACTCAGGGCCCTATTAAATTCCAGCCTCGTAAATAAGAGGCTTCTACTTAAGCCCTACATACTGCAAAGTTTCTCTAACTTACAATGCTATTAAATTAGCCCTGCTGCGAGCAACGTATGAGCTACGCAGCAGGGCCGTACTTATCAACACTGCGTAAATGTACATGAGGAGTGACAGCCTTCGATATGATATCGCCGGCTCCCACTCTTCATCAATTGCTGCGGGGGTCCTAAACGGGACCTCCGCGGCAGTCCCCCACATAAGCCCTGCCGTGGGGGAAACTCCAACTACCCCCCGGCACCTAAAATTAACCCCACCCTCTATGCGGGGGTCCCCATCGGGACCCCAGAAGTGTCCTCACATTAACACCTTGCTGCAGGGGTCCATAGGGAACCCCGCAGCCCCCACACATTAACCCCTTGCAGCGGGGGTCCCTGATTGGCACCGATCAGGCCCCCGCTGCATTTAATACTTTTAAATTCCCCGTCACGGCTCCTTAAAGGGCCCGCGGCACACTATTAAGCAACCCCGGCCGCGGAACCTAAAATTAACCCCCCTTTATGCTGGGGGTCCCCATCGGGACCTCCCAAGTGTCCCCACATTAAACCATTGCAGCGGGGGGTCCCCGATCTGCATAGATCAGGCCCCCCGCTGCATTTAAAAGTTTTAAATTCCGTGCCGCGGCTCCTTAAAAGGGCCGCGGCACACTATTACACAACCCCGGCCACGGCACCTAAAATTAACCACCCTTTATGCTGGAGGTCCCCATCGGGACCCCCCAAGTGTCCCCACATTAACCCATTGCAGCGGGGGGTCCCCGATCTGCATAGATCAGGCCCCCCGCTGCATTTAAAAGTTTTAAATTCCCCGCCGCGGCTCCTTAAATGGGCCGCGGCACACTATTACGCAACCCCGGCCGCGGCACCTACAATTAACTCCCCTCTTTGCTGGGGGTCCCCATCGGGACCCTCGAAGTGTCCCCATATAAACCCCTTGCTGCAGGGGTCCATAGGGACCCCCGCAGCCCCCCCACATTAACCCCCTGCAGTGGGGGTCCCCGATCGGCACAGATCGTGACCCTGCTGCATTTGAATTTTAAATTTCCCGCCTCACGGGTCCTTAAAGGACCGTAAAGGTCCTGAAAGTACTCGCACTAAAAATATTAACCCCAGGCAACTATAATTAACCCTATAACTCATGAAGGTCAATACAGACCCCCATAAGGGCTTAATTAACCCTATAACTCATGGTGGTCAATACAGACCCCCATAAGGCCTTAATTAACCCTATAACTCATAAAGGTCAATACAGACCCCCATAAGGCCTTAATTAACCCTATAACTCATAAAGGTCAATACAGACCCCCATAAGGCCTTATTTAACCCTATAACTCATGGTGGTCAATACAGACCCCCATAAGGCCTTAATTAACCCCGTCACTCATGAAGGTCAATACAGACCCCCATAAGGCCTTAATTAACCCCCGTCACTCATGAAGGTCAATACAGACACCCTTAAGGCCTTAATTAACCCCCGTCACTCATGAAGGTCAATACAGATCCCCATAAGCCCTTAATTAACCCCGTCACTCATGGTGGTCAATACAGACCCCCATAAGGCCTTAATTAACCCCATCACTCATGAAGGTCAATACAGACCCCCATAAACCTATATTTAACCCCATCAGTCCCACAAGGGTATATTATGACCATTATGGGCCTGTTACAACCCAACATTAACCACATAAGTGCCATGACGGTCCTTAAGGACCATCATGACACTAACTACAAACACTACACTATAACCCCCAATAAACCATTTAATCTAAACTAACCCCCCTCTACACTAATCTATTAACACTTACACTACCTACCTACACTACCTACCCCCTAATAAACCTCGCCACCACTCTAATTACAAAAAGTAAAAAAACTACCTTACAAAAAATAAAAAAACCTACCTTACAGAAAAAAACCTACAGTACAGAAAAAAAAAATACAGTACAGAAAAAAAACTACAGTACAGAAAAAAAACAAATACATTACAATCCCCCCCCCCACTACAGAAAATAAAAAAATTACACACCTGAAAAGGAAAGAAAGATATACACAATTCAATACATACATACATATAAAACATTACACACATTACATATATTACATATAATACATTACATTACATACATTACATACATTACATATAATACATTACATTACATACATTACACGTAATATATTACTTATAATATATTACATATAATACATTACATACAATACATTACATTACATATAATATATTACATATAATACATTACATACATTTCATTTACATATATTACATATAATATATTACATATAATATATTACATATAATACATTACATACAATACATTACATTACATACAATACATATAATATATTACATATAATACAAATCAAATACCCCCTATCTATCTAACATACAATATATTTAATGTAAAATAAATCCTAACTATATCAAATACATCCCCCTATCTATCTAATATACAATAAATCCTAACTACATACACAGACCCTAATTCTAAGCTTAAATAAAATAATTACAGTCCTAACTACATACACAGACCCTAATTCTAAGCTAAAATAAAATAATTACAGTCCTAACTACATACACAGACCCTAATTCTAAGCTAAAATAAAATAATTACAGTCCTAACTACATACAGAGACCCTAATTCTAAGCTAAAATAAAATAATTGCAGTCCTAACTACATACACAGACCCTAATTCTAAGCTAAAATAATTACAGTCCTAACTACACAGACCCTAATTCTAAACTTAAAATAAAATAATTAAGACCACTTACCTTTAAGATGTTCCTTCGGATCACTAACCTAGGGGTAAAACAAAACAAAATAATTCGTACAAAACATTAACATGAAATAAATAAACATTATATACATTCTAAATATTCTACTCACCTTTCCAGCATGTCCCGTCATTGTTTAGCTCTTCCAGCGCGGCCCTGTTAAAAAAACACAATACATTAATACATTAATACAATATACAAACAAGAAATAAAATAAACATATAAACATCTAAATATACATTTAACTAACCTCCCCGCGATGTCCCCGGCCTGCTCCCCTTCAGCCCCGGCTGGGCCCCGGAACCATCCACGCTCTAAAAAAAACAAAAAACACTTGCAGACCTCCCCGACGCTAATGAGCCTCCCAGAGTCTTTTCCGGGAGGAAATTGGCAATGGCGGCTTGTGATTGGCTGAAAAGACTGTCAGCCAATCAGAAGTCGTCAATGTATGAGCCAATCAGGATGCGCAGATGTCTTCTACCAATCACTCCGTGGAGGTGTATGCCATAGTGATTGGCTGAAGGCATCTGAGCCTTGTGATTGGTTCCAATAAAGATTGACAAGTGCTTTAGCCAATCAGGGTGGGATATTGGGGTGTATCCCATCCTGATTGGCTCACACATTGACGACTTCTGATTGGCTGAAATTGATAGACAGCCTTTTCAGCCAATCACAAGCCACCATTGCCAATTTCCTCCCGGAAAAGACTCCGGGAGGTCGGGGAGGTCTGCGAGTGCAGATCTCCGTAATTTTTTTTTTTTTTTTTAGAACGCGGATGGTTCCGGGGCCCAGCCGGGGCTGAAGGGGAGCAGGCCGGGGACATCGCGGGGAGGTAAGTTAAATGTATATTTAGATGTTTATATGTTTATTTCTTGTTTGTATATTGTATTAATGTATTAATGTATTGTGTTTTTTTAACAGGGCCGCGCCGGAAGAGCTGAACAATGACGGGACATGCTGGAAAGGTGAGTAGAATATTTAGAATGTATATAATGTTTATTTATTTCTTGTTAATGTTTTGTACTAATTATTTTGTTTTGTTTTACCCCTAGGATAGTGATCTGAAGCAACATCTTAAAGGTAAGTGGTCTTAATTATTTTATTTTAGCTTAGAATAAGGGTCTGTGTATGTAGTTAGGATTTATTGTATATTAGATAGATAGGGGGATGTATTTGATATAGTTAGGATTTATTTTATATTAAATAGATTGTATGTTAGATAGATAGGGGGTATTTGATTTGTATTATATGTAATATATTATATGTAATGTATATAATGTAATGTATTGTATGTAATGTATTATATGTAATATATTATATGTAATATATGTAATGTAATGTATTGTATGTAATGTATGTAATGTAATATATTATATGTAATGTATTATATGTAATGTATTATATGTAATGTATGTAATATAATGTATTATATGTAATATATGTAATGTATTATATGTATGTATGTATTGTATTGTGTATATCTGTCTTTCCTTTTCAGGTGTGTACTTTTTTTATTTTCTGTAGTGGGGGGGGGGGGGTTGTAATGTATTTGTTTTTTTTCTGTGCTGTAGGTTTTTTTATTTCTGTAAGGTAGGTTTTTTTATTTTTTGTAAGGTAGGTTTTTTTATTTTTTGTAATTAGAGTGGTGGGGAGGTTTATTAGTGGGTATGTAGTGTAGGTAGGTAGTGTAAGTGTTAGAGGGGGGTTAGTTTAGATTAAATGGTTTATTGGGGGTTATAGTGTAGTGTTTGTAGTTAGTGTCATGATGGTCTTTGAGGACCGTCATGGCACTTATGTGGTTAATGTTGGGTTGTAACAGGCTCATAATGGTCATAATATACCCTTATGGGACTGATGGGGTTAAATAGAGGCTTATGGGGGTCTGTATTGACCTTCATGAGTGACGGGGTTAATTAAGGCCTTATGGGGGTCTGTATTGACCACCATGAGTTATAGGGGTAATTAAGGCCTTATGGGGGTCTGTATTGACCACCATGAGTTATAGGGTTAATTAAGGCCTTATGGGGGTCTGTATTGACCTTCATGAGTGACGGGGTTAATTAAAGCCTTATGGGGGTCTGTATTGACCTTCATGAGTGACGGGGTTAATTAAGGCCTTATGGGGGTCTGTATTGAGCACCATGAGTTATAGGGTTAATTAAGGCCTTAGGGGGGTCTGTATTGACCTTCATGAGTGACAGGGTTAAGGCCTTATGGGGGTCTGTATTGACCTTCATGAGTGACGGGGTTAATTAAGGCCTTATGGGGGTCTGTATTGACCACCATGAGTTATAGGGTTAATTAAGGCCTTATGGGGGTCTGTATTAACCACCATGAGTTATAGGGTTAATTAAGTCCTTATGGGGGTCTGTATTGACCTTCATGAGTGACGGGATTAAATAAGGCCTTATGGGGGTCTGTATTGACCACCATGAGTTATAGGGTTAATTAAGGCCTTATGATGGTCTGTATTGACCACCATGAGTTATAGGGTTAATTAAGGCCTTATGGGGGTCTGTATTGTCCTTCATGAGTTATAGGGTTAATTATAGTTGCCTGGGGTGAATATTTTTAGTGCGAGTCCTTTCAGGACCTTTACGGTCCTTTAAGGAACTGCAAGGCGGGAAATTTAAAATTGAAATGCAGCAGGGTCACGATCGGTGCCGATCGGGGACCCCCGCTGCAGGGGGTTAATGTGGGGGGGCTGCGGAGGTCCCTATGGACCCCTGCAGCAAGGGGTTTATGTGGGTACACTTCGGGGGTCCCTATTGGGACCCCCAGCATAGAGGGGGGTTAATTGTAGGTGCCGCGGACGGTATTGGGTAATAGTGTGCCGCAGCCCCTTTAAGGTAGGTTTTTTTATTTTTTGTAAGGTAGGTTTTTTATTTTTTGTAATTAGAGTGGTGGGGAGGTTTATTAGGGGGTAGGTAGTGTAGGTAGGTAGTGTAAGTGTTAGAGGGGGGTTAGTTTAGATTAAATGGTTTATTGGGGGTTATAGTGTAGTGTTTGTAGTTAATGTCATGATGGTCTTTGAGGACCGTCATGGCACTTATGTGGTTAATGTTGGGTTGTAACAGGCTCATAATGGTCATAATATACCCTTATGGGACTGATGGGGTTAAATAGAGGCTTATGGGGGTCTGTATTGACCTTCATGAGTGACAGGGTTAATTAAGGCCTTATGGGGGTCTGTATTGACCACCATGAGTTAAAGGGTTAATTAAGGCCTTATGGGGGTCTGTATTGACCACCATGAGTTATAGGGTTAATTAAGGCCTTATGGGGGTCTGTATTGACCTTCATGAGTGACGGGGTTAATTAAAGCCTTATGGGGGTCTGTATTGACCTTCATGAGTGACGGGGTTAATTAAGGCCTTATGGGGGTCTGTATTGACCACCATGAGTTATAGGGTTAATTAAGGCCTTATGGGGGTCTGTATTGACCACCATGAGTTATAGGGTTAATTAAGGCCTTATGGGGGTCTGTATTGACCTTCATGAGTGACAGGGTTAAGGCATTATGGGGGTCTGTATTGACCTTCATGAGTGACGGGGTTAATTAAGGCCTTATGGGGGTCTGTATTGACCACCATGAGTTATAGGGTTAATTAAGGCCTTATGGGGGTCTGTATTAACCACCATGAGTTATAGGGTTAATTAAAACTTTTAAATGCAGCGGGGGCCTGATCTATGAAGATCGGGGACCCCCCCTGCAATGGGTTTATGTGGGGACACTTGGGGGGTCCCGATGAGGACCCCCAGCATAGAGGGGGGTTATTTTGTTGGGCCGCGGCCAGGATTGGCAATTAGTGTGCGCCGGCGGGGAATTTAAAACTTTTAAATGCAGCAAGGGCCTGATCGGTGCCGATCGGGGACCCCCGCTGCAAGGGGTTAATGTGTGGGGCTGCAGGAGACCCCTGCAGCATCGGGATGTGTATAGGGAGCAGGGGGAGCCTCACACTGCTGTCTCGGGCTGTTCCGAGGCAGCACGTAGAGGTTTTAGGATCCCATGTGGGCACTTTTTGTGCCCGTAGGGATTCTTACGAAATGCGATAATCATGCGTAGATTTAAGGCTGCGTGTGACTACGTAGCACTCTCTGAGCCTATTCTCGGCCATTTTTTTGTAGTCACATCGCAAAGCAGGCTGCGAGAGATTCGGTACTTGAAAACAGCAGAAAAACTGCCTTTTGCGAGCACCGAGAGAACTACGAGGGATAATTTAATAGGGCCCTCAGTATATAACCTGCACTTACTATTGTAATGTAAATGCTAGAACAGCATCTTCATTGCATAAGTAACTTTCTTATTTATATACACATTCTGCATACATTGTTTCAAATCAGTATTTAAAATGATCAAATCTGATTAGAATTGTTTTTAGCAGGGGCGGAGCTACCAGTGGGGCATTTAATTTTTGCATTTATTTTTTTTTCTATAGAGACTTTCTACTGAAACTCCAAGTGGGGGCAGTGTGGCGCAGTTCTGCATGCTGGAGATGTGTATCAGGGAAGAGGTGAGAAAAAGCAAGAGCTGGTTGACAGCAGAGCACAGGGGGATGGGTTATGTGAGGGGGTGCTGAGAAGGGTGTGGGTGCTGTGTGGGGATGTATGCTGAGAGGGATGGGTGCTGTGTGGAGGTGGATGTAGAGGGAAACTGGGTGCTATGTGAAGATGGCTGCTGAGAGGGACTGGCTGTTATGTAGAGTTAGTATATGTATTTATGTGGAGGTAAGGGAATGGCTGCAGCTATGGAAAGGGGTCTTGGGGAGGAAATGGTACCTATGGGAAAGGGTCATGGGGAGAGGTGCTGTTGTCAGAAGTGGTCTTAGGGAGGGGCACTGAGTGATTTGGTAATGGGGGGTCTCAACATCATTTTTTTTTTATAACCCCTCATTGGGGGAGGGGGCACAAAAATGTTTTTTGCACCAGGGATCTCTATTCTCTAGCTCCACAATGAGTTTTTAGGTCTTAAAGATTTAAATCTATATGTAACTTAGCATTTACTATGGCATTTTCACATTTTTGTTTTCATAAAATGTTTTTAAATTATTTGTAAACAATAGTTTTATGGCAACGGTTGTTTTAGAGATTTACCAGTTTTTCTTGATATCTTTCTTATGAGTAAAGTATCTGTCAGTAAAACATCAACCCACTGTATTTCTTTTGTTAAGTCACTGACATGAACCCTTTGGCTCTGAATTTTTAGTCATTGTTGCATTGTCACATTGAATGCAGTTTGTGGCATTTCTTCGTGCTTTCACGCCCTCTCTTTTTTAGGATGTAAACTGTATTTAGGGTTGTTACTTGTTCCTCCTAATCACTATTGTTCATAACATAATAGCTACGCCTCCTTTTTTCATCATTGTTTCCACACATGAGATTAGACATACCTGCAACCACAATAAAGCACAGCTAAGTATGAGGCCCAATTTTAGGGCTAAAAAAAATATTGGCAGAGTAAGTCATAGAATAATGAAGAAATATTGCATGTATGCTAGTATAGTGACACGTTCTGAGACATTAGTCTCAAAATAATGCGGCTTGCGTGCATGTTTGTAGGTATAGCACACTCAGTTTATTCTGTGATCCCATCACAATAATGAGGATGCCGTGGGAATTATGTGATTGCAAATGTAAGCGTGATAGATGACATCATGTTATCCAGATGGTTTCAAAAGAAGCAAGGACAGGGTCTCTTTCTGCCCCTGACTAGGAGCCCTATTCTATTAGAGCAACATAACTTACTTTACAATGGAAATTTGTCTGTGAGGGCTGTTTTCTCTATACTTCTAGACGTATTCTATTATCTCTAACCAACAACTTACCGTATTTGCCGGCGTATAAGACAACTTTTTGCCCTGAAAAACCTGCCTCCAAGTGGGGGGGGGTCATCTTACACGCCGGGTGCACTTCAGTTGGGAGACTTAGCTGCCCATAGTGGCCTTCCGATACTCGCCCGGTGCCCATAGTGGCCTCTCGATAGAGGCCTACCTCATTCGGGTCATCAGCGTGGCTGCGGCGAGCATCAGCAGCGAGACAGGGGGCCAGCCTTTTCGGCGTGACCGGCCTGTTCTGCTCAGCCGGAAGCATCGGCGCACGCAGAGCTCGCACATGCGGACTTGCGCACTAGTGCAGGGAGATGCAGGGGCAGGCTGGAGGACAATGACAGGTACTGTGATGGCACTAATACTACGGTAACTCTAATGGCACTCATGTGAAACCGGTAACAATAATAGCACACAGGGGTACACTTTTATACATTTTGCAACTCTCTCCTCGCCCCCTCCCCCTTCGTATGCATACCTTGATAAATACTCCCTATCCAAATCTCTTATCAGGTCATAATATACAGTATGTCACTTGGTATTAATTTTAACCAGTTTAATCAGGCTTTATATATAGCCAACAGCCAACCACAGTACTGCACCATTGTACAGTACAGTACAGCATAGAAAATGTCCAGCAGTCAAACCCCTATCAACCCTATCATGGCACCAGCAAAAATAGAGAAATATGATGCAAGTTTTAAACTTAAAGTTGTAAACTTTGCCATGGAACATAATAATTGTGCTGCTGCAAGACAATATGGAGTAACAGAAAAGATGGTTCGGGACTGGAAATCAAATTAAAAAGCATTAAAGAGTATGCCAAGGGGTAAGTGTGCATTAAGAAGAGGCACCCCACACTGGCCAGAACTCCAAAAACATGTAGCAGACATGGTGGCTCAGCATCGCCAAAAAGTTTATGTGGTGACACGAAATACAATACGCTTGTTTGCACTTCAGTGGGCCAAATCTAACCCAGATAACAGCAACAATTTTCAGGCCACTATATCCTGGTGTAGTAGATTCATGGCAAGGCATGATCTGGTACTAAGGCAAAAGACAAAAATTGCTCAGAAATTACCTGCAGATCTGGATAACAAAGTGGATAGTTTCCATCGTTACTTAATACAACAGCGCACTAAACATGGCTATGCGTTAAGTAATATTGGAAATATGGATGAAACTCCAATTAATTTTGATATGATTGGAAATAAAACTGTCCATCAAAAAGGTGAAAAAACTATTTTGATAAAAACAACAGGACATGAGAAGTCAAGTTTTACAGTGGTACTAGCATGCACGGCTGATGGCAACAAACTGAAACCTAAGATTATTTTTAAAAGGAAAACAATGCAAAAACTCAAGTTCCCTGCTGGTTGTTTTGTGCACGTGCATGAAAAAGGCTGGATGGATGAGGAAGGTGTGAAACTATGGCTGGATAATGTATGGAGCAGACGACCAGGTGGGATATGTTCAGGGCTCATTTAACTCCCACCACCAAGGAAAGGCTTGCGAGAATAAGAACAGATGCAGCAGTTATTCCTGCAGGATTGACATCATTGGTACAGCCCCTGGATGTGTGCCTAAACAAGCCTTTTAAAGATCGCATTCGAGAACAGTGGAATGAATGGATGGTTAGCGGTGAAAAGTCATACACAAAAGGAGGAAACATGCATGCTCCACAGTTGGATGTTTTGTGCCAATTTGTCATAAAAGCCTGGAATGATATTGATGCACAAGCAGTAATCAAGTCTTTCAAGAAGTGTGGCATATCAAATTCATTAGATGGTATGGAGGACGAGTACTTGTGGCAAGATGAAGAGGAAGCTGAGGCCACATCATCTGACACAGAATTAGATCCATATGATGACTGCCTTGCAACTGTATCACAAGATGTTGTTGATTAACTTTTAATATCAGATGACGAACAGGAATTTGAAGGCTTTTAAAGGGAAACTGTCACACCAGCAAACTTGCTAGGGACTTACCCGCCACTTGCTCTCTCCCTCTATTTGTTATCTTCCTTCTATCATTGACAGTTGTTTTCTTTAGTGAATTACGTTTAATAAACTTGCACTGTTTTATGTTTACTGTACATGTTTGATAACATACACCCTTGTGACAGTTTTCCTGCATGTCATAAGCATTTGAATATAAATTAACATGTTGAAATCAAATCTGATGTTTTTTTACGTTTTACGCCCAGTTGTCTTATACGCCGGGAAATACGCTAAGTCTCTCAGCCTCATACATAAACCATGCCTTTGTAAGTAAGATTTCAGGGGACGTGATTATATGAGCTTGCAATATTAAAGCAAGCTTTAATTTACTTATTAAACACAGCCAATAGAAATTGAGAACATCACCATGATGTCAGTAAATGATAGAATATA
The DNA here is from genome assembly GCA_027410445.1 of Discoglossus pictus. Taxonomy (NCBI): domain Eukaryota; kingdom Metazoa; phylum Chordata; class Amphibia; order Anura; family Alytidae; genus Discoglossus; species Discoglossus pictus. The sequence goes on from CM050169.1 coordinate 196,809,106, forward strand.
GACGTAACCTCCAGTCGTAGATTCAGCATAAATTAGAGCCAATAAATAAGGTTTGCCCCTTGGCAGTGGGGGAGCTAGTGCATGGGGGGCTTTGGTGCAAAAAGATGTGTGTCTATCACTAATATAGTTGTGGTACTGCGAGTTTGTGTGTAACGCTTGCAAAATTGCCGCCTTGAAAATTGCAAAGGTTGCAGTGATTAAAAGCAAGTACATGGCAGAAAGCCAAAATCGTAAATCATGCTTAAGGTATATGCAAGTGAGCTGGTTTATTAACGCATCTGATAGAGGAGAATTTATAGTGTCTGAAAAAAAAATGTTTGCATGAAAAAATACCAAAATAAACAGTTAAACCGTTAGCCTGAAGTTTGCGGAATTTCTTGCATTTGCCAACTGTTTTCTCTCAATTTTGAAACCCCCTGAAATTCCTAGGGAATATTAGCATAACTAATACATTGTATCTTTTAAGCCTGGGGATTTTGCAGACATGCGCAGTTAGCACCTGAAATCTGCCCTACTGTGGGAAGTCACATGATGTCAGACACTTTCCCTTCCTTTATATTTCGGTAATACCCAGAACAAGGTCTGTGTCCCTTCATTCACTGATTGTTTTAACTACATCCCAGGGGATACTTCCCCCAGCCTCAGTGATTTTCCCCTGTAGCCCCCCAGTCCCAGTGAATTGCCCCATCATCTGAACCTAGCCCCAGTAAATTGCCCTGTGACCTCCTCCAGCCCCAGTGAATTGCCCTCCAGCCCCAGTGAATTGCACCCATCACCTGCCCCAGCCCCAGTGAATTGCCCCATAACCTGCCCCAGCACCAGTGAATTGCCCATGACTTCCCCAGCCCCAGTAAATTTCCCTCATCATCTGCCCCAGTGAATTGCCCTCATCACCTGCCCCAGCGAATTGCCCCATCACCTGCCACAGTGAATTGCCCCATGACCTCCCCCAGCCCCAGTGAATTGCCCTATCACCTGCCCCAGCACCAGTGAATTGCCCCGTGACCTCCACAGCCCCAGTGAATTGCCCTGTGACCTTCCCCAGCGCCATTGAATTGCACCATCACCAGCCCCATTGAATTGCCCTGTGACATCCCCCAGCCCAAGTCAATTGCCCTATCACCAGCCCCAGTGAATTGTCAAATGACCTCCCCCAGCCCCAGTCAATTACTCCATCACCTGCCCCAACCCTAGAGAGTTGCCCCGTGACCACTGCCATCCCCAGTGAATTGCCTTATCAGCTGCCTCAGCACCAGTGAATTACCCCGTGACATCCCCCAGCCCCAGTCAATTGCCCTATCACCTGCCCCAGCACCAGTGAATTGCCCCATGATCTCTTACAGCCCCAGTGAATTGCCTCATCACCTGCTCCAGCACCAGTGAATTGCCCCATGACCTCCCCCAGCCCCAGTGAATTGCCCCCATCATCTCCCCAGCCCCAGTGAACTGTGACTTGTCCTCCAGCCCCAGTGAATTGCCCCATGACCTCCCCCAGCCTCAGTGAATTGCCCCATCAATTGCCCCAGCCCCAGTGAATTGCCCTTAAGCCCCAGTGAATTGACCCTAGACCTCCCCCAGCCGCAGTGAATTGCCCCATCACCTGCCCCAGCCCCAGTGAATTGCCCCGTGACCTCCCCCAACCCCGGTGATAGGGGTTAGGGTAAGGAGTTTGGGTAAGGAGTTTGGCTAAGGGGGTAGGGCAATTGGGTAGACAGACACATACACTCACACACACTCATGCACTCACACTCAGACACTCGCACAGACATGCACTCACAATTACATGCACTCACACACAGACACTCACAAATACATGCTCTCACATACAGTCACTCACTCACAGACACTTGCACAGACATGCACTCACACACACACACACAGACATGCACTCACACACACACTCACACACAGACTCTCACAGACATGGAGGCTGTAGAAGTCTGCGCAGGGTCTCAGGGGCCATGAACGAACAAGGTGGACACAAAAAGACGAGGAGGCCGCAGAGGACTGCATAAGGTGCCACAGGGGACCCACGGGAGATCCCCTGGGGGCCACAAGGGGCCATATAAGACCTGTGGGGCCATAGGGGTCCAAAGGGGGCCCACAAGGGCCCCAGAGGATGTGTGGGCACCAATTGGCCTGCAGTGGGCACAGGGGGCCCCTAGGGCCTGTGGGGTGCAACAGAGGACCCATGGGAGGGCCACGAGAGACATAAGGGGTCACATGGGACAGTGAATCCACAGTTGATCCGCAGGGGGCAGCGGGGTGGCCGTGAGGGCCACGGGTGGCTGCAGGGGTCATGGGGAGGCTGTGGGTGCCACAAGGGGGCCACAGGGCCACTAGAGAGCCGCGTGGGCCACAGGGGGCCTGCAAGTGGGCCATGGGGACCACAGTGGTTCTGCAGGGGTCACATAAGTGCCATGGGGGCAACAGGGGGGCGCTAGGGTCACAGGGGGTCAACCCTAGAGGGCTGCAGGGGCCACAGGGGAGCTGTTGGGGCTAGGGGAGGGCCACGAGGGCCACAGGGAACCTGCAGGAGATCTGCAGGGGCCCCTCAGAGGACAAGGGCCTCAGTGCCTTGCACCGGTTGCACCGAGCTGTGCTCGGAAATCTTCGGAAGCAGCAGCGACATCAACGCTGTTTGCTGATTGGCTGAAAAGCCAATCAGCCAGCGCATGCACTGTTGGGTCGGGTACAAGTTAGAAATTTGTACCTGCAATGACTGCAGCAGCTGCTGGGGTTGTAAACATCACCCCCAGCACATTTTTTTTTATTTTGCAAAAATGGTTTGCATGTAAATCGGCAGGCTTCAAAATTGCAACAGTTACAGATAGATTAAATTGTAACAAGCTCGGAAGTACATGGCATAAAGCCAAAATCGTAAATTATGTTTCTATATGTAGCATTTCAGGGCCTGATCATGATCAAGTAAGCAAGACCCATAACTTACTGCTTAGACAGAGCCAAACCAGAAATGTAAGCGAGAAGTAGACAGAGAGAGAGAGAAGGGAAGGAGAGAGAAGGAAGGAGGGGGAGAGAAGGTAGGAGGGGGAGAGAGAGTGAGAAGGAAGGAGGGGGGAGAGAAGGAAGGAGGGGGAGAGAGAGTGAGAAGGAGGGAAGGAGAGCGAAGGAAGCAGGGGAGAGAAAGTGAGAAGGAGAGAAAGGGAGAGAGTAAGAAGGAGAGGGAGAGAGGTAGGAGGAGAGGGAGAGAGTGAGAAGGAGAGGGAGAGAGTGAGAAGGAGAGGGAGAGAGTGAGAAGGAGAGGGAGAGAGTGAGAAGGAGAGGGAGAGAGAGAAAAGGGGAGGGAGGGAGAGAGAGAGAGAGGGACAGAGGGAGAGAGAAGAAGAGAGAAAGAAGGAGGGGGGAAGAAGGAGAGAGAGAAGAAAAAAGAGAGAGGGAAGGAGCGAGAGAGGAAGGGAGAGAGAAAAGGAGAGAGAGAGGGAGAAGGAGAAAGAGAGGGAGAAGAAGAGAGAGGAGGGAGAGAGAGGGAGAAGAAGAACAGTGTATACATAGTGTGGGCGCACAAAGAGGCAGAACACACAAAATTATACCGACAGGCAATTGACTAGTGTGTATATATATATATATATATATATATATATATATATACACCTATATAAATGCTTTCTTACTTGCCCGATGCTGCACTCCACTTCCTGGGGTGAGGAGGGGCCACTGCAGGCCAGAGGGTCGAGGGGGGCCACAGAGTTCTGAGGGTGGCCGCAGAGATCTGTGGGGGGCCACAAAAGACAGAGGGAGGCTGCAGAGGTCCCCGAGGGGGCTACAGGGACTTGCAATGATCGAGGGGGTCACAAGGGGCAGAGGGAGGCTGCAGGGGGCCACAGGGGATTGAGGGAGGTTGCAGAGGTCCACCTGGGACCAAAGGAGGCTGAAGGGGATAACAGGGGATTGAGCAAGGCCGCAGGGACCACATGACTACCACAAGTGTCAAAGGGGGACACAGGGGTCCAGTAAATGGCTGCAGTGGCCACATGGGCGCCACAGGGGATCAGCGGGAGGTCGGAGCTGTGCTCGCATATAATCGGTTGACGTCACCGCTATTTGCTGATTGGCTGAAAAGCCAATCAGCCAGTGCATGCACTGTTTGGTCAGGAACGAATTAGACATTTGTACCCAAAATGGCTGCTTATAGCAGCTGCAGCAGCAGCTGCTGGGGGTGTAGACATCACGCCCAGCACATTTTTTTTTATTTAGCAAAAATGGTTTGCATGTTTTCATGCAAACATTTTTGCTAGGTGGGTTATGATGCATTCTGCAAGATGCATTTATAACCCACCTCACTTGAATATGCCTTTAGTTACAATGCCTGAGGCTGTAAATCTGCAGGCTTCAAAATTGCAACAGTTACAGAAAGATTAAATTGTATCAAGCTCGGAAGTACATGACAGAAAGCCAAAATTAGCATAATGAGGATTGATCAGGTATCTATAGCTGTATCTTTGAATAAATACTTAATTGTAGTACTGTAACAACCCAAACCAGACTTTCAGGTTTTTTGACTGAAGACGGATAACTACATAATGACCTCACTTGTAATTCTTCTTGACTACTAAAGCTAATAGTACTGTACTCTTTTGTGTACATGTCATACTATTAAAAAATGTTTACAGTCATTTATTTTCTTGTATTATGTTCTTAAACAGCTTAGTACAAACACAGTAGCATCTTTACTGCCTGCTTTGAGTTATTTACAGGAGCACTACACAATATTTTTTTTTTTATATTTTACATCTTTGAGTCTAAAAGCATGCCTCTGCAGGATCCTAGATGGATCCTTTTTATATTGATGACAATTAACTGTGTGAAAGAAACATTTACATTTCTGGAGAGCTATGGTTGCAGCAGGGGTGGCTGGTGCATTGGGGCAATTGGGCAACCACCCTCCTAAAATTTTAGCTGCCTTACAAATACTTATTATTATATATATTATTTGAATTAATATTTAATATATATTATTTTCCACTTTTGTCTGTGGCTGAAAAAAATATTTGAACAATGATCTTTCCCAACTTGCTTCATAAATGTAGCTTTATATTTTTATTATTATACAGTTCAGATCTCTGCTATGAAAAAGTGTATGTCACTGCTGCTATTGCCAAAAAACAGAAAAGGGGCAGCTAGTGAGCTCTAGATGTCTGTGCTCTTGGACAGCGTCCTGAAGCTCTCATCACAGTAAGTAAGTGAAGCAGAGAGGCTAGATCCCGTTTCTCATGTGCAGATCCAATAAGAGCTGCTGGACATTTGTTACAAACGCCCAAACACACAGGGGGTGCTCTCACTCATGCTGCCTTGTCATACACACAGTGAGTGTCAATGAAAGGGGAGGCCTGCTCACTGAGGAGGGAGCTGAGCTCAGACAGGAAGTTATCATATTATTATAGAGCTTTGTAATGAGAAATGCCCTCAGCCTGTGTACTATAGAGTTATATCATTATAAATGCCACTGCCTAGGTGTATATAGATTTTTATGATTATAAATATCCCTATATGTAGAGTTATATGTAGAGTTATGTGTGTCTAGATATAGTTCTGTTGTTCCCATGTGTGTATATAGTTATACGATTATAAATTTCCCCAGCCTGTGTATGTATAAAGTTATATGATTATCACATATATAGTTGTGAGCGTACAAGTTGTTGCTAATGCTGCGGGCTCGCGTAGCGAGCCCGCGGCCCTCGCGAAGCGAGGGCCGTGGCTCGCTACGCGAGACGCGGGCCTCGCGAAGCGAGGGCACTGTGCCAGGTTCTCAGTTGCTGGCATGGAGCGCCGCAGGCGCTCCTTGCCAGCAACTGAGGACCCTCGCGAAGCGAGGGCCTCAGTTGCTGGCTTGGAGCGCCACAGGAGCTCCATGCCAGCACCTGAGGACCTCGCAAAGCGAGGTCTTCAGTTGCAGCAACTGCGACCCTTGCAAAATTCCCAACACAAATTCCCAACCCAAAGAACTGCGAATCTCGCAAAGTTCACGTCGCAACACATTACGACACTCGCAAACAACATACGACACACGTTCACACACATTACGGCCTCGCAACACTCGGACGCAACTCGCGAACATTACAAAATTAAAAACACAATACATACACACAGCACATACATAAAAACCTTACCTACACAAACAGGAAGCACCCAGGACCTCAAAAATGCAACTTACAACTTAATTGCACTCAAAATAAAAGAGTTTAGACACTAAATAATTTGTTAAGCGACACAAAAAATGGCCGACGAATAAAACGAAAACGAGGCTACACACGCAAACACCATACGAGACACGTTACCACACATTACGACCTCGCAAACATCGGACGCAACACGCCGACATACAAACATTTAAAACTTAAGAAAGACACACAACAAACACATAAAAAGCTTACCTACAGCAAGAGGAACCATCCAGCACCTCAAAAAAACAAGTTACACCTACATTTAAATCAAAATAAAACACTTTAGACACTAATACCATCGCTAAGCAAGAGAAAAAATGGCTGACGAACAAAACGAAAACGAGGCTTCAGACGTAACTACACTACACTTACTCGCAATAATGAAACACATACTATGCGGGACGTATCACAATCATATTAAACACAATTTTGAACAGTAATACGCAGAAAATGGAACGCAAATTGTAAGCTGGAACGCAAATAGCGCATGCGTATAGCGTTCTAACGGTCTCACTTTCCAGAACTTTCTACAAGTTTATAAATACTGCCTATTTCACACAAAAAAATACATTTCTCCTCAGGTGATGAACGGAGTGACTTCTGAGATAACTGCTGCTTTTACTTGAGAAGTCAATTCTTTACTAATTTACTACTTTGCATTGTGCAAATTACAACTGAGAGGTAAGCTATAATATATTACATTTTATTATCAGGACAGGTCAAACAAATAAAAAAATAAACTAGGATTTATGTAGTGACATATATGGCACATTTATGTGTATAGGCTCACAAAAAAAATACGGTTCATTTAACAAAACAACAAAAAAACAAAATTCTATATTAAACAGAGGTTTATGTATAGTGACATGTGACACGCACATATATGTCTATAATGTATAGTGACATGTGACACACACATTTATGTGTATTGCCCCTTCATAGTGACATGTGACACGGACATATATGTGTATAATGTATAGTGACATGTGACACGCACATTTATGTGTATTGCCCCTTTATAGTGACATGTGACACGGACATATATGTTTATAATGTATAGTGACATGTGACACGCACATTTATGTGTATTGCCACTGCAACAAAATTTGCTTAAAACAAAATCAGTAAACAACTACATTTAAATGCCATTATATGTCATGTATGCTGATATGTCACACGCACATATATGTGTATCATCTATAGTTACATCTCACACACAGACATTTATGTGTGTTGGAAAAAAAAATATAAGGTTAATTTAACCATTTAAATATGAGTCATGTATACTGATATGTCACACGTACACAAAATAATTACATTAAACTATGGAATGTGCTTCATGTATGTGACATATGTGTGTAGCCCCCACCAAAAAATAAGGTCAATTGAAAATAATTACAGAAGTATATTTAAATGACATTAATTTACTGCAATTCAATAGATCATATAAAGCTGAATCTTTCTGTTTCTTTTAATATTCAAACAGACTCTGCATCAACAGCGTCACTCAACAATTTGCACCGTGCACTGTGAAGCACAATCCCTTTTAAAGAACACCAACAAAGAAGAAGAGGTAAGATACAACAAGACATTACATGCTCAAAAGGCAATGCTTTGGTAGATGAAAAATTATAAATATACAAATAACTATTTCAATTTCTTTTTCAAACAGACACTACAAGAAGACCGGCGGATTAAGATTGGCAGGAGGGGACCCTCTGTCATTCGACACTTCAATCAAGGTAAAGTATTAAGTATAAAAAAGAAAGAACCATGAGCCTTATTCAATTGCGACTTGCTCAATTGAATAGGGCTCTATATAAGCACATAACATATTTTTTATACAGAACTTTTTAGTTACTAAAAACTTTGCTCAATAAATATGTTATGTGCTTATATAGAGCCCTCTTCAATTGGCAAAATTGCAATTCAATGAGGACATATATATGTTTAATGGCCAAGGGCCTCACTCAAATGTGATTTGCCCATTTCAATAGGGCTCTATATAAGCACAGAGCATATTTTTTAAAGGAACTTTTTATTTAGTGAACACGTTGCTTTTGGATACAAGTTCACTAAATACTAAGGGCCCTATTAAATTCTCCCTCGTAGTTCTCTCGGTGCTCGCAAAAGGCAGTTTTCCTGCTGTTTGCGAGAACCGAATCTCTCGCAGCCTGCTTTACGATATGACTGCGAGAAAATGGCCGAGAATAGGCTCCGAGAGAGCTACGTAGCCTTAAATCTATGCACGAGTCTCGCATATCGTAAGAATCCCTACGTGGACAAAAAGTCCACGCAAGGGATCCGAAAGCCTCTACGTGCTGCCTCGGAACAGCCCGAGACAGCAGCGTGAGGCTCCCCCCTGCACCCTATACACATCCCCATGCTGCAGGGGTCTCTATCAGGACCCCTGCAGCACCCCCACATTAACCCCTTGCAGCGGGGGTCCCCGATCTGCATAGATCAGGCCCCCCGCTGCATTTAAAACTTTTAAATTCCCCGCCGCGGCTCCTTAAAGGGACCGCGGCACACTATTAGCCAATCCCGGCCGCGGCACTTAAAATTAACCCCCCTCTATGCTGGGGGTCCCCATCGGGACCCCCGAAGTGTCCCCACATAAACCCATTGCAGGGGGGGTCCCCGATCTGCATAAATCAGGCCCCCCGCTGCATTTAAAACTTTTAAATTCCCCGCCGCGGCTCCTTAAAGGGACCGCGGCACACTATTAGCCAATCCCGGCCGCGGCACTTAAAATTAACCCCCCTCTATGCTGGGGGTCCCCATCGGGACCCCCGAAGTGTCCCCATATAAACCCCCTGCAGCGGGGGGCCCCGATCGGCACCGATCGTGACCCTGCTGCAATTCAATTTTAAATTTCCCGCCTCGCGGGTCCTCAAAGGACCGTAAAGGTCCTGAAAGGACTCGCACTAAAAATAATAACCCCAGGCAACTATAATTACCCCATTAACTCATGATGGTCAATCCAGACCACCATAAGGCCTAAATTAACCCATTAACTCATGGTGGTCAATCCAGACCACCATAAGACCTAAATTAACCCATTAACTCATGATGGTCAATCCAGACCACCATAAGGCCTAAATTAACCCATTAACTCATGGTGGTCAATCCAGACCACCATAAGGCCTAAATTAACCCATTAACTCATGATGGTCAATCCAGACCACCATAAGGCCTAAATTAACCCATTAACTCATGGTGGTCAATCCAGACCACCATAAGACCTAAATTAACCCATTAACTCATGATGGTCAATCCAGACCACCATAAGGCCTAAATTAACCCATTAACTCATGGTGGTCAATCCAGACCACCATAAGACCTAAATTAACCCATTAACTCATGATGGTCAATCCAGACCACCATAAGGCCTAAATTAACCCATTAACTCATGGTGGTCAATCCAGACCACCATAAGACCTAAATTAACCCATTAACTCATGATGGTCAATCCAGACCACCATAAGGCCTAAATTAACCCATTAACTCATGGTGGTCAATCCAGACCACCATAAGACCTAAATTAACCCATTAACTCATGATGGTCAATCCAGACCACCATAAGGCCTAAATTAACCCATTAACTCATGGTGGTCAATCCAGACCACCATAAGGCCTAAATTAACCCATTAACTCATGATGGTCAATCCAGACCACCATAAGGCCTAAATTAACCCATTAACTCATGGTGGTCAATCCAGACCACCATAAGACCTAAATTAACCCATTAACTCATGATGGTCAATCCAGACCACCATAAGACCTAAATTAACCCATTAACTCATGATGGTCAATCCAGACCACCATAAGGCCTAAATTAACCCATTAACTCATGGTGGTCAATCCAGACCACCATAAGACCTAAATTAACCCATTAACTCATGATGGTCAATACAGACCAGCATAAGGCTCTATTTAACCCCATCAGTCCCATAAGGGTATATTATTACCATTATGGGCCTGTTACAACCCAACATTAACCACATAAGTGCCATGATGGTCCTCAAGGACCATCATGACACTAACTACAAACACTACACTATAACCCCCAATAAACCATTTAATCTAAACTAACCCCCCTCTACACTAATCTATTAACACTTACACTACCTACCTACACTACCTACCCCCTAATAAACCTCCCCAACACTCTAATTACAAAAAACAAAAAACCTACAGTACAAAAAACAAAAAAACCTACAGTACAGAAAACAAAAAAAAATTACAACCCCACCCCCCACTACAGAAAACAAAAAAATACATTACAACCCCACCCCCCACTACAGAAAATAAAAAAATTACACACCTGAAAAGGAAAGACAGATAAACACAATACAATAATACATATAATACATTACATACATTACATACAATACATGACATTACATATAATATATTAAATATAATATATTAAATATAATATATTACATATAATACATTACATACATTACATACAATACATGACATTACATATAATATATTAAATATAATATATTAAATATAATATATTACATATAATACATTACATACATTACATACAATACATGACATTACATATAATATATTAAATATAATATATTAAATATAATATATTACATATAATACATTACATACATTACATACAATACATGACATTACATATAATATATTAAATATAATATATTAAATATAATATATTACATATAATACATTACATACATTACATACAATACATGACATTACATATAATATATTAAATATAATATATTAAATATAATATATTACATATAATACATTACATACATTACATACAATACATGACATTACATATAATATATTAAATATAATATATTAAATATAATATATTACATATAATACATTACATACATTACATACAATACATGACATTACATATAATATATTAAATATAATATATTAAATATAATATATTACATATAATACATTACATACATTACATACAATACATGACATTACATATAATATATTAAATATAATATATTAAATATAATATATTACATATAATACATTACATACATTACATACAATACATGACATTACATATAATATATTAAATATAATATATTAAATATAATATATTACATATAATATATTACATATAGTCCTAATCAAATACCCCCTATCTATCTAACATACAATCTATTTAATTTAAAATAAATCCTAACTATATCAAATACATCCCCCTATCTATCTAATATACAAAAAATCCTAACTACATACACAGACCCTTATTCTAAAATAAAATAAAATAATTACAGTCCTAACTACATACACAGACCCTAATTCTAAGCTAAAATCAATAAATTAAGACCACTTACCTTTAAGATGTTGCTTCAGATCACTAACCTATGGGTCAAACAAAAAAAAAAATTAGTACAAAACATTAACATCAAATAAATAAACATTATATACATTCTACATATTCAACTCACCTTTACAGCATGTCCAGTCACTGTTAAGCTCTTCCGGCGCGGCCCTGTTAAAAAAAAAAAAACACAATACATGAATACATGAATACAATATATAAACAATAAATAAAATACACAAATAAACATCTAAATATACATTTAACTTACCTCCCCGCGATGTCCCCGGCCTTCTCTCCTTCAGCCCCGGCTGGGCCGCGGAACCATCCGCGCTCTAAAAAAAAAAAAGAAAAAAAACTAACGGAGGTCTGCACTGGCAGACCTCCCCGACGCTACTGAACCTCCCGGAGTCGTTTCCGGGAGGAAATTGGCATTGGCGGCTTGTGATTGGCTGAAAAAGCTGTCTATCAATTTCAGCCAATCAAAAGTCGTCAATGTGTGAGCCAATCAGGATGGGATACACCCCAATATCCCACCCTGATTGGCTAAAACACTTGTCTATCTTTATGGGAACCAATCACAACGCTCAGATGCCTTCAGCCAATCACTATGGGATACACCCCCACGGAGTGATTGGTAGAAGACATCTGCGCATCCTGATTGGCTCCTACATTGACGACTTTTGATTGGCTGACAGCTTTTTCAGCCAATCACAAGCCGCCAATGCCAATTTCCTCCCGGAAACGACTCCGGGAGGTTCAGTAGCGTCGGGGAGGTCTGCCAGTGCAGACCTCCGTTAGTTTTTTTTTTATTTTTTTTTAGAGCGCGGATGGTTCCGCGGCCCAGCCGGGGCTGAAGGAGAGAAGGCCGGGGACATCGCGGGGAGGTAAGTTAAATGTATATTTAGATGTTTATTTGTGTATTTTATTTATTGTTTATATATTGTATTCATGTATTCATGTATTGTGTTTTTTTTTTTTAACAGGGCCGCGCCGGAAGAGCTTAACAGTGACTGGACATGCTGTAAAGGTGAGTTGAATATGTAGAATGTATATAATGTTTATTTATTTGATGTTAATGTTTTGTACTAATTTTTTTTTTTGTTTGACCCATAGGTTAGTGATCTGAAGCAACATCTTAAAGGTAAGTGGTCTTAATTTATTGATTTTAGCTTAGAATTAGGGTCTGTGTATGTAGTTAGGACTGTAATTATTTTATTTTATTTTAGAATAAGGGTCTGTGTATGTAGTTAGGATTTTTTGTATATTAGATAGATAGGGGGATGTATTTGATATAGTTAGGATTTATTTTAAATTAAATAGATTGTATGTTAGATAGATAGGGGGTATTTGATTAGGACTATATGTAATATATTATATGTAATATATTATATTTAATATATTATATTTAATATATTATATGTAATGTCATGTATTGTATGTAATGTATGTAATGTATTATATGTAATATATTATATTTAATATATTATATTTAATATATTATATGTAATGTCATGTATTGTATGTAATGTATGTAATGTATTATATGTAATATATTATATTTAATATATTATATTTAATATATTATATGTAATGTCATGTATTGTATGTAATGTATGTAATGTATTATATGTAATATATTATATTTAATATATTATATTTAATATATTATATGTAATGTCATGTATTGTATGTAATGTATGTAATGTATTATATGTATTATTGTATTGTGTTTATCTGTCTTTCCTTTTCAGGTGTGTAATTTTTTTATTTTCTGTAGTGGGGGGTGGGGTTGTAATGTATTTTTTTGTTTTCTGTAGTGGGGGGTGGGGTTGTAATTTTTTTTTGTTTTCTGTACTGTAGGTTTTTTTGTTTTTTGTACTGTAGGTTTTTTGTTTTTTGTAATTAGAGTGTTGGGGAGGTTTATTAGGGGGTAGGTAGTGTAGGTAGGTAGTGTAAGTGTTAATAGATTAGTGTAGAGGGGGGTTAGTTTAGATTAAATGGTTTATTGGGGGTTATAGTGTAGTGTTTGTAGTTAGTGTCATGATGGTCCTTGAGGACCATCATGGCACTTATGTGGTTAATGTTGGGTTGTAACAGGCCCATAATGGTAATAATATACCCTTATGGGACTGATGGGGTTAAATAGAGCCTTATGCTGGTCTGGATTGACCATCATGAGTTAATGGGTTAATTTAGGCCTTATGGTGGTCTGGATTGACCATCATGAGTTAATGGGTTAATTTAGGTCTTATGGTGGTCTGGATTGACCACCATGAGTTAATGGGTTAATTTAGGTCTTATGGTGGTCTGGATTGACCACCATGAGTTAATGGGTTAATTTAGGCCTTATGGTGGTCTGGATTGACCATCATGAGTTAATGGGTTAATTTAGGTCTTATGGTGGTCTGGATTGACCACCATGAGTTAATGGGTTAATTTAGGCCTTATGGTGGTCTGGATTGACCATCATGAGTTAATGGGTTAATTTAGGTCTTATGGTGGTCTGGATTGACCACCATGAGTTAATGGGTTAATTTAGGCCTTATGGTGGTCTGGATTGACCACCATGAGTTAATGGGTTAATTTAGGTCTTATGGTGGTCTGGATTGACCACCATGAGTTAATGGGTTAATTTAGGCCTTATGGTGGTCTGGATTGACCATCATGAGTTAATGGGTTAATTTAGGTCTTATGGTGGTCTGGATTGACCACCATGAGTTAATGGGTTAATTTAGGTCTTATGGTGGTCTGGATTGACCACCATGAGTTAATGGGTTAATTTAGGCCTTATGGTGGTCTGGATTGACCATCATGAGTTAATGGGTTAATTTAGGTCTTATGGTGGTCTGGATTGACCACCATGAGTTAATGGGTTAATTTAGGCCTTATGGTGGTCTGGATTGACCACCATGAGTTAATGGGTTAATTTAGGTCTTATGGTGGTCTGGATTGACCACCATGAGTTAATGGGTTAATTTAGGCCTTATGGTGGTCTGGATTGACCATCATGAGTTAATGGGTTAATTTAGGTCTTATGGTGGTCTGGATTGACCACCATGAGTTAATGGGTTAATTATAGTTGCCTGGGGTTATTATTTTTAGTGCGAGTCCTTTCAGGACCTTTACGGTCCTTTGAGGACCCGCGAGGCGGGAAATTTAAAAGTTTTAAATGCTGCGGGGGGCCTGATCTATGCAGATCGGGGACCCCCCCCTGCAATGGGTTTATGTGGGGACACTTCGGGGGTCCCGATGGGGACCCCCAGCATAGAGGGGGGTTAATTTTAAGTGCCGCGGCCGGGATTGGGTAATAGTGTGCCGCGGCCCCTTTAAGGAGCCGCGGCGGGGAATTTAAAAGTTTTAAATGCTGCGGGGGGCCTGATCTATGCAGATCGGGGACCCCCCCCTGCAATGGGTTTATGTGGGGACACTTCGGGGGTCCCGATGGGGACCCCCAGCATAGAGGGGGGTTAATTTTAAGTGCCGCGGCCGGGATTGGGTAATAGTGTGCCGCGGCCCCTTTAAGGAGCCGCGGCGGGGAATTTAAAAGTTTTAAATGCAGCGGGGGCCTGATCGGTGCCGATCGGGGACCCCCGCTGCAAGGGGTTAATGTGTGGGGGCTGCGGGGGTTCCTATGGACCCCTGCAGCAAGGTGTTCATGTGAGGACACTTCGGGGGTCCCGACAGGGACCCCCGCATTGAGGGGGGGTTCATTTTAGGTGCCTGGGGGGGGGTTTGGAGTACCCCCCACGGCAATGCTTATGTGGGGGACTGCCGCGGAGGTCCCTTTTAGGACCCCCGCAGCACTTGATGAGGAGTGGGAGCCTGCGATATCATCTCGCAGGCTGTCACTCCTCATGTACATTTACGCAGTGTAGATACGTACGGGCCTGCTGCGTAGCTCATACGTTGCTCGCAGCAGGGCTAATTTAATAGCATTGTAAGTTAGAGAAACTTTGCAGTACGTAGGGCTTAAGTAGAAGCCTCTTATTTACGAGGCTGGAATTTAATGAGGCCCTAAATTCGGTAAAAAAATATGCTCTGTGGTGATATTGAGCTCTATTCCATTGGTCAAAACACAATTGAATGAGGAGCTGCTAATATAACAAATGCAGTAACCAAAGGCCCTCATTCAATTGCTATTTTGGACAATTTAATATGGCCCTCATTCAATTGCAATTTGGCCAATTGAATAGGGGTCTAAATAAGCACATAACATATATTTTTAAAGAAGTTTTTACTAAGGCCCTCATTCAATTGCAATTTGGCCAATTGAATAGGGGTCTAAATAAGCACATAACATATTTTTTTAAAGACGTTTTTACTTAGTAAGCATCTATCTAAAAGCAAGGTTTTCACTAACTAAAAACGTATTTAAAAAATATATGTTATGTGCTTATTTAGAGCAATATTCAATTGGCCAAATAGCAATTGAATGAGGGCCTTAGTAAACATCTATCCAAAAACAAGGTTTTCACTAACTAAAAACTGATTTAAAAAAAATATGTTATGTGCTTATTTAGAGCCGTATTCAATTGGCCAAATCGCAATTGAATGAGGGCCTATGGCTATAAATAAGCACTTTTAGGCCCTTATTCAATTGCCATTTTGCTAATTCTATAGGGATCTAAATAATCACATAACATATATTTTTTAAATAACTTTTTCTTAGTGAAAACCTTGCTTTTAGATAGATGCTTAGGGCCTCATTCAATTGCAATTTGGCCAATTGAATAGGGCTCTTTATCAGCACATAGCATATTTTTTTTAAATAAGTTTTTAGTTAGTGAAAACCTTGCTTTTGGATAGATGTTAACTAACTAAAAACTTATTTAAAAAAAATATGTTATGTGCTTATTTAGAGCCCTATTCAATTGGCCAAATCGCAATTGAATGAGGCCCATAATAAGTAAAAACTTCTTTAACAAATATATGTGATGTGCTTATTTAGAACTCTATTCAATTTTCAACATTGCAATTCAATGACGGCCTTAGAGTACTATTACATTGTAAAAAATGTAATTGAATGAGGGGCAAACTATGCAACATATGCAACATATGATACACAAAAAGGCCCTCATTCAATTGCAATTTGCACAATTGAATAGGGCTCTAAATAAGAACATAACATTTTTTTTTAAAGAAGTTTTTAGTTACTAAAAATCAATCCAAAAGAAAGCTTTTCACTGACTAAAAACATCTTTAAAAAAATATGCTATGTGCTTATTTAGGGCACGATTCAATTAGCCAAATCGCAATTGAATGAGACCCAAACTGCTACACACAAAACAGAATTGGAACAAACTCACACAAACACATAGGAAAATAAATTAACTTTCTTATTCAATGTTTAACAACCTATAAGCCTTACAAAGAAGCAAAAATAAGAATAACAAAAGTGTTGCGCACCTAATAGCATTGTACAAAAAATCACACAAACACATAGGAAACTACATTAACATTCTTCTTTAAGGTTTAACAACCTATAACCAGTACAATCAAGAATAAATAACTTTTGCACAAGTGGTGCGCACAAAACAGGATTGTCAAAAACTAACACAAACACATAGCAAACTACATTAATTATATTATTTCATGTTTCACTAACTATAACCATCCCAATAAAGGTTAAATAAGTATACCACAAGTGGTGCGCACAAAACAGGATTGTACAAAAACTAACATAAACACATAGCAAAATAAATTCATATTCTTATTTAATATATCACAACCCACAAGCCTTACTAAGAACCTTAAGTAAGAATAACAAAAGTCGTGGGATTGTACAGAAAGTAAAAAAAAAAAATATATAAAAAAATAACCATAACTGATACAATACAGCCAAATTCATACATTTTTTAAGTCATTTCACTCAAACAACATTTTCTATTTTATATTACAACAGATACTGCGTGAAGACAATCGGACGAGGACTTTCTCCACAGGACCAGACCATCGGACGAGGACTTTCAACACAGGACCAGACCAGCGGATGAGGAATTTCAACACAGGACCAGACCATCGGACGAGGACTTTCACCAAAGGACCACAACATCGGACGAGGGCTATCGCCACAGGACCACAACATCGGACGAGGGCTATCGCCACAGGACCACACCATCGGACCAGAACTTTCAACAGAGGACCACACCATCGGACGAGGACTTCCAACAGAGGACCACACCATTGGACAACGATTTTGAACCGAGGACCAACAAACATTCGGATTTAAATCACACTTCAACCAAGGTACAGTATAATAAGTACTAAAGTAGAAAACTAAAGAAACTGCTTTCAGTTGCATCCGTGTCAACAGAAAAATAAAAAAATAAATTTACTATCTCCCTTATTCTATTTAAATTGCTACTATGCAATACATAGCTCAATAACCACATCAATTTTTTTTTTAGCAAAGAAGTTTTGCAGTGGTAAATATCTATCCACAAACATCGTTTTTAATAAATAAAACCATTATTTTAAAAAAATATGTTACATGCTTATTTACAGCAGTATTCCATTGGCCAAATTCTGAGCCAGTAAGGACAGGAATTATAATTTTAACTAAATATAACTGATACATTAATGATTTGCCTTTTATTTCACCAATTGTGCACAAGAATCTTTAACAGGAATTACAAATTAAAATATACACAATTACATTTATTTTTTTTCCTTTACAGATTAATATGGCTGATAACGAGACCAAAGAAGAGAAGAAAAGACGTCAAACTAGAGAAAGACAAGAGAGATGGGCCGCCCAGCAGACACTGGAGGAGAAAGAAATTCGACGAGAAAAAGAACGCAAAAGACTTGCAAATAAAAGAATATCAGCTGCAAAAATGAAAGATACAACCAAAAAAAATAAAAAGATAATAAAGCATTTACAAACTGTTCCTAAAACATCAGATGACATTTTACAAGATACCAGTCAAGACAGACCAAAAAAAGCAACTACAAAAACAAAGCATTTACAAACTCTTACTAAAAACTTACAGGACATTTCAACAAAACAAGGACAACATATACCAAAAAAATCCACGAAAAAAACTAAACATTTAGAACCTGTTGTTGAAACATTTCATGACTTTTCATCTGATGAATATGAAAGTTAACATCCGATATGCTTTGCAAATTGTCCTTTACTCAAGTCTTTAGCAGTAGAGGTTCATAGTTGTGGGGACATGAGTACTCAATGTCAATTTTGTGAGGCTTATTATTTTAAACAGGAGAGACCCAGAGATGGACAATTTATTAGTTGTTGTCAAAAAGGAAAGTTCAAACTTCCAGAAAGGAAACAATTTCCAACATATTTACAAAATATTATGACTGAACCTACTTTTCCAAATTACAAAAATTTTAAGACAAACATAAGATCCTACAATAGTGCCATATCATTTGCATCTATGGGGGCAACATTGGCTGCTAATGTACCAGGACATGGTCCTTACTGTTTTAAAGTCCAAGGACAAATTTATCATCGGACTTCACATTTACATCCAGAGGAAGGAGAGCAAAGAAAATTCGCTCAACTATATGTCCTAGATACAATGGAAGCTGTTGACCAACGTATGCAGATGGAAGAAAATAAAAAATGCTTACCCAGGCCCTCATTCAATTGCGATTTTGCCAATTGAATACGGCTCTAAATAAGCACATAATATATATTTTTTAAAGAAGTTTTTAGTTGTGAAAACCGTGCTTTTGGATAGATGCTTAATAACTAAAAACTTCTTTAAAAAATATATGTGATGTGCTTATTTAGACCCCTATTCAATTGGCAGAATTACAATTGAATGAGGGCCCCAGTGTTTTCATAGAGCTAAATAACATTATGGACAACAATCCCTACAGTAAAGCTTACAAAAAATTGGCAGAAGTAGAAAATGAACAACTACTTCATGCACAAAGACATCAATTACCCATGCCAAAGGTTAATATGGTGCTTAAAAGAGACAGACATACTGATAAACGTCGTTATAACTTGCCAACATCAAATGAGGTTGCAATGGTCTTTCAGAATGATGAAGGAGAACCACCATTTCAAAGAGACATTAGAGTATATCCCAGAAATGAGGAGCAACCATTTATTAATATTAATATCTTAAGTCCAAATTTAGATCCAATGACATATCCCATCTTTTTCCCACACGGAGAAGCAGGTTGGCAACCAAAATTAACCCTTCCCAGTTACCCAAATGCTAAAGCCAGAATCCGAAATAATGTTTCTATGCTTGAATTTAAAGTAGCTCAAATTGCCATTAGAGATGAATTTAATCCAATTTTATGTGGTGGAAAACTAACACAACAATGGATTATTGATTCATATTTGCAAGTTGAGGCAAATAATTTAAACTTTATTAAATATCAACAAGATAAACTACGTGTAGAACAATATTGTGGACTCATGGACTATGTTGCTGACGTGGCTACAAGCAGAGACATGACAGCTGGCAAAGCCATCATTTTACCATCTTCCTTTCAAGGATCTCCTCGAAATATGAGAGAAAGATACAATGATGCTATGGCTATTGTGACAAAATTTGGAAAACCAGATTTATTTGTGACATTTACATGTAATCCACAATGGCCAGAAATTAATCAAAATCTACTTCTTGGACAAAGTGCTTCAGATCGACCAGATTTAGTAGCCAGAGTTTTTAAGATCAAATTAAATGAATTAATACGTGACTTCACTATAAATCAGTTATTTGGCAAATGTCTTGCTTATGTATATACCATTGAATTTCAAAAAAGAGGCCTTCCACATGCACATCTTCTTATAATACTTCAAGAGAAAGATAAATTAGATACTTCGGACAAAGTGGATGCAGTCATAGTTGCTGAACTACCAGATCCAGAACTATATGGTAGACTATATGAGATTGTTACTCATCGCATGATTCATGGACCCTGTGGAGACCTTAATCCACAATCACCATGTATGGAAAATAATACATGTTCAAAAGATTTTCCAAAAGATTATAGAGACAAAACATATGCAAATTGTGATGGATATCCACTTTATAAAAGAAGAGAAGGAGATAGTGCCATTATTCGTGGAAAAAAAGTGGACAATAGATATGTAGTACCCTACAATCCACATTTACTCATGAAGTACAACGCCCACATCAACGTAGAAGCCTGCACTTCCATCAAATCCATTAAATATGTCTACAAATATATTTACAAAGGTTACGATGCAGCTACTGTAGTCGTCAAAAGTGCAGACAACCCTGAAAGTAGTGAGTTAGTACATGATGAACTTGCATCTCATGTAGATGCTCGCTATGTCAGTGCGCCAGAAGCTATGTGGCGGCTTTTAAAATTTGAAATGCATGATAGATCACATGCAGTATATAGGTTAGCAGTACATTTGCCACAACGACATTTAGTCTATTTCCATGCTGGAAATGAAATGAATGCATTGGCCCAAAGTGAAGATCGTCACACTACACTAACTGCATGGTTTGCATTAAATTCCACTGATGCTGAAGCAACACAATACTTATATATTGAAATTCCATATCACTATGTTTTTGTGAATGGATTATGGAGAGCAAGAAAAACCAGAGGCAATAAAATAATTCCACGAATTTACACAGTCAGTCCAAGAGATGTTGAACGTTTTTGCTTACGGATATTACTTTTAAATGTTCCAGGAGCACAAAGTTTTGAACAATTAAGAACTGTTAATGACATTGTATATGAATCCTTCCATTTAGCTGCAAGACATAGAAACTTACTCGCTGATGATACAGAGTGGGAAAGATGTTTAGAAGAAGCAGCACAATGTCAAATGCCACGACAGATGAGAGAACAATTTGCTTTTATTTGTATCTTCTCAAATGCTCCAAATGCATTAGCTTTGTGGGAGACTTTTAAAAGTAATATGGCTGAAGACTTTATGCGACGATACAATGAACCCATTGCACACTTAAAAGCGTTAATGGAAATTCAAGAAGTCTTTTTAACTCGTGGATTAAGTTGTGCAAGTTTTAATTTGCCTGATCCAGGTCTTATAGATGACATTAACTTTGAAGACTATGACATTCAACTACAAGCAGAAAGAACAGAAGAAAGACTTGCAACTTTAAATACACTACAATTGCAAGCATTTCATGCCATTAAAAATGCTATAGATGATGACATGGTGACAGAGCGTTATTTCTATCTTGATGGACCTGGCGGATCAGGAAAAACATATTTGTACAATTTATTAATGAGTTCAGTATGAGCACAAGGAAAAATAGCAATGGCGTTTGCCACTACTGGAATTGCTGCACTTTTATTAGAAGGTGGAAGAACTGTTCATAGTGGATTTAAACTGCCAGTGCCTATTTTAGAAAATTCTGTGTCAGATATTCGCATGACATCCTTACAAGCAAAGAAATTGAAGAAATGTAAATTAATTATAATAGATGAGGCCAAAATGATGTCATGCTATGCCCTCCAATGTATTGACCGTTTGCTTTGTGAAGTCATGGATAATATTTTTCCATTTGGTGGAAAGGTAATGTTGTTGGGTGGCGATTTTAGACAAACATTACCTGTCGTTGTACATGGAAATCGAACAGACATTATCGAAACATGTATAAAGTCCAGTATGGAAACATTTTACCCATCTTCAACTGCAACAAAATATGAGATCAGAAGGCCAAACTGATTTCAATGATTGGCTTATTAAAATTGGAGAAGGCAGAACAGAAAAAATACTACATTTACCTGACGACACTGTAGAGATCCCACCTCATATGATTTGTCAACAAGATATTATATCGGCTATATTTGAAGGGAGCATAAATAACGAAGAATATTCCGAGCTTGCCAACCAAGTTATACTGACGTGTAAAAATAAAGATGCATTAATACTCAATAATGAAATCTTAAAAAAAATTAATGCACCACAAAGAAATTATCACAGTGCTGATTCTGTACTTGCTGATGACAATGAAAGTCAGGCAAACTTTTCAACTGAATTCATAAACTCTTTAACTCCTTCTGGAATGCCACCACATATTTTGCAGCTAAAGAAAGGTGCAATTATCATGTTACTGCGAAATATGAACCCCAAAAAAGGCCTATGCAATGGCACAAGATTAATTGTTCAACAATTAAAGGACCATTTTATAGATGCTGAAATTTTAACTGGGACCCATAAAGGAGAGAGAGTTTTCATACCAAGAATAGATTTAGCACCAAGTGAAAGTAGTCTCCCTTTTATACTTCAAAGAAGACAATTTCCCATTATTATGGCATTTGCCATGACCATTAATAAATCACAAGGTCAAACTTTCAAATCTGTGGGTATTTTCTTGGAAGAACCAGTTTTTGCACATGGTCAATCGTACGTTGCGTTGTCACGGTGCAAAAATCCACAGGCTATTAAAGTTTACATTGAAAATAATGAAAGTCAAGGTGATTTATTAGAAGATGGACGTATTTTTACTAAAAACATTGTCTACTATGAAGTACTATAACTTTGCAGGATACAAACTAAAGCCATGCAAACATTTTGGAAAAAACATTCAAAAATACAAAACAATTGGTTGTTTAATTCTGTCATAATTAATGGAAGTCATGTTTATGGATAATTCGCCTCACAAAATACTTGCCTTGCATTTATATGAAAAATTATGTTAAAATGTTAAGTCACTATGTTAATGTTTCTAATGTTACAAGTTTAAAAACAATATTTTCAAGTTATTTCATTCAACATATTACAAAGTTCATGTTAAGAGCTCAAGCACCTTTTAAGTCACAATGTAAATATGTTATCTTAAGATTACTACCTACATTACTGTTTATCGCCAGTTTATGTGCTCAGTAATGAATTACTTTAATTACGTACGGTTTAAGGAGAGTTTTTACTGTATGCCTTCCTCTACATTCAATGTATATTAAACTTAACAATTATTATGATACAAATTGCATGTTAATACTAATTAATTTAAAGTTAAACTGTTTTTACATTCAAATGTTAATATTTTTAATTCAAAATTATGTTACAAAATGTATTTACTATGTTCCTGTTTATAATGTTCAAAATTAGACAAATGTTTTGCAAAACTTCCAAAGTTACATAAAAAATAAAGTTCAATTTTAAAAATATATACTTTCAAGGTTATTGCTTACATATATTTTAAACTTCATGTTAAAATTCGGCACGTTTCAAAAAGTATTTTTAATTTTTACTTTCCTCTGGATTCTATGTATATTAAAGTGAACAATTCTTCAGATACAAATTTCATTTTAAAAAACCATTACATCAACGTTTTACAAAAATACATGTTCATATCACAATACTTACAAGGGTCAAAAATATATTTAAATAACTAAACAACTTAACAAACATATACATCACATTGCCGTCATTTTTTGACGGGCAAGTCGCTAGTCACATATATAGTTGTGAGCGTACGGGCCGTTGCTCATGCTTGCGGGCTCGCGTAGCGAGCCCGCGGCCCTTTGCTGAGGCCCTTGCCCGCAGCCCTCGCTGCCCTTGCCCACAGCCCTCGCATAGCGAGGGCTGCGTGCAAGGGCCTCAGTTGTTGGGATGGAGCAGCCACCTCCTCCCCACAATGCCCCGCGCAGGGCCGCCCAGTCCCTGGTTCGGGTTCCGGAGGGGGAGCCAGACGCCGCCACTGCCACTAGCCGAACCCGCTGCTCGCACAGCGAGCCGCGGCCCTCGCATAGCGAGGGCTGCGTGCAAGGGCCTCAGTTGTTGGGATGAAGCAGCCACCTCCTCCCCACAAGGCCGGCCTGGGGAACAGGAAACACCGGGGATCCGCGGACTGGAGCAGGCCTCAGAGCTGGAGGAGCCGGGCCTGGGTAGCTGACTGTGAGTGACAGGGAGATAATGTGGTCTGAGGAAGATGTGCAATCACTGAGAGCTGCCATATAAACTAATTGTCTTACTTATGCACTGATCATTAACACCATGTGTATGTATATAATGTGTGTGTGTATATTGTGTGTGTGTGTATTGTGTGTGTGTGTATTGTATTGTGTGTGTGTGTATATATATTGTGTGTATATTGTGTGTGTGTGTGTATTGTGTGTGTGTGTATATATTGTGTGTGTGTGTATGTATAATGTGTGTGTATATATATATATATATATATATAATGTGTGTGTATATTGTGTGTGTGTATTGTTTGTGTATATATAATGTGTGTGTATATTGTGTGTGTGTGTATATATAATGTGTGTGTATATTGTGTGTGTATGTGTATATATAATGTGTGTGTATATTGTGTGTGTGTGTATAATGTGTGTGTATATTGTGTGTGTATGTGTATATATAATGTGTGTGTGTGTGTATATATAATGTGTGTGTATATTGTGTGTGTATATATAATGTGTGTGTATATTGTGTGTGTATCAACTGCGGCCCTCGCGAAGCAACTGCAACCCTCGCAAACTTTACGCCGCAACGCAAACAACATACGAGACACGTTAACACACATTACGGACTCGCAAAAATCGTCCGCAACCCGCGGACATGAAAAAATTAAAAACACAATAAATACACACAACACATACATAAAAAGCTTACCTACAGCAAGAGGGAGCATCCAGGACCTCAAAAAATGAAGTTACACCTTCATTTAACTCATAATAAAAGAGTTTAGACACTAAAAAATTCTCTAAGCGAGAGAAAAAATGGCTGCCGAACAAAACGAAAACGAGGCTACAGCACTCTTAACACGCAAAACACCACAAGAAACACGCAAAACGCCACAAAACACCTACGGATATTCCGCTACAGACGCATACCACACATTAGCCGCCATTTTAGAACAATGCAGAACTACACAACTACGGTTTGGTCTCGCGCACGCACACTATTACACTGCACAAATTCACCACGCTTACACAGCAGCTCCACACCACTAATGCTGCAGCAGCATCAAAACAGATTGCAGCTCTTCAACACAATGCTTCAAAATAGGTATAGGCATAAGTATATTCATTTATTAATGTATTAATTATTTTATTATTATACACCAAATAGCATTAGCTACCTTACAATTTCATTGCCGTCATTTTTTGACGGGCAATTCGCTAGTATATATATAGTTATGTGATTATAATTTCCCCAGCCTGAGTATGTACAAAGTTATATGATTATATATATATAGTTATGTGATTATAAATGCATCTATAGCTGTATCTTTGAATAAATACTTAATTGTAGTACTGTAACAACCCAAACCAGACTTTCAGGTTCATTGACTGAAGACGGATAACTACATAATGACCTCACTTGTAATTCTTCTTGACTACTAAAGCTAATAATAGTACTGTACTCTTTTGTGTCATACTATTAAAAAATGTTTCCAGTCATTTATTTTCTTGTATTATGTTCTTAAACAGCTTAGTACAAACACAGTAGCATCTTTACTGCCTGCTATTTATTTACAGGAGCACTACACAATATTTTTTTTTTATATTTTACATCTTTGAGTCTAAAAGCATAACTAAGCAGGAAAAAAGTTAGTTATTAATAATAAAAAAAACTGTTGATGCCTCTGCAGGATCCTAGAAGGATCCTTTATATATTGATGATAACTAACTGTGTGAAAGAAACATTTACATTTCTGGAGAGCTATGGTTGCAGCAGGGGTGGCTGGTGCATTGGGGCAATTGGGCAACCACCCTCCTAAAATTTTAGCTGCCTTACAAATACTTATTATTATATATATTATTTGAATTAATATTTAATATATATTATTTTCCACTTTTGTCTGTGGCTGAAAAAAATATTTGAACAATGATCTTTCCCAACTTGCTTCATAAATGTAGCTTTATATTTTTATTATTATACAGTTCAGATCTCTGCTATGAAAAAGTGTATGTCACTGCTGCTATTGCCAAAAAACAGAAAAGGGGCAGCTAGTGAGCTCTAGATGTCTGTGCTCTTGGACAGCGTCCTGAAGCTCTCATCACAGTAAGTAAGTGAAGCAGAGAGGCTAGATCCCATCTCTCATGTGCAGATCCAATAAGAGCTGCTGGACATTTGTTACAAACGCCCAAACACACAGGGGGTGCCATGCTGCCTTGTCATACACACAGTGAGTGTCAATGAAAGGGGAGGCCTGCTCACTGAGGAGGGAGCTGAGATCAGACAGGAAGTTATCATATTATTATAGAGCTTTGTAATGAGAAATGCCCTCAGCCTGTGTACTATAGAGTTATATCATTATAAATGCCACTGCCTAGGTGTATATAGATTTTTATGATTATAAATATCCCTATATGTATAGTTATATAATTATACATTCCCACAACCTGTGTCTAGATATAGTTCTGTTGTTCTACCCCTGTGTGTATATAGTTATACGATTATAAATTTCCCCTGCCTGTATATGTATAAAGTTATATGATTATAAATGCCCCTGCCTGTGTACGTGTAGAGTTCTTTGGTTATACATGCTCCTGCCTGTGTGTTTATATATTTTTATGATTATGAATGCTGCTACCTGTGTGTACAGTACATATAGTTCTGTGGTTATAAATGCCCCTGACCTAAGCAAGGCCCAGTTGGTATGTGCATATAAGAATTTATACCCCATCACCAATTGAATATAAAATTAGACACAGACAACTTCTTGGGAGATAATTGGCCACAGCGTTTATTGGTAAACACAACATGACGTAATAACCATAACGATAAATAAATAAACATAACCCGAGGGGAGGAGCCTGGACAGAGACAGTACACCCTACGCCCTGAAGCCTCATCCAGGGCCTACCGTGTTGGAACATCCGTACCACTGTAGGGTAGGATCTCCCCGATTTTCCCACTGTCCCGGCGACTCCCCTCACTTGATTCCATATAATATATACTTCAATAATACATCCACAACAACGAGTACTTCAGACAATAAACAAAATAATCCACAACTTACTATTCATCTTTTTTTTTTTTATTAACAGTACAACATATACATCACTTTAACAACAATACCTTAGGGATGGGTGGGTAGGCATCTGCTCCCATGGCTAGCTGGGGCAAACTGGAGAAAATTGGCACCAAATTCCTATAATGGCTCCACCTCCCCAGGTAGCCACCTCCTGCCCCTCCCAGGTCCTGCCAGGTCAGGTGGTCCCTCCCTCCAACCCCAGGCAAGCCTGAGGTGGCCTACGGGCCCTTCATTCCTCTGTGTCTACAATGTTATATGATTATAAATGCCTCTGTGTCTATAAAGTTGTATGATTATAAATGCCTCTGTGTCTATAAAGTTATATGATTATGAATGCCCTTGCCTGTGCCTATGTAGATTGTTCTGATTATAAATGCCCCTGACTGTGTGTGTATATATATATATATATATATATATATATAAATATATATATATATAAATAATTCTATGATTCTAATTGCCCCTACCTGCAGTTTATATGTAGTTCTGTGATTCGGATTGCCCCTACCTGTGTGTATATAGAGTTCTATGATTATAAATGCCTCTGCCTCTCTTGTTTAATATATACTATTTGAGAGAAGATGACACTGAATATTTAAGTAGGCACAACAATGTTATTGCTGCTTGTGGTGGATTTAGTCAAACAAGATGTACTTTTTCCCATTCTCAGTATGTATTTCCCCAGTAGTATATAATTGGGATTATTACAAGTCATGATTTTATATATATATATATATATATATATATATATATATATAAAAGTATATATATATATATATATATATATATATATATATATATATATATATATATATATATACATATATTAAGAGTATTGCCGTATATATTGATAGCCACTGAATTTACCGTTATTTTCTTATTTTATACACATTTATCATCCTGTAATACATCCAATACCGTATTGGTCCGAATATAAGCCGCGCCTTTTTTCTGATTTTCAAGCTTTTGAGTTACGCGTGTGGCTTATATTCGCAACCATAAAAAAATGACTGCCGATTTGCGGGCTTTGCGATTTACGCGTGAGGCTTATATTCGCGAACATAAAATGGCTGCCGATTTGTGCTCTTGTGAGTTAAGGGTGCAATTTATATTCGCAAACGTGAAATGACTGCCGATTTGCGTGCTTGAGACTGCGGTATTGTAGCAATTGATAGCGATTTCCGGTTTTAGTGATTCTAACATCCTGTAAGGCCTGTAACCTGAAAGAAGTTACAGTACTAATTAGAAAGCCTGTGTCTTGCAATGGCTGATTACTTGGAGAGAGCCTTTTTCTCTCCAAATTTAAAGGGCGGCTTATTTTCGAGAACTCTCTTTTTTCTATTTTATCCCCTTGAATTTTACAGGTGCGGCTTATATGCGGGTGCGGCTTATATACGGGCCAATACGGTATTTAATGTAATAGTGTATCCTTTATTCCATTATTGTATGTTCTATATTCCAATAATATATCTAAAACCTTCGCCCCACCAATATAACATTTCACCAGCCGCCACTGGATTGCAGTCTTTGATTCAACTTCCTGCTTCTGGGCCAGTGAGGCGGAAGACATGTGGTGTTAATTTCAATCTTATCAAATTATCAAATAATGGCTCTGCACGTCTATCTGTTCCCCCCTAGCTTTACTGATAACTACTGACACACACCATAGTCATCCAGCTCTCAGGATGTGATTTAACAAACACAACATGGATTCCGGTACTTTAAAAATTCTGATTTGTTTATGTCCATGGCTAACAGCTGCTTGTCTTTTTCTTCAACTACAGTGGCCATTTAATCAGGTTAATATTATTACTAGCCCAGTAATAACGCAGGGGACTTATAATTACCTTATTCAACTCAAGGTTCTTCTTACATCTTTACTTTTATATGTGAGCATTGTGTCAATTAATTTTAAGATACACACAACTCCAAATCAAATCATCAACAATTGTTTATTATCCAATCATTCGGAAACACATAAAATACATTAACAAAAGCATATACAATAGGACATACAGTTAAATACAATAACTAATAACACTATCGCAACTAAATAAAAAAAGAAGCCCTGATGCTAATTATCATTCAAACGCATTGGTTTTTATGTCTGATTCAAAAGTCCAACACTTTTTTCTCTTTTATTCAATATTTTTTCTCTATTTCCACCTCTTAGATTATCAGCAGCTATAATCATGTCTAAGAACGGGCTAAAGATAAGAAAGGTTTATTCAATATTGGATTTGTTGATGTGTTTAGCCTTGCTTTCTCTACTCTTCAGTCCTTAATTCTGTCGCACCAAGCTGTCTGCTGACACACTTGTATTGTATTTGTATTGTACCTGTACTTGTATTTCTTCTTACCATAGAAATTGTATATATCTTTGTAATTTGCAAACTGTACCCACTACACTTTATTCTACCTTGTAAATAGCGATATGAACTTGCTGGAGCTTTATAAATAAAGTGATAATAAGAATTTATGATAATCTTCTATATTATCATCTGTTCACCACGTCTATCCTAATAAAACCATTAAAAGAAACACTTTAAAAATATATATTCACAAATGTACAATTTGTGTGCTAATATTTGCTTTTTGAAATTCTGATGTTATATGTTGATGTTGTTCATATATATTTTGTTTCTTGCATGCAATTTGTAACAAGTGAAATATGATGTATTAATGTGACATCTTCAATTCATGTATTAATTTGTAGAACCTTTATTTATTTTGGAGAATATTTAATTTTGAGTACTATTGGGCTTCTCATAGTTAATATTTAAACTCTTGTTTAAAAATATTTGCCTCTCTTACAAGTGGATCAACCATCCAGCCACCAAATATACCCTACTCATTTGAAAACTGAATATCAGTTACCTAGGGCATGTACAATGTTGGTGCTTAGTAGATAAGGTTTGTATGTGCAATAACATGCTTAGTGAAACTGGAAAAGCGGTATCCTTGGGCATGGACAAGGTCATTGCTTAGTAGATAAGGGCCAAATGTGCAGTAACATGATGAAAAGAGCTTATCTTGCATGTGGACAAGGTATGTGCAATTAAAAAGGTTAGTTAAAGACGAAAAGCAGTTACTTTGGCATGGACAAGTTTAGTGCTTAGTAGATAAGGGCCAAATGTGCAATAACTTGCTTAGCATAACCAGAAAAATGGTTACCTTGGGCATGGACAATGTTATTGCTTAGCAGATAAGGGCCAAATATGCAATAACATGCTTAGCGAAAAGCGGTTACCTTGGGCATGGACAAGGTCGTTGCTTAGTAGACAAGGGCCTTAGTGAAGGTCGAATGCTTAGTGAAGGTCGAAAAGCAGTTACTTTTAATGTAGACAAGGTTGGGCTTAATAGATATGGGGCGAATGTACAATAAAAATGCTTACTGAAAGCCGAAAAGTAGTTACCTTGGGCATGGACAAGGTTGGTGCTTAGTAGATTAGGGCCGAATCGAAAACGTGGAGCTTGGTGAAAGCCCAAAGACAAGGAATCGCTCCCTCTAAGGACAGGACCAAGGAGCTCCCTCCAAACACAGGCCCAAAAGTGAACTGAGGTGAGTGAGGAAGGGGAGGACGGGAAGTTTATGAAGGAAGAAAGGGACCAGGTTCAGGTTGCACCTGTACATTCGTAGTCTCGTCCCTCTCTTAGCTCAATTTGAAAGCAGAAAGTGGTTACCTCGGGCATGGACAAAGTCGAGGTTAGTAGATATGGGACGAATATGCCAGAAAACTGCATAGTTAAAGCCGAAAAGTGGTTACCTTGGACATGGACAATGTTGTTGCTTGGTAGATAAGGGCCACTCAATCACCATGTTAATCCAGTGCCCCCAATAGTACAACAGTCTCTCCACGTCTTGGGACCCTCTGGGTCTCACAAGATCACCGAAGATTATCTTTCATGAAACCTGGTTATCAGCATTATCCAGGCAACCAAGGGGACAGGAAGTGAGGGGGAGCGGGGCGCCTGGGCACTACCCTCTAATCATATAATCTGGTGGGATTTTTCGCCCCCATCTCACCAGCACAAGGCACGGTTATCCAAAAACAGATTCAAAGGTCAGGAAGCCAGAAAACAAAAATATTCCACAATCAGCAATAGGTAGTCGCACCAAATATCGCCAAGCTGCAGCAATACAGCAAAAAAACTGAGCAAGGATGCTCAGATGCTCTGGTTTATATAGGACTAGATTGCTATACTTCCTGAATCTGGCCAAAACCAATTACTGGATCATGTGCCTCAGGAATGATTTTGAAGGAAGCCTTTTTATGTTTGTTTCCATTTTTCCTTTATTAATATTAAGTCCAGATGACAAGGTTTTTGTTAAACATGTGGTTAACTCTTGAAAAGTGTAATCAATGTTGCATTGTCATCATATATTCAGTGTACTGCATTGAGAGATGAACATTCTTCTGTCTCTCTCCATTCGAGGTCCACTGTAAGCAGAAATCGAGACCTGTTGTTAAAGTCCCTTTCACAAGCTTGCATTAATTTAAGTAAATTAGTTACAAACAATTCAAGGGGATAGCATTGCTGCCTCTGATAAATATATAGTGAATTCATAGATTGTTTTTGTTAATGTTATTATTTTTCTTTTTATACATTTTATTTTGAGAAAAGTAGGTTACAACGCATTTGAACATGTATTCATAATGAAAGAATACAAAACATTGTAGTATGACACTTTACAGCTTATAATAAACACAACTACTGCAACTCTTTCTCAATCTTTTTTGTTTTTGTTAAAGAAGTACACTTAACTTCTAGTATTTCTAATGGAATACTAAGCAATATTCTAACAATAAATATAAAAACAATATATATATAAAGAAGAATGAAAGAAGAAAAAGAAGGAAAGATATTACCCTCTTTCAAGGTCCACATTCCCCAACCTCATCGGCCAACTCTCAGTGTCCACATATCCCTGCAGGTGGCCCATTTCCTGTATTTTGCATCTAAACTCAGTCTTCCGTAGAACCTCCTCAAAGGCTGGAACAGTTTTTTTCCAATGTTTTGCAGTTATGCTTCTAGTAGCCAGAAATATCTGATTTGATAGAAATTGTGCATTTTTAGAAAGACCGGGGAGTGGTAAGCCTAATAATGCCTCTTCTGGTTTTTGAGGAATAATTGTATCCCATAGTTTCTCCACTGTATTATAGGTCGCCATCCAAATATGCTGAACTTTGGGGCAATCCCATAACATACGTGTTAAGGAACCTATGGTGTTGCAACCTCTGGAGCAATTGTCATCCAACTGACTGTTTGAACAGTGGAGTCTGGCTGGGGTAAGGTACCATCTCAAGATCGTTTTGTAAACATGTTCCTTCAATATAATGTTTAAAGAGGAGTTTGCTGCGTTTTTGATAATTATACCTCATTGTTCATCATCTACGCTAATATTGAGCTCAACCTCCCAGGAGGCCCTATAGGACACATTATTAGGCGTGGCCTGTTCATTTAGGTAGTTATAAAGAATAGTGAGGTTTTTTTTTTACCTTTTGAGTTGTGTAAGCAACAATACTCAAAGGGAGTTTTGCTAGCTAATTTTTTTTTTTTTTTTTTAGGTGTGTTCTATAGTATATGTTTGTATGTTACAAGTTCTGTGTCATGTTTTATTATTATAAGAAACTTATAGGAGTTTTACCTCCCACTAGAAGTGCTTAGCACTATATTTACTTAAAGGAGTTTATATTTAGAACATAGTGGGAAAACAAATTATTTTATTTACATTTAATTACAAGAACAACGGCGCAACTTAGACACTTAAAAACAAACAAACAAAAAAAAGGGATAAAAGACATCCCCTTTTCCATTATCTGTATGTAAGGTCTTATAATAAAGAATAAACTTCGTATTTACTGAACTGCATTTGCCTCAAAGCATTTATATATTATTTTGTGCAGTTCAATATGTATTCAATATGTATTCAAACTACAGATTAGAGATTATGCTCTGCCACCATACTTCTAAGTTATATTGTAGTACTGTGAAATTAAATACTGCAATTGTATTTTATATTCCGTTATACACTCTCTATATGCTATTAATTTAAAATAGCTATAGAGATTTCTGAGTTGCAAAGAGCTATTTTGGAGCACCCCCAATTTTGAGCTCCTATACTCTATATGCTATTAGCTGTAGGAATACATGAGTTGCATAACGCTATTCCGGAGCACTCTCAATTTTGGAGCTCCTATTCTTATAACACTTCTTTCTAAATCTATAAATTCGCTAGTTCTACATCTATAGCGAACTTAGATTAAGAACTTTAGTTTGTAACAGTGCTTCTAGTGTTCCCTGTACATATTGTATCTGCTAACTTCTGTTTTGTCTCTATAATACGGCAGCGTGTAGCTCCATGCCGTCTATCTGAACTTTAGACGTCGGCGTGTGACGTCACGCCGTACGTTTGACCCTGCGTACGTTTCAACGCAAAAGCGCCTTTCTCAAAGGGGAGGAAGGCGTGTTGTTCCTATTGAGGTGTATTTATAGCGAGATTCGTTACTATGGCAACCTGGAAACTAGTAGGACATTTAGATCATAGATTCAATACTAAATGATCAGATCACTAAAAATGGAGGAGCTAAGATTAATTGATGGATTATAATTTTGATATTGTGAAAAGATGTCCAAGATAATAAAAAAGGGAATTATATAACTATATATTTATGACTGTAAAGAACTGAATTATACATTATATTATACTGATATTAGATTCACTTCATATAATGGAGTAAAAAAATTATGAGATGTGTTAGTGCTTATTGGTGCACAGTGATTATGGGTTGATATGAATATATTCAACCTGAAAATTATTGCATTAATGCAATTTCCTTATTAGTTAGTGACTTAGATTGAAAGAAAGAAAAATATATCTTAAAATTATAAATACTTATTAAAAAGTGTGAATGTTTATTGAGTACAATGGTAAAAGGACTTTGACTTTTATTAAATTCAGTGAATATTGATGGTGACGTGTATTTTATTAATGAGTACTAATTTCAAAAACTCCATTTTAGATGTAAATATCAATTTTATACTTTGTAAATTTTGGATGTTCAAGTAAAATATAGATTATCCAGTCCTAAAATGTACAGTCTGCTAATTCGGTATGTAGAAAAATGGGGGTAAGTTGAATTGCCCAACCATTACATTTATAGATAGGCACTAAAACTAAAACCACTATTTAAACCATCTGTTTTTTGTGCATGTAGTTTATATATCCATTTACGGTACATTCTTTTCTCAACAATATTTTGTCAATATCTCCTCCACGTGGGCCTAGTTTGGCTCCATCAATAGCAAAGAAATGGACAGAATTGACATCCTTATTATGATGACATTTTATATGTCTAGATAAATGTGTATCAATATCTTTCTCAATAGCATATATATGTTCACCTATACGGCGCCTGATTTGGCGACTGGTTTTACCTACGTAAATCAAATCACAAGTATATTGGGCTACATAAATGACCCCTGTAGTACAACAATTTAAGAAACCTTTAATTATGTATTCATCTCCTGTATTTGGATGTATATAAGATTTTGCAGGCCTCAAAAATTTACAAAATTTACATTTACCACATCTGTAGCATCCATTCAATGGTTGTAACCATGTCTTCTTGGGTTCCTTTACTTTAAGGTGGCTATGAATCAGTCTGTCTTTTAAGTTTCTATTTCTACGATAAGTTATGCTGGTATTAGGAGTTAGAACTTCTTTGAGTTCGCTATCTAATAGAAGAAGATTTCAATATTTTGAAAAAATATTTTTTATTTCTTCAGAGTTCTGTCCAAAGGTAAGGACACATCTTACAGTTTTTTCATCTTTTTTTGCTTCAGTTCTCTGAATCTGTATACTGATCAGGTCAGTCCTATTAGTCTCTAAGGCTAATTTATAGGCCCTTTTCGGACACCTATTGGGATTCTCTCTGTTTTTAAATCTTAATCGTAATTTATTTGCCCCTTCTTCAAAATTGATCTATTGTACTGCAGTTTCTCCTTAGCCTTAGGTACTGGAATCCTCTTGGCCAAAACAAACTATGAAGTATATGCTAATTTTATCACAGATTTCTAGACGTGTTAACTGTCAATTGCTTGAAAGCTCAAGATATTTGGCAACTTTAGGGTAAACAAAAAGAGTAGAGGTGCTCATCTGAGAATGAAAAATACCTCAGTGGGT
Source organism: Discoglossus pictus (assembly GCA_027410445.1). NCBI lineage: Eukaryota > Metazoa > Chordata > Amphibia > Anura > Alytidae > Discoglossus > Discoglossus pictus. Next base: position 196,844,746 of record CM050169.1, read on the forward strand.
TTTTCTATAGGTCTGGTTACCTACTCAGAGAGCAGCCTCTTCTAGCTCACTTGTGCCCTTCACAGGGAGAAATATCCTGTAGTATATCAGTCTGGTCTCACTCAAAAGAGTGATCCAGCCACAAAATACCAGGCAATTCTACCCTGAACAGGAGAAACAGCAAACCTAAGACGCATTTCGGCCTCTATGAGCCTCGTCAGTGAGTTGCATCTGTACTCCCTAAGACTCAGTGAGCAAGGAGTCTGGTTCCCCCTATCACCCATAAGGTGAGAAAATGTAGACAAAAAGAGTAGAGGTGCTCATCTGAGAACTTTAGGGTAAGTCTAATTATGTTTATTTTGGTATTTTTTCTTGCAAATATGTTTTCATACCCCACTGATCCTCCTCAGATGCATTCATAATCCAGGAAACTTAAACGTGCCTTTAATGACATATAATGGACTTAACCTAAACATACAGGACTTCCTTTTTAAAAATATGGACACTTTTTTCACACTTATATTTTATATACAGAAGTTTTTAGTTAGTAAAGACCTTGCTTTTGGATAGTAGTTCACTAACTAAAAGTTTCTGTAAAAAAATATGCTGTGTGCTTAAAGAGAGAGGGCCTCATTCTATTAGCGGCCGCAGCTATTCTGCTATTCTATTCCCCTCCGGCCGGGGATTCCGGCAGGCTTGCGGCCGGTGCCTTGCTATCTCTTGCGGCCGCTCGCGCCGGAGGAAATCCTTTGATCTAAAACGGCCGCAAGGAAATCGGCCGTAAGAAAAGCCTGGTTGCTATTCTATTGCTCCGGGAACCCTGTCTGCAAGGCTAAAAACGAGCCGCAGCTTACTTGCAGAAAACAGGTCCCGCTAGCACCAATTAAGCACATAAAGTAGCTCAAATAAAGCCATCCTGCACTTTGCAGAGTCTATAAAGTGATATTCGGTGTTAGCAAAAATAGCACATAATTACCCTATACTCAAATCCGTAAAATATTTTTTTTTTAATATACGTAAAATATACATGTAAAAAGTCCAGAGTGCTTGGAGCACCTCAGACACGCCCACGCCGCAGCCGGAAAATAAACAGTTAATTTGAACTCGGGTTTGGGCTGATGTGAAAGCTTGAGAGTGGGTTACTTTTAATCCTCATGTCCCCCAATATGATCCCTAGCATTTACAGAGCTGTACAGTGCAGGCTTGAATTTATTTTTGACTTTGTAGATTTCTGAGCTTACGGCCGGTTCCAAGATATGCGGCCGGCCGTAAGAGGAAAACCTTTCGGGGCCGTATAATTGAATTGCGAGTTAACAGAACCCCCGCAAGGAATCGCAGCCTTACGGCCGATTTACGGCCGATAATAGAATGAGGCCCAGAGTGTTTTGTTAAGGCAGAGATACTGTACATGAACATCTATTGCACAGGAAAACCTGTAACTTGATGACACCTGTGGCATGACATTTTTGTCTTCAAGAAGGGTGTCTTCTGGATTTTCAAACAGGCAAAAGGTACATTAGTGAGTCTTAAATGACCCCTGTCAGTCATGCCGGTCAATACAGACCCCCATAATCCCTTTAATTAACCCTGACACTCATGGGGGTCAATACAGACCCTCATAATCCCTTAATTAACCCTGACACTTATGGGGGTCAATACAGACCCCCATAATCCCTTGATTAACCCTGACACTCATGGGGGTCAATGCGTACCCCCATAATCCATTCATTAACCCTGTCACTCATAGGGGTAAATACAGACCCCCATAAACCCTTAATTAACCTTGTCACTCATGGGGGTCAATACAGACCCCCATAATCCATTAATTAACCCTGTCACACATAGGGGTCAATACAAACCCCCATAATCCCTTAATTAACCCTGACACTCATGGGGATCAATACAGACCCCCATAAGCCCTTAATTAACCCTGTCACTCATGGGGGTTAATACAGACCCCCATAAGCCAATAATTAACCCTATCAGTCCAATCTGGGTCTATAGAGACCCCTATAGGACACTAAGTAACCCATGTAATAACACTATAAGTGCCATGAGGGTCATCCAGGACCCTCATGACACAAAGTGTAAGCACTACACTATTAACCCTAACTATACCCCATTAATCCAACCATGGGCCTATTTAATCCTAACAGTAAACATTTAACCCTAACAGTACCTGTGTAACCCTAACTGGGCCTATTGAACCCTAACTGGGCCTATTTAACCCCATCAAAGCCTATTTAACATGGCCTCTTATGGGGGTCTATACCCCCCCAATAAACCAGTAAATCTAAAATAACCCCCCTCTACACTAACCTATTAACACCTACACTACCTACCTACCCCCTGATAAACCCCCCACCCCACTAATTATAGAAAATAATAAAACCTAAGTCACAGAAAATATAAAATCTACATTACAGAAAATAAAAAACAAAGTCACAAAAAATAAAAAATCAACATTACAGAAAATAAAAAAACTACATTACAACCCCCCCCCACTACAGAAAAAAAATTACACACCTGAAAAGGAAATACGTACAGAATATATAGATTACATGACAATACAATACAAATTAAAATACAATACCCACTATCTAAAATACATTAAATCCTATCTAAAATACACACATACCCCCCTATCTATCATACAATAAATCCTATCTACATCCACAAACCCTAAATCTAACCTAAAATAAAATAATCAAGACCACTTACCTTTGCAGATGACCCTTCAGATCGTCCCCCTAGGGAAAAAAAATAACACAAAATTAGTACAACACATTTACATATAATAAATAAATAAACATTCTAAATATTGTAAGTATTCTACTCACCTTTCCACCATGTCCCCATCCTTCTTATATTCTTCTCCGGCGCGGCCCCTGTTAAAAATAAACATTGCATTAGCATATTAACATATACACACAAAATAAAACTTACCTCCCTGCGATGTCCCCATGCTCCTCCTCTTCTGCCCCGGCTGGGCCCTGGAAGGAAAGGCTCTCTTAATGAGACTCCTAGAGCATTTTCCGGAAAGAAAAGTGTTTTTTTTTTCCCTAGTTTGGTGATCTGAAGGGACATCTGCAAAGGTAAGTGGTCTTAATTATTCTATTTTAGGTTAGATTTAGGGTTTGTGTATGTAGATAGCATTTATTGTATTTTAGATAGAGGGGTATGTATGTATTTTAGATATGATTTATTGTTTTTTAGATAGAGGGTATGTATGTATTTTAGATGGGATTTAACGTATTTTCCGTAGAGGGGTATGTATGTATTTTAGATAGGATTTAATGTATTTTAGATAGGGAGGTATGTATGTATTTTAGATAGAATTAATGTATTTTAGATAGCGGGGTATTATGTATTTTAGATAGGGGCTTTTATTTGATTTGTATTGTAATGTAATGTATATATTTTGTATTCAGGTGTGTAATATTTTTTTATTTTCTGTAATGGGGCGGTTGTAATGTACCTTTTTATTTATTGTAATGTAGCTTTTTTTATTTTTGCAATGTAGCTTTTTTTTATTTTCTGTAATGTAGCTTTTTTTATTTTTTTAATGTAGCTTTTTTATTTTTTGTTATGTAGATTTGTTGATTTTCTGTAATGTAACTATTATTTTCTGTGAATTAGACTTTTTTATTTTCTGTGACTTAGGTTTTATTATTTTTGGTGAGGTAGATTTATTAATTTTCTGTAATTAGTGGGATGGGGGTTTTATTAGCGGGTAGGTAGTGTAGGTAGATAGGTTAGTGTAGAGGGGGGTTAGTTTAGATGTAATGGTTTATTGGGGGGGTATAGTACAGAGTAGTGTTTGTACTTAGTGTCAGGAGGGTCTTTGAGGACCCACATAGCACCTATGCGGTTAATCTTAGGCTTCTATTTGTCCCATAAGGGTCTTTATATTCCCTTATGGGACTAATGGGGTTAAAGAGAGGCTTATGAGCGTCTGTATAGACACCCATAAGAGACCGGGTTAAAATAGGGTAGTGCTTACACATTGTGTCATGAGGTTCCTGGATGACCCTCATGGCACTTATAGTGTTATTACATGGGTTAATTAGTGTCCTATAGGGGTCTCTATAATTCAGGCACCCAGTACACTCACATTGTGTGACAAACAGCATTTCAACACTTTTTATTATTGCCCCGTCATTTTTGACGCGCAAGTCGCTAGTGTAATATAGTAATTCAAATTGAATGCTGTAATTCTTTCTTTTAAACTTTAATTTTGCCCAAGCTATTTATGAGTAAACTATGAGACATCATTTGCCATTTACGAAAACTAGAGATGTAAAGTGCTTTAAAGATTCTCCAGAACTTTCAGGCATTGTTTTTTTTTTGAATATTTGAATGAGTTTATTTTTTTAATTTTGAAGCTTTATTTTATGGAACTGGTGGTGTATTATTGTTGCACATTATCATGCCATTGGGCTGACAATATACACATCAGCTAGTACACTTCTAAGCCACATCCAGCCCTATAGAGTCTATGTCTGCATATGCTGCAGTGGGCAGACCCATACAGGGACTATTTGTTTGGTTTTGGGCATTAAAAACAGAGCTTTTAATTGTATTTAAAACAAAATGAATAAAAGTGAATAGATACATACTGTAGGTATATGACATACCTAGTAAAGTCCAGAAGCCTTCCATGTCCCTTTGTAGTTCAGTCGTGTCTGACTCTCTGTGACCCCATGGGCCTCAGCACGCAAGGCACATCTTATGTTGGGTTGTCATAATCCACAAGGTTTTCATTGCAAGGATTCTGGAGTGGGTTGCCAGTTCTTTCTCCAATGGACCTCACTTTGTCTGACCCCTCTGCTATGATCTGCCCATCTTGGGTGATCCTACATGGTATAGCTCACAGCTTTATTGAGATACACAAACCCCTTCACCATGACAAGTTAGCGATCCAGAAGAATCATAAAAGGTTGACCATTAAAGTTGCATGTTAAAGCTTTTCAATATAGACAATTGCGTGTGTGGGATCATATACATAAAATATGTTACTCTTCAACAGACTATTTTTTTCTTTACTTTGGAAATACCAACATTTCCCTATCATCATGTAACATATTTACATAGAGAAAAATAAAGAGACATAGTGAAAGATAAGTAAGCAACACAAATGATGCTTTATTTAAATGTAAATATTGTCATGCTAAAAAATACGTGGTGATAGACATTCTAACATCATTTGACATTTATTCCATAGAATTTAAACTAACATTCAAAGCTTTTATAATAAACATACTAAGGTATTCTTAACCTTTCAAATTGAGCAAAGCCAATATTTCATAAAAATAAATAATCATCATGGTATATTTACCTTCTTCCCTCTATTTATTGTTTATTATTACCAGTAAATTGCCTGTCAAAAATGACAGTATAATTTTTAATTGTTCTCTCCCTCCCCTCCTCTTGTGTCTCTCCCCCCTTCCCTCCCCTGGGTCTCCCCCTCCCCTGTGTCTCTTTCTCCCTCTCCCCTGTGTCTCTTACTCCCTCCCCTGTGTCTCATCCTCACCTTCCCCTGTATCTCTTCCCCACCCCTGTTTCTTTTCCCCCCTCTTCCCTCCCCCCTCCCCTCCCCTGTGTCTCTTCCTCCCCTCCGCTGAGTCTCTTCCCCCCTCTCCCCTGTGTCTCTTCCCCCACGTCTCCCCTCCCCTGTGTCTTCCTCCCCCTCTCCCATGTGTCTCTTCCCCCCTCTCCCCTCCCCTGTGTCTCTTTCCCAGTGTCTCTCTCCCCTCTCCCATCCCCTGTGTCTCTTCCCCCTATCCCCTTCCCTGTGTCTCTCCCTCCCCTGTGTCTCTTCCCTTCCCCTATGTCACTTCCCCTTCCCCCGTGTCTCTCCCCCTCTCCCATCCCATTTGTCTCTTCCCCCTCTCCCCTCCCCTGTGTCTCTTACCCCCTCTCCCATGTTTTGCTTCCCCCCACTTCTCCCCTCCCCTGTGTCTCTTCCCCCCCTCTTCCCTGTGTCTTCCCCCTCTCCCCTCCCTTGAGTCTTCTCCCCCTCTCCCCTGAGTCTCCCTCCCCCATCTCTTCCCCCTCCCCTGTATCTCTTCACCTCCTCCCCTCCTCTGTGTCTCTTCCCCCTTTCCCTCCACTGTGTCTCTTCTCCCCCTCTTCCCTGTGTCTCTCCCCCCCCCCCCCCACATCTCCCCCCCCCCCCCTGTGTCTTTCCCCTCCACTGTGTCTTTTCCCCCTCTCCCCTCCCTTGTGTCTTCCTCCCCACTCTCTTTGATTTGGTGGTTAGAAAGCCATTAGTGACTTTAATGAGAACTGTCTTTGTGGAGCATTGGGACCGGAAGCCAGATTGGAAGGGATCAAGGAGCAAGTTGGAGGAAATAAATTGGGAGAGATGTTTGTAGATGATACATTCAAGTAATTTAGAAACCAGGGGAATTAGAGAGATATGGGGTAATTAGATGGAGAAGCTGGATCAGATGAGAGTTTGTTAAGAATGGGTTTAATAATGGCATTTTTTTAAAGGTGATGAAAACTTGCCAGTGTTGAGGTAAAGGATGAAAAGATGTGTGAAAGCTAGGATAAGTGTGGTAGAGAGCGGAGGGATCGGCACTGATGGAATAGGATCATGTTGACAAGTTGTAAGACGAGAGGTTGATAAAAGACCAGAGACTTCATCATCAGTTACAGGGTCAAAGGTGTCCATTATGGATGAGGGAATAGGTAAGGATGAAGGCTGGGTGTTTGTTGAGAGGAGAGTGACTTGGGGCCACTCTAAGAGGAGAGTTTTGCAAGGATCTTTTCAATTTTATTATTGAAGTGGATGGCAAAGTCTTCGTCCGTGAGACAGGAAGGGACAAAGGAGGGTGTTGAATGTGGTGAACAAGGGTTTGGCATTGGAGGCTAAATTGGATATTAGTGATGAAACGTAGCACTGTTTGGCAAGATTGAGGGCATAGTGATAGGAGTGTAGAAGGAACTTGTAGTGGAGGAAGTCTGCTGAAGTGTGAGATTTCCTCCAGAGTCATTCAGCAGTGCAGGATCCTGTATGAAGCATGTTTTTGTAGTGTGCCATGGTACTTGAAAGCGATAGCGAGGGCGTCTACCTGTGGTTATGGGAGCAAGAGAATCAAGGGTTGAAGTTACAGTCAAATTGTAATATGTGGTGGCAATGTCAGGGCAAGTGAGGGTGATGAGCGGACAAAGAAGGGGTTGTAGCACTGCGGAAAGATATTGTGGGTCAAATACAAATTTCTGTGGATTCTGGTGGCTAAGCGTGAAGAGGGGCAGAGAGTGGAAGGTGTGTGTATTCTCAAGTGCCTTTATATAGGTGATTCGTTAGACATCTACAAATTAATTTGATACCCTCTTAATGTCATAAAAAATATAGCCATTTTTTATTCCTATCAGTTTATATAAACAAGCTATTTTCATTATTTTTATTGTTATTACTATTATAATGCATTAACAGTTTATTTAGTGTTATATGGATGGGATACAGTAAATAAGGTGTACTGTAAACACTTGAAACTTCTGAGAAAAATAAAATATTTAACATATGGATACAAAATGAGTTGAAGTCACTAGTCTAGAAAGCTTACAACCAAGAGGATAGATATGAGGACACTCAAACAGACCATGACAAAGATAATTAGGTGGAGACTGCTCTTCACATAAACAAAATGTTGTTGTAAGTGGTATCTGTGTGTGATGACTCAATTGTAATTGTGTGAATATGTTTTATGGATCAATGACTAAAATGTTATATCATTTCTGCAAGTGTTGACCAGCTTCTGCCTACATAGGCCAATAGAAGCTGAAATTTAAATTTGTAGCCCTCAACCCACCATTTTCTTTCTTTAAGTTTGAATTGTATATAAACAAACATAGTAAATTAATTTATGAATAACATTTTTAAAATGTATACAAGTTATCTTAAATTAAATATCTGGTTAATAATAGTTTGTTCATTGGATTAAGACTAATCTCAGGATAGAAAAGTCAGACTAAATTACAAGTAAAACATGTTTCTAGAATGCTAGGTGTTTCCTTTTATAGTGTATCATGGATATAACATAAACTATTGCCAGCTGATGAGCGGAGAAAACGTAATTAATCACTTTAGTTAATGTTTATAAAGAATCCTATAATCTGGGTATAGTTTCTATTTTCACTTAAATCGTACTTTCTATAATTAATAATATATCAATTGTACAATACATGCAGCCCTATTAAATTCAAAGTCTGTAGCGGCATCGGCAAGCCTGCAAGTGCTGCAGGCTTGAAATTTGGCTGTGTTACAGAGCTATTAAATTAGACCATGCCGCAAGTTACCGGCTTGAGACACAAACCCGTAAACCATTTGTCGCACGTTGGATGTGCGGCCATGAACATGATCAATTAGTCAAACCCGTAGTTACGGGTTTAGATGGAGCCAATGGCAACAGAGATCATCATCATTACGTCACTGGAAAATGGAGATTGGATTTCAAAGTCTTACAGGCTTCAATTAAGAGTTTCGATCTGACCCATATTCCAGAAAAAATGCAATATTGATAAAGCAGTAAATAGGATATTCTAGTCCATGCGAGTTCCATTATATGTATTAACACATTAATTGCCGGGAAATTAAACTGTAAATAAAGTATTTTAAATTGCAGATTTGCAAGCTTAAGAATGCTGTGCTATTAATTCTAAAACCTAACATCACTTTATCTTTTATTATATGTACAGTAGTGTGTTTATATTTGCATTTACATCCTATAATCAGGTCTATATCTACCTTTTGGAGCCCTTAGGCAGTGAAGTGGAGGAGCCACTCCACGGACCCATTTTTGCCTTTTCTGTACGCGTAAGTTCCCTTTCTTGTTGTAACTCTCCTGTTCTAGGTGGTTACCCCCTAGTAGACAGTTTATGAACATTTAGTTTTTTTAAAGCCAGGAGCCATTTTTTTAAAAAGTGGCACCCCTCACAGTGAAGCGCCGCTGGGCGGTTGCCTAGTTGTCCTAATGGGTAATATGGCCATGGCTATGGATAGGACTTTAACCCCCTAGCGGGTCCTCTCTAGTACCCATTGTCTTCTTGGCTCCATTTGTGGGTTACGGGCTTGAAAGCCTGATCATTTGTTGCAATTTAATAGCGTGATTGGAACGTAACAATTATGGGCTTCACAGATCAAAGATCTTGTGCAGTTCACATTTCCACGTCCCGTAGCCTTTTCTCGCCTTTACCCTGCAAGTCATTGGTGGGTTGCTTTACAGGGCCAATTTAATAGCCCCAAGGCTTGAGGCCTACGTTACAGGCTAATAGGGCTAATAATTGCCAAAATGTATAAATTTAGTAGAAAAATCCAGGGGCTTCACATGTACATAAAACATACAAAATCCTGAAGGTATTAAACTGTGTAGAATGAGAAAGAGGGAAAAGGAAGACAAAGAAGAAAAAAAAGAAAGTAAAGTGAAGAGTTTAAGAGAAGGCAATGGGAAGCAAAGAAAAGAGAAAAGGGTAAAATACACGCATTTATTATTTTTTAATTAAACCTATAATTACCATACATTTTATTTGGAATATATGTTGCTGCACCAGTTTTATTGTGTATTAGTGATAATGTTATTCACTTGTGTATAATTTATTTACGTCTATTTTTTCAGTTCCAATGTTATATGTGAATGTTTTATTCCTGTATATGTGAAGTTGCATAAATGCGTTTTTTCTTTTGCGATTATCAAATATTTAAATATTTTAAAAATGAATACAGAAAAATTAGTTTTCTATTGCTGAGATTTTCTACACAAACTGCTATCTTGACTATGGTGAGAACTTTATATTTAATGAAATATGACCACTCCAATTCAAATAATTCACAAGTGAATAACATAATGTTATTCACTTGTGTATAATTTATTTACGTCTATTTTTTCAGTTCCAATGTTATATGTGAATGTTTTATTCCTGTATATGTGAAGTTGCATAAATGCATTTTTTCTTTTGCGATTAGCAATTAATAAATATTTTAAAAATGAATACAGAAAAATTAGTTTTCTATTGCTGAGATTTTCTACACAAACTGCTATCTTGACTATGGTGAGAACTTTATATTTAATGAAATATGACCACTCCAATTCAAATAATAACATCTGTAAACCCTTACCTTAGTAAAGTAAATACAACCCAAAGATTACATTAAATCATTTAATGTTGCTAATCCTTTAATGATGACGAGGCTTATCAGACAGGTGCAGCCAGTCTTGTAGCATTTTGTCACTTACATGGAATAACTACGGAAAGAAATGACCAGTGTATTTGTTATTCCTATATATCACTCCTTCTCTGGATTTAAACATGATGCAAGAGAAAAAGAGGTGTGTTTGGTGAAATGCAGTAGGAATATAACAAAGTTTTATGAAGAAACAAATTATAAAATTGGGATAGAAATCCATTATACATAGCAAAGTGAAGTGAAAGGTAAGTTGGATGTGCCATTGCAAAGAGTCTGTTTCTCTAATTCTTAGTCTTTTTGTGAGATTCTGGTCTGTGCAAGATAATTTCAACAAATGTTTTTTTTTTATATAGTAGAAAGCACTATAGAATAGTATAGCATGGTGTATGTATACTATAAAACTGGCAAAAACACCCTTTAAAAGTATGAATTTGGGTCAAATAGTGTAATATGTATGTGTTGATAATTACATACAATTATTAACTTATTGTAATAAATAACTTTCAGGTTGAAAAGATGACTAAGCATAAGCGTTTAAACCTGTTGTTAAAACAACTAATTAAAAGAATGCAATTTTGCAGGGTGCATTCTTAATTTTTGGTTTGGTTTTCTACAAAGTAAAAATGATGTAAAATACTTTGCATTTCTATAAATAAATTTCTTTTCTTTTTATTTTGCCTGTTTTCTTAATGAATCAGAAGTTGGTTGGAAAATGCCTGGTCGCTTGTGTTGGATTTCTACCTGCTTTACAGCATTCCTCCTTGTTGTGAATATATCCTTCTTACACAATGTATATACTAAAATATCAATTAACATGATCCTCAACATAAAAAACTCATCTAATTATCTGACTCATCTAATCATTAAAAATGAAATCCCACAAATCACCAGCCGCCGACCTACTGGTATGTGGACTGTGTATCCTACTGGACGTTTGGGTAACCTGATGGGAGAGTATGCAACACTTTATGCTCTTGCAAAGGTAAATGGTCACCATGCCTACATATTGCCAGAGATGCACAGCCAGCTGTCCAAGATATTTAAGGTGAATTTACCAGTCATTCACCAGGAGGCTGCTGATAAAATTAAGTGGAGGCATTATAAACTTCATGACTGGATGTCTCCAGAGTATAATAACATCCAAGGGGATTATATTCAACTTGTTGGTTACCCCTGTTCATGGACCTTCTATCACCACATAAAGGACGAGATTTTAGATGAATTTACATTTCATGACTTTGTTATAGAAGAAACTAATGCCTATCTTGCCAGTGTCCGGGGAGATAGGAAAAATGTCACTTTTGTTGGGGTACATGTCCGAAGAGGGGATTATGTCTATGTTATGCCCAATACATGGAAAGGGGTAATTGCTGACAAAACATATTTGCAGAAAGCCATGGACTACTTCAGAGACAAATATGAAAATCCTCTGTTTGTGGTGACTAGTAATGGCATGGATTGGTGTAAGAAAAATATTAACAATTCACTGGAAGATGTTCACTTTGCTGGAGATGGTGAGGAAAGTTCCCCTTTCCGGGACTTTGCCCTCCTGGCACACTGCAACCACACTGTCATGACCATTGGGACATTTGGGTACTGGGCTGGATATCTGGCTGGAGGAGAGACTGTCTACCTTACAAATTTCACTTTGCCAGATTCGCCCTTCCTCAAGCTTTTTAAGTATGAGGCAGCTTTCCTTCCTGAATGGATTGGGATCCCTGCAGACCTCTCTCCACTTCTGAAAAATGAGAAACCATAACTAATCATTTAGACTATATCAATAAATCTGTACTCTCCTGTGTTGTACTATTCATTTTAGTACCATTTAATTTCCTGTGTTTGTCGTTTGAGACGCACGTAAGTACAACATGTAAAGTCTGCTCTCCAATATCCAATTCATTTAGTGCCATCCTTTTTGATTACGTAAAGCCTGATGTGCCATGGCAGATACTATAAATTGAAAGGTATTTTGTCATGTAACTAAATTAACAACAATTGATTGCTGTTTCCTCTAATATGACACTATGCATCTGTACTAATATAGGGAAATTTATATTGTACTCCGCTATGCTAATTGAGGAAATGTACCTGTACTCATTCAACAACCAGATATCTCTAAAAGAGCAATTGTCACCTGAACAATGGTGTTCATTTTATACACAGGTTGTGATATCAGGCTTAACACAATATGGAAGGGATGTTAGATGGAAGGGATACAGTCAATAATGTGTACTGTAAATACATGAAACTTCTGAGAAAAATACAATATTTAACATGTGTACATATATGAATGTGAATATTTATAGTATCCTTATATAATGAACTTGACTTGTAAATAGTCACAGTATTTTAGAAAGATTAAATAAATACAGCCTTATTTTTAAACTATTACATTCAGTTTTGCATTATTGATGATAGACATTTACTAACAGGAGTACATTCTTGTGGGAATGACATCAATGTGTTATGCATATATTTAGAGTTGATTCTTATGAGCATATTTATACTTATAGATATAAAATTCTATATTGTTTTTTTTGGTGTAATTTAAGATTTATTATGGTATTGTTGATATATGTGTTGATTGTACATTAAAAAGAAATAAACAAATATACAGTATATAAAAAAAATGAAAACTACCTTTTCTTTGTTTTGTTATTTTTTATTATTATTTGTAACAAATCAATTCTATTTTGAAAGCAAACTTAGTTTAAAGGCCAAATGAACCTATAGTAGACTTCTTATGCTTTAGATAAACCAAAAAATATCAAACTAAGGCATAAAATAAACATTTTCTGAAAATATACACGCTACATAATTCAAAAATGACAAATAGATCTTACCAACAAAAATATTCTTTTTTTCTGGTATAAACATTATCAAAGCTAATAGCAAGAAACAAAGAATACCATGTTTGAAAGTCAAATATCTACTGATTAAACAGATGCCAGATATACAGTATATAGGTCCACAAAATCTCACAGTGTGTATCAGCGCAATGTGACCTCTTCCTCTCCCATCACAAGCAGACCCCCTTATCTCTTGACCCTTTGCTGGAAAAAGCTGCGTCTCACAAGATCAGGCAAGATTTCTGGGTCTCACAAGATCACCCAAGATCTTGCATGATCTTGAGAGACTCAGCTTTCAGTCAAAGGGACAGGGGGTGAGGAGGATCTGCTGGGGTGGGAGATAAAGAGATGTGTTGTGATCTCTCTTCTACCACTATACACCAGGGATAAGGTACCTAACTTCCCTACAATGTAAGGGAGGTAGGTGCTATTGTGTGTTATATATATATATATATATATATATATATATATATATATATATATATCACATGTATAGTCGTCGTAATTGCAAGTTTGTCGGTCACACTATTTTAAAAATTACAGGCTTGCGCATGCATAATAGCGTGACCTGCAAACTCGCAATGATGTCAACTATGCATGCGGGTTGAGCATTCACAATGCGCAGCATCAGCCTCGCATGCGCATTGTGAGGGAAAGGGGAAAGGAGACACAAGGAGAGAGAGGAGGGGGAGGGATACAAGGGAGGAAGAGAGTGGCGAAAGGAGATACAAGGGAGGGAGAGGAGGGGGAAATTAGATATAAGGGAGGGAGAGGAGATGGGAATGGAGGTACAATGGAGGGAGAGGAGTGGAAAGGAGACACAGGGCAGGGAGACGAGGGGGAAAGGAGATGGAGAGGAGGTGGGTGAGGAGACACAGGTGAAGGGAGAGGGGGGAAGGGAGAGGGGAAAGGAGCCACAGGATAGTTAGAGGGGGGAAAGGAGACACAGGGGAGGGAGAGGGGGGAAAGGAGACACAGGAGAGAGAGAAAGGAGAGAGGCACAGGGGAGGGAGAGGAGGAGGATTGGAGGCACAGAATAGGGAGAGGGGGAAAAGGAGACACAGGGGAGGGAGGAGGGGGCAAAAGTAGATACAGGGGAAGGAGATGGAAAAAGGAGACACAGGGGAGGAAGAATGAGACACAAGGGAGGGAGAGGGGAAAGGGAGGGGGGGAAGGAGATACAAGAGAGGGAGAGGTGGGAAAGGAAACACAAGAGATGGAGAGGAGGGAAAGGAGACACAAGAGAGGGAGAGAGGGAAAGGAGAGAGACACAGGGGTGGGAGGGGAAACTGGGAGGGGGAATGGAGGCACAGGATAGGGAGAGGGGGAAAAGGAGACACAGGGGAGAGAGATGGGTGTGACATGAGACAGGGGAGGGAGAGGGGGAAAGGAGACACGGGAGGGAGAATGAGACACAAGGGAGGGAGAGGGAGAAAGAGGGGGGTAAAGGAGGCATGAGGGGGGCAAGGAGACACATGGGAAAGAGGGGGGAAAGGAGACAGGGGAGTCAGAGAGGGAGAAATGAGGCACAGGAGAGGGGGAAAGGACACACAGGGGAGGGGGGAAGAGACACAAGGGATAGAGAAGAAACACAGGGGACGGACAGGGGGAAAGGCAGAGGGGGGAAGATCCACATGGAAGAGAGAGGGGGTGAAGGGAGAGAGGGAAAGAAGACACGGGAGGGAGAAGGGAGAGAGGCAAAAAAGGCATGAGAGGGAGTTGGGGAGACAAGGGGTAAAGGAAAGGGGGGAAAGGGGAGGTAAAGGAGGCACAGGAGAGGGAAACAGGGGAAAAGGAGAGGGGTAAAGGAGGCACAGGAGAGGGAGAGGGGGAAAGGAGACACAGGGGAGGGAGAGGGGTGAAAGGAAGAGGGGGAAAGGAGGCACAGAACGGGGGGAAAGGAGACACAGGGGAGGCAGAGGGGGAAAGGAGACACAGGGGAGGCAGAGGAAAGGGAGGGAGAAGACACAGGCGAGGGAGAGGGGGAAAGTAGACACAGGGGAGGCAGAGGGGGAAAGGAGACACAGGGGAGGCAGAGGGCGGAGGCACAGGAAAGGGGGGGAAGAAGACACAGGCAAGGGAGATGGAAGAGAGAGAGGGAGAAAGGAGAGACAGGGGAGGCAGAGGGGAAGGGAGGCACAGGACACGGGGGAGGAAACACAGTGGAGGGAGAGGGTGAGAGGGAGAAATTAGGCACATGAAAGGGGAAAAGACACCCAGGGGAGGGAGAGGGGGTAAGAGACACAAGGAAGGGTAAAGAAACACAAGGGAGGGAGAGGGGGAGAGACACAGGGGGAGAGGGGAAAGGCAGAGGGGGGAAGATCCACAGGGGTTGGAGAGGGGGGAAGGGAGAGAGGGAAAGGAGACACAGGGGAGGGGGGGGAGAGGGGGTAAGGAGACACATGGGAAGCAGAGAGCGGAAGGGAGGCACAGGAGAGGGGGGAATTAGACACAGTGGAGGGAGAAGGGAGAAGGAGAAACGAGGCACAGGAGAGGGGGAAAAGACACACAGGGGAGGGAGAGGGGGGATGAGACACCAAGGAGGGAGAAGAAACACAGGGGTAGGAGAGGGGGAGAGACACAGGGGGGGGAGATGGGGAAAGGCAGAGGGCAGAAGTGCCACAGGGAGAGAGAGGGGGGGAGGGAAAGGAGACACAGGGGAGGGAGAGGGGGGAAGGGAGAGGGGCAAAAAAGGCATAAGAGAGGGAGAGGGGTGAAGAAGATAAAGGGGAGGGAAAGGGGGAAAGGAGACACAGGAGAGGGAGAGGAGGGAGACAAAACACAAGAGAGGGAGAGGGGAAAAGGAGAGAGACACAGGGGAGGGAGGGGAAACTGGGAGGGGAAATGAAGGCACATGATAGGGAGAGGGGGGAAAGCAGGAACAGGGCAGGGAGAATGGGGTGAAAGAAGGCACAGGGGAGGGAGAGGGGGAAAGGGGGGGAAGAGGCATGAGTGGGGAAGGAGACACAGGGGAGGGAGATGGGGGAGAGAGAGGGGGAAAGGAGACCCATGGGAGGCAGAGGGGGGGGAGGGAAGCACAGGAGAGGGGGGAGAAGACACAGTGGAGGGAGATGGGGAGAGGTTGAAATGAGGCGGGGAGGGGGGGAAAGGGAGGGGGAAAGGAGACATGAAGGGGGAAGGAGACACAGGGGAGGGAGTGGGGGAGAGATAGGGGGAAAGGAGACCCATGTGAGGCAGAGGGTGGAAGGGAGGCACAGGAGAGGGGGAGGAGACACAGTGGAGGGAGAGGAGGAGAGGGTGAAATAAGGCACATGAGAGGAGGAAAGGACACACAGGGGAGGGAGAGGGGGAAGAGACACAAGAAAGGGAGAGGGGGAGAGACACAGGGGGGGGGGGAGGGGGGAGAAGAGCCACAGAGGAGGGAGAGGGGGGAAGGCAGAGGGGCAAAAAAAAGGCATAAGAGAGGGAGAGGGGGGAAGGAGACAAAGGGTAGGGAAAGGGGGAAAGGAGACACCGGGGAGGAAGAGGGGGGAGAAAGGGGGGCTAAAGGAAGCACAGGAGAGGGGGAATTGGAGATGGGTAAAGGAGGCACAGGAGAGGGAGAGGGGGGGAATGAGACACAGGATAGGGAGAGGGGGGAAATGGAGAGGGGGAAAGGAGGCAGAGGAGAGGGGGAAAGGAGACACAGGGGAAAGAGAGAAGGAAAGGGAGAGGGTGAAAGGAGACACAGATGAGGCAGAGGGGGAAAGGAGACATAGGGGAGGCAGAGGGGGAGGCACAGGAAAGCGGGGAAAGGAGACACAAGGGAGGGAGATAAGGGAGAGAGAAGGGGAAAGGAGACACAGGGGAGGCAGAGGGAGGAAGGGAGGCACAGAAGAGGGGGGAGGAGACACAGTGGAGAGAGAGGGGGAGAGGGAGAAACGAGGCAAATGAGAGGGGGAAAGGACACACAGGGGAGGGAGAGGGGGGAAGAGACACAAGGGAGGGAGAAGAAACACAGGGGAGGGAGAGGGGGAGAGACACAGGGGAGGGAGAGTGGGTAAGGGAGAGGGGCAAAAAAGGCATAAGAGAGGGAGAGGGGGGAAGGAGACACAGGGGAGGGAGAAAGGGGGGAAAAGAGGCACAGGAGAGGGAGAGGGGGGAGAGGGAGAGGGGTAAAGGAGGCACAGGGGAGGGAGTGGGGGAGAGATAGGGGGAAAGGAGACCCATGTGAGGCAGAGGGCGGAAGGGAGGCACAGGAGAGGGGGAGGAGACACAGTGGAGGGAGAGGAGGAGAGGTTGAAATGAGGCACATGAGAGGGGGAAAGGATACACAGGGGAGGGAGAGGGGGAAGAGACACAAGGAAGGGAGAGGGGGAGAGACACAGGGGATGGAGAGGGGAGAAGAGCAACAGAGGAGGGAAAGGGGGAAAGGCAGAGGGGCAAAAAAAAAGGCATAAGAGAGGGAGAGGGGGGAAGGAGACAAAGGGTAGGGAAATGGGGGAAAGGAAACACCGGGGAGGAAGAGGGGGGAGAAAGGGGGGGACTAAAGGAAGTACAGGAGAGGGGGAGGGGGAATTGGAGATGGGTAAAGGAGGCACAGGAAAGGGAGAGGCGGGAAATGAGACACAGGATAGGGAGAGGGGGGAAGGGAAAGGTGGAAAGGAGACACAGGAGAGGGGGAAAGGAGACACAGGGGAAAGATAGAAGGAAAGGAAGAGGGTGAAAGGAGACACAGAGGAGGCTGAGGGGGAAAGGAGACACATGGGCAAGCAGAGGGGGAGGCACAGGAAAGCGGGGAAAGGAGACACAAGGGAGGAAGATGGGGGAGAGAGAAGGGGAAAGGAGACCCATGTGAGGCAGAGGGTGGAAGGGAGGCACAGGAGAGGGGGAGGAGACACAGTGGAGGGAGAGGAGGAGAGGGTGAAATAAGGCACATGAGAGGGGGAAAGGACACACAGGGGAGGGAGAGGGGGAAGAGACACAAGAAAGGGAGAGGGGGAGAGACACAGGGGGGGGGGGAGGGGGGAGAAGAGCCACAGAGGAGGGAGAGGGGGGAAGGCAGAGGGGCAAAAAAAAGGCATAAGAGAGGGAGAGGGGGGAAGGAGACAAAGGGTAGGGAAAGGGGGAAAGGAGACACTGGGGAGGAAGAGGGGGGAGAAAGGGGGGCTAAAGGAAGCACAGGAGAGGGGGAATTGGAGATGGGTAAAGGAGGCACAGGAGAGGGAGAGGGGGGGAATGAGACACAGGATAGGGAGAGGGGGGAAATGGAGAGGGGGAAAGGAGGCAGAGGAGAGGGGGAAAGGAGACACAGGGGAAAGAGAGAAGGAAAGGGAGAGGGGGAAAGGAGACACAGATGAGGCAGAGGGGCAAAGGAGACATAGGGGAGGCAGAGGGGGAGGCACAGGAAAGCGGGGAAAGGAGACACAAGGGAGGGAGATGGGGGAGAGAGAAGATGAAAGGAGACACAGGGGAGGCAGAGGGAGGAAGGGAGGCACAGAAGAGGGGGGAGGAGACACAGTGGAGAGAGAGGGGGAGAGGGAGAAACGAGGCAAATGAGAGGGGGAAAGGACACACAGGGGAGGGAGAGGAGGGAAGAGACACAAGGGAGGGAGAAGAAACACAGGGGAGGGAGAGGGGGAGAGACACAGGGGAGGGAGAGGGGGAAAGGCAGAGGGGGAAGAGTCACAGTGGAGGGAGAGGGGGAGGGAGAGAGGGAAAGGAGATGCAGGGGAGGGAGAGTGGGTAAGGGAGAGGGGCAAAAAAGGCATAAGAAAGGGAGAGGGGGAAGGAGACACAGGGGAGGGAGAAAGGGGGGAAAAGAGGCACAGGAGAGGGAGAGGGGGGAGAGGGAGAGGGGTAAAGGAGGCACAGGGGAGGGAGTGGGGGAGAGATAGGGGGAAAGGAGACCCATGTGAGGCAGAGGGCGGAAGGGAGGCACAGGAGAGGGGGAGGAGACACAGTGGAGGGAGAGGAGGAGAGGTTGAAATGAGGCACATGAGAGGGGGAAAGGACACACAGGGGAGGGAGAGGGGGAAGAGACACAAGGAAGGGAGAGGGGGAGAGACACAGGGGAGGGAGAGGGGAGAAGAGCAACAGAGGAGGGAAAGGGGGGAAGGCAGAGGGGCAAAAAAAAGGCATAAGAGAGGGAGAGGGGGGAAGGAGACAAAGGGTAGGGAAATGGGGGAAAGGAAACACCGGGGAGGAAGAGGGGGGAGAAAGGGGGGGACTAAAGGAAGTACAGGAGAGGGGGAGGGGGAATTGGAGATGGGTAAAGGAGGCACAGGAAAGGGAGAGGCGGGAAATGAGACACAGGATAGGGAGAGGGGGGAAGGGAGAGGTGGAAAGGAGACTCAGGAGAGGGGGAAAGGAGACACAGGGGAAAGATAGAAGGAAAGGAAGAGGGTGAAAGGAGACACAGAGGAGGCCGAGGGGGAAAGGAGACACATGGGCAAGCAGAGGGGGAGGCACAGGAAAGCGGGGAAAGGAGACATAAGGGAGGAAGATGGGGGAGAGAGAAGGGGAAAGGAGACACAAGGGAGGCAGAGGGAGGAAGGGAGGCACAGGAGAGGGGGGAGGAGACACAGTGGAGAGAGAGGGGGAGAGGGAGAAACGAGGCAAATGAGAGGGGGAAAGGACACACAGGGGAGGGAGGGGGGGGGAAGAGACACAAGGGAGGGAGAAGAAACACAGGGGAGGAAGGGGGGGGAGACACAGGGGAGGGATAGGGGGAAAGGCAGAGGGGGAAGAGCCACAGTGGAGGGAGAGGGGGAGGGAGAGAGGGAAAGGAGACGCAGGGGAGGGAGAGTGGGTAAGGGAGAGGGGCAAGAAAGGCATAAGAGAGGGAGAGGGGGAAGGAGACAAAGGGGAGGGAGAAAGGGGGGTAAAAGAGGCACGGGAGATGGAGAGGGGGAGAGGGAGAGGGGTAAAGGAGGCACAGGGGAGGGAGTGGGGGAGAGATAGGGGAAAAGGAGACCCATGTGAGGCAGAGGGCGGAAGGGAGGCACAGGAGAGGGGGGAGGAGACAGTGGAGGGAGAGGAGGAGAGGTTGAAATGAGGCACATGAGAGGGGGAAAGGACACACAGGGGAGGGAGATGGGGAGGTGACACAAGGAAGGGAGAGGGGGAGAGACACAGGGGAGGGAGAGGGGTGAAGAGCAACAGAGGAGGGAGAGGGGGGAAGGCAGAGGGGCAAAAAAAAAGGCATAAGAGAGGGAAAGGGGGGAAGGAGACATCGGGGAGGAAGAGGGGGGAGAAAGGGGGGCTAAAGGAAGCACAGGAGAGGGGGAGGGGGAATTGGAGATGGGTAAAGGAGGCACAGGAGAGGGAGAGGGGGGAAAGGAGACACAGGATAGGGAGAGGGGGGAAAGGGAGAGGGGGAAAGGAGGCAGAGGAGAGGGGGAAAGGAGACACAGGGGAAAGAGAGAAGGAAAGGGAGAGGGTGAAAGGAGACACAGATGAGGCAGAGGGGAAAGGAGACACATGGGCAAGCAGAGGGGGAGGCACAGGAAAGCGGGGAAAGGAGACACAAGGGAGGAAGATGGGGGAGAGAGAAGGGGAAAGGAGACACAGGGGAGGCAGAGGGAGGAAGGGAGGCACAGGAGAGGGGGGAGGAGACACAGTGGAGAGAGAGGGGGAGAGGGAGAAATGAGGCAAATGAGAGGGGGAAAGGACACACAGGGGAGGGAGAGTGGAGAAGAGACACAAGGGAGGGAGAAGAAACACAGGGGAGGGAGAGGGGGGGAGTCACAGGGGAGGGATTTGGGGGAAAGGCAGAGGGGGAAGAGCCACAGTTGAGGGAGAAGGGGAGGGAGAGAGGTAAAGGAGATGCAGGGGAGGGAGAGTGGGTAAGGGAGAGGGGCAAGAAAGGCATAAGAGAGGGAGAGGGGGGAAGGAGACACAGGGGAGGAAGAAAGGGGGGTAAAAGAGGCACAGGAGAGGGGGAGAGGGAGAGGGGTAAAGGAGGCACAGGGGAGGGAGTGGGGGAGAGATAGGGGAAAAGGAGACCCATGTGAGGCAGAGGGCGGAAGGGAGGCACAGGAGAGGGGGGAGGAGACAGTGGAGGGAGAGGAAGAGAGGTTGAAATGAGGCACATGAGAGGGGGAAAGGACACACAGGGGAGGGAGATGGGGAAGAGACACAAGGAAGGGAGAGAGGGAGAGACACGGGAGGGTGAGGGGAGAAGAGCAACAGAGGAGGGAGAGGGGGGAAGGCAGAGGGGCAAAAAAAAGGCATTAGAGAGGGAGAGGGGGGAAGGAGACAAAGGGTAGGGAAAGGGGGGGAAGGAGACACCGGGGAGGAAGAGGGGGGAGAAAGGGGGGCTAAAGGAAGCACAGGAGAGGGGGAGGGGGAATTGGAGATGGGTAAAGGAGGCACAGGAGAGGGAGAGGGGGGAAATGAGACACAGGATAGGGAGAGGGGGGAAAGGGAGAGGGGGAAAGGAGGCAGAGGAGAGGGGGAAAGGAGACACAGGGGAAAGAGAGAAGGAAAGGGAGAGGGTGAAAGGAGACACAGATGAGGCAGAGGGGGAAAGGAGACACAGGGGAGGCAGAGGGGGAGGCACAGGAAAGCGGGGAAAGGAGACACAAGGGAGGGAGATGGGGGAGAGAGAAGGGGAAAGGAGACACAGGGGAGGCAGAGGGAGGAAGGGAGACACAGGAGAGTGGGGAGGAGACACAGTGGAGAGAGAGGGGGAGAGGGAGAAACGAGGCAAATGAGAGTGGGAAAGGACACACAGGGGAGGGAGAGGGGGGAAGAGACACAAGGGAGGGAGAAGAAACACAGGGGAGGGAGAGGGGGAGAGACACAGGGGAGGGAGAGGGGGAAGGAAGCACAGAAGAGGGAGAGGGGGAGAGACACAGGGGAGGGAGAGGGGAGAAGAGCCACAAGGGAGGTAGAGGGGCAAAAAAGGCATAAGAGAGGGAGAGGGGGGGAAGGAGACAAAGGGTAGGTAAAGGGGGGAAAGGAGAAACCCAGGGAGGAAGAGGGGGGAGAAATGGGGGCTAAAGGAAGCACAGGAGAGGGAGAGCGGGAAATGGAGAGGGGTAAAGGAGGCACAGGTGAGGGAGAGGGGGGAAATGAGACACAGGATAGGGAGAGGGGAGAAGGGAGAGGGGGAAAGGAGGCACAGGAGAGAGGAAAAGGAGACGCAGGGGAGAGAGAGAAGGAAAGGGAGAGGGTGAAAGGAGACACAGGGGAGGCAGAGGGGGTAAGGAGACACAGGGGAGGCAAAGGGGGAGGCACAGGAAAGGGGGGAAAGGAGACACAAGTGAGGGAGATGGGGGAGAGAGAGGGGGAAAGGAGACACAGGGGAGGCAGAGGGGGAAGGGAGGCACAGGAGAGGGGGAGGAGACACAGTGGAGGGAGAGGGGGAGAGGGAGAAACGAGTCAAATGAAAGGGCAAAAGGACACACAGGGAGGGAGAGGGGGGAAGAGACACAAGAGAGGGAGAAGAAACACAGGGGTGGGAGAGGGGGAGAGACACAGGGGATGGAGAAGGGGAAAGGCAGAGGGGGAGGAGCCACAGTGGAGTGAGAGGGGGAGGGAGAGGGGGAAAGGAGACACAGGGGAGGGAGAGTGGGGAAGGGAGAGGGGGAAAAAAGCATAAGAGAGGGAGAGGGGGAAGGAGACAAAGGGGAGGGAATGGGGTAAAGGAGACACATGGGGAGGGAAAAAGAGGGGTAAAAGAGGCACAGGAGAGGGAGAGGGGGGAGAGGGAGAGGGGTAAAGGAGGCACAGGAAAAGGAGAGGGGGAAGGAGACACAGGTGAGGGAGAGGGAAAGGGAGAGGGTGAAACGGGGGCACAGGAGAGGGGGAAAGGAGACACAGTGGAGGGAGAGAGGGAAAGGGAGAGGGGGAAAGGAGACACAGGGGAGGCAGAGGGGGGAGGCACAGGAAAGGGGGAAAGGAGACACAGGCGAGGGAGATGGGGAGTAGAAGACATAGGGGAGGGAGTGGGGGAAAGGAGACACAGGGGACGGAGAGGGGGAAAGGAGACACAGGGGAGGTGAGAGGGGAAAGGAAACAGAGGGGAGGGAGAAGTAGGTGAAAGGAGACACAGGGGAGGGAGAGGGGAAAAGGAGACACGGGGGAGTGTGAATGAGACACAAGGGAGGGAGAGGGGGGAAAGGGAGGAGGAAAAGGAGGCATGAGGGGGGAAGGAGACACAGGGGAGGGAGAGGAGGGAAAGAGAGTGGCAAATGAGACACAGGTGAGGAAGAGGGGAGAGGCAAAAGAAAGGTGGGAAAAGGAGACACAGTGGAGGGAGATGGGGGAGAGAGAGGGGAAAGGAGACCTAGGGGAGTGGATAAGGGAGGCACAGGAGAGGGGGGAGGAGACACAGTGGAGGGAGAGGGGGAGAGGGAGAAACAAAGTCAATTAGAGGGGGAAAGGACACAAAGGAGGGCGAAGAAACACAGGGGAGGGAGAGGGGGAAAGACACAGGGGAGGGAGAGTTGGGATGCACAGGAAAGGACGGGAAAGCAGACACAGGCGAGGGAGATGGGGAGAATAAACACAGGGGAGGGAAAGGGGGAATGGAGATAGTGAAAGGAGGCACAGGAGGCAGGGGAAAAGAGACCCAGGAGAGGGAGAGGGGGAAAGGAAGAGGGTGAAAGGAGACACAGGGGAGGCATAGGGGGGATGCACAGGAAAGGGTGGGAAAGGAGACACAGGCGAGGGAGATGAGGAGAAGACAAAGGTGAGGGAGAGGGGGAAATGAGACACAGGGGAGGGAGAAGGGGAAAGAAAGGACAGGAGAGAGAGAGAGGGGAAAGGAGACACAGGGGAGGGAGAAGGGAGTGAAAGGAGACACAGGGGAGGGAGAGGGGGAAAGGAGACACAAGGGAGGCAGAGGGGGGGACAGGAAAGAGGGGGGAAAGGAGACACAGGCGAGGGGGGAAAGAGACCCAGGAGAGGGAGAGGGGGAAAGGAAACACAGGGGAGGCAGAGGGGGGATGCACAGGAAAGGGCAGGAAAGGAGACACAGGCGAGGGAGATGGGGAGAAGAAGACACAGGGGAGGGAGAGGGGTAAATGAGACACAAGGGAGGGAGAAGGGGAAAGGAAGCACTGGAGAGGGAGACAGGGGAAAGGAGACACAGGGGAGGGAGAAGGGAGTGAAAGGAGACACAGGGGAGGGAGAGGGGGAAAGGAGACACAAGGGAGGCAGAGGGGGGAGGCAAAGGAAAAGGGGGGAAAGGAGACACAGGCAAGAGAGAGGGGGAAGGGAGAGGGGGAAAGTAGACACAGGGGAGACAGAGGGGGAAAGGAGACACAGAGGAGTCAGGGGGGATGAAGACACAGGCAAGGGAGATGAGGGTGATAGAGGGAGAAAGGAGACACAGGGGAGGCAGAGGGGGAAGAGAGGCACAGGAGAGGGGGGAGGAGACACAGGGGAGGGAGAGGGGGAAGAGACACAAGGAAGAGAGAAGAAACACAGGAGAGGTAGAGGGGGAGAGACATGGAGGAGAAGGGGGAAGGCAGAGGGGGGAAGAGCCATATGGGTGGGAGAAAGAGGGGGGAAGGGAGAGAGGGAAAGGAGACACAGGGAAGAGAAAGTGGGGAAGGGAGAGGGGCAAAAAAGGCATAGTAGAGGTAGAGGAGGGAAGGAGAGAAAGGGGAGGGAAAGGGGGAAAGGAGACATAGGGGAGGGAGAGGGTAGAAAGGGGGGGGTAAATGAGGGACAGGAGAGGGAGAGGGGGAGGAGACACAGGGGAGGGAGAGGGGGGAGGAAGAGGGTGAAAGGAGGCACAGAAGGGGAGTGAAGGGAGATGGGAGGGGTAGAGGGTTAAAGGAGGCACAGGAGAGGGGGAAAGGAGACACGGGGGGGAGGGAGGGAACGGTGAGAGGTAAAGGAGCCACAGGGGATGCAGAGGGGGAGTCAGAGGAAAGGGGGGAAAGGAGACACAGGTGAGGGAGATAGGGAGAACAATACACAGGGAGGGAGAGGGGTGAAGGAGACACAGGGGAGGGAGAGGGGGAAAGGAAGCACAGAAGAGGGAGAGAGGGGAAAGGAGACACAGGTGGAGTGAGAATGGGGTTAAAGGAGACACAGGGGAGGGAGAAGGTGAAAGGAGACACAGGGGAGGGAGAATGAGACAGAACAGAGGGAAAGGGGGGAAAGGGAGAGGGAAAGGAGGCATGAGGGTGGAAGGAGACACAGGGGAGGGAGAGGGGGAAAGGAGACACATGGGAAGCAGAGGGCGGAAGGGAGGCACAGGAGAGGGGGGAAGGAGACACAGTGGAGGGAGAGGGAGAAATGAGGCACAGGAGAGGGGGAAATTACACACAGGGGAGGGAGAGGGGGGAAGAGACACAAGGAAGGGAGAAGAAACACATGGGAGGGAGAGGAGGAGAGACACGGGGGAGAGGGGGAAAGGCAGAGGGGAAAAGAGCCACAGGGGAAGGGAGAGAGGGAAAGGAGACACAGGGGAGAGAAAGTGGAGAAGGGAGAGGGGCAAAAAAGGCATAAGAGAGGGAGAGGGGGAAGGAGACACAGGGGAGGGAAAGTGGGAAAGGAGACACAGGGGAGGGAGAGGGGAGAAACGGGGGGTAAAGAAGGACAGGAAAGGGAGAGGGGGGAAATAGAGATGGGTAAAGGAGGCACAGGGGAGGGAGAGGGAGAAAGGAGGCACAGGAGAGGAGGGGGAAGGGAGATGGAGGAGGTAGAGGGTTAAAGGAGGCACAGGGGAAACAGAGGGGGGAGTCAGAGGAAAGGGGGGAAAGGAGACACAGGTGAGGGAGATGGGGAGAACAATACACAGGGAGGGAGAGGGGTAAAGGAGACACAGGGGAGGGAGAGGGGGAAATGAAGCACAGAAGAGGGAGAGAGGGGAAAGGAGACACAGGTGGAGTGAGAATGGGGTTAAAGGAGACACAGGGGAGGGAGAAGGTGAAAGGAGACACAGGGGAGGGAGAATGAGACAGAACAGAGGGAAAGGGGGAAAAGGGAGGGGGAAAGGAGGCATGAGGGGGGAAGGAGACACAGGGGAGGGAGAGGGGGAGAGAGAGGGGGAAAGGAGACACATGGGAGGCAGAGGGCAGAAGGGAGGTACAGGAGAGGGGGGAAGGAGACACAGTGGAGGGAGAGGGGGAGAGGGAGAAATGAGGCACAGGAGAGGGGGAAATTACACACAGGGGAGGGGGACGGGGGAAGAGACACAAGGAAGGGAGAAGAAACACAGGGGAGGGAGAGGGGGAGGGAGAGGGGGAGAGGAGGGGGGACAGGAGAGGAGGGGGAAGGGAGATGGAGGAGGTAGAGGGTTAAAGGAGGCACAGGGGAAACAGAGGGGGGAGTCAGAGGAAAGGGGGGGAAAGGAGACACAGGTGAGGGAGATGGGGAGAAAAATACACAGGGAGGGAGAGGGGTAAAGGAGACACAGGGGAGGGAGAGGGGGAAAGGAAGCAAAGAAGAGGGAGAGAGGGGAAAGGAGACACAGGTGGAGGTAGAATGTGGTTAAAGGAGACACAGGGGAGGGAGAAGAGGAAAGAAGACACAGGGGAGGGAGAGGGGGAGAGGTTGAAATGAGGCACATGAGAGGGGGAAAGGACACACAAGGGAGGGGGAGAGGGAGAGACACAGGGGAGGGAGAGGGGAGAAGAGCCACAGGGGGAGTAGAGGGAGAGGGGGGAAGGAGACAAAGGGTAGGGAAAGGGGGGAAAGGAGAAACCAGGGAGGAAGAGGGGGGAGAAATGGAGGCTAAATGAAGCACAGGATAGGGAGAGGGGAGAGAGGGAAAGGAGGCACAGGAAAAAGAGAGGGGGGAAGGAGACACAGGTGAGGGAGAGGAGGGAAATGGAGAGGGTGAAAGGAGGCACATGAGAGGGGGAAAGGAGACACAGGGGAGGGAGAGGGGGAGAGAGAGGGGGAAAGGAGACACATGGGAGGCAGAGGGCGGAAGGGAGGTACAGGAGAGGGGGGAAGGAGACACAGTGGAGGGAGAGGGGGAGAGGGAGAAATGAGGCACAGGAGAGGGGGAAATTAGGAGATGCAGTGGAGGGAGAGGGGGAAAGGGAGAGGGGAAAGGGAGAGGGGGAAAGTAGACACAGGGGAGGAGACACAGGCATGGGAGATGGGGAGAAGAAGACACAGGGGAGGGAGAGGGGGAGAGGGAGAAATGAGGCAAATGAGAGGGCATAAGGACACACAGGGGAGGGAGAGGGGGGAAGAGACACAAGGGAGGGAGAAGAAACACAGGGGAGGGAGAGGGGGAGAGACACAGGGGAGGGAGAGTGGGAAAGGAAGCACAGAAGAGGGAGAGAGGGGAAAGGAGACACAGGTGGAGGGAGAATGGGGTTAAAGGAGACACAGGGGAGGGAGAGAGACACAGGGGAAGGAGAGGGGGAGGGAGAGGGGGAAAAAAGGCATGGGAGAGGGGGAAGGAGACAAATGGTAGGGAAAGGGGGGGAAAGGAGAAACCAGGGAGGAAGAGGGGGGAGAAATGGGGGCTAAAGGAAGCACAGGAGAGGGAGAGGGGAAAATGGAAAGGGGTAAAGGAGGAACAGGTGAGGGAGAGGGGGAAATGAGACACAGGATAGGGAGAGGGGAGAAGGGAGAGGGGGAAATGAGGCACAGGAGAGGTGAAAAGGAGACACAGGAGAGAGAGAGAAGGAAAGGGAGATGGTGAAAGGAGACACAGGGGAGGCAGAGGGGGAAAGGAGACACAGGGGAGGCAAAGGGGGAGGCACAGGAAAGGGGGGAAAGGAGACACAAGTGAGGGAGATGGGGGAGAGAGAGGGGGAAAGGAGACACAGGGGAGGCAGAGGGGGAAGGGAGGCACAGGAGAGGGGGGAGACACAGTGGAGGGAGAGGGGGAGAGGGAGAAATGAGGCAAATGAGAGAGCGAAGGGACACACAGGGGACAGAGAGGGGGGAAGAGACACAAGGGAGGGAGAAGAAACACAGGGGAGGGAGAGAGGTAGAGACACAGGGGAGGGAGAGGGGGAAAGGCAGAGAGGAAAGAGCCACAGTGGAGGGGGAAAGGAGACACAGTGGAGGGAGAGGGGGAAAGGGAGAGGGGGAAATGAGACACAGGGGAGACAGAGGGAGGAGGCACAGGAAAGGGGGGAAAGGAGACACAGGCATGGGAGATGGGGAGAAGAAGACACAGGGGAGGGAGAGGGGGAAAGGAGACACAGGGGAGGGAGAGGGGGAAAGGAGACACAGGGGAGGTGAGAGGGGAAAGGAAACACAAGGGAGGGAGAAGTAGGTGAAAGTAGACACAGGGGAGGGAGAGGGGAAAAGGAGACACAGGGGAGGATGAATAAGACACAAGGGAGGGAGAGTGGGGAAAGGGAGAAGTAAAAGGAGGCATGAGGGGGGAAGGAGACACAGGGGAGGTAGAGGGGGGAAAGAGAGGGGCAAATGAGACACAGGTGAGGAAGAGGGGAGATGCATAGGAAAGGGGGGGGAAAGGAGACACAGGCAAATGAGATGGGAGAGAGAGAGGGGAAAGGAGACCTAGGGGAGTCAGAGGGGGGAAGGGAGGCACAGGAGAGGGGGGAGAAGACACAGTGGAGGGAGAGATGGAGAAACAAATCCAATGAGAGGGGGAAAGGACACACAGGAGGAGAGAGGGGGGAGGGAGAGGAGACACAGGCGAGGGAGATGGGGAGACGAAGACACAGGGGAGGGAGAGGGGGAAAGGAAGCACAGGAGAGGGAGAGAGGGGAAAGGAGACACAGGATAGGGAGAGGGGAGAAGGGAGAGGGGGAAATGAGGCACAGGAGAGGGGGAAAGGAGACACAGGGGAGAGAGAGAAGGAAAGGGAGAGGGTGAAAGGAGACACAGGGGAGGCAGAGGGGGAAGGGAGGCACAGGAGAGGGGGGGAGACACAGTGGAGAGAGAGAAGGAAAGGGATAGGGTGAAAGGAGACACAGGGGAGGCAGAGGGGGAAGGGAGGCACAGGAGAGGGGGAAAGGAGACACAGGGGAGAGAGAGAAGGAAAGGGAGAGGGTGAAAGGAGACACAGGGGAGGCAGAGGGGGAAGGGAGGCACAGGAGAGGGGGGGAGACACAGTGGAGGGAGAGGGGGAGAGGGAGAAACAAGGCAAATGAGAGGGCGAAGGGACACACAGGGGACAGAGAGGGGAGAAGAGACACAAGGGAGGGAGAAGAAACACAGGGGAGGGAGAGAGGGAGAGACACAGGGGAGGGAGAGGGGAAAAGGCAGAGGGGAAAGAGCCACAGTGGAGGGGGAAAGGAGATACATTGGAGGGAGAGGGGGAAAGGGAGAGGGGGAAAGGAGACACAGGGGAGACAGAGGGAGGAGGCACAGGAAAGGGGGGAAAGGAGACACAGGCATGGGAGATGGGGAGAAGAAGACACAGGGGAGGGAGAGGGGGAAAGGAGACACAGGGGAGGGAGAGGGGGAAAGGAGACACAGAGGAGGTGAGAGGGGAAAGGAAACACAGGGGAGGGAGAAGTAGGTGAAAGGAGACACAGGGGAGGGAGAGGGGAAAAGGAGACACAGGGGAGGGTGAATGAGACACAAGGGAGGGAGAGTGGGGAAAGGGAGGAGTAAAAGGAGGCATGAGGGGGGAAGGAGACAGAGGGGAGGTAGAGGGGGGAAAGAGAAAGGCAAATGAGACACAGGTGAGGAAGAGGGGAGATGCACAGGAAAGGGGGGAAAAGGAGACACAGGCAAATGAGATGGGAGAGAGAGAGGGGAAAGGAGACCTAGGGGAGTCAGAGGGGGGAAGGGAGGCACAGGAGAGGGGTGGGAGACACAGTGGAGGGAGAGGGGGA
Organism: Discoglossus pictus; assembly: GCA_027410445.1. Lineage (NCBI taxonomy): Eukaryota > Metazoa > Chordata > Amphibia > Anura > Alytidae > Discoglossus > Discoglossus pictus. The sequence continues at coordinate 196,874,451 of CM050169.1, forward strand.
GATGGAGAAACACATCCAATCAGAGGGGGAAAGGACACACAGGAGGAGAGAGGGGGGAGGGAGAGGAGACACAGGCGAGGGAGATGGGGAGACGAAGACACAGGGGAGGGAGAGGGGGAATCGAGACACAGGGGAGGGAGAAGGGGAAAGGAAGCACAGGAGAGGGAGAGAGGGGAAAGGAGACACAGGGGAGGGAGAAGGGAGTGAAAGGAGACACAGGGGAGGGAGAGGGGGAAAGGAGACAAAAGGGAGGCAGAGGGGGAGGCACAGGAAAGGGGGGAAAGGACACACAGGTGAGGGAGAGGGGGAAAGGGAGAGGGGGAAGTAGACACAGGGGAGGCAGAGGGGGAAAGGAGACACAGAGGAGGCAGTGGGCGGAGGCACAGGAAAGGGGGAGATGAAGACACAGGCAAGGGAGATGGGGGTGAGAGAGGGAGACAGGAGACACAGGGGAGGCAGAGGGGGAAGGGAGGCACAGGAGAGGGGGGAGGAGACACAGGGGAGGGAGAGGGGGAAGAGACACAAGGAAGGGAGAAGAAACACAGGGGAGGGAGAGGGGAAGAGACATGGGGGGAGAGGGGGAAAAGCAGAGGGGGGGAAGAGCCACAGGGGTGGGAGAGAGATGGGGAAGGGAGAGAGGGAAAGGAGACTCAGGGGAGAGAAAGTGGGGAAGGGAGAGGGGGAGGCACAGGAAAGGGGGGAAATGAGACACAGGCGAAGGAGATGGGGAGAAGACACAGGGGAAGGAGAAGGGGGTGAAAGGAGACACAGGGGAGGGAGAGGGGTAAAGGAGACACAGGGGAGGGTGAATGAGAAACAAGGGAGGGAGAGGGGGAAAGGGAGGGGGAAAAGGAGGCATGAGGGGGGAAGGAGACACAGGGGAGGGAGAGGGGGGAACGAGAGGGGGAAAGGAGACAGAGGGGAGGCAGAGGGGGGAGGCACAAGAAAGCGGGGGAATGGAGACACAGGCGAGGGAGATGGGGAGAGAGAGGGGGAAAGGAGACCTAGGGGAGGCAGAGGGGGGAAGGGAAGCACAGGAGAGGGGGGAGGAGACACAGTGGAGGGAGAGGGAGAAACAAAGCAAATGAGAGGGCAAAAGGACACACAGCGGAGGGAGAGGGGGGAAGAGACACAAGGGAGGGAGAAGAAACACAAGGGAGGGAGAGTGGGAAAGACACAGGGGAGGGAGAGGGGGGAAGGCAGAGGGGGAAAGAGCCACAGTGGATGGTGAGGGGGGAGAGAGGGAAAGGAGAAACAGGGGAGGGAGAGGGTAGAGGGGCAAAAAAGGCATAAGAGAGGGAGAGGGGGGAGGAGATAAAGGGGAGGGAAAGGGGGAAAGGAGATAAAAGAGAGGGAGAGGAGGGAAAGGAGACACAGGAGAGGAGGGAGAGGAGACACAATAGAGGGAGAGGGGGAAAGGAGAGAGACACAGGGGAGGGAGGGGAAATGGAGGCACAGGATAGGGAGAGGGTGAAAAGGAGACATAGGGCAGGGAGAAGGGGGTGAAAGGAGGCACAAGGGAGGGAGAGGGGGAAAGGAGACACAGGGGAGGGAGAATGAGACACAAGGGAGGGAGAGGGGGAAAAGGAGGGGGAAAGGAGGCGTGAGGGGGGAAGGAGACATAGGGGCAGGGAGAGAGGGAAGGGAGAAGGGCAAATAAGGCATAGGAGAGGGAGAGGGGGGAATGAGACATAGGGGAGGGAAAGGGGGAAAGGAGACACAAGAGAGGGAGAGGAGGGAAAGGAGACACAAGAGAGGGAGAGGAGGAAAGGAGAGAGACACAGGGGAGGGAGGGCAACTGGGAGGGGGGGTGGAGGCACAGGATATGGAGAGGGGGAAAAGGAGATACAGGGGAGGGAGAAGGGGGTGAAAGGAGACACAAGGGAGGGAGAGGGGAAAGAGAGGGGAAAACGAGGCATGAGGGGGGAAGGAAACACAGGAGAGGGAGAGGGGGAGGGGGAAAGGAGACTCAGGGGAGGCAGAGGGGGAAGGGAGGCACAGGCGAGGGGGGAGTCTCTATGGAGGCAGAAGGGGATGAGGGAAAGTGAGGAGGGAGAAAGGAGGCACAGGATAGGGAGGGGGAAAAGGAGACACAGGGAAGGGAGAAAGGGCCAAAAGGAGACACAGAGGAGGGAGAGAAGGAAGGGAGAGGGGAAATAAGACACAGGGGATGGAGAGGTGGGAAGGGTGAGGGGGAAAAGAGGCACAGGAGAGAGGAAAGGAGACACGGGGGGAGAGGGGGAGGGAGAGGGGGAATGGAGGCACAGGAGAACGGGAAAGGACACTCGGGGGAGGGAGTGGGGGGAAGAGCCACAGTTGAGGGAGAAGAAACACAGGGGAGGGAGAGGAAGGAGATATACAGTGGAGGGAGAGGGGGAAAGGGAGAGGGGAAGATACACAGGGGAGGGAGAGGGGGAAAAGGAGTGGGGCATAGGAGACACAGGGGATTGCAAGGGGGAAGAGACAGAAGGGAGGGTGAAGAAACACAGGGGAAGGAGATGGAGAAAGGGAGAGGGGGAAGAGAGAGGGAATGGAGACACAGGGAAGGGAGGGGGAGGGAGAGGGGCAAAGTAGGCATAAGAGTGGGAGAGGGAGCAAAGGAGACACAGGGGATGGAGAAGGGGAATGGAAATGGGGAAAGGGAGTGGGGCTATGGGAGACACAGGGGAGAGCGAGGGGGAAAAGAAGTGGGGTATAGGAGACACAGGAGAGGGTGAAAGGGAAGGGAGAGGGGCAAAGAAGGCCCAAGAGAGGGTGAGGGGGGGAAAGGAGACACAGGGGAGGAAAAGGGGAGAAAGGAAACATAGGGGAGGGAGAGGGGGAGAAGGAGAAACAGGGGAGGCAGAGGGTGGAAGGGAGGCACAGGAGAGGGTGGAAGGAAACCCAGGGGATGGAGAGGGGGAAAGGAGACACAGGGGAGGGAGAAAGGGAGAGGGGGAATGGAGGCACAGGAGAGGGGGGAAAGGACACACAGGGGAGGGAGAAGGGAAGAGACACAGGGGAGGGAGAAGAAACACAGGGGAGGAGAGGGGGAAAGGAGATACAGGGGAGAGAGAGGGGGAAAGGAAGTGGGGTATAGGAGACACAGGGGAGGGCGATGGGGGGAAGGTAGTGGAGGAAAAGAGGCACAGGAGAGAGAGAGAGGGGGAAAGGAGACACAGGGGAAGGAGAGGGGAGGAAACAGAGGGGGGAAGGAGACACAGGTGAGGCAGAGGGGGGAGGCACAGGAAAGGGGGGAAAGGAGACACAGGCATGGGAGATGGGGAGAAGAAGACACAGGGGAGGGAGAGGGGGAGAGGTAGAAATGAGGCAAATGAGAGGGCAAAAGGACACACAGGGGAGGGAGAGGGGGGAAGAGACAAAAGGGAGGGAGAAGAAACACAGGGGAGGGAGAGGGGGAGAGACACAGGGGAGGGAGAGCGGGAAAGGAAGCACAGAAGAGCGAGAGAGGGGAATGGAGACACAGGTGGAGGGAGAATGGGGTTAAAGGAGACACAGGGGAGGGAGAGAGACACAGGAGAAGGTATAGGGGGGGAAAAGGCATAAGAGAGGGAGAGGGGGAAGGAGACAAAGGGTAGGGAAAGGGGGGAAAGGAGAATCCAGGGAGGAAGAGGGAGGAGAAATGGGGGCTAAAGGAAGCACAGGAGAAGGAGAGGGAGGAATGGAGAAGGGTAAAGGAGGCACAGGTGAGGGAGAGGGGGAAAGGAGGCACAGGAGAGGGGAAAAGGAGACACAGGGGAGAGAGAGAAGGAAAGGGAGAGGGTGAAAGGAGACACAGGGGAGGCAGAGGGGGAAAGGAGACACAGGGGAGGCAGAGGGGTAGGCACAGGAAAGCGGGGAAAGGAGACACAAGTGAAAGGGAGAGGGGGAAAGGAGGCACAGGAGAGTCAGAGGGGGGAAAGGAGACACAGGGGAGGGAGAGGGGGAATGGAAGAGGGGGAAAGGAGACACAGGGGAGGCAAAGAGGAAAGGCACAGGAAAGGGGGGAGGGGGAAAGGAGACACATGGGAGGGAGAGGGGGAAAGGAAGCACATGAGAGGTAAAAAGGGGAAAGGAGACACAGGGGAGAGAGAGGGGGAAAGGAGAGAGACACAGGGGAGGGAGATGAGGGAAAGTGAGGAGGGAGAAAGGAGGCACAGGGAATGGAGAAAGGGCCAAAAGGAGACACAGAGGAGGGAGAGATGGAAGGGAGAGGGGAAATGAGACACATGGGGGTGGAAAGGTGGGGAGGGAGTGGGGGGAAGAGCCACAGTTGAGGGAGAAGAAACACAGGGGAGGGAGAGGAAGGAGATATACAGTGGAGGGAGAGGGGGAAAGGGAGAGGGGAAGATACACAGGGGAGGGAGAGGGGGAAAAGGAGTGGGGCATAGGAGACACAGGGGATGGCAAGGGGGAAGAGACAGAAGGGAGGGTGAAGAAACACAGGGGAAGGAGAGGGAGAAAGGGAGAGGGGGAAGAGAGAGGGAATGGAGACACAGGGAAGGGAGGTGGGAGGGAGAGGGGCAAAGAAGGCATAAGAGTGGGAGAGGGGGCAAAGGAGACACAGGGGATGAAGAGGGGGAATGGAAATGGGGAAAGGGAGTGGGGTTATGGGAGACACAGGGGAGAGCAAGGGGGAAAAGAAGTGGGGTATAGGAGACACAGGAGAGGGTGAAAGGGAAGGGAGAGGGGCAAAGAAGTCCCAAGAGAGGGTGAGGGGGGGAAAGGAGACACAGGGGAGGAAAAGGGGAGAAAGGAAACATAGGGGAGGGAGAGGGGGAGAAGGAGAAACAGGGGAGGCAGAGGGTGGAAGGGAGGCACAGGTGAAAGGAGACACAGGGGAGGGAGAGGGGGAAAGGAGACACAGGGGAGGGAGAATGAGACACAAGGGAGGGAGAGGGGGAAAAGGAGGGGGAAAGGAGGCATGAGGGGGGAAGGAGACACAGGGGCAGGGAGAGAGGGAAGGGAGAAGGGCAAATAAGGCATAGGAGAGAGAGAAGGGGGAATGAGACAAAGGGGAGGGAAAGGGGGAAAGGAGACACAAGAGAGGGAGAGAAGGGAAAGGAGACACAAGAGAGGGAGAGGAGGAAAGGAGAGAGACACAGGGAGGGAGGGCAACTGGGAGGGGGGTGGAGGCACAGGATAGGGAGAGGGGGGAAAGGAGATACAGGGGAGGGAGAAGGGGGTGAAAGGAGACACAAGGGAGGGAGAGGGGGAAAGAGAGGGGGAAAATGAGGCATGAGGGGGGAAGGAAACACAGGAGAGGGAGAGGGTGACGGGAGGGGGAAAGGAGACTCAGGGGAGGCAGAGGGGGAAGGGAGGCACAGGCGAGGGGGGAGTCTCTATGGAGGCAGAAGGGGAGAGGAAGAAATGAGGCACATGAGAGCGGGAAAGGACACACAGGGGAGGGAGAGGGTGGAAGAGACACAAGGGAAGGAGAAGAAACACAGGGAATGGTGAGGGGAGAGACACAGGGGAGGGAGAGGGGGAAAGGCAGAGGGGGGAAGAGCCACATGGGAGGGAGAGGGGGAAGAGAGAGAGCGAAAGGAGACACAGGGGAGGGAGAGTGGGGAAAGGGAGAGGGGTAAAGGAGGCACAGGAGAGGGAGAGGGGGGAAAAGACACAGGGGAGGGAGAGGGGGAAAGGGAGAGGGGTAAAGGAGGCTCAGGAGAGGGGTGAGAGGAGACACAGGGAAGGGAGAGGGGGAAAGGAGACATAAGAGAAGGCAAAGGGGAGAGGCACGGGAAAGATATACTGGTGAGGGAGATGGTGAGAAGAAGACACAGGGGAGGGAGGGGGAAGGAGACACCGGGGAGGGAGTTGGGAGAAAGGGGGGGAAAGGAGGCACAGGGGAGTGAGAGGGGGAAAGGGAGAGGGGGAAAGGAGGCACAGGAGAGTCAGAGGGGGGAAAGGAGACACAGGGGAGGAAGACGGGGAAATGAAGAGGGGGAAAGGAGACACAGGGGAGGCAAAGAGGAAAGGCACAGGAAAGGGGGGAAAGGATACACAGGCGTGGGAGATGGGGAGAAGAAAACACAGGGGAGGGAGGGGGAAAGGAGACACATGGGAGGGAGAGGGGGAAAGGAAGCACATGAGAGGGAAAGAGGGGAAAGGAGACACAGGGGAGAGAGAGGGGGAAAGGAGAGAGACACAGGGGAGGGAGATGAGGGAAAGTGAGGAGGGAGAAAGGAGGCACAGGATAGGGAGGGGCCAAAAGGAGACACAGAGGAGGGAGAGAAGGAAGGGAGAGGGGAAATGAGACACAGGGGATGGAGAGGTGGGAAGGGTGAGGGGGAAAAGAGGCACAGGAGAGAGGAAAGGAGACACGGGGGGGGGAGAGGGGGGAGGGAGAGGGGGAATGGAGGCACAGGAGAGGGGGTAAGGACACACGGGGGAGGGAGCCACAATTGAGGGAGAAGAAACACAGGGGAGGGAGAGGAAGGAGATATACAGTGGAGGGAGAGGGAGGGAGAGGGGCAAAGAAGTCATAAGAGTGGGAGAGGGGGCAAAGGAGACACAGGGGATGGAGAGGGGGAATGGAAATGGGGAAAGGGAGTGGGGTTATGGGAGACACAGGGGAGAGCAAGGGGGAAAAGAAGTGGGGTATAGGAGACACAGGAGAGGGTGAAAGGGAAGGGAGAGGGGCAAAGAAGGCCCAAGAGAGGGTGAGTGGGGGAAAGGAGACACAGGGGAGGAAAAGGGGAGAAAGGAAACATAGGGGAGGGAGAGGGGGAGAAGGAGAAACAGGGGAGGCAGAGGGTGGAAGGGAGGCACAGGAGAGGGTGGAAGGAAACCCAGGGGATGGAGAGGGGGAAAGGAGACACAGGGGAGGGAGAAAGGGAAAGGGAGAGGGGGAATGGAGGCACAGGAGAGGGGGGAAAGGACACACAGGGGAGGGAGAGGGGGGAAGAGACACGGGGAGGGAGAAGAAACACAGGGGAGGAGAGGGGGAAAGGAGATACAGGGGAGGGAGAGGAGGAAAGGAAGTGGGGTATAGGAGACACAGGCGATGAGGGGAAGGTAGTGGAGGAAAGGAGGCACAGGAGAGAGAGAGAGGGGGAAAGGAGACACAGGGGAAGGAGAGGGGAGGAAACAGAGGGGGGAAGGAGACACAGGGGAGGGAGAGGGGGAGAGGTAGAAATGAGGCAAATGAGAGGGCAAAAGGACACACAGGGGAGGGAGAGGGGGGAAGAGACACAAGGGAGGGAGAAGAAACACAGGGGAGGGAGAGGGGGAGAGACACAGGGGAGGGAGAGCGGGAAAGGAAGCACAGAAGAGGGAGAGAGGGGAAAGGAGACACAGGTGGAGGGAGAATGGGGTTAAAGGAGACACAGGGGAGGGAGAGAGACACAGGAGAAGGTATAGGGGGGGAAAAGGCATAAGAGAGGGAGAGGGGGAAGGAGACAAAGGGTAGGGAAAGGGGGGAAAGGAGAAACCAGGGAGGAAGAGGGGGAGAAATGGGGGCTAAAGGAAGCACAGGAGAAGGAGAGGGAGGAATGGAGAAGGGTAAAGGAGGCACAGGTGAGGGAGAGGGGGGAAATGAGACACAGGATAGGGAGAGGGGAGAAGGGAGAGGGGGAAAGGAGGCACAGGAGAGGGGAAAAGGAGACACAGGGGAGAGAGAGAAGGAAAGGGAGAGGGTGAAAGGAGACACAGGGGAGGCAGAGGGGGAAAGGAGACACAAGGGAGGCAGAGGGGGAGGCACAGGAAAGGGGGGAAAGGAGACACAAGTGAGGGAGATGGGGGAGAGAGAGGGGGAAAGGAGACACAGGGGAGGCAGAGGGGGAAGGGAGGCACAGGAGAGGGGGAGAGACACAGGCGAGGGAGAGCGGAAAGGAAGCACAGAAGAGGGAGAGAGGGGAAAGGAGACACAGGTGGAGGGAGAATGGGGTTAAAGGAGACACAGGGGAGGGAGAGAGACACAGGAGAAGGTATAGGGGGAGAAAAGGCATAAGAGAGGGAGAGGGGGAAGGAGACAAAGGGTAGGGAAAGGGGGGAAAGGAGAAACCAGGGAGGAAGAGGGGGAGAAATGGGGGCTAAAGGAAGCACAGGAGAAGGAGAGGGGGGAATGGAGAAGGGTAAAGGAGGCACAGGTGAGGGAGAGGGGGGAAATGAGACACAGGATAGGGAGAGGGGAGAAGGGAGAGGGGGAAAGGAGGCACAGGAGAGGGGAAAAAGAGACACAGGGGAGAGAGAGAAGGAAAGGGAGAGGGTGAAAGGAGACACAGGGGAGGCAGAGGGGGAAAGGAGACACAGGGGAGGCAGAGGGGGAGGCACAGGAAAGGGGGGAAAGGAGACACAAGTGAGGGAGATGGGGGAGAGGGAGAAACGAGGCAAATGAGAGGGCGAAGGGACACACAGGGGACAGAGAGGGGGAAGAGACACAAGGGAGGTAGAAGAAACACAGGGGAGGGAGAGAGGGAGAGACACAGGGGAGGGAGAGGGGGAAAGGCAGAGGGGGAAGAGCCACAGTGGAGGGAGAGGGGGGAGGAAGAGGAGTGAAGGAGGCACAGGAAAAAGAGAGGGGGGGAAGAAGACACAGGTGAGGGAGAGGAGGGAAATGGAGAGGGTGAAAGGAGGCACAGGAGAGGGGGAAAGGAGACACAGTGGAGGGAGAGGTGGAAAGGGAGAGGGGGAAATGAGACACAGGGGAGGCAGAGGGGGGAGGCACAGGAAAGGGGGGAAAGGAGACACAGGCATGGGAGATGGGGAGAAGAAGACACACGGGAGGGAGAGGGGGAAAGGAGACACAGGGGAGGGAGAGGGGGAAAGGAGACACAGGGGAGGTGAGAGGGGAAAGGAAACACAGGGGAGGGAGAAGTAGGTGAAAGGAGACACAGGGGAGGGAGAGGGGAAAAGGAGACACAGGGGAGGGTGAATGAGACACAAGGGAGGGAGAGTGGGGAAAGGGAGGAGTAAAAGGAGGCATGTATCAGGGAAGGAGACAGAGGGGAGGTAGAGGGGGGAAAGAGAGGGGCAAATGAGACACAGGTGAGGAAGAGGGGAGATGCACAGGTAAGGGGGGGAAAGGAGACACAGGCAAATGAGATGGGGGAGAGAGAGGGGAAAGGAGACCTAGGGGAGTCAGAGGGGGGAAGGGAGACACAGGAGAGGGGGGAAGGAGACACAGTGTAGGGAGAGGGGGAGATGGAGAAACAAATCCAATGAGAGGGGGAAAGGACACACAGGAGGAGAGAGGGGGGAGGGAGAGGAGACACAGGCGAGGGAGATGGGGAGAAGAAGACACAGGGGAGGGAGAGGGGAAAATGAGACACAGGGGAGGGAGAAGGGGAAAGGAAGCACAGGAGAGGGAGAAAGGGGAAAGGAGACACAGGGGAGGGAGAAGGGAGTGAAAGGAGACACAGGGGAGGCAGAGGGGGAGGCACAGGAAAGGGGGGAAAGGACACACAGGTGAGGGAGAGGGGGAAAGGGAGAGGGGGAAGTAGACACAGGGGAGGCAGAGGGGGAAAGGAGACACAGAGGAGGCAGAGGGCGGAGGCACAGGAAAGGGGGTATGAAGACACAGGCAAGGGAGATGGGGGTGAGAGAGGGAGAAAGGAGACACAGGGGAGGCAGAGGGGGAAGGGAGGCACAGGAGAGGGGGGAGGACACACAGGGGAGGGAGAGGGGGAAGAGACACAAGGAAGGGAGAAGAAACACAGGGGAGGGAGAGGGGGAGAGACACGGGGGGAGAGGGGGAAAGTTAGAGGGGTGAAGAGCCACAGGGGTGGGAGAAAGATGGGGAAGGGAGAGAGGGAAAGGAGACTCAGGGGAGAGAATGTGAGGAAGGGAGAGGGGCACAAAAGGCATAATGGGGGGGATGGAGAAAAAGGCGAGGGAGATGGGGGAGAGAGAGGGGGAAAGGAGACCCAGGGGAAGCAGAGGGGAGAAGGGAGGCACAGGAGAGGGGGGAGGAGACACAGTGGAGGGGGGAGGGAGAGAGGGAAAGGAGACACAGAGGAGGGAGAGTGGGAAAGGGAGAGGGGCAAAAAAGGCATAAGAGAGGGAGAGGGGGAAGGAGACAAAGAGAAGGGAATGGGGGAAATGAGACATGGGGAGGGAGAGGGGAGAAAGGGGGGTAAAAGAGGCACAGGAGAGAGAGAGGAGGGAGAGGGAGAGGGGTAAAGGAGGCAAGGGAGGGGGGAAAGGGACACAAGTGAGGGTGGGGGAAAGGGAGAGGGTGAAAGGAGGCACAGCAGAGGGGGAAAGGAGACACAGTGGAGGGAGAGGGGGAAATGGAGAGAGGGGAAGGAGACACAGGGGAGGCAGAGGGGGGAGGCACAGGAAAGGGGGGAAAGGAGACACAGGCGAGGGAGATGGGGAGAAGACACAGGGGAGGGAGAGGGGTGAAGGAGACACAGGGAAGGGAGAGGGGAAAGGAGACACAGGGGAGGGTGAGAGCGGAAAGGAGACACAGGGGAGGGAGAAGGGGGTGAAAGGAGACACAGGGGAGGGAGAGGGGTAAAGGAGACACAGGGGAGGGTGGATGAGAAACAAGGGAGGGAGAGTGTGGAAGGGAGGGGGAAAAGGAGGCATGAGGGGGGAAGGAGACACAGGGGAGGGAGAGGGGGAAAGAGAGGGGGAAAGGAGACACAGGGGAGGCAGAAGGGGAGGCACAGGAAAGGGGGGTAATGGAGACACAGGCGAGGGAGATGGGGGAGAGAGAGGGGAAAAGGAGACCTAGGGGAGGCAGAGGGGGGAAGGGAAGCACAGAAGAGGGGGGAGGAGACACAGTGTAGGGAGAGGGAGAAACAAAGCAAATGAGAGGGCAAAAGGACACACAGCGGAGGGAGAGGGGGGAAGAGACACAAGGGAGGGAGAAGAAACACAAGGGAGGGAGAGTGGGAAAGACAAAGGGGAGGGAGAGGGGGAAAGGCAGAGGGGGAAAGAGCCACAGTGGAGGGTGAGGGGGGAGAGAGGGAAAGGAGAAACAGGGGAGGGAGAGGGTAGAGGGGCAAAAAAGGCATAAGTGAGGGAGAGGGGGGAGGAGATAAAGGGGAGGGAAAGGGGGAAAGGAGACAAAAGAGAGGGAGATGAGGGAAAGGAGACACAGGAGAGGAGGGAGAGGAGACACAATAGAGGGAGAGGGGTAAAGGAGAGAGACACAGGGGAGGGAGGGGAAATGGAGGCACAGGATAGGGAGAGGGTGAAAAGGAGACATAGGGCAGGGAGAAGGGGGTGAAAGGAGGCACAGGGGAGGGAGAGGGGGAAAGGAGACACAGGGGTGGGAGAATGAGACACAAGGGAGGGAGAGGGGGAAAAGGTGGGGGAAAGGAGGCGTGAGGGGGGAAGGAGACACAGGGGCAGGGAGAGAGGGAAGGGAGAAGGGCAAATAAGGCATAGGAGAGGGAGAGGGGGGAATGAGACAAAGGGGAGGGACAGGGGGGAAGGAGACACAAGAGAGGGAGAGGAGGGAAAGGAGACACAAGAGAGGGAGAGGAGGAAAGGAGAGAGACACAGGGGAGGGAGGGCAACTGGGAGGGGGGTGGAGGCACAGGATAGGGAGAGGGGGAAAAGGAGAAACAGGGGAGGGAGAAGGGGGTGAAAGGAGACACAAGGGAGGGAGAGGGGGAAAAGAGAGGGGGAAAACGAGGCATGATGGGGGAAGGAGACACAGGAGAGGGAGAGGGCGAGGGGAGGGGGAAAGGAGACTCAGGGGAGGCAGAGGGAGAAGGGAGGCACAGGCGAGGGGGGAGTCTCTATGGAGGCAGAAGGGGAGAGGAAGAAATGAGGCACATGAGAGGGGGAAAGGACACACAGGGGAGGGAGAGGGTGGAAGAGACACAAGGGAGGGAGAAGAAACACAGGGAATGGAGAGGGGAGAGACACAGGGAGGGTGAATGAGAAACAAGGGAGGGAGAGTGGGAAAGGGAGGGGGAAAAGAAGGCATGAGGGGGGAAGGAGACACAGGGGAGGGAGAGGGGGGAAAGAGAGGGGGAAAGGAGACACAGGGGAGGCAGAAGGGGGAGGCACAGGAAAGGGGGGTAATGGAGACACAGGCGAGGGAGATGGGGGAGAGAGAGGGGAAACGGAGACCTAGGGGAGGCAGAGGGGGGAAGGGAAGCACAGAAGAGGGGGGAGGAGACACAGTGGAGGGAGAGGGAGAAACAAAGCAAATGAGAGGGCAAAAGGACACACAGCAGAGGGAGGGGGGAAGGGACACAAGGGAGGGAGAAGAAACACAAGGGAGGGAGTGTGGAAAAGACACAGGGGAGGGAGAGGGGGAAAGGCAGAGGGGGAAAGAGCCACAGTGGAGGGTGAGGGGGGAGAGAGGGAAAGGAGAAACAGGGGAGGGAGAGGGTAGAGGGGCAAAAAAGGCAGAAGAGAGGGAGAGGGGGGAGGAGATAAAGGGGAGGGAAAGGGGGAAAGGAGACAAAAGAGAGGGAGAGGAGGGAAGGAGACACAGGGGAGGGAGAATGAGACACAAGGGAGGGAGAGGGGGAAAAGGAGGGGGAAAGGAGGCGTGAGGGGGGAAGGAGACACAGGGGCAGGGAGAGAGGGAAGGGAGAAGGGCAAATAAGGCATAGGAGAGGGAGAGGGGGGAATGAGACAAAGGGGAGGGAAAGGGGGAAAGGAGACACAAGAGAGGGAGAGGAGGGAAAGGAGACACAAGAGAGGGAGAGGAGGAAAGGAGAGAGACACAGGGGAGGGAGGGCAACTGGGAGGGGGGGTGGAGGCACAGGATAGGGAGAGGGGGAAAAGGAGATACAGGGGAGGGAGAAGGGGGTGAAAGGAGACACAAGGGAGGGAGAGGGGGAAAGAGAGGGGGAAAATGAGGCATGAGGGGGGAAGGAAACACAGGAGAGGGAGAGGGTGAGGGGAGGGGGAAAGGAGACTCAGGGGAGGCAGAGGGGGATGGGAGGCACAGGCGAGGGGGGAGTCTCTATGGAGGCAGAAGGGGAGAGGAAGAAATGAGGCACATGAGAGGGGGAAAGGACACACAGGGGAGGGAGAGGGTGGAAGAGACACAAGGGAAGGAGAAGAAACACAGGGAATGGAGAGGGGAGAGACACAGGGGAGGGAGAGTGGGAAAGGCAGAGGGGGAAGAGCCACACGGGAGGGAGAGGGGGAAGAGAGAGAGCGAAAGGAGACACAGGGGAGGGAGAGTGGGGAAAGGGAGAGGGGTAAAGGAGGCATAGGAGAGGGAGAGGGGGGAAAAGACACAGGGGAGGGAGAGGGGGAAAGGGAGAGGGGGAAAGGAGGCTCAGGAGAGGGGTGAGAGGAGACACAGGGAAGGGAGAGGGGGAAAGGAGACATAGGGGAGGCAAAGGGGAGAGGCATGGGAAAGGATATACTGGTGAGGGAGATGGTGAGAAGAAGACACAGGGGAGGGAGGATAAAGGAGACCCAGGGGAGGGAGACGGGGAAAGGAAGAGGGGGAAAGGAGACACAGGGGAGGCAAAGAGGAAAGGCACAGGAAAGGGGGGAAAGGATACACAGGCGTGGGAGATGGGGAGAAGAAGACACAGGGGAGGGAGAGAGAATGGAGACACATGGGAGGGAGAGGGGGAAAGGAAGCACATGAGAGAGAAAGAGGGGAAAGGAGAAAGAGGGGAGAGAGAGGGGGAAAGGAGAGAGACACAGGGGAGGGAGATGAGGGAAAGTGGGGAGGGTGAAAGTAGGCACAGGATAGGGAGGGGGGAAAAGGAGACACAGGGAAGGGAGAAAGGGCCAAAAGGAGACACAGAGGAGGGAGAGAAGGAAGGGAGAGGGGGAAATGAGACACAGGGGACGGAGAGGTGGGAAGGGTGAGGGTGAAAAGAGGCATAGGAGAGGGGAAAGGAGACACGGGGTTAGAGGGGGGAGGGAGAGGGGGAATGGAGTCACAGGAGAGGGGGGAAAGACACACGGGGGAGGGAGTGGGGGGAAGAGCCACAGTTGAGGGAGAAGAAACACAGGGGAGGGAGAGGAAGGAGATATACAAGGGAGGGAGAGGGGTAAAGGTAGAGGGGAAGATAAACAGGGGAGGGAGAGGGGGAAAAGGAGTGGAGCGTAGGAGACACAGGGGATGGCAAGGGGGAAGAGACACAAGGGAGGTTGAAGAAACACAGGGGAAGGAGAGGGAGAAAGGGAGAGGGGGAAGAGAGAGGGAATGGAGACACAGGGGAGGGTGGTGGGAGTGAGAGGAGCAAAGAAGGCATAAGAGAGGGAGAGGGGGCAAAGGAGACACAGGGGATGGAGAGGGGGAATGGAAATGGGGAAAGGGAGTGGGGTTATGGGAGACACAGGGGAGAGTGAGGGGGAAAAGAAGTGGGGTATAGGAGACACAGGAGAGGGTGAAAGGGAAGGAAGAGGGGCAAAGAAGGCCCAAGAGAAGGTGAGGGGGGAAAGGAGACACAGGGGAGGAAAAGGGGAGAAAGGAAACACAGGGGAGGGAGAGGAGGAGAAGGAGAAACAGGGGAGGCAGGGGGTGGAAGGGAGGCACAGGAGAGAGTGGAAGGAAACCCAGGCGATGGAGAGGGGGAAAGGAGACACAGGGGAGGGAGAGAGGGAAAGGGAGAGGGGGAATGGAGGCACAGGAGAGGGGGAAAGGACACACAGGGGAGGGAGAGGGGGAAGAGACACAGGGGAGGGAGAAGAAACACAGGGAAGGAGAGGGGGAAAGGAGATACAGGGGAGGGAGAGGGGGAAAGGGAGTGGGGTATAGGAGACACAGGAGAGAGAGGGGGGGGAGGAGACACAGGGGAAGGAGAGGGGAGGAAACAGAGGGGGAAGGAGACACAGGGGAGGGCGAGGGGGAAAGGGAGAGGGGGAAATAAGGCACAGGAGAGAGAGAGGGGGGAAGGGGACACAAGGGAGGGATATGGAGTGGTAGGAGACACAAGGGTGGGAGATGAGTGGGAAGGAGACAAAGGGATTGAGAGGAGGGGAGAAAGGAGACACAAGGGAGGAAGAGAAGGTGGAAAGGAGACACAAGATAGGGAGAGGAGGGGAAAGGAGACACAGGGAGGGGGAAAAGGAGACACAGAAGTGGGAGAGGAGGGGAAAGGAGACACAAGGGAGGGAGAGGGTGCATAAAGGAAACCCAGTGGAGGGAGAGGGAGAAAGGAGAGAGACACAGGGGAGGGAGATGAGGTTGAAAGGGGGAGGGGTAAAGGAGACACGTGGGAGGGAGAAGAGGGCAAAATGAGACACAGGGGAGGGAGTGGGGGGAAGGGAGTGGGGGAAATGAGACACAGGGGATGGAGAGGTGGGAAGGGTGAGCGGGGAATGAGACAGGTGAGGGAGAGGGGGAAAGTGAGAGGGGGAAAGGAGACACATGGGAGGCAGAGGGGGAAAGGAAAGAGACACAGGGGAGGGAGATGAGGTTGAAATGGGGAGAGGGAAAGGAGACACATGGGAGGGAGAAGAGGGCAAAATGAGACACAGGTGATGGAGTGGGAGGAAGGGAGAGGGGGAAATGAGACACAGGGGAGGGAGAGGTGGGAAGGGTGAGCGGGGAAAGTGGCACAGGAGAGGGGGGAACTGAGACACAGGGGAGGGAGAGGGGGAAGGGAGAGGGAGAAGGGAGGCACACGAGAGGGGTAGGAGACACAAGTGAGAGAGGGGAAGAGGCACAGGGGAAGGAGAGGTGGGAAGGGGGAGGGGGAAAGGAGACACGGGGTGGGAGAAGGGGGAAAGGGGGAGGGGGAAAGGAGGCACAGGAGAGGGCTGAAAGGAGACACAGGGGAGGGTGGGGGGAAATGGAGAGGGGGAAAGGAGGCACAGGAGAGGAAGAGGGGGAAAGGGGACACAAAGGAGGGAGAGGAGGGAGAAGGAGACACAAGGGATGGAGAGTCTGAGAGAAAGGAGACACAAGGGAGGGAGAGGAGGGGGAAAGGAGACACAGGGGAGGGGGAAAGGAGACACAGGGGAGGGTGAGGATGGGGAAATAAGACACAGGGGAGGGAGAGGAGGAGGAGACAAAGGGGAGGGAGAGGGGGGAAAGGAGAGAGACACAGGGGAGGGAGAGGAGACACAGGTCTAAGATAGATCAAACTATCCAAGGATATCAAAAAATAAGCTATATATATATATATATATATATATATATATATATATATATCCCAACTCTACAAGGCTGCCTTTTTCTTTAAAAAAAATTACTTTCACTCACCCTCTCCACGTCAATACTTTCAGTTCAGGAGGGAAGTATCTTCCATAAAAATTGGAACGCAAGAGCGAGAGGTCATGAAATGTAGTTGGAAAGTGGAAGATTTAGGGGTAATACGAGAAAGAGTTATAGATTAGTGGAACAGCCCTCCAGTGGAAGTGGCAAAGTTAAACACAGTTAAGGAATTTAAGCAAACTTGGAATAAGGATAAGGCAACCCTGAGGATAAATTTAGCCACACTTTTAAGCTGACCGAATAGGTACACAAGATAGATAGATAGATTTTAGATAGATAGATCTACTGCGCTCAGATTTCCTTATATTCCAGCTCTCATATCCGTTTGTTACAACTAGGAATATCATAGTTCTAATTATGCAGACCTTAGCTAATAGGAATATCTGTACTTTTTATTAGCTTGTCCAGTCTTGCCATAGCTTTCTTTCCCAGAAGCAAACATCTTTTATCAGTGCTGTTCTTCCTGTACAGATCTTCTGTGTATTTCGGCTAGCTTTTCTTTATCTGGTCTGCTTCTGTTAAGTCCCTGCCCACTTTGGCATGAAAGGTTCATGTGAGATTGCCATTTTTCTTGAAGAGATCTCTTGACTTACCCATTCTGTTATCTTCTTCTATCTCTTTACATTGCCCATTATAGCATGTCTCCTTGTCCCTTTTTGCTATCCACTGGAATTCTGCATTCAGTTGGACAAATCTTTTCCTTTCTCCACTACCCTCCTTCTTTCCTGTGCTATTTTAAAATGTATTCTTAGTGCCATAAGTGAGGTCGCAACTCGCGCCCTTGCTCAATTGAATAGCATTGCAATCTAAAAGCGAACGGGAGTCCTCAACACACCCGCAGACCTTGGTCCGTCTGCGATCGAGTTGCAAGCTTGGAATTGAATATGGGCCTTAGTTTTCTTTCTTTTTGGGATATTTTTGCTGCTGTTTTCGCGACTATGTCACAACCTTCTGACCAAACTTCTTTAGGCATTCTATCTTCCATGTCTAGTCCCTTAATTCTATAAGAGCTAGGAGAATATATATGAGGGTGGAGAAGACATAGTAGAGTGGAATGGATAGATATGTTGGAAAAGAGCAAAACTATCAATGGGGCAAAGACAAAACTGGAGGAGTTGATATGGAGAGAGGAAGGTGAGGAGAAAGCTGTGGGAAAATGTTAAAGGGGAGAAACTAGGGAGAAATATGAGGAATGGGGGGCGAAATGTTTGCAAAATACAATGAAAGGGAAGAAATCTGGTAAAAATACATGTAACAAGGAGAAGCTGAGGAAGTATATGTAGATGTGAGGGGTAGCTGGGGGAGAAAAATATAGAATGGGAAAGAAACAGTTCTGAGAAAGATATGAAAAGGGAAGCTGTTGGAAAATGATATGGAAAGGAACTGATTGAAAAGTTAGGGGATATAATTGAAACAAACTGATAAAAGGCAGGTACATTTTGGGGTAAAGAGATATGTGAACAGGCCTGAGAGAGAAAGATATAATGCTAAGACCACTACCCTCAATTCCACCCATCGTGTCCCTCTTTGGGATTGAAATGTTGGGAGGCAGGCATACACATGCAACTCAGTGCTTGCAAAGACACAATGAATATTGAAAATACACACGTGAATATTAAGAAGGATATGATGCAAACACAGCAATTGGAGATCTTTTTCAGCAGTGGCAAAGCTTAATAAATATAGCCATATGAAGCTGGTCAAATGTGCACAAATACGATTGTTTTATCTTGGATTTGCATTGCCTTTTGCTTTTTAACTGCTAACCCAGCATCATGATTTAAGTTTATTTTGCTGTTTCATTATTATAATAATCAAATGATATTTATATATTTCTATATCACTCAAATTAAAAGTGCAGTAGATAGCAAAAAGAATAACATGAATTCAATGAGTAACTCCTGAATAGATAAAGCATTGGGAGACTGTCAAGAGAAATAAAGCATCAAACAATTAGTTATCATATGTGAGAAGTAAAATAATCATTAATAGTGTCTTTAAAAAAAAGTAGTCTTTCTACAGGTAGTATAGAAATAATGTAATTATATGTAAGGTGTAATAGTATTAATGAGATTCATTTAAAGTAATAATATACCTGAATAAACGGTATCATTCGTCTTTGCTAATTAATCTATCTACACATATATTGCTGTCAATCAATTTCTCCACATCACCTGTTATTTGAAAATGTGGAACATACTGTTTGGACGTGTATTGTTATTTAAACATCCTGTAAATTCATCCTTTTCGGTCAAAGTGGGTAAACTTTCCATGCATCATATATTTGATGAAAGGTTTGCACTGGCTCACTTAGCTAAATAAATATGGATTAATTTCCCTTTAAACTGAGGCCAATGAGTGCACCTCATTGGCCTCAATTTAAAGGGATATTAAGGCCAATTAATGCGCTCGATCAGGAGAGCTTAAATGCATTTTGAACACAGAAATAAAGTATGCCAAATCAGCTGTAGTAGAATATTTAACATAAAAGCTTTCGGTGGTTCGTTATGGTAGGACTTACAGCAGCTAGATCTAGCAACAGTACAGTTACCAGAAACAGAATGAGTGAGGTGGTCAGAGGCAGGCAGAGTCCATTCAAGGTAACACAGTCTGAGGTTTGGTAACTGGTAGTTGTGCAAATGGCACAGCAAGTTGGTCAAGGATTAGCTGACATACAACAGGAAGCAACAGGAGAAGGATTTGCAGATAGTTGACCAGTAAACACAGGCTGGATACACACAGCAACACTGGCACATGCAGATGACAGGTAGGTACACTATGGAGGTAGACTACAACATCAGGACAGGTAGGTGGATGCAGCATGAATATATACTGCAAAGCTGGTACAAGCAGATGTAGTCACAATGCAAGATCGGCACAGAACAAACAACACATTGGGGAACCTGGAGAGTATTGGACAGGAGAGCCATTGGACTGGTGATGGTCATCAGTTTAAATTGCCTGTGCATATTTCATGTATATGATGCTGAATTTAAAACGGGATCTGTAGGACAAAACAATTAACGAGAAAGCATAATACAACAATTTCGCAAAGTTTACATGAGAAATAATAATAAATGGGCTACACCACCTGAGAAGACTTATGAGCAACTACATTTTAACAAAATCTCACATCAGTATGAAAAATGGAGTAACAAAAGCACCTGGCTCGGTATCCAAAACTGCAGTTATTTGATAAAGATCATCTTGCATCATCACTAGATCAGCTCGTTCAGGAGTAAAATCAAGCAGCTCAAATGTCTCCCTATATATATTTGCTTTTTCCAAATACATACAGAGCCAGACACTGAGCCAATGGGAGTAAGCTGTCTGACTTTGGCGCCATTATTATTGGCGTTGCTGATATAGCAAAATGTACTACAAGTGGATAAGCTCACTTGCCAAGATGCTCACACACTTTGACCTACTTATTGCACTACCATTAAAGGTATATGCAAGTGAGGTGGGTTATGAATGCATCCTGTAGAATGCATCATAACCCACCTAGCAAAAAATGTTTGCATGAAAAAACGCAAACATTTTTTGCAAAAAAAAAAAAAAAAAAGAAAATGTGCTGTGGGTGATGTAGACATCACTAGCAATAGCACTGCTCATATCGGGTACTTCATTAAAACAATGTACCCGATAAAAAAGCTGCTGATCAGCTAAAGTAAAGGAAAGTGTCTGAAATCATGCAACTTCCCACAGTAGGGAAAACTTCAAGTGCTAACTGAGCATGCCTGCACCATCCCCAGACCAAAATGATACAATTTATTACTTGCGCTAATATCTCCTGGAAATTTCAGGGGGTGTCAACATTGAGAGAAAGCAGCTTGCAAATGCAAGAAATTCAGCAAACTTCAGGCTAACTGTTTAAACTGTTTACTTTGGAATTTTTTCATGCAGTTTTTTTTCAGACACTATAAATTCTCCTCGATCAGAGGCATTAATAATCCAGCTCACTTGCATATACCTTTAAATCTTCCTGCCAGAATGAAGCATCAAAAGAAAATGTAGATGTTCTGCACTTATTGCACAGTGATATACACAGAGAGGCAATGAAAGAGGACGTGATAGAGTCTTCCTGCTTCACACTCCAGTGGTCTAGGGGCAGCCTTCAACAACCTAGATATTTACAGCTTCAGACATTAAACTCACTGTTTATTTGGAGGAAGTTAAAAGAAGTAGGAATATCCTTGGGCATTTAACTATGTCAGAACTTTAAAATAATATCAGTTTTATTTATTTTTCCAGGTTGTCAAAACAATACTAGAAAGAAATATTGATCAATCACATGTATTGTCTAATCTATCTGCCACCATAGGCATAGTTTTTGGTTTAAGATGAATATTTGTTTTTCACCATAGTGACCAGGAGTTTCAGGAACAGGACCTAACTCGGTCATCGGCATCATTTAACGTAAATGTGTTGCTCTAGCTGACACTTATTAAAGACAATTAGAAAGTTTAAGTACATGAAGTATGTATGGTCAGATACCTTACTTCACTAATAGATAATTATACATAGGGGTCTAATAGGAGGTATGATTATATTATAGAAATATATCAAGGGTCAGTATAAAGAATAGTCAAGTGAGCCTTTTCTACCAAGAGGTTGTCAACTGACAAGAGGACATCCTTTGAGGTTAGAAGTAAAAAGATTCCACCTTAAAGAAAGATAAGGGTTCTTCACAGTAAGGGTGGTTAATCGGTGGAATTCTCTACCAAAAGGGACAGGATGTATTTTAATTAAAAAGGGCATTCAGGGTTATCCTAGTTAATTAGAGAGGGAGTATTGATCCAGGGAGGAATCTAATCGCCAGTATCTGGGGTCAGAAAGGAATTCATTGTTTTTCCCTTTTAAATTGATTGCCAAAGTTTCACATATTGCAGATCAGAGGAGATCTTTAAAGGTTTAATCTGATGGACTAAAAGTCTTTTTTTAACCTCAATTACTATGTAACTATGTTATATAGCACTAAGGAACACGTCATTTGTTCTTAAAGTGTACAATTGGTCCATTGATTTGAATATTTTCATTTAAAGCTAAAATTAAATAATAACCACTGAAAAAGGGCTATTATGTATTATGTAAACGGTAATTTATTACACCACAAGATATGTATGAGAGTGTAGGTCTCAGGGTAGTTAGATTAAAAGCAAATAGTTGAGTATAAATCTCAAGTGTTTGAGAGTGATAGAGTTTGCATAAATGTTAGTGTAAGTGGCATACATTTCAGATCCGGTACATGAGTAAATATTTGAGGTCAGAATAATTGAATTAAATCCAACTTTTTGACAATATCTTGTTTAAAGGGCAAGTTCCATCACAGTGCAAGTTTTTATATGAAAAAAATGGACGGTTACTGTTCCTATATCTAAATAATGCCATCATTAATGTTTTAGGTAAAGAAAAAGAGGATTTGGTAATATATTTTTGAAAAGCAACTCTATGTAAAGAATCCAAGGTTAGTAGTATTAGCTTAGTATAGCTTAGCACCAATGTTTTAAACAGTGAAAAAAGGGACATTTCGGTTAGGGTGGAGTTAGGAGTATGTGTGTTCAGGGAACCGATAAATTGTGAGCTTTCCATGTAGCATCTGTCCAGTTCTCTTGAGTGGAAAGCATATACGTATCTGTGTTACACATTTGCGCATCAAAGCAGCTAAAGTGTAATCAGGAATCTTAGTGTGTATAAACTTGCAGCACAAACAATGCTGAATATCTCTAGAACTACTTATTTAGGAAAGACTACTAGTGCAATATATACCTATTTTTTCATATATTTTATAGTTGTTTAGTTAGGTTTTCAAAGCTCTTTAAGAATAATTTAAAAAATACAACTTGTCTTTGAATGACAGAATTTTTGTGTGGTTGGGTTCGATCGTACCGCAACCCGTGTTAGCCTTAGCGTTCAAGAGATCCTATCTGCGTAATGATGACCTCAATAGAAAGACTATAATAACACAAGTTCTCAATATATAAGAGGGGCTTTCGTGTACGATGGTCTGATGTGCAGCTATTTCCGAAAGCACTGTTCACGCCGGTGCTTTATGGATACATAAAAGAGTTTTGTTGTGGGAATGTCTGTGAAGTGCACAATCATAAGTGTATTTAACACAACGTTTCCGGCTGATGTTCTCTGTTTAAGTATATGCCGTATATGTTGGTGTTACTCCATGGTACTTGAGTCCGTGTGGGGCGGTGATATTATTTAGTCTGATGCTGTGTATTTTTTGAGTGTGCGTGTCGGGGTTCCCCAAAGCACAAGTACTTCAGACCATTTTCATGGATAAAAATATATTTATTTGGTAAAAATTCCGGTTTGATTCTGGTACAGAAATTCAGTGATAAAAATCGTAAAATTAATAGATAGTAAAACAAGTGCCAGATGCGTTTCGCTGCTGTGATCTGCAGCTTCCTCAGTGACAAATAAATTCCTACAGGAGGAGATTGATAGGAGTATGCATAAGTATACATGGTCCTTAGTGTACAAATTTATAAAAAACAATACATTTGTAACAGTACAATATATTGGATAGGGATGGATCGGTTGTGGGTACAGGATTATATACATTGGTAATAATAAATTATGGCCCTTGATGAGTGGTGAAGTACTTCAGTATGTCCAGAGGTAGGATGTATGAAATCATCCTACAGGGGTATATTGACATGATTGGGCATAATTGTTTTGTACTGTGGTAATCCGTCTATGGCTACATTTGACGGAAAAAATGCATTTATAGATACACATAAAGTAAAAAGAATAAATGTCTATGCATAAAATCATATATATAAGGGTGGGAAAGCAGATATAGAAAAATATTCCCTTGTGAAGCATAAGATATAAAAGTATGAAATATAAAAAATAAAAGTAACACCCATATTGTTAATAGGGTAGTGGGGAGGTTAATAGGGTAGAAGGGGTTAATAAGGTAGTGGGGGTCAATATGGTAGAGGGGGGTTAATTAGGTTGTGGGAGGTTATATAGGGTAGGGCAGGAGTTAATTTTATTGTAGTGCAAATCCTTTAATGACCCATGAAGCAGGAACATAAAAAATATAAATGGCACCCAGCAGCAAGGGTTAATGAAGGGACCCTGGGGTGGTCCTAATGGGGACTCCTGCAGCATGGGAGTTGATTTTGACAGCAGGGGGGTCCTTTATCGACCCACCTTGCAGGAGTTGGGGTTTTAGGGGCCAGGGGGGGGGGAAGGTTACACAGAGACAGTTTATTGTTTCTTTAACTGCTCCTGCAGCAGTATGCTTTTAAAGCCCTTGTGAGTCCTATCAAGTACTTGTATAAATACATTTGCCATTTACGGATTTGAAGGCAATTGTTGCAATTAAATATGGATGTTGAATCTTTAGCACTGGTAACATTTACAGCCTTGAAACATCAAAGGAGGAGATAGGACTGAGTTACGATTTTGACAACTGCAGTGATCTTGAGCCTGTAACTCGCAAATGGATGTGCAAGTTGTAAAATATAGTCAATTAAATACCTGTAACTTTTATGGGCTGTATTACGGTCTCCAGTTATTGCTATTTGGACAATTAAATAGGGGTTATATACTGTACCTTCAGCTAGGTATGGCATCTGCAATTTAAGACAAATATACTCCAAACAGGTGCTAATATTTTTACTTTGTAAAACCTCAAGACATCTGATTTCCACTTCACAAATATCATACAAATTTTAGAAACCCCCAATTCACTGTTCATAGTATGCTTTCTCAATAGCTACATAACTGAATCTAAAGTAACATCTAATACTAATTCCATATCTCTCAGCAAATAAAATACTCTCAGTTCCTCAGTATAAGCATTACATTTTATTTTTGCAAACTCTCACTGGTTTATGAGAAAATAAATATGTTGGATGGTTATTTGTGCCAGTTGTGTTCGACTCTCCGTGAACTCATGGACCGTAACACACCAGGCACATCTTTTTTATGGTCATGCTGATCAACTTGGTATTCCTAGATGGTCTCCCATCCAAGTACTGACCAGGCCCAACCATGTTTGGCTTCAGGGTGGTGTGACCTCTTGGTTCCCTGCTTGAAACTGAACCCAGGTTGCAGCGCCAATAGCACAGAATCCTAATCACTGGATTACCAGGGAACCCTTGGGTGGTTATTATTTTCTTTATTTGTAATGTTATTAATCTTAACCAAATACCATATCACCCCATGCCCTACTTCCCCATTTATCATCTCCCCTCCCCCCCCCTAAGCAGTACCTCCTATGAGCTAGGGCAATTCCCCTTTTTCCCCCACTTTTTTTTGCAATTAGAAACTTAAAATGTGAGAAATAAGGATCTCATTGCATCTTATTGCTTACAATTAAAAGATACCATAGACTGTAAATGCATAAGACAGACATGTGTTTTGGAACTGGGGGTGGGGAAGACAAATCTCCCCCCAGTTTTTTCTATTGTTTTTTACTGACTTTAATTTTGTTCTATTTTACAGTATATGCAATTATTATGGGGCAGCCATTGTTTTGTTCGCTTACCTGGTTTGTAATGTGATGCATTCCCTGGTGGATTTATTTAATCATGTAAGTTCGGTTTCATAGAAATCCTTTTAAAAGAACTCTCCAAAGTCTCCTCCCAGGTCACAAATGAGTGACAAAAAACAACAATAGCTGTCCACAATGTGCAGTTATTAATATGATATTTAATAAATGAATACTTGCATTTATTTATGTATTTATCTATATATTATTTTATTTTCAAACATTTTTATACTTAAGTTCTTCAAAACCACTTACTATAAATATTGAATTTCTGTTGTCCTTAAAGGGTCAGTGTTTTTCATGTTATTTCTATAGTAATATTTACAGATGCAGGGGATTATGAGGTTATAACTATAGCCCATTTATTTTATAGAAAATGCCCCAGATTGACCAACATTCCTAATTAATGGTATGTTTGTTTTCTTATTAACAGTGCTCGGGACAAGTGTGGTGGGGTGAGTTAAACTATGTTTTTAAATTATATTTTTTGGCTATAGCTTTGATTTGCAGATGCATTTTTAATGTTAATTAATGGTGAACTAAAATTAATAGATTTAACATGAGAAGTGCTTCCACTGGCTTTTTAAGGGATCTTGTAGTAAAATGGCCATTTTCAGATAAGAGTTAATAGTCCTGAGTTTTGTTAATGAAGACTGTTAGGTATTTGAGGGATTAAGTACTTTACTTTAAAACATGTATACCAGTGAGTAAAAGATGTTTTCCAAATCTCACAATTAAAGTGATTTAGCTCAGTGGATCTCACCCTTCTAAATCTGGGAGTTGGCTGTTTACCTTCCTTTGGGGACCTCCTTTAAGATTCAGAACATTTATAATAGGGGGATACTACATGTGGCACATTAGAGCCCCTATTCAATTGTTGTTTACTGGAGCCTGTAATGTAGCCCATAACTAATTTGCTATTAAATTGGCGTCTTTTAGCTACCCGCAAAAGATTTGTGGGTTTCATGCTGAAAATCCCTGCGGTTGTCAAAATTGTAACTCCAACCCATTTAAACCTTTGATCTTTCAAGCCTGTAAATACTACAAACGCAACGCTATTTTATTGCTACAAGAAAATCCTACGAGTATCAGATAGGGGTTAAAAACCTGATTGTAGCACTGTAAATGCAAATAAAAAAACAATACTGCACTGTAAATGATGGGGAAAGCGATGAAAGACATTAGAATTAATTGCACCACAGTCTCAAGCTCTCAAATCTGCAATATTTTTTTTTTTTACATTTCATTTCTGTGTTATATCAATCTGACAGCCTTGCTTAATTGATCATGATCAGGCTCTGAAATAGGCTTTCAGCCAGGTAGTTACGGGCTTGTTCAATTTAATCACTCTGTAACTGTTGCAAATTTCAAGCCCGCAGTTGCTTTCATACCGGCTTGAAATTTGCAACAGGCCGCAAGTCCCGGGAGCTAGGCCGTATGTCTCCTAACGGGAGCACGCAACTCACTCGCACTGGCCCCTTGTACGGTGGGTTTTAATATCCTTTTTCCCACAATAAGATTAATTAATTGTTGGTACATGTATATACAAATACATAGCTGTACTGTAATAATAACATGCCGATTTGATTTGATTTAAACAATGTAAAACTGAAAAAAAGGTGACAAAGTCTTAAAGTAAGAAACTGCTATTACTGTACACGGGATCTGTCATGTGGAGAGTGGGCTGTATGAACGATTGTCATGGAAGGATTATGCCAGCTAAAATAACGAAACAATGACAATATAACCTTAAATGAGTAGTAATGCAATATGTTGAAAAATGGCGGACTGAGGTCAGGTGTGAACAATCTGAAAGGGCTTAGCACTGTGTAAAATTTAAATATGACCCTGATATTAAGTGAATGATTATGTCATCTGAACATCTATATAGACTATTAATAAGGGCATTGTGTTTAGAGAGTGAAAAGGATAACGGGACAGTTATCATTCAATGTAAGAGAAGGTTAAAACATGGGACTTATCTAATGGATTTATTTAAAACAAAAACACTCACTCATTCTGATCACACATTGCTGTATTAAAAGAAGATTCTGTATTAGTAAGCCATGTTTAAGATGTGACATATAGCACACGTGACAGAAATATAGTAAGTGAAATTAGCTGGGAATGAATGGGATCAGTAATCCTACGCCTCCAGGCAATGCTTAGTATACACACCCCTGGCTCAACTCTAAGCTTTTCATGCCAAGCCACTCCCATTTTCCTTGAAGATCATCATTACGACTTTTGATAACAGGTGCAGGATAAATAATAGTTTCTTCTCAGTGATATCTAAATTCTTCATGGTTGGGGCCGAGTTTTTTTCTGGCTGGTGAGCTGCTTGGCTGGAATTAAAATAACAATTGCAAGAAATATATATTTAGCTATATTAACATAAATATTACACAATAATCAAAGATTTGCGTATTTATACTGTTATACTATTAATTGATGAAATCCGCCAAGAGCTTTATTTAATTAATTCTAGGTTTTTGAGGAAACTTTCCTTGGCAGAATGTGGGTCACATATAGCCGCTGGTCTGTACTTGGCCTGTGGGCTGCCAGTTGGACAGCCCTGCTTTAGACTATGAGATACTGCAGACTCATGCTTTGGAGAAGTAAAGCAATTATTTACGTACTCCGATCCCAAAAATGTCATGAACATCTTAAATTCACTGGTTACCCCAACTATTAGGGAAATCAATTGATTCAAACATTAAAAGCAGATTTGCTGATGAAAATGTTAAAAGCCGTATATGAGCCGTATATGAGCTGATATGATCCAGCTATAATAACTTTTTTTTTTATAAATAATGATCTTTTGGGAGTTTTTTTCACCATATTTAGGATAGAGCTCGCTCTTTTCTAACCTGTGTCAGAGCATGGGGAACATCCCAACACAAGCAGGAGAATAGCTAGACAGCGGAGGAAGGAGCTGCACACTATTGCAGATCAGAGGAGATCTAAAAAGGTTGAACTTGATGGACTAAAGTCTTTTTTCAACCTAAATTACTATGTAACTATGAAAGCACATCCAGCCTGAAGACGTAAGACAAAATAGTAATTTTCAGTTTACACATTAAATGGAAACATTATTTTTACTACAATGATCTGTACTTCTTAGAGGTTATGAAAGCTGGGACTTTATAGCAGCCCTTTAACTTTACAGCAAACCAGAAAGATTACATTTTACAAAGGGAGTTTAAATGAGCTGATTCTGCATACAGAGATATTGATATCTGCCTATGGAAAAAGTATAATGTGTCCCAATTTTTCACTCACTCAAACAATCATGTTTGGAATTGATTTATAAGCTTGTGTATAAGGTTGTTTTTTATTGCCATATATTAACATAAAACTTGTTATTCAAACATATATAAGAGACTCACTAAAAGTCCCCAACTGCACATTCTCCATAATTCTTTCAATTCACAAGTCAGACTACGCCGGATCAAACTATTTGCTTCTCATCTATTTCTGTATTGATTTTTTTTTTTTTTCTTATGATTACATTTTTATACAGCACTAACTTTTTTAACTTTATGAGACATGCTCTTCTAAATTTAGAAAACGTCTTTCTGCACGTCATACCATGTCTAGATCCTTTTTAGCTTAAACAAAAAAAGGTAGGATGGGTGCACTATGCATAAAACTACATACTTAAAACCACATAAAAAATAAAGAAAGGATATAAAAGACATGCAGATTATGGCTTTTATGTTTGATATATAATTATTGGAAAACCCTGAAATTTAACTTTTATTTGTAAAAATTATAAAAAATGAATAAATTAAAACTTTTTGGGGTGTATGAAAAATGTTGAATGTTCCAAAATTATAAATTAATAATTTGATGTCTTTCAAAAAGTAATTTGCAGCCCATCTAATAAGCTAATATTTTACAATATCAGATGGAAAAAAAATTCTTCAATCTACATTCTCTGAGGCATGAATCTTACGAAAATATTGATATTGATCCCAAAAAATAAACTTGTTTTAAAGAATCTCTTATTGCAGTTACTTACTGAGGGGCGTAATACGAGATGTAAAGTAGCCTCTTCACACCTGAATGTTTACTCCTATGTTTTTTTTCTCCAAAACAGGCCCTAATACTTCAAGGAACATTCCACGGTTACCTCAAATCTTTACCATTTGGAGTAATGTGGAATCCATGGCCCCACAAAAATGCCTGGTCTCCAGTAGATATAGTTTGGGAAACCCTGCTATACAAAATCACTCATATCATCTATCCAGCTGTAAGTTACCTAGCTACTTATCCAGTTTTAATTACTTTTAAGTGGAATAGATCAGTCTGATTATAAACCATACTGATCCACACCACTCCCTTGGAAGAAAACTTTCAATAAAAATAGCTTTCTTCCCCTTCCCCTTTAAGCTCCTCTCATCTTTTAGAAACTAACAAGAAAGGAGAGAGAGGGAGGAGAGAAAAATGGGGGGAAGAGACAAGGGAGAGGGGGAGATACATGGGTGGAGGGAGAGACAAGGGGGAAGGGGAGAGACATGGGGAGAGGAGAGAAAATTGGGAGAGCCAATGGAGAAGATGAGAGAAAAGAGGGGCGAGAGAAGGGTGTTAGAGACAAGGAAGGATAGACAATGGAGAAGGGGAGAGACAATGGTGTGGGGAGACAATGGAGAAGGGGAGAGACAAGGGGGGAAGAGAAGGGGTGAGACAAGGGAGAAGGGGAGACAGAAGGGTGTGGCAATGGAGATGGAGAGAGAGAAGGAAGGGGGAGAGAGAGAGAAGGGCAGGAGAGACAAGGGTGGGGTGGACAAGGGGGGAGAGAGAGTAGGGTGGGAGAGACAAGGGTAACGGGAGTGACAAGGGGAAAGTGAGAGACTAAGGGGGAGAGAGAGAGAGTGATGGGAGAGACAAGGGAGAAGTAAATGGAGAGACAATGGTTTGGGGAGAGACAAGGGGGAGGAGAGACAAGAGGGAGAGAGAGAAGGGTGGGAGAGACAAAGGGAAAGGGAGAGACAAGGGGGAGGAGAGAGACAAGGGGGAGAGAGAGAGAATGGTGGGAGAAACAAGGAAGAAGTAAAGGGAGAGACTAGGGTAGGGGGGAGACAATGGGGTTGGGAGACAAGGGGAAGAGAGAGAAGGGTGGGAGAGAAGGGTATAGGGAGAGACAAGGGGGATGGGGGTGGGGAGAGACAAGGGGGAGAGAGAGAGAATGATTGGAGAGACAAGGGAGAAGTAAAGGGAGAGATAAGGGTGGGGGATAAGACAGGAGGAGAGGCAGAAGGGAGGAGGGGGAGAGAAGGTGAGGTAGAAGGTAGAGAGAATGAGAAGGGATAGGGAGAGAGAGAGAAGATTAATGGGAAGAGAGGGAAGGAAGAAAGAAAGAGAAGGGGGAGAAAGAGAAGGGAGAGAGAGTGAGTAGGGAGGGGAGAAGGGAAATAGAGATAAGGGAGAGAGAGAGAATGAAGAGAGAGAGGAGAGAGGGAGAGAAGGGAGATGCTTCACATTGTCTCTTACAGGCACAGGTTTTACTTTGAATCTTTCAGACACAGGCTGCACATTGGCTCTTAGAGGCACAGGCTGCACTTTGATCCTTTCAGACACAGGCTGCACTTGGTCCTTCCAGGCACAGACTCTTCACTTCCTGGAGAAACAGAATGCACGGTGTCGCAAGCGTGTCAGGTTATGAGCAAACTTCGAGTTCCAAGCCCATTTTTCCTAATTGAGGCGCATCGAGTATCGAAAACTATGAAAACAAGAGCTGACGTGTATATATTATATATTAGCGACTTGCCCGTCAGAAATTATGGCAATAAAATTTAAAGGCTGTCAATGCTGTTTGCCACACAATGCAAGGCTTTTCCCCCTGTAACTTGAGAGCCTTGCGATGAGCGCCTTTGGCGCTCATTGGGAGCCTCTCCCCCCTCTACTTTACATCGCTCATCGCAAGCCCCGCAATGAGCACCTTCGTCGCTTATCGCGAGCTCTGCAATAAGTGCGTTTGGCTCTCATTGCGAGTTTCTCCCCACTCTCTGACCCCTGTATGTGTCCTCCTCTCTCAGTCCCTCCTCTCTCCCTGTCTTTTTTTTGTCTCCTCCCTGTCTATTCTTAAGTCTTGTGTGCCTCACGCTGAATGTCGTTGCTTTTATCTTGCCGTTGCTTTTATTTATTTTTGCGGTTTTCATGAGCAACATTGCTTGTATTTTCAAAGTCCTGCGTGTCTGGCTTTGTTCATATAAGTGTTACGGGCTTTGGCCTCATTTTGATCCTCTTTGAAAGCATTTGCGTTTTTACGCCCACCATTTTTTTCCTCGCTTAGACGATTTTCGATCTCCGAAAATTAGCAATTAAGACTCAAATTAGCTTTCAACCTCACTCACAGGCTCCTTGGCTGTCCCCCTGAGCTGTGTGTAATCACAGCAGTTTGTATATGTGCCTCCCACTTTTTAAGGGACCAAAAGTAATGGGACAATTGGCTGCTCAGCTGTTTCATGGCCAGGTGTGTGTTATTCCCTCATTATCCCATTTACAAAGAGCAGATAAAAGGTTCATAGTTCATTTAAAGTGTGCTATTTGCATTTGTTGCTGTTAACTCTCAATATGAGATCCAAAGAGCTGTCACTATCAGTGAAGCAAGCCATCATTAGGCTGAAAAAACAAACCCATCAGAGACATAGTAAAAACATTAGGTGTGGCCAAATCAACTGTTTGGAACATCCTTAAAAAGAAAGAACGCACCAGTGAGCTCAGCAACACCAAAAGACCCGGAAGACCACGGAAAACAACTGTGGTGGATGACCGAAGAATTATTTCCCTGCTGAAGAAAACACCCTTCACAACAGTTGGCCAGATCAAGAACACTCTCCAGGAGGTAGGTGTATGTGTGTCAAAGTCAACAATCAAGAGAAGACTTCACCAGAGTGAATACAGAGGGTTCACCACAAGATGTAAACCTTTGGTGAGCCTCAAAAACAGGAAGGCCAGATTAGAGTTTGCCAAACAACACCTAAAAAAGCCTTCACAGTTCTGTAACAACATACTATGGACAGATGAGACAAAGATCAACTTGTACCAGAGTGATGGGAAGAGAAGAGTATGGAGAAGGAAAAGA
The DNA here is from genome assembly GCA_027410445.1 of Discoglossus pictus. Taxonomy (NCBI): domain Eukaryota; kingdom Metazoa; phylum Chordata; class Amphibia; order Anura; family Alytidae; genus Discoglossus; species Discoglossus pictus. The sequence goes on from CM050169.1 coordinate 196,906,146, forward strand.
ACTGCTCATGATCCAAAGCATACCACCTCATCAGTGAAGCATGGTGGTGGTAGTGTCATGGCGTGGGCATGTATGGCTGCCAATGGAACTGGTTCTCTTGTATTTATTGGTGATGTGACTGCTGACAAAAGCAGCAGGATGAATTCTGAAGTGTTTTGGGCAATATTATCTGCTCATATTCAGCCAAATGCTTCAGAACTCATTGGACGGCGCTTCACAGTGCAGATGGACAATGACCCGAAGCATACTGCAAAAGCAACCAAAGAGTTTTTTAAGGGAAAGAAGTGGAATGTTATGCAATGGCCAAGTCAATCACCTGTCCTGAATCCGATTGAGCATGCATTTCACTTGCTGAAGACAAAACTGAAGGGAAAATGCCCCAAGAACAAGCAGGGACTGAAGACAGTTGCAATAGAGGTCTGGCAGAGCATCACCAGGGATAAAACTTAGTGTCTGGTGATGTCTATGCGTTCCAGACTTCAGGCTGTAATTGACTGCAAAGGATTTGCAACCAAGTATTAAAAAGTGAAAGTTTGATTTATGACTTTTAATCTCTCCCATTACTTTTAGTCCCTTAAAAAGTGGGAGGCACATATACAAACTATTGTAATTTCTACACCGTTCACCTGATTTGGATGTAAATACCCTCAAATTAAAGCTGAAAGTGTGTTAAAGCACATCTTTTTAGTTTAATTTCAAATCCATTGTGGTGGTGTATAGAGCCAAAAAGATTATAATTGTGTCGATGTCCCAATATTTATGGACCTGACTGTATGTTTTATATATATATATATATATATATACATGTATATATGTATTTTTATATATATATATATATATATATATAAATGAAAAATGTACGCCACTGGAAATATTGCATATATACAACTAGGGTAGAAATGGGACATGATTGTGAGTCACCAGTGTTATGTGACAGACAGCAGGTATTAGTCAAATTCATATGGGATCAGTTAGTGATACTCCACCTCCAGGCAACCTTTTGCATCCAAAAGTCATTTGAACTAAGCTATCTATCTAGATCAAGAGATTCTGCTCTAGAAATTATGGCAGGTACATGTGGACTACATTTCCTCATGCTGGCCTATTCTTCTGGAGCTCAATTTTACTGTAGTTCTTGGGTATTTAGTTTATTTCAAAACTAAAAACTATGCTACAAATATTTTTTCATTTCCTTGATCAATATCCCTACAATTCTAGTTATCCAATATATTTTTTCATGCCCTTCTTATTCAAAATATATCCAACACCCTTTTAAAGTTATCTATTGAATCTGCTGTCACAATCTCCTTTGGTAGAGATTTACACAATCTAACTGCCCTTTCTGGGAAAACCCTTTTTATTTCTCTAATCGGAAATCTTTTTATTCTAACCTTCCTCTTGTCAACTGAAAATACCTTGGCAAAAAATGTTCTTCTGGCAAAGCTTTATATTGACGACGGATATATTTACATAAAATTACCATTTCCCCTCACTAGAGAAAATAAGTCTAATTTGGTTACTCTCTACTCACTATGTATCACTCCATCCCCTTATTTTTTTTAAGCGTTTCTCCACACCTTTCCTGCCATACAATGTATTTTTTTGAAGGGGTGCACATAATTGTACTAGAAATTACAAATGAGGTTGAACCATGCATTTAAGTTTTTTCCTGTAGTGTAGAGGCCCCCCTACCCTGGCCCATCCCACCATAGCTCCCCCTGGACCCCCCTGTTTCCCACCTTGTAACCCTCTTGGCCTCCTTGGCTACACACACCACCCTCAGCCAGTAGGGTTTTTCCACATGTAACCTGCAGATCATTTGCGGGTAGCTTTACAAGGCCAATTTAATAACCGTAAGTCTAGCGGGCTATGTTACGGGCTACAGGTTTTCACGTTAGGGGAATTTAATAGGGCTGATGGTATCCTAGTGAGGCACTTTTATTAATTTTCTGATATATTTTTTGTGTCCTTTTTTATGCTGTCATCTTTTTAGCAGATACTAATAAAAGTTATATTTTACTCTTTACGCACTCCTATTCTCCCTGCAATTGTGAGTGCACAGATTATTTTTCACTTGTAGATTCATTAATGAAATTACATTTGTGTTTACATGAGTCACTTGCAAGCTCCCAGACAGACCCACAGCAACAGCAAAAGAAAAAATAGAGTTAACCCATCGTAAATTCATCTGTGCGGAGAATAAAATGCTGTAATCACCTAAAGGTCTGTTGTGGGTTAACTGCTCACTGCATTCCTGAGTTCAGGGATAAACTGCTATAAATCTTTGTCTTTACTGTTTCTTCGGCTCATGGTTCAGCATATGTTTTTAGTCATGGAACAGTCAGTACGCAGGGTACACTGTGTTTGTAAACTGATCTAAAACTTTTTTAGCTGTTATTAGTGTCATGAAAACATAGATCATTTAACATACAATCTTGAGCTCTTTCACACCATGACGAGCACTTACAGTGAGTTAAATGGCCCTTTAATGAACACTCATTTTTACAGTTACCCCTTTCTCTAAATCCAAAATTTTGCCCAACTTGCAGACTCTCAATTATAAACAGAATTCGGAACAAAGCCCAAACACATTGAAAGATCTATATAATTTGCAAAATACTAGCAAAACATTCAAACAATTATGTAATAAATATCCACAAATGTCAAAGTGTGTTTTTTTATATTTTCAGAGACATCATTAGAATGTACATCGTGTGACATGAAAGAATGGAATATACAAAATCCATTAGCTGCACCGGTACATTTGAGGACTCCAAAAGCAGGATCAATTCAAATCAGTCCCGGAGAATATGTAAAATTCCAGATGTCGAATTACTTAAAACAGGAATAGCTACATGGAAAAGAACAATTCCCCACCATTCAATTAAAAGATTTTCTTGAAAAAACATTTAAAGGTCATAAGACAGCTCTCCTATCCTGCCATTCCATATTTTCATATCATATCAGTCAATATCAGACGTTTCTCATAGATCGAAATACCGAAAGTAGGCCTCTTTCACTGTTTATGGAAGTGTACACTTATACAGGAATATTTTTAGAGGGAGTTTTTTATTTATTGCAAGCAAGCCATAGAGATCATGTTAACATTTTGTCCTGAATGGGCAAATTTTGGAATTCACGTTTCATGTGACATCAAGAAGTTGCAAAAACCTCAGATATATTTACTTCTGTGGGTAACAGCTTGAACAAAAAAGGCAATATTGTAGTAGTGGCTCTACCCTTACCGTACAAAGGTCAGCTCTCATTAAGCCTTTTGTATTTAAAGTGGATTGGACAAATCAAATGCCTTATTGCATTGGAAACCTGGCAACGATAGAGTACAATGCTTACAATAAATACCAGGAAACAGATAATGATTGGTAAATTTGCTTAGTATTGCTCTTTAATGCCTAAATATTATTTGCTTGCTAATAATAATGACAATGAAGGGCCCATAGGCCACCCCAGGGTTGGGAGGAGGGACCACTTGACCTCGCAGGGCTAGCTGGGTGGGGTGGAGCCATTTGTAGGCTTGTTTGGCGTCAAATGGTCATTGGCCCCCAGCTAGCCATAGATGAGGATACCGACCCACCCATCCCTAAAATATTGTTGTTACGATATTTATATGTTGTATGTTTAATTTAAAAAAAATAAAAAAAATAAAAAAATAAAAAAATAATTAATAAAATAAATAAATAATAATTATAAAAACAAACAAAAACAAAGGATGAATAAGGACAAGTTGGAGGAAGTATCTTGTTTATTGTCTTAAGCACTTATGGTGCAGGATATTTGATTTACTGTGTATGATATGTTCTCAAAATATGTTTATGTGATTGTCACAGCGGCAAGTGGTGAGGGGAGTCGCCGGGACAGTGGTAAAATGGGTGAGATCCTACGGTGGTACGGATGTTCCATAACGGTAGGCCCTGGACAAGGTTTCAGGGCATAAGGGGTACTGTCTCTGGCCTGGCTCCTTCCCTCATGGTTATGTTTATTTATTTATTATTATTGTTATTACGTCATTTGTATTTACCAATAAAACGCTGTGGCCGGTTATCCTTCCAAAAAGTGGTCTGTGTCTAATCATTATATGTTTAATATGTCAATTAGGGATAAATCATTATGTGCACATACCCAACTGGATCTTGCTGAGGTCAAGAGGCAAGCAGACCTATGAACAGATGATTTAATTTGATCCTACCTATTTGCATTTATGGACAACATCTCACAAGGCCGAGAAAATGTGTGCCAAAGGTAATTTAGTTAATGTGCATGTTCAGCAGGGAATAAAATGGCAGCTAGGGGGGAAAGGGACACAGCTACAACCAATGCCAAATTGTTTTGTGGACCTTAAAGGGACATGAAGGATTCCCTGTTATTAATAATAGAATAAACTGCCAACATGTTTTTTAGTATATTACTACATATGTTATTAACAAGTGCTTAAAAGCTTTGTTTTTACTCACTGCATCCTTCAAACAGTCTCAAGTAACACATGCAGTCTTTATACATTATTTGATTTTCTAGCCAATTAAAGACTGTGACTCAGCAGCTTTTTAGTAACATGCTGCTGAGACAAAGTATGTGACTGCTTAGTACATCTAGAACTATAATAACATTGTATGCATGAGCTACCAGGGGCGGACCTTTGCAGGGACAATTTGGAAGGTTAGGAAATATGTCTTAATATAAAAACAGAAGTGTAAATGGACATATGGTCTGCTCTTAGATCATAAGAGTCACGCAATGTCAGTGATGAGCCCTACTCAGATAACCTGGTCTTCCAAGCTCTTCTAGTTTTTAGAAAAGGGTGTTTTGTGCACAAGATTGATGGGAGATGTTAGTCATGATATATTTGGACAGTAAGCAGAACGAACATATCATGACTTAACACAGACAAGACAAATGGGTGACGGACAGCAAGAGAACAATAGCTATAGATAAAGCCGTGGCTCATCATATAAAAATGGAAGTTATGTGTATTGTTTTTAAAACTTGGTAAAAAATTAGATGAAGCTGAATTTGCGGTGGATGAGAATCATAGAAAGTAAGTAGAATAGTCCCAGCAAAATAGAAGAGCACAACCCTAGCTGTAAGAGATAGTCCCAGCAAAATAGAAGAGCACAACCCTAGCTGTAAGAGATAGTCCCAGCAAAATAGAAGAGCACAACCCAAGCTGTAAGAGATAGTCCCAGCAAAATAGAAGAGCACAACCCAAGCTGTAAGAGATAGTCCCAGCAAAATAGAAGAGCACAACCCTAGCTGTAAGAGATAGTCCCATGTGAGATCCTACCTGGCAGACTGGAAAGTGTTTCTTGTAGTGAGTGAGGAGTTTTGATGAGTGAATTGCAGCAGTGTGCAAGCCCTTTGGTTCAGTACTGGGGCTGTTTTGGGGGTTTTGTTTGTTAGACAGGCAGGCTATTGAAAACATGATGGTTTTGACCCAACTGTCCCCTGACTTCCTAAACATTGAAGTCAAGATAGATTAGGATTAGAAATGTCTGCCTATCTCCACGTATAGTATAGGTGTACAGACTTGTATATTTGTAATGCCATTTTTGTCATTATGTATTTGATAAGGAAACAAAGAAAAGTTAGGAAAAGTAGAAAAAGAAAGGTCACAAGAAAAGTGTTCTCGACTGTTATGCTATCATATATGAATAACACACTGGAATAGTTGATATATAAAGAAGACTTCTATCACACAAGTCAGTGATTTGAACGTCAATAAAATGTCTAATTAGGAAATCAGTAACATAAGAAAACATATAGTCTGCGGGTAGTAGTGTTCCATAAAACTTCAATTGTGGTGAAATCTGTAAATTACTTGAAAAAGCTATAATTGTACTTCAAAAACTGCATTGTTGAACCATTTACAGAATAAAGAAGAGCATAGCAAGGTGAGTATATACACACTCTCATAGCCAAATTAAAGAAATGTTACTATGAACAAAACAGACACCACAGCTCAATGAAGCCAGCAAATTCACACTCTTCTTTCTTCAATAATCGAAAGAAAAGCAAAAGCATGAAGCTGGGATTGTGCCCTTTTACAAAAATACTTATACAACTGACGATAAAGTGAGGTGAGTTGAATGCAATTTAAACTGTACTTTGGTCTTACTTTATTTTCCTGGCAAACTTTGTACTGGTGTTTGATTACCTTATGTGTATTTTTACATTTATAGTCAGTCTATAAAAAACACCAACAATGAGAGAAATAAAGTTATATTGGAAACAATTCCACTTGGTTTGTTATGATATGACTTGTTATGTGGTTTACCTTAACTAAACTTTTATATAGTATATAAGTTCATGCTCACAGCCAACACTGAAGGAAATCCTCTGCACAGACCACCTCAGACAGGGTTAAATGCAAAACTAGGAGGTCCACATATTTTTATAGCATAGGTTGGTTAGGCCATCTTGCCTGTCTTCAAGCCCTGGATCGTATTCCTAATCTCCTTATCAGTCACCCTAAAAAATGCTTGCTTCCATCCTATTCAAACAGAGCAGGAAGATCACAGAATGCAAGAAATGTCACCATCACATGATCAGTATTCTGCTTTGAGCAAGCGTATAATCACTGACAGTAACCATGGAAGATCTGCTGCATTTTATTTGGGATATTACTCACTACTCCCAAGTCACTTTGATTAGAGCAGTCAGGTTTATTTATGTCTATACTAGTGAGGACCATATCAAGCTCAGCCCTAAATTTATAAATTCTCTGGCATAAGTTAGAGCTAGGTGTATTCTGATTCTTTTTCACCAAACTCATCAACTCTGATTGCAGTTGTCTTTCAATTAGCTACTATTTTTCTAATTGGAAGCTATTTTCATACAAGAACCTCTAATAAATGCTTTATGTGTCACCCATATCCACCAAGTGTCCGAATCATTAGTAAAAGTAGTGAAAAAGAGATCAATCTCCTGCCCTATCTGATCTTGGAGCTGGAGGTCAACAAGAAGAGATTAATTAAGTCTCAAAGATCTAGGGAGTCTCGAGTCAGAACCCAGGTCCAGAAAAACTTTGACCGAAGAATGATCAGACCAGGGACAGTGTAGCATATCCACAGGATCTATCCTGTCAAATAAGAAAGCATTTATTAAAAAATAAGTAATTCTTGATTATGTACTATGGATAGAGTAGAACAAGTATATTCCTTTTCTAGGAGGTCCAAGGAGCAACCTATCCGAAAGGATAGAGATTTGTTTCCGCTTATTCGAGTACCGTCTGTTCTGCTATGACATCGAGCAGTCTAACCTAGAATCTAAAGTAAGATTAAGGTTCCCCCTAACAATCACCCTACCTAAGTCATGTGTCCAAATATTTTAGTAATGTAATAAGGGTATCATGAGGTGAAGTTGTGGGAGAGTACGAAGATATATAAGATAGCCTAGTACCCTGGAGATGCCCAGTGAGAATCACATAATGTGCTTTAGGATCTATCAGCTTTTACTCCAAAAAAATGGGAAATTATTTTTGCAATAATATGGATGCTCCCACCCTTTTTGAAGAGTGTAATAGATAGGATAAGATTTATGCATACATCTAGGTAACTTATGTTTGGCAAAATGTGTTTACTAAAGAAATAATACTGAGGGGTGATGTGCCTTGTATGAAAGGAAGGCATTTGGCCTCTTAAAGGCAGAATTAAATCTCTTTACATTATTAATAATTTGTGGAAATCATTTAGAGGGTATATAAGGTGCTAATGTACTTAAGCTCATATCCTACATATAGATGAAGAACATTGACTAGCCTGTGGGGCTGTGAACCCTGCATCGACCAGTCGAGTGAGGAAGCAAGCAATCAGTTTTAAGTGGCATGTCTGAAACCAGGACGGAAAGAAAGAAATGTTAAACATAAAAATTCTTAGGTAGGGAATAAAAGAAAAACTTTTCTCAAACTAACAAGATGCACAATTGTGCCTAGGGCAAAGAGAGTAAACCTACCTGTCTCTCTTAAACCCTAAAGGGAAACAGATAGTCTTTAAGTAACTGTGAATACATTTAGTCCTTTAAATAAGCAAAAGATTTGAAGCTGGGTTACATCAGGACCAGGGATAGCCACCACTCAGGACAACATCTCTGGTGCTCTGATGTAAAAATCTTAGGCAAAAAAAGTAGTTACAGAGTGGAGAAAATTGGAGCTGAGGGGTTGGCCCTTATTTTATTGTGGAAATGGACATAGCAAAGCCCACTTCATAAACAGTTCAGTTACATATCAGTCATCTGAATAAGAGGTTTTTAAAGCGAAACTTGGTAATTTCAAGATGAGGATATTGGCTTATAAGCATTGGTGTAGTTAAAAAGCAGTGAACTATAAACAATATTCAGAAATATTCCAAGTTGTTGAATTGGGCAAAAGGGCTGCAGGGTATGCTGCAGCATTCAGCAACATCATGTGAATATGAGACAGAGAAAATAAGGTCAAAGGTATTGCTAGTATCATAGTTCATTAGCGTAGTCACAGAGATAGCCCCCAAAAATATTGGGTAGACATAATAGGCTTTTGATGAAAAAGAGCAGTGCAGAACCTGAAAAAAATCTATATTATGGAAGAGCCAAGGCCAATTATCTTTATTCTGATATTTCCAGGCTATTAGCCCTACTTTGGCCAGTTTACAAACACCCGGTCCTGTTTTCCTCTGTCTCTCTCCCCAGGTATTTAGCTTTTATATCAAGTGGGTATGAAGAGCAGTAATGCTGATCCCTAGTGTTGACATGTCATGCCACATCAGACATCACATCTCATCAGCCCAGAATTAGGACTCTCCTCTAGCCTTCATTCACTTTTAACTATCCTGGCTCACTTTATTAGCAATGTCCGTTCACAGACCCCCTTTAAGGCTTGAAGCCATGCTGCATCCTAAAGATGGGTGCTCCTCTCTATACCTTCCTCATGCCCTGTCAGATCAGTCAAAGGCATCAGACAGCTCACATACAGACACTATCTCTCCTCTCTGAATTACAGTCCTCAGCTGACGTTGGATCTGGCACTCAGTCTGGTCTCCTGGTTTTGTTTCATACACAGTGGCGGGGCCCGGTGCAAAAAAATTATAAATATATTTATATATATATATATATATATATATATATATATATATATACATATATACCGCCCGGTATATATATATATTATGATATATGCAGTATATATAAGTGTATATACAGTATATATACTGTATATACTCGAGTATAAGCCAAGTTTTTCAGCCATTTTTTAAGGCTAAAAAGGGCCCCCTCGGCTTATACTCGAGTCACTCGAACCCCCCCCCCCCCGTGTGTCTCTATCCCCCCTGTGTGTCTCTCTATCCCCCCGTGTGTCTCTCTCTACCCCCCGTGTGTCTCTCTACCCCTCTGTGTGTCTCTCTACCCCCCCCCCGTGTCTCTCTAAGCCCCGGGGTCTTTTTCCCTCCCCCCTCCTCACCCCCCCCCCCTCTCCCCTCACTTACCTGCTCCGGCCTCCGCTCCTTCTGGGTCTTGATGTGGCGCGCACGTGATGTCACATGCGCGCCACGTCATTAGCATATACCGGGTGACGGTATATGCTAATGCCCCATCTTCAACCTCCCTCCTCAACCTCAATTCCCCCATCCTCAACCTCAACCCCCACCATCCTCAACCTCAACCCCCACCATCCTCATCCTCCCTCCTCATCCTCCCTCCTCAACCTCAACCTCCCTCCTCAACCCCCCTCCTCATCCTCAGCCCCCTCCTCATGCTCAGGCCCCCTCCTCATCCTCAGGCCCCCTCCTCATCCTCAACCCCCTCCTCATCCTCAACCCGGTATATGCTAACGACGTGGCGCGCATGTGACGTCACATGCACGCCACATCAAGACCAGGAAGGAGCGGAGGCCGGAGCAGGTAAGTGAGGGGAGGGGGGAGTTAGAATGAGGGCGGGGGGGTTGAGGTTGAGGAGGGAGGTTTAGGAGGGGGTTGAGGATGGGGGGGTTGAAGTTGAGAAGAGGGTTGAGGATGGGGAGGTTGAGGTTGAGGAGGGGGTTGAGGATGAGGAGGGTGCCTGAGGATGAGGAGGGTGCCTGAGGATGAGGAGGGTGTCTGAGGATGAGGAGGGGGCTGAGGAGGAGGAGGGAGGTTGAGGATGAGGAGGAGGGTTGAGGAGGGAGGTTGAGGACGGAGGATGAGGAGGGAGGATGAGGAGGGGGGTTGAGGATGGGGGGTTGAGGTTGAGGATGGGGGGGTTGAGGAGGGAGGTTGAGGATGGGGCATTAGCATATACCGGCACCCGGTATATGCTAATCACGTGGCGCGCATGTGACGTCCCCCCTCCTCATTCTAACCCCCCCTCCTCATTCTAACCCCCCCCCCCTCACTTACCTGCTCCGGCCTTTGCCACAGCAAGACCAGGAAGGAGCGGAGGCCGGAGCAGGTAAGTGAGGGGAGGGGGGGGGGGTTAGAATGAGGAGGGGGGTTAGAATGAGGAGGGGGTGTTTAGAATGAGGAGGGTGGTTTAGAATGAGGGGGGTTGAGGTTGAGGAGGGAGGAATAGGGGGGGTTGAGGATGCGGGGGTTGAGGTTGAGAAGGGGGTTGAGGATGGGGGGTTTGAGGTTGAGGAGGGGGCCTGAGGATGAGGAGGGGGGCTGAGGATGAGGAGGGAGGTTGAGGATGAGGAGGGGGGTTGAGGAGGGAGGTTGAGGAGGGAGGTTGAGGAGGGAGGTTGAGGAGGGAGGGTGAGGAGGGAGAATGAGGAGGGGGGTTGAGGATGGGGGGGTTGAGGTTGAGGATGAGGGGGTTGAGGTTGAGGAGGGAGGTTGATGATGTGGGGGTTGAGGTTGAGGAGGGAGGTTGAGGATGGGGAGGTTGAGGATGGGGGGGTTGAGGTTGAGGATGGGGGGTTGATGCTGAGGAGGGGGTTGAGGATGAGGAGGGAGGTTGAGGAGAGGGTTGAGGATGAGGAGGGGGGTTGAGGCTGAGGAGGGAGGTTGAGGATGAGGAGGGAGTTGAGGATGGGGGTTGAGGAGGAGGGGGTTGAGGATGAGGGGGTTGAGGAGGGAGGTTGAGGATGAGGAGGGATGATGAGGAGGCAGGTTGAGGATGAGGAGTGGGGTTGAGGAGGGAGGTTGAGAATGAGGAGGGGGGGAAGAGACACAAGGAAGGGAGAGGGGGGAAGAGACACAGGGAAGGGAGAGGGGGAAGAGACACAGGGAAGGGAGAGGGGGGAAGAGACACGGGAGAGAGAGGATGACACAGAAGGCACAAAAGGGACACAGGGGGCAGCACATTTCACACCCTCGGCTTATACTCGAGTCACTAATTTTTCCCAGTATTTTGTGGTAAAATAGGTGCCTCGGCTTATACTCGAGTCGGCTTATACTCGAGTATATACGGTTTATACCATATACACATATACAGTACATTTACATGCATCTATAGTATGCATCTATACATACTGTATATATATTTATATATATATATATATATATATATATATATATATATATATAGGCAGACCCTGCTTAACACTACCTCGTTTAACACTGATTCGCTATAAAGCTGTTTTTGCCTGACACATCCCCCATTGGATATAATACAGTTTTTGGCCAACACATCCCCAAGTAACACTAATTTGATGCTTGTGTATCATTCCAAAACACCAAGAGCCATGAAAGGAATTTTAAAATAGAGTTTACCTGGGATTTATTCTATGTTAAAACTGACCCAGGTTCCTTTTAACACTTGGGGCCATATTCAATTTGCAGCGCGCAACTTGATCGCAGACGGTCATATGTCTGCGGGTGGGCTGCCGGCTCCGAAGGCAATGCTTTTCAATTGCTCAAGCCCACAAGTTACTGTCCCAAAGCCGAAACTGTAAGCCAATTCAGCCAGCCTGCTACCTCCTATTTCGAATCAGACAATAGAGAATTAGACTGTCATTATTACAGCAGTAAAACATGGAGGTTACACGTCAATCAATTAGGTTGGGGGATCCGATATGTGATCAGACTTGCAAACCCTCAAAATAAAGAATAATGAAAATGAATGCCAATACTGTTCTAGACCATATGGGTGTCCTGATATGTATTAACTTATTGATACTCAAGATCGATTTAACCCTGAAATGAAACATAAAAAATAAATATTATTTCCTGCCGATTTGCGAGCTTGGGACTGTTGTGCAATTAATTCTAATGTCTGTCGTCGCTTTCCCCAACAGTGCAGTAGAGATTTTTTATTTGCGTTTACACTGCTACAATTAGTTGTTTAACCCCCTTGTGCGTCCCACTACCACTCGTAGGATTTTCTCCTTCATTTGCCATTTACGGGTGTGAAAACATTTGCGGGCTTGTGGAAATCAAGCAATTGAATGTCGATTGGTGATTTTAGCCTTGCAAAAGTGAAAGATCAAAGGCTTCTGGAGGCTGTAATTACGAGTTTAACCATCGACATTTTTTCAAGGCCCTAACTTGGAAGCCGAACGGAGCCCGCAAAAAGACGCCAATTGAATAGCCATTTAACTTGAGAGCTCACTTACCGGCTACCGGATCGCCTGAAACCTCAATTGAATATAGCCCTTGGTCTTCTATGATCATCTACAGAGTTAAAAGGGGTATGTCTGTAATTATGTACATGTATACCCTGCTTAACGTTACCCCTTTTAGCGCTGTTTAATTCACTGCCTTGCTATAACGCTGTTTTTGCCTGCCAAACCCCTTTTAATGCTCTGATTCTCAAAAAAAAAGAGAATCCAGGATGAGCAAGAAGCTTCAACATCACAAAATGTAAAGTTTATATTTCTGCTAATGTTCAGTTTGTGTTAGTGTTATGTTTGCTGTTTGTTTGAAGTTCATATAAAACAAAAAAAGTTTACATTTCGATTGCAATTGTGTATTTTTGTTCATGAGTTCCCTGTCTCTATCTTCCCCATGTTAAACTGCCCCATTTACAGCTATTTCGCTTAGCACTCATATTGCTTGGAAACCTTGACCTGAGCATTGTCAATACGGCTCCCCTCTATCTTAAAATGGACCAAAAATTACTGGACACAAGGTATAATAACACACATAAATAACCAGAGGTGACTGCCCCCATGCCGCAGGAGTACAACAAAATGAGCACACCTCGCAGCTTATTAACCACATGTGGGCAAGCACCTCCGCCACAAGTGCACCCCTGCACCCCACTGCCCTCCTACAGGCTACGCACTAAAAATGGTTTAATGCCTTCCATAAAACATCTAATTTGGTTGCGTGCTGATAACTCACATACTCTGCTGTGGAGAACTCATGCACTTTGCCCTTTTTGGACCCAAATTCCAAGTTGGGAATAGTTACGACTAAATGCCCCCCTTGTAACGTGTAGGACCCACTTGTCCTGGCTACGCACCCCTAGCAGATAAATGCGTTCCATATTAACATCTAATTCGGTTGAGTACGAAAATGTGCGCACTTTCCTCTTTTCGGACCCAAATTTCCAAGTGAGCTGTTACTACTAAGCGCACAACTTGTAACTATGGAAACCCTGTGTGTCGCGCAATACACCCTTAACGGATAAATGCGTGCACAAGCCATCTAGATTTGGTTGCAATCAGCCCTTTTCGGACCCAAATTTTGCAGGTAGTGCATAATTACGTATAAGTGCTTACCTTGCCGCCTAAGGGACCGAGGGGCCCTGTCCCTTACGTGTGTTACTAAGAACAACTCAAAGCACCAATTAAGTGCTTATAACTATAGAGCTGAGTCTATTTAACCATTTACCATAGAGCTGTGCTCCAAAACTGTATAACAACGAACTGTTAACGTAACTTATCCTTTAACCTTTATGGCAAGTGTTATATATTAATAAGGTGGGAAGTATAACCCATTCTCATGCCGATCCAAGCCACCCTGGACTGAGAAATAGGTTAATTTGAACACCAAGATAAACAAATTGAGGTGAACCCCATCCTCTCTATAAAATGCTAATGCATCCTCCCCCTCCAAATCCGTGTTCCTTAGTGACGTTCTACCAATAGCTCTAATGTAGCTAGACATCGTCTTATTGACTTTCTTCTTGTATTTATTTAAAACTAGCGACTTGCCCGTCAAAAAATGACGGTCAATAAAAGAAAGTGTTGAAATGCTGTTTGTCACACAATGTGAGTGTACTGTGTGCCTCAAGTAACTAAATTCTTCAAAAAACAGAAATCTACATTACATAAAATAAGAAAAACTAAAATCACCAAAAATAAAAAATGTACATTACAGAAAAAAAACAAAAACCTAAGTCACAAAAAATAAAAAAAGGAACATTACAGAAAATAAAAAAATACATTACAACCCCCCCTCACTACAAAATGTTTTTAAAAAATTACACACCTGATAATGAAATACATATAATACATACATATAATACAATACAATTAAATAAAATACAATACAATTAAATAAAATACAATACAATTAAATAAAATACAATACACCCCTATCTAATATACATGCCACTATGTAATATACATGCCAGTATCAAATATACATGCCACTATCTAATATACATGCCACTATCTAATATACATGCCACTATATAATGTATTATACATCCCACTATCTAATATACAATACTATCTAATAATACATCCCCTTATCTATCTAATATACAATACATGCTATCTATATATATATAGCTATCCTAATTGTAAGCTACAATAAAATAATTAAGACCACTTACCTTTGAGATGTTTCTTCAGATCAGCAACCTACGGTAAAAAGATTTAAAAAATTAATACAACTCGTTTACATGAAATACCTAAACATTCTAAACATTCTAAATATTCTAAATATTATTCTCACCTTTCCAGCATGTCCCGTTCCAGCATGTCACGTCCCAGCATGTCACGTCCCAGCATGTCACGTCCTCCATGTTCCGTCGTCCATCTTTGCGTCTTGTCTGGCGATACTCCTGTAAAAAAAAACATTACATTAGTAAACATAAACCAAATGTAAATAAACACAATCTACATTATACTTACCTTTCCGCGATGTATCCGGCCACCTCGCATGAAAAAAAAAAAAAGCGACACATACGCACTGGCTGATGCCTCCGACGCTAATGACCTTCCTATGGAGTGTTCCAGAATAAAATTGGCAATGGCGGCTTCTGATTGGCTGAAAAAGCAATTATCAAATTCAGCCAATGAGAAAACCCCATTTGTGAACCAATGAAAAAAGTATACACCCCAAAATACAACGGTAATTGGATAACACACCTGTCCATCTTTATTTGAACCAATGCTAAGGCTTTATTGCCATCAGCCAATCACAATGGAATATACCCCCACGTACTGATTGGTGAAGACATCTGCGCCTTCCCATTGGCTGTACTATTGATTGATATTAACAATAGCCAATGAGAATGCGCAAATCCTTCACCAATCAGTACGTGAGGGTGTATTCTATTTGATTGACTATTGCCAGTGCAACCAATCAGAATGTGCAGAGGCTCCAACCAATCACCCTGTGGGGGTGTATTCCATTGTGATTGGCTGAAGGCATCTGCGCCTTGTGATTGGTTTAAATAAAGATTGACAGGTGCATTATCCAATGAGAGTGGTATTTTAAGGTGTTTTTTTTTTTTTTTTTTTTTACAGGGCGTGGCAGAAGAGGATCCGGAGGAGGCCGGAGAGATCGCGGGGAGGTAAGTAGAATGTAGATTATGTTTATTTTATTTTGATGTATCTAAATGTTGTGTTTTTTTTAACAGGTGCCGCGCCGGATAAGGATTCAAAGAATGCCGGACGGGACATGGCTGAGAGGTGACAGAATATTTAGAATGTATAGAATGTATAAAATGTATAGAATGTTTATTTTAGAACTGTAAACGTGTTGCACTAAAAATGTTTTTTTTTTCCATAGGTGGCTGATCCCACTGGACATCTGCAAAGGTAAGTGATGTTAATTATTTTATTTTAGCTTAGAATTAGATTAGTTAATATATAGATAGCATTTATTGTATGTTAGCTAGGGGTATGCGTTTTATATAGATAGCATAGGATGTATTGTATATTAAATTGTGTTATTTATTTAGATAGATTGGGAATGTATTATTATATAGATAGGATGTATATTAGATTATGCTATTTCTTTAGATAGATTGTGTGATGTATATTAGATAGGGGTGTATTGTATGTAATTGTATTGTAATTGTATGTATTTGTATTCTATGTATTTGTATTATATGTATTTCCTTTTAAGGTGTGTATTTTTTTTTCTGTAGTGAGGGGGGGTTGTTATGATTTTTTTTTTCTGTAATGTTCCTTTTTTTTGTGACTTAGGTTTTTTTATTTTCTGTAATGTAGTTTATTTTTTTTGTGAGTTAGGTTTTTTATTTCATGTAATGTAGATTTTTTTGTGTGACTTGAGGCTTTTTTATTTTCTGTATAGAGTGGTGGGGGTTAATAGGGGGTAGGTAGTGTAGATGTTAAAAGGTTAGTGTAGAGGGTGTTTAGTTGATCTTTAATGTTTTATTGGGGGTGGTATAGTGCAGTATAGTGTTTATACTTAGTGTCATGATGGTCCTTGAGGACTATCATGGCACTTATGTGGTTAATGTAGTGTTGTAACAGGCCCATAATGGTGTTAATATACCCTTATGGGACTGATGGGGTTTAATAGAGGCTTATGGGGGTCTGTATTGACCCCCATGAGTGACAGGGTTAATGAAGGGCTTTGGGGGTCTGTATTGACCCCCATGAGTGACAGGCTTAATGAAGGGCTTATGGGGGTCTCTATTGACCCCCATGAGTGACAGGGTTAATGAGGGTTTTATGGGGGTCTGTATTGACCCCCATGATTGACAGGGTGACAGTGTAGATTTTTTTTCTTTTACAACGGGTCCTTTAAGGACATTTACGGTCCTTTAAGGACCTGTAACACGGGAGTTTAGAATTTTGATTGCAGCGGGGGTCCCCGATCGCGTGCAATCGGGACCCCCACTGCGATGGTTAATGTGGGGTTAATGCAGGGCTCGGAGCTTATCTCGGATCCCCTGTGGTTAATCCAGGTTTCCGAGCTTATCTCGGATTCATTTTTTCTCTTGCTTCGGGGATTTTCTTGTGTCTGAACTCTGAAATTTGGACTTAAATGGAGGTGTAACTTCACTTTCAGAGGTCCTGGGTGCCCCCCCTTGCTATGGGTAAGCTTTTTATGTCGTTTTTGTGAGTATTTGGTGTGTTTTGACTGTTTTTAGGTGCGCACAGTTCCGCCATTTTTCGTGCGTGTGGGTGTTTGATACGTTAAGGTTGATTCTGAGGTTAATGCAGGTTTCCGAAGTGAGCCTCTTTTCCATTTTTCTCAGCTGCCATTTTTTCTCTTGCTTAGGGGATCTTCGTGTGCCTGCGCACAGTTCCGCCGTTTTTCGTGCGTGTGGGTGTTTGTTACGTTAAGGTTGGTGTAACGGAGCTGGGACACGCAGTCCAAAATCTCCGCTGGTATACGATAAAATACCCACGAGGCACTACAGTTTCACCATCCCCGACCTCCCATATTGGACGACACACAATTTGGGAGTCAAATGAATACTGACTTTATTTTGTTATTGCAGAACTATATATACATCTCTTTGGCCACAGGCAATACACATGCCCATATTTGGCTACACACAATACACACAAAGAGAACAATAGGGGGGGTCACACCTCCCTGGCAACTTTGATACAATCAGACACTGATTCAATTACACCTCTTTGTTCTTATCAGAGAATTAAAACACTTTGGAAAATGCAAGGATCCTTTACAACTTTCTTATCTCTTGAATCTCTGTAACAGGATTATCTATTAGCCTAGGTCTGCAAAAGTCTGGCTAATATTCTGCAGAGCATCAACCAGCATACATATTGTAGGATCATATTTTAACCAAGAATAATCATAAAACAGGGTAAAACAGTGATGGGTTCCGCTACACACCTCCCCCGTGACCATAAGCCGGCATACACGGTCTGATCCCAACGGATCGGCCTGGGGATGTCCGGACAAAAGTATTTGTTGGTCAATTCTCTAGTTTGACAACCCATCAGCATTACTGCAATTCACATTTACTCACATTTCCCATATCCCCAGATAGCTGGGATCTGAGCGCACAAAACCACCGAATAGCGCTCAGATCCTCTTCACACAGTTCAATTGCCATGTAGCTAAAGTCTTTCCCATAGTCTTTCATTATATGAATGGGCTTCATGGCACAGTTATCTGGGGTATCATGGTTCACACAGGGCAAGTACAGAATGACCCCCCTGTATGTAAAGGGCCAGAATGAGTGACTTATACTCTGGTATGGCCGAACACTGGTTCCAAAGGGCAATATGTACCAGGGCCATAGTCGCAGGGCAGGAGGCTGGCAAACAGTCCCCTCCAAGCCAAGGTGGCGAAGGGCACTTCGTCACACATCTCTCCTTTGGGGGGAAGTCTAACCAGGTACCTGGATATTTTGCTGTGGTGAGGGGGCAACACGCTGAGGGGACTTGAGGGGCAGAGGCCAGCGGCACTCTGCCCTGATGCCAACTCTTCTGCTGGTATAACCTGCAGGACATCCTGCTCTGTACAAGGGACAAAGGGAGGGCAGAGGCCGACTGCACTCTGCCCCGCTGTCAGCTCTTCTGCTGGGGTACTTGGGACATATTTCGGCTCAGTAGCCAGGGAAACGTGGGGGTCAGTGGGGGTTAACATTTCCTCTGTTAACCCTGGGGCCACATTAGAAGTTAGCTGGGGAGGGGAATTTGTACTTACCCCCTCCTCCGGTTGTCCCAGTGACGGTAGTTGGGGATCTGGACAAGCTGTGGGCGCAGAGACCACGGTCCCATCTGCGCTGTCTGGGAGATTGGTGTCTCCCCTGGTTAGGGTAAACTGTTGCTGGGGGGGAAGGATGACACCTTCTGCCCCCTGTGTTTCACACTGCCGCTGGGGGGGAAGGACGACACCTTTGGCCCCCTGGGGTACCCACTGCCGCTGTGGAGGAAGGTCGACACCTTCTGCTCCCTGGGGTACACACTGCCGCTGGGGGGGAAGGACGACACCTTCTGCCCCCTGGGGTTCACACTGCCGCTGGGGGGAAAGGACGACACCTTCTGCCCCCTGGGGTTCACACTGCCGCTGGGGAGGAAGGACGGCCCCTTCTGCTCCCTGGGGTACACACTGACGCTGGGGGGGAAGGGCGACACCTTCAGCTCCCTGGGGTACACACTGCCGCTGGGAAGGAAGGACGACACCTTCAGCTCCCTGGGGTACACACTGCCGCTGAGGGGGAAGGACGACACCTTCTGCCCCCTGGGGTTCACACTGCCGCTGGGGAGGAAGGACGGCACCCTCTGCTCCCTGGGGTACACACTGCCGCTGGGGGGAAAGGGCGACACCTTCAGCTCCCTGGGGTACACACTGCCGCTGAGGGGGAAGGACGACACCTTCTGCCCCCTGGGGTTCACACTGCCGCTGGGGAGGAAGGACGACACCTTCAGCTCCCTGGGGTACACACTGCCGCTGAGGGGGAAGGACGACACCTTCTGCCCCCTGGGGTTCACACTGCCGCTGAGGGGGAAGGACGACACCTTCTGCCCCCTGGAGGGCCGGTAGAGAGACCTCGGTCCCATCTCTACCTGCCATCTGGAGGTCATCCCAGTACCAGTCAATGAAGTCTGGTTCTGCTTGTCGAGTAGGTTGGGGCTGCACAAGGCTGAGCAGGTGTTGGTAGTCCTGCTCCAGCTCCCACTCTCTCGTTACCAAGTGGGTCATGTCTTTGCTCACCTCGCCTTCATCATCCCAGACATACATGCCCATCCGGTAGTCGTAGATGTCCCAAAACCTAGACCCCTCCGTGCTGCCAAGATCAATATCGTCCTCCAAGGCATCCCATAATAAACCCGGGCCATCATAATCATCCCCCTCCGGTAAGTCGTGTTCAGCCGTCCAGGGGGTAAGTCGAACGGTATACCACCAGAGGGCCTGGTATGCGTTGTCTAGCCAGATCTCTCGCCATACCAGGGTCTCTAGTCTTGTCACCCACTCATCCAGGGGCTGCTCTCCCAATAGATACATCCGCATCGCCACACGCTTCTGTAGCCGCTGCTCATCACTGGGGAGACTCTCACCTCGCCGCCATTGGGCATCTTGCAGGGCATCATACCAGAGTTCCATTCTGTCTGTTTCCCTGTAGTCTGCGGCCTCCTTCTCATCCTCATCATGGAACGCTGTCCGAAAACTAGCCGGTTCCATCCTGCTGTAGCCAGGGGCGCTGTACGGATACTAGCGTTGCCCTCAATCTGTACTCCACGGAATGGTGTCTCCTGTAGCTGTCCTTCTGACCGTGGGAACAATTCCACCACTTGCCAACAAATGTAACGGAGCTGGGACACGCAGTCCAAAATCTCCGCTGGTATACGATAAAATACCCACGAGGCACTACAGTTTCACCATCCCCGACCTCCCATATTGGACGACACACAATTTGGGAGTCAAATGAATACTGACTTTATTTTGTTATTACAGAACTATATATACATCTCTTTGGCCACAGGCAATACACATGCCCATATTTGGCTACACACAATACACACAAAGAGAACAATAGGGGGGGTCACACCTCCCTGGCAACTTTGATACAATCAGACACTGATTCAATTACACCTCTTTGTTCTTATCAGAGAATTAAAACACTTTGGAAAATGCAAGGATCCTTTACAACTTTCTTATCTCTTGAATCTCTGTAACAGGATTATCTATTAGCCTAGGTCTGCAAAAGTCTGGCTAATATTCTGCAGAGCATCAACCAGCATACATATTGTAGGATCATATTTTAACCAAGAATAATCATAAAACAGGGTAAAACAGTGATGGGTTCCGCTACAGATAGAAATAAGGAATCTAAAAAGGAGGAAGAAGAGGTACAGACGCGTCCCAAAAACATTTACTAACTGTCTGCAAGCACACATAATATTGGCCATCATATATGGGCAGAAGTATCTGGACTGCTGTTCGGATCTATTTTGTTATCTGGAATAGACTGAGAGCATTCATAGGACATATGGGGGCATGGCGTGGTGGTCGTATGATGAACAATTTCACCAGTTACTGGCTGTTAACCCTTCCATGAGATGGGATGAGCGTGACATGGGTATGTGGTTGAATATTGTCACTCCATCGAGGAACACGGCAGGCGCAGAACGTTATGGTAGTTCCTTTCGGGTTTCAGGATTTAGGAGCTTTAACCAAGCAGTGAAAAAGGGTACATGCTTTATGTACAACGAAAGTAAGTGTAGCTGGGGAGAAACATGCAAATACAGGCATGATTGCTTTGAATGTTGCCTCACCAATCACCCAGCAGTCAGATGTTTCAAGAGAAACAAGGGAGTTGGCACAACGGATGCTGTTATTAAGGGCAGTGACACCAATACTGGTAGAAAGTATGCTACAATGGTTAAATCGGTATGCCAGTAAGCTGGGTTTTGTGGAGGCTCCAACGTCGGCTGTGTTAACACACACACAAGTTTTTAACAAGAAAAATCTCAAAGGCGCCTCACACCCAGTTACACACACACACACCGCGGCCGAGGGCCTCAGCTGCTGGCATGCCAGCAACTGAGGCCCTCGCTTACGCAAATGCGGGTCCTCGCGAAGCGAGGGGCCGCATTTATGGTGGTGGAGCATCCCAACGTCTCCGCAAATGCGGGTCCTCGCAAAGCACTTAGGGAATGAGGCAATGAGAGCCGCAGGAGCTCATTGCTGGCTAGCCTCACGTAGCGAGGCGAGCCGTTAAACCCACCTCAGAACCAACTGTAGCGGAACCCATCACTGTTTTACCCTGTTTTATGATTATTCTTGGTTAAAATATGATCCTACAATATGTATGCTGGTTGATGCTCTGCAGAATATTAGCCAGACTTTTGCAGACCTAGGCTAATAGATAATCCTGTTACAGAGATTCAAGAGATAAGAAAGTTGTAAAGGATCCTTGCATTTTCCAAAGTGTTTTAATTCTCTGATAAGAACAAAGAGGTGTAATTGAATCAGTGTCTGATTGTATCAAAGTTGCCAGGGAGGTGTGACCCCCCCTATTGTTCTCTTTGTGTGTATTGTGTGTAGCCAAATATGGGCATGTGTATTGCCTGTGGCCAAAGAGATGTATATATAGTTCTGCAATAACAAAATAAAGTCAGTATTCATTTGACTCCCAAATTGTGTGTCGTCCAATATGGGAGGTCGGGGATGGTGAAACTGTAGTGCCTCGTGGGTATTTTATCGTATACCAGCGGAGATTTTGGACTGCGTGTCCCAGCTCCGTTACACTATCCTTCACCTCAAAATAATTATCGAGCCCTAGCCACTGATGTTTGCCCCATCCCTGATCCTCTGAACTCCTGCAATAAAGAATTTTGTTTAACCTCTAAACTGATAAATGTAGGATTATGAGGAAGTTTAGCATGGGATTCATCGGCTGGCCCTGGCTGTAGTAATGGCAAGATGTCATTTTGATGCCTCCTACAAATCTTCTTTGGCTTCTTGGGGCCCAGCCGCAAGCCATCCACTCTCATCCTGTAAATCCACAAGTTAATCCACATTTAAAAGTTGAACTGATAAATGAAGATGCAATACTTATCTGATGTGCCTGAATGATGGGTGATATGCAATCTGACATCTGTACTCAACTGACTAGTTTAAGTGAGGTGATGCAGGAAATATAAACTAGCTCCTGTTACATAACTGTTATATAATAACCCCTCCTTAACTCTTAAAATAGCAATAAATAATTAAATAATTAATAAGGTCATCCTAATTCCAAGCCGTCGAACCCTTGACCCCATATATACTGTATATATATATATATATATATATATATATATATAAAATACAAAAATAGAAGTGTTCAATCAGAGAGCGAACTAACCTTAATAGGTTAGTTCTATTGACACGTTAACCCAATCTGAGAGCAACCCCTTTTAGCTCACTTGTGCCCTTCACAGGGATAAATATCCTGTAGTATATCAGTCTGGTCTCACTCACTACAGTGACCCAGCCCCGAAATACCAGGCAATTCTACCCTAAACAGGAAAAAGCAAACCCCAGACGTACGTTTCGGCCTTCATTGGGCCTTGTCAGTGATGAAGCAAACTGAAAATAGGTGTCTGTATAACATACTTATAATGAAGTCAGCCATATATCTTCAGTCTACGATGACTTCAGTGGTATTTGTAGATTGGACTGTTCATACATTGGTTTTGCAACAGAACATAATCAATAATGTTTAGATATGTAGAAGCAAATAATATTATCTAGCCTCACATGGATATAGTATACTAATTGGAATCATTCACTTTAAAGGGCCACTGTAGGTTGGTAAAACAAGGTGTTATCACATCACATCATTAAGGCAAAACTGAATACAATACTTAATAATTTATGGCTGTAATAATTTATTTTATTTATCGTTTTAGACAATAACAACTTTTAAGGCTGTTAATTACAACACAGATTAAGGCTTTGGATTGGGTTATGGGATGCTATATGAACCTCTGTGTTGGTAGGAAGGGTGCCAACTGGGTCCTTGAAGACCCGCATAGTATAGAGGTTAACTTTAGGTATCATGGAGGTCCATATGGACACCCATGATTATAGCCTAGTATACCATGGGAGTCCGTGGAGATCCCCATGTTATAGGGGTTTACTTTAGGTATCATGGAGGTACAGTTGAGACCCCCATTGTATAGGGGCTAACTTTAGGTTCAATGGAGGTCCATAAGAAATCCCGCAGTATACCCATGCTTATAGAGGGCAGTGGGTACAGAGTGGGGATCACCTGGCTCATTGAGAGAGAAGGTATTGAGTAGAGATCCCAGGGATCCCTTGGCTCGCAGGAATAGTAAGTATTAAGGGGAATTTGCGGGTGATACGCGGGCTCAAAGAGGGTAACAGGTATTGAGAGAGAATACAGGGGATCCCCTGGCTTATAAGAGTTAGTTATATTGACCCCTTTATTGTGTAAGATTTGAGCAATCAATCCTTAAATCCAACAACAATAAGGTGTTCTTCATATTGAGAGTTTTAATGTATCCTGGCTTTTTAGAGGCATTTTTTCTGCCTTTACGGGAGTTTGAAAGCAGAGGTCGACTTTTTTTTCATTTCTGGCACTCAGAAAGGCTTCTGAATAATCTTCAGAGAGATCAGATAGTGCTGTTGCATGAGAAATGCGATTTTTAAAATAGTTATGGGACAGGTACTAGGGGCTTAGGTTATAACAGACATTTTTAGCACATGAGTGCAGGGCCGTATTAACATATGGGCTAAATGGGCTGCAGCCCAGGGTGGCACTATTTTAGGGTGGCAAAATTCTGCTATTTGTTTTTTTTTCCGATGGAAGCCCTCTCCCAGGGCCCATTGTCACACTATTCACCCCCCTCAAGCCCACTGCACTTCATTCAACCACCCCTCCTCTTACTTGTGCATGGCGGATCCCATTGCTCAGAGGTTGGATATCCTTCCCCTGCCGGTGCTTCATACTGCAGGGTCACGTGACATCAGTAGGAATTCCTTTCCCCTGCAGTATGAAGAATACCCAATCTCTGAGCAATGGGATCTGGGACAGGGACTGCAATGCACAAGTAAGAAGGGAGGGGGGGATGAAGTACAGGGGGCTTGAGGGGGTGAATAGTGTGACAAGGGGCCCTGTGGGTTTTGAGGGGTTGAATGATGCTCCTGAGAGGGCCCTTGGTTTTATGTTTTATTTTTTTGAGGGGGGGGGTAAATTGTGCTGCTGAGGGGGGTTGTGGGTTGAATATGGCATCTGAGGGGGTTGGGGGTTGAATGGTGCTGCTGAGGGGAGCCTGGGGGTGTTGGAGCATGAAGATGGCTTCTGAGGGGCTTGGGGGTGAATGGTGCAACAAGGGGCCCTGTTTTTTTGTGGGGGTAAATGATGCTGCTGAGGGGGCACTGGGGGTTTTGGGGGGTGATGGTGCTCCTGGGGGGTTGGGTAGAGAATATTGCTGCTAAGGGGCCCTGTGGGGTGAATATAGCTGTTGAGGGGGGCTGGGAGTGTTTTCAAAGAACATATAGTTTTATATATATATAGATCTATATATATATATATATATATATATATATATATATATATATATATATATATATATATATACATTATATATATATATATTGCGGTAATGTGGCCTTTGGCTACTTGTTTCTCCTTTGAGATACATATAAACAGCAGAGATTCCAAGATTCTGTTTTGTACTTTTTATTAAAAAGTCAAAAATACAAAAGAAATAGCTTACTCCAGCATAAAATAAAATTCTGCATAAATGTACTGGCTTAACATCAGGAACACCCTTACTAGCCCTGAATCCGCTTCTCGGCCTTCAGGTAAAAACACAGAGTCTTTGAATAGTCCATCTTCAATGGTTTAAGTGTCCTTTCTCTGCAGACAGTCGTCTTTCATACCATAGGGTAGGGTTCTGGCCCACCCTACTCTCCAGATACCCCAACCTCCAGGGACCCTTAATACCCTCTTTTGCTTAAGGCTACAAATCTGTTAACTTCACAGACTTCTCCCTGGGGTTATCAGACTCTGTATTTGTACCTTTACATCCAGTCTCTCAGCTGTAATGGAAACTCAGCTCCAATCACTGGAATAGCACCAATCAGTGTCCTCTGTAAATACTGCTGTGGCAAAATCCTTGCAGCAGCTCCTCTTCAAATCCCATTTTTCTCTGCAGCAAACAGTCTTCTATGTAAATGCTCTTTGTGGCACAAATCCTCTGCAGCAAACAGTCTCCTCTGTAAAGGCTCTTTGTGGCACAAATCCTTTTTCTCTGCAGCTTCTGCAATCCTAGTAGCAGACTTCTCAGTTTGCTCTCAAAAGTCAAAACACTGCCTTCACTCTCACTGGCAGATGCATACAAGCGTCCTTCTTAGCTTGCTTCAGACTGAGGCCTTCACTCTCACTGGCCTCTATACCTCTTAGAGAGATTAATCCCTGAGAGTAATTTGCATAAACAAAACAACAAAGTGAGCGGTGCTCAATCAGAGAACGAACTAACCTTAATAGGTTAGTTCTATGGACATGATAACCCACTCTGAGAGCAACCTCTTTTAGCTCACTTGTACCCTTCACAGGGAAAAATATCCTGTGGTATATAAGTCTGGTCCCACTCACTAGAGTGGTCAAGCCCCGAAATACCAGGCAGTTCTACCCTGAAGAGGCGAAACAGCAAATCCCAGCCGTATGTCAGTGAGGTGTAACTGAACTCCCTAAGGTACAGTGAGCAAGGCGTCCATGTCTGGAGTCCTCTATAGATTTTAGAGAGATTAATCCCTGAGAGTAATTTGCATAAAAAAAACAACAAAGTGAGAGGTGCTCAATCAGAGAACAAACTAACCTTAATAGGTTAGTTCTATGAACATGATAAGCCACTCTGAGAGCAACCTCTTTTAGCTCACTTGTACCCTTCACAGGGATAAATATCCTGTGGTATATCAGTCTGGTCCCACTCACTAGAGTGGTCCAGCCCCGAAATACCAGGCAGTTCTACCCTGAAGAAGCGAAATAGCAAATCCCAGACATACGTTTCGGCCTTCATTGGGCTTCGTCAGTGAGGTGTAACTGAACTCCCTAAGGCACAGTGAGCAAGGGGTCCACGTCTGGAATCCTCTATACCTCTTAGGGAGATTAATCCCTGAGGGTAATTTGCATAAACAAACAACAAATTGAGAGGTGCTCAATCAGAGAACCAACTAACCTTAATAGGTTAGTTCTATGGACATATTAACCCACTCTGAGAGCAACCTCTTTTAGCTCAATTGTGCCCTTCACAGGGATAAATATCCTGTAGTATATCAGTCTGTTCCCACTCACTAGAGTGGTCCAGCCATGAAATACCAAGCAATTCTACCCTGAAGAGGAGAAACAGCAAATCCCAGACGTATGTTTCGGCCTTCATTGGGCTTCGTCAGTGAGGTGTAACTGAACTCCCTAAGGTACAGTGAGCAAGGCGTCCATGTCTGGAGTCCTCTATACATTTTAGAGAGATTAATCCCTGAGAGTAATTTGCATAAACAAAACAACAAAGTGAGAGGTGCTCAATCAGAGAACGAACTAACCTTAATAGGTTAGTTCTATGGACATGATAACCCACTCTGAGAGCAACCTATTTTAGCTCACTTGTACCCTTCACAGGGAGAAATATCCTGTAGTATATCAGTCTGGTTCCACTCACTACAGTGGTCTAGCCCCAAAATACCAGGTAATTCTACCGTGAACCGGAGAACCTGCAAATCCCAGAAGTACGTTTCAGTCTTCAGTGAGTTATCATGTCCATAGAACTAACCTATTGAGGTTATTTCGTTCTTTGATGAGCACCTCTTTATGCAAATTAGCCTTAGGGTTTAGTCTCCCTAAGGGTGATATGGAACTCCAGACGTGGACCCCTTGCTCACTGTGCCCTATGGAGTTCAGCTGCACCCCACTGATGAGGCCCATAAAGGCCGAGACGCGTCTGGGGTTTGCTGTTTCTCCTGTTCAGGGTGAATTGCCTGGTATTTTGGGGCTGGGTCCCTCTTTTGAGTGAGACCAGACCGATATACTACAGGATATTTCTCCCTGTGAAGGGCACAAGTGAGATAAAAGAGGTTGTTCTCAGAGTGGGTTATCATGTCCATAGAACTAATCTATTAAGGTTAGTTCGTTCTCTGATGAGCACCTCTGACTGTGTTTCATACTTGTTTTTGTGTAATAGGTATTTAATGAGCCCCAGCCTGCAATTCCTTTTATTCATTAATTCTTTACCTGAGCATGTAAATCTCCAAATCTGTATGAAACAAAAAATATTATACATCAAATGATAAAAATGGTATTAATCAAAAATATAATAAATAAATATAATTTAATCACGCCAATAAATTCCATCGAAGATCAAAAAAGTAGCCGTATGTGGGCTGATGTCCTAACTTGTGCAAATCTATTCTATGCTAAGCATGAATAGCATAGTGTATGAGTGTTACAATGGCAGGCATATGAAACAAGAAACCATGTATAAAGTGACATTGGATTAAAGAGTGAAAATGCATTGTGGACTAATCTGCATGTCCCTGCCCAGAGTACAGAACAAAAACTGTATTTCTTGAGGTATAAATAAACATAGTTTAGTTGAGAAAATACTACTAATCTACAGCCTTATTCAATTGCGATTCGGCCAATTGAATAGGGCTCTTTATAAGCACAGAGCCTATTTTTTTTACAGACATTTTTAGTTACTGAACTTCTATCCAACTGCAAGGTCTTCACTAACTAAAAACTTTAAAACATATATGCTCTGTGCTTATATAGAGCCCTATTCAATTGGCCGAATCGCAATTTAACAAGGCTGCTAGTCTGTAGGGTTCTTGCTTTAAAACAATGAACAAGCAAATGTTTTTCTCCATTAAAGTTCATTTGAGATAATTACTAACCTGTGCTTGACAGCTTATAAGGATAATGCCAGTGCTACCAACCTAAAACCAGAGAATGACAGCACAACTATTTTACTACATATATAAATTGCAAACAAATCTGACAACCAGCTTATCTATAAGTTCTAGCAACACATGTATAAATGCATAAATGGCTTTTTCTACTCATAGAAGAAAAAAACATAAATACAGCAATATACTCGTTTAACAATGTAGATAGGTTTTGAGTAATAGGAGTGTTAAGCAAAACTTTGCTAAACTGGGAAATTGTAACAAAAGCAATTGCATTTTCAAACTTTTTGGCTTTATATAAATTTTAAGAAACTGCAAACATAACAACAATACAAACTGAAACTTTTTTAAAGTAACATTTAAAGCAAACATTAACTAAAGAGTCCACTAAATGGCAGGTATGGAAACTTTAGGCTCATCCTTCATTGTGGCTTTTTTGGGCATAAACTAGTCCAAGGACATCTGTCTTTGCTTTCTACAGCCATCCAACAGATGCTGGTAGCAAGACATTGCCCCAAGAACGCAGCTTCTAACATTTCTACTCCTGAAACTGTGCGGATCATTGGCCACAAAATCATCCAGAATGTCATGGATGGATCTCAAACTCTTGGTGAGGAACTCATTGGAAAGTTATTTTGGTTCCTCAGTGTCAGAGTCACTGCTTTCCTGGGCTTCCATAATGCACTGTTCTTCCACTGTTCATCATTGGTAAGATTCTCGCCTGAAGCTTAAACCAACTCCTCAATATCCTGGGTGTCTGCATCTCCCATTCCAGCAGTATTGACCAGATCTACAATCTCTTCAGATCCACACACAGCTCTGGCCATATCTTCCTCCACACTACTTTCAGAAATTGCTGTGTCACTTTCTTCCAGGACAAATTGATGTTAGGCCTGCATGATGGTATACTTTAAAAAAAAAAAACATCATGGATTCTTTGTACTTGCTGTCTGCCTTCTCAATGAGCTGATGGAATATGCAGTGAAGATAATAAGGCCTTGATGGTTGCAATGCCCCCCTGGCCCATTGGCTGGATGAATGAGGTAGTGTTGGGTGTCAGAAAATCTACTTCCACTGGATTGCAGCAATAAAGCTTAGTAGGGTAGCTTGGGGCAGTGTCCATCAGCAGGAGAGTTTTGGCCCCAAAACCTTTACACCTGCAGTATTGTTGCACTGATGGCCAGAAATGTTCGCTGCTTGGCATTCATGTGCGGTATAGCATTCACTTCCAGAACAGTCAAATCTCCAAATACCACTTCTGGAAGATAATTGCCTCCTTCAACAATGTCCTTTGAAGTGATGTTGTACAGTTTGTTTCTTTCCGTGAAAAGGTCAAACTAACCTCTACTGACTGAGAAGCTTTCGGTAAATACAACAAAAGACTAAGTGACAACTATGTATCCAGCTGGACCAATCAAATGGGCAAAGCCTCAGAAAAAATAGTAGGAGCCTAATGCTACAGCACAATAACAGATGTCAATGAAAGCCAACATAACTCAACACAATGATCCTAGTAAAAACAATACAACTATATTCACATATAGGTAGTACAGAGTCTCAAGATGCAACTATCAATGTCGGCATCACGCTCTTTAGCTTCAATAAAACTAGAGATTGATTAAGCATTCAGTTTGTTATCGTATAGATACATTATATAGTTAAAGCTATATTGGTCATCCTTCCAGAAAAATAAACAGTGTAAATGATATGATCGAAGTATTCATTAATTCACAGTCCTGACCTTGGTATTTATAGCACTCCATAAGGAAGAGCATTACAGTATTATACTATACTTACCTTGGTATTTATAGCACACTATAAGGAAGAATATTATAGTACCATATCATAAAATACGAATCATATGTATATTTATCAAGCAACTATAAAGAGTTCAAACCTTTTTTTTATTTCCATAATTTCTATTGTTTTATAAAAAATAACAAAGTCAATACATATAAAAACATTCATTTGCTTAGTATACAGAATTGTATAGTGTTTCAATATTAATGAAAACAAAAAAAAATATGAATACATACCATACATTACATAGAGCACAAGAGGTCTAAACAAGGAAAAGCTGATTCTGATACCCTATCCCACCAATGACAGTGCAGAGTTTTATCTACTTGGAATTATTTACTTTAAATAGAATCCCAAATTTTCCATTTGATATTAAAGTTTTAATAATAGTTAGTTCACTCTTCTTAATATCATTTATATGAAGCCCAAAATTTGCAACCATGACTGAAATGACAAGTCTGAAGAAGTATATAGCAATAAAGTACAGTATTTATCGGCGTATAACATGCACTTTTCCCCCCTGAAAATAGGGGGCAAATCATAGGTGCGTGTAATACGCCGATATTCCCTCCCCCCTCCTCATCCTCAACCTCCGTCCTCACTCTAAACCCCCTCCGCATTCTAACCCCCCCCAACACCCGGTATATGCTAATGACGTGGCGCGCTGGCGCACATGTGACGTCACCAGGTCAAGGAGCGGAGTGGAGGCCAGATCAGAAGCTTGTAAGTGAGGGGGGTGTATTTAGGGGGGTTTAGGTTGTGGAGGAGGGGGGTTTAGGTTGAGGAGAGGGGGGTTTAGAATGAGGGGGGATTAGAATGCGGAGGGGGGGTTTAGGTTGAGGAGAGGGGGGGTTAGAATGAGGAGGGGGTTTAGAAGGAGGAGGGAGGTTGAGGATGGGGGGGTTGAGGATGGGGGGGTTGAGGAGGGAGGATGAGGAGGGAGGTTGAGGAGGGAGGTTGAGGATGAGGAGGGGGGTTGAGGATGAGGGGTTGAGGTTGAGGAGGGGGGATGAGGATAGGGGGTTGAGGAAGGCGGATGAGGATTGGGGGGTTGAGGAGGGGGTTTGAGGAGGGAGGTCGAGGGGGGGTCGAGGAGGGAGGATGAGGAGGGAGGTTGAGGAGTGGGTTGAGGATGAGGAGGGGGGTTGAGGATGAGGAGGGAGGTTGAGGTTGAGGAAGGAGGTTGAGGATGGGGGGGTTGAGGAGGGAGGATGAGGAGGGAGGTTGAGGAGGGGGTTGAGTATGAGGAGGGAAGTTGAGGATGAGGAGGGAGGTTGAGGTTGAGGAGGGGGGTTGAGGAAGGAGGATGAGGATGGGGGTGGAGGAGGGGGTTGAGGATGGGGGGTGGAGGAGGGGGTTGAGGATGGGGGATTTGAGGAGGGGGTTGAGGAGGGAGGATGAGGAGGGAGGTTGAGGAGGGGGTTAAGGATGAGGAGGGGGGTTGAGGATGAGGAGGGGGGTTGAGGATGAGGAGGGAGGTTGAGGTTGAGGAGGGGGGTTGAGGAAGGAGGATGAGGATGGGGGGGTGGAGGAGGGGGTTGAGGATGGGGGGATGAGGAGGGAGGTTGAGGAGGGGGTTGAGAAAGAGGAGGGAGGTTGAGGATTTTGCTTCAAAGTTCTTTATTTGAATTTTTTTTTTCTCCCTGAAATTCCCTTCTTAAAATGAGGTGCGTGTTATACGCCGGTGCGTGTTATATGCCGATAAATACGGTAGTTATATACACTATATACATATACGTTTCCTTAAATTTACAGAGAGATGGGAAAGATCTTTTACTCTAAATTAAAACTACATTATCAATGTGTTCATTTATACCATGTGGTGCAAGCATATTCAATAAGAATATCCATTTATTCTCTGTTTTTAATAAGACTTTTTTAATGTCTCCGCCTCTTATTCCAAGTTTAATTTTTTGTAGTCCCCAGCATCTGAATTCAGGTTTCAAGTCAAGACAATTTTTTGCATTTAGCCTGATCTGTTACTGCATTCTTGATATTGGAGATATGTTCTCCCATTCGTTTTCTAAAAACATGTGTGGTCATTCCCACATATTTTAGCCCACAAGTGCATTCAATACAGTAGATCAAGCTTTCATTGCTACAAGTGAAGAACTGATTCAAGTACTGTTGGTTTCCTGATCTATCTTGCATAACTTTTACAATTTTTATTAATGGACAAAATTTGCAATGGCCACATTTAAGTGTGCCTCTCAATTGGTCCAAATTAGTGTGTTTATTTTTTTCTTGTTATGTGACTGTTCACTATTATATTATTAAGATTCGGTGCCCTCCTCCAACTGGCTGGGATCCTTTCACCAATTACTTCATTCAAAATGCCATCTGTCTTGAGAACATTCACATGTTTGTCATAATTGATACAATTTGTTTCCATTATTTACAAAAAAGTCCAGATGAATCTCACTTCATCTTTCTGTTGTTTAGATATCTTAGAGAATAACAGAGTATCTCTATATGTGCGTAAGGCTCTATGAAATGCAATCTTAGTGCTTCTTTTACTATAGCCTCTAAGATTTAATCTGATCCTTAGCTCTTTTTTTCATATCTTAAAATTATCCTCATCAGAACAGTTTCTGCGTAATCTTAGAAATTCTCCGGTAGATATTGTTCTTTTAGTGCTTGGAAAATGTGAACTTTCGAAGTGTGGTATACTATTGGTAGCTGTAGATTTACGATACAAATCTGTTTGAATATTGCCTGCCGAATCCTTATGTATCGTAATGTCCAAAATATCCACAGCATGTTGGTCAATATGAAATGCAATTGCTTCTTACTGTCTCACAAAATGAAAATGTCATCAATATAGCGAAGCCATAGGGTTATGTGTTGGGTATAGCAAGTCATGGAGTCTATAAATACTCTTTCTTGCTCCCACCACCCCAAGTATATTTTCACATAGGTGGGGGCACATGCAGCACCCATTGCAATGCCCCTCACCTGTAAGTGGAAATGACCATCAAAAATGAAGTAGTTGTGTGTGAGCACAAATTTGAGTAATTCTAGAATAAATAGATGCTTATCCTGATTGATAGTAGACTCCATATTCAAATAGTATCTGATTGCATTGATACCATTTTGGTGATCAATTGAAGTGTATAAAGCTTTAACATGTATTGTCACTAACAATGTGGATTCTTTCAAGACTAGACCACCTAGTTGTTTCAAAAAAATGTGCTCGCTTGTTCACTTGTTGCCATCTGTGATTGTGTATAAGGTCTAGATTTGGGATTATTAATCCTTACACTTTTAAAGTCCCAATTAAAGTATTTGCCACATCTCATTTCAGATTTCTATTGAGTTTAAGACGTTTGATATTGATGGTTTCACATTATTTTTTGTCTAAATCACTACGAATTTGATTGTAGCTTTTATGAAACTCTTCCATAGGTCCAATTTAAAAAAAATGTTATTGAGATCACAGATTTCTTTATCCAAGTCCTTCTGTTTTTCACTTTCCTAATCACATAACATGGCAACTAAAGTCTCTGAACAGTTAATTACAGTTTGCTCCCATCTCTCTCTGTAACTATCTAAATGGAAAACAAAAGAAGGAAAAACCCTGACCCTCAATCGTGTAGGGATTATGTGTTTGGCTAAATATTTTTCATAAGTACTTTTATTCCAAATGGAACCAATATGTTTCCCATTAGAGAGGCTAATTTATTAAGGCCACCTTCCCAGTCTCCTTTATCCATTAATGGAGTACACTCCAAATTGGAGAATGCATTATTTACTTCTTCTAATCTCTTATTATGTTGCAGCAAGAGCTCCTGATTTAAATAAAAATGTTCCATTGTTTCCTCTGGACCAAATACCTATCACATATAATAGTTGTGGATATATGGGCCGTTGGTCATGCTTTGCGACCCTCGCAAAGCAAGGCGAGCCGTTGATGGCTGCAGCACACAGGACTTAGGCTGCATTGAGCGCCAAAGGCGCGAGGCGAGCAGATGAGGTAAGTGGGACTTAGGCGAGCCTCACGAGGCGAGCAGTTCAGGCATGCGGCACTTAGGCTGCAATGAGCGCTGAAGGCCAGTAGGACAAGTGGGACATAGGCACGCGGGACTGAGCTGCAAAGAGCACCAAAGGCACTCATTGCATGGGTGATGAGCGCCACAGGCACTCATCCCGAGACACGCAGGACTTAGCTGCAATGACTTAGCGACGGGCGCAAAATTACGGCCCGAATGAGTTAGGACCCGAAGCACGTAGATGGACTGGGGGGCTCGCAAAAATAAGACTTTAACTGCCAAACCACCGAAATTAAAATACCTGCAAAACACACAAATATTCCTTAAATTAACTTACACACTCACACACAGCAGAGGGGGAGAGCCAGGGAGCCTGTGAGTGAGGTTGCAAGCTAATTTGAGGCATATTTTGCCTTTTTTTCACGATCGAAAATCACTGAAATGAGAAAAAAAAGGGCTGCTGAAAAACGCAAACAAGACGAAAACGAGGCAGAAGAACGTAAAAGAGACCAAAGGACGTAAATATGAGCCCTAAGCACTAAGACTTAACGCAGACCAGTAACACTTAATACAAGGCAGTAACATTTAACTCAAGCCAATAGGACTTAACTCAAGGTAGTAACACTTAACCCAAGGCACTAACTCTTAACCCTAGGTAGTACACGTGGGAAGAGGATCGCAATGAGCGGCGAAGGTGCTCAGCTCAGGGTTCGCAATGAGCGCTGAAGGGGCTCAGAGGGCCCATATCCTTGCATTGTGTGGCAAACAGCATTGCCCGGTTTCCAATTTTCCTCCCGTCATTTTTGACGGGCAAGTTGCTAGTCGGGAATATTAGTAATAAATAGACTGAATTCAATCTGATATATTCCACATTCAGAACACTATCATAAATAGTAAAAATAGGAACTAGAGAAATATAATTTATGAATTTGGAGTCTCCTAATGAAAAAATGGGTCAAATATAATAGAGAATAGTCTAAGAGATGAAATTCCACTATTATAACTGCTGGAGTTGCAAAATAGAAGATAAATACAACAAAAGTCTAAGTAGCAACTATGTATCCAGCTGGACCAATCAAATGGGCAAAGCCTCAAAAGAAATAGTAGGAGCTTATTGCTACAGCACCATAACAGATGTCAATGTAAGCCTACATATCTCAACAAAATGATCCTAGTAAGCACAATACAACTATATACACATATAGGTAGTACACAGTCTCAAGATGCTCCTATCAATGTCGGCATCACGCTCTCACTGCAAAACACACAATCTCTGATGACACAGAAATATATCAGGCAAGTGCATGTATATGCCACTAAAAATCAATATAGAACCAACTTGTATACCGGGGAGCATCCCTGCTTCAGAGTCAGCCCGCATGTATTGAGACAGAGGTGTCCTACCTCTGCTCAATCGCATTGGGCGTCTGAAGTCATAACACATCAACACCCTAACAGGTAAGCCCAAACAAGCGCGTTTCGTTGAAACTTTCTCAATGGCAGTAATTTCAGGTTCTACATTACTAACATTATTTAAACACTCTGGCACCTCCTCTGGCACTCTGGCACATGCTTGTGGACCAATCTGAAATCGACACACTTTGTCAGAACAGATATAAACAAAAGATGGGCATTAACCTCAGAAGCTTTTGGTCACATCTGGTGTATGGCTTTGGATATGACTGCAGATGCTACTTGCCTTCTCCATGATGATTGGCATGACTGAGAGGCATGTTGTACTCTATTTCATCAGCAATCCAGAGGGAAAGCTGCATTTCCATTTCCTCCTGGGCGTATCATCTGGACCAGGTAATCTTTTTGACAGAAGATGTAGTGCTGGTGGTTGACGAAGACTTAGTCTTCTACTTAGTTTTAAGGATGTTGGGAATTGTGGAGGATGGCAACTTTAAATCTGCTCCAATGTTCAGTTGACATTCTCCTTTTTCCAAGCGGTCCAGCACCTGCATCTTCACATCCAGAGAAATGCTTTGGTGCTTTAATTTGGGCTGATCTTCGTTGCGCTCACTCGTGTTCTGTAAAACAGTACAAAAACGATACAATTACTGTAGATTTTATTGAACTAAAATAGACTTATACTTGACCACTGAAATCTGAAAAGGAATTGTCATTTAATCAATATTCCACTTTATAACATTTTACTGTGTTATGAAAACAAATAGGTATTACTACTTACTCATTATAAAAGAGTTCTATTTTACATTGTTGAGCAGCCATTTTGGTATTCACAATGTTCTCTTGATAACTAATGCCTCCATATTGCTAATTCTATAGTTGAAAGTTACTATTCCACAAAGGCCCACACATGCTTTATCCTGTGTATATCACATGCCCGTTTGAGGTAACCGGTGACATCATATAACCAAGTGAAATACATGGGAGTGTGCACACGTGGTCCTGTATCATATAATAATTTGCAGTCTAAAAAAAGAGTAAATAGTGTTTCCCTTATTTTAATCATTTATTACTAAATTATAAAGTGGATTAATAATTAAGCTGACCATTTTTTTAAATGTAGTTTCCTAGCATCAAAAGAAGGCTATTTGATAGGACTAGGAGTGTTGGAGAAGCTAATGAATAGAGGGTCCTGGTGCAAAAGAAAATTGGTATGCTCCCACCAGTGATTGAGACATATTCCATGCATTAGCGCCGCCACAACCATGGTGTATTGCAATATAGAGTGATACCTTTTTTATTTGTCAAACATATTAATTGAAATGACAATCTTTCAAGAGCAACACCTCTGATTAAGGTTAGCAGTGGAATCCAGAGAAGAGATTCAAAGTGACAGACATCATGAATAATGTCCTGTTCAGTCAAGAGTATGTGTGTACATAGGTTTTTAAAGGCAGGGTCAGAAAAAGTTAATGTGATACAAATCCCAAATCCATATTAAGTCCTGTATCCTTAGAATTGAAGGTTGCTAACATTTCCATTTCAAATATTTTTATTTCCCCAATGGTTTTGAAAGTCCCTCTGAGTATTTTGATTTCAGGGTTTGGATGGAGTGGGTAAAATGGTGTCAAACTGGTGCACAATAACTGTTTTCATTGTGAATTTTGATGGAAAGTCTGTGCAGATTCATCCTTATGTAATTTTTTGGCTTGTATCCCAAATGTAACAGATCCTTTCACATACGTAAATTGTATTATGTAAACCACGTTGGAGGATGTACATGAATATGACCCACTGATGTTATTGGTCTTGTTTTATGAACGGTTTTGTCCTCCTTACAGATTGTTGAAAATGTACTGTCCTAATTGTCAATGGCAGAAATATATGACTTACCCTTATTCTCCATTTATCTGTACTCCATTTTGTATTCCACCCTTCTTTTATATTCCTTGTATTTATATATACAAACAAATTGTACACACATGACATAAACAATTATAAAACTGTACAGCAAACACATTTACAACAAAATTCAAGATACATTCAATCTAGAAGAAGGTAAAAGGCATAAAGGTCTTCTATACTTTAAGAAGTTAGGTGACACTGCTCATCCCAGATAACACACTTATTTACGACAGAGATCTTTATACCCAGATTGTCAATATATTTTTCTAATTCTCTATTCTTGCTCAAAGCTGATATAATTTCGTTTAGTGATGGAGCATTAACTTGTTTCCAATTTTTTGTGATTAACCATTTGGCCGCTGAAACTACTTGAGTGATCAAAGCTTTCTCATCAAAATTTTAATTCTCTGGAAAAATATGAAGCAAAGCTAATTCGCATGATGGAGTAATAATTTTGTTACAGATCTTGGAGATGTATTCCAAACAGGAAACCCATAGGTTCCTGACTGGAGTAAACTCCCACCAAATGTTGTTTACATAGTCTCCAGCATATTACCAGATTTACATCTTTCCTCATTCCTCATTAATGCTATTTTGGAGGGGACTAAATACCATATTTGGATAGTCTTAAAGTATATTTCTCTAAATGCTTGATATTTAATGATTGTTTGTGTAAAATAAAACGAATTGAACCATTTATCTATTGGAATTTTTATATTAAGGTCTGTTTCCCATTTAGTCATTCCAACTGTTTTCCCTAAGTCACCTTCTTTATTTAAAATATAATAACATTTAGATATATGTAATATTATCAATATTTGTATGAATGTTTCTGTGATAAAATATTTGATGAGATAGAAACTTTTACTAAGCAAATCCATACCTTTGCATTTGTCTGAAACTCCCCTTACCTTGCCTGCTCCCCCACCCCCAAAGCCTGGTTTTATTGCTTCTTATCTCTGAAATAACATTTGTCCATCCTTCTCATATTCTGTTGCAGTCTCTCCACTATCTGTGGGCCTCAGTCTCTTCTCTCACTCTCTCTCTCTCAGGATCTCCAATCACTTCCCTCCCCCCCTGCCCCTCACCCACCCGCCCCTTGTTTCTCTTGATTTATTGAGTCACTCAAATTTCCTACAGCTGATCAATTAGCAACATCTGCTAACTATACCTAATTAATCTTTTACACAATGTTTCCTCATGCCTTTTCCTTCCTCATTACATCCTGTTTTTTCCTCAAGCTTCTCTTCTCAACTTTACCACATCATGTCTCCAACCTAACCATCTCACCTTACATGCTTTCCTCTACTCTTTTATGCTCCCATGAGCTACTCTTATTCCTCCATCCACCATCTCCTCCCCCTTCTACAGCTCATAAGCAGAAACACTTCTGCAAGTCCAAATCCCACTTCCTCTCCCTCTCTCTCTTTCTTCTGCTGGCTTCTTGGGACATACCTCCTAACACAGGCCCCTCACCTCCCACTCGCAGATTATACTATCTGACCACTAGGGGCAGATAACATATTACATACTAGGATCACTTACCAAATTACTTTCTCAGTTGCTTTCCTTTTCCTTCTAACTTTGCATACCCTCCTACCTAATGAAACTTCACTTTCTTCCTTACCCTTGCTATTTGTTATCTGCCTCTTCCATCCCCTTTAGATTGTAAGTAGAGAGTTTTCAATCTTGTAGAGTGCTTTGGGAAAAATCACTTTCTACAAAGATTCTAAGCTCAAAACAGGGCCCTCCACTTTTTGCAGTTTGTTAAAATGTATATTTTTCCTTGTTCATTTCCTCTGTATAGCGCTACGGAATATGTTGGCGCGTTACAAATAAAAGTAATAATAATAATAATAATAATAATAATAATTATGGGCCCTATTAAATTCTCCCTCGTAGTTCTCTCGGTGCTCGCAAAGGCAGTTTTCCTGCTGTTTGCGAGTACCGAATCTCTTGCAGCCTGCTTTGTGATATGACTGCGAGAAAATGGCCGAGAATAGGCTCCGAGAGAGCTACGTAGCCTTAAATCTATGCATGAGTCTCGCATATCGTAAGAATCCCTACGTGGACAAAAAGTCCACGCAAGGGATCCGAAAGCCTCTACGTGCTGCCTCGGAACAGCCCGAGACAGCAGTGTGAGGCTCCAATCACAAGCCGCCAATGCCAATTTCCTCCCGGAAACGACTCCGGGAGGTTCATTAGCGTCGGGGAGGTTTTTTTTTTAGAGCGCGGATGGTTCCGCGGCCCAGCCGGGGCTGAAGGAGAGAAGGCCGGGGACATCGCGGGGAGGTAAGTTAAATGTATATTTAGATGTTTATATTTGTATTTTATTTATTGTTTAGATATTGTATTAATGTATTAATGTATTGTGTTTTTTTTAAACAGGGCAGCGCCGGAAGAGCTAAACAATGACGGGACATGCTGTAAAGGTGAGTATATTATTTAGAATGTATAGAATGTTTATTTATTGGATGTTAATGTTTTGTACTAATTATTTTTCTTGTTTGACCCATAGGTTAGTGATCTGAAGCAACATCTTAAAGGTAAGTGGTCTTAATTTATTGATTTTAGCTTAGAATTAGGGTCTGTATTGTTAGGACTGTAATTATTTTATTTTATTTTAGAATAAGGGTCTGTGTATGTAGTTAGGATTTATTGTATATTAGATAGATAGGGGGATGTATTTGATATAGTTAGGATTTATTTTAAATTAAATAGATTGTATGTTAGATAGAGAGGGGGTATTTGATTTGGACTATATGTAATATATTATATGTAATATATTATATTTAATATTTTATATGTAATATATTATATTTAATATATTATATGTAATGTATGTAATGTCATGTATTGTATGTCATGTATTGTATGTAATATATTATATGTAATATATTATATTTAATATATTATATGTAATATATTATATGTAATGTATGTAATGTCATGTATTGTATGTAATATATTATATGTAATATATTATATTTAATATATTATATTTAATATATTATATGTAATGTATGTAATGTCATGTATTGTATGTAATGTATGTAATGTATTATATGTATGTATTGTATTGTGTTTATCTGTTCTTCCTTTTCAGGTGTGTCATTTTTTTATTTTCTGTAGTGGGGGGTGGGGTTGTAATGTTTTTTTTTGTTTTCTGTAGTGGGGGGTGGAGTTGTAATGTATTTTTTTTTCTGTACTGTAGGTTTTTTTGTTTTCTGTAAGGTAGGGTTTCTTTTTCTGTAATTAGAGTGTTGGGGAGGTTTATTAGGGGGTAGGTAGTGTAGGTAGGTAGTGTAAGTGTTAATAGATTAGTGTAGAGGGGGGTTAGTTTAGATTAAATGGTTTATTGGGGGTTATAGTGTAGTGTTTGTAGTTAGTGTCATGATGGTCCTTGAGGGGACACTTCGGGGGTCCCGATGGGGACCCCCAGCATAGAGGGGGGTTAATTTTAAGTGCCGCAGCCGGGATTGGGTAATAGTGTGCCGCGGGCCCTTTAAGGAGCCGCAGCGGGGAATTTAAAAGTTTTAAATGCAGCCGGGGGCCTGATCTATGCAGATCGGGGCCCCCCCCTGCAATGAGTTTTTGTGGGGACACTTCGGGGGTCCCTATGGGGACCCCCAGCATAGAGGGGGGTTCATTTTAAGTGCCGCGGCCGGGATTGGGTAATAGTGTGCCACGGGCCCTTTAAGGAGCCGCGGCGGGGAATTTAAAAGTTTTAAATGCAGTGGGGGGCCTGATCTTTGCAGATCGGGGCCCCCCCCCTGCAATGGGTTTATGTGGGGACACTTTGGGGGTCCCGATGGGGACCCCCAGCATAGAGGGGGGTTAATTTTAAGTGCCGCGGCCGGGATTGGGTAATAGTGTGCCGCGGGCCCTTTAAGGAGCCGCGGCGGGGAATTTAAAGGTTTTAAATGCAGCGGGGGCCTGATCAGTGCCGATCGGGGACCCCCGCTGCAAGGGGTTTATGTGTGGGGGCTGCGGGGGTTCCTATGGACCCCTGCAGCAAGGTGTTCATGTGAGGACACTTCGGGGGTCCCGACAGGGACCCCCGCATTGAGGGGGGGTTAATTTTAGGTGCCTGGGTTTTTTTTGGAGTACCCCCCACGGCAGGGCTTATGTGGGGGACTGCCGCGGAGGTCCCTTTTATGACCCCCGCAGCACTTGATGAGGAGTGGGAGCCTGTGATATCATCTCGCAGGCTGTCACTCCTCATGTACATTTACGCAGTGTAGATACATACGGCCCTGCTTCGTAGCTCATACGTTGCTCGCAGCAGGGCTAATTTAATAGCATTGTAAGTTAGAGAAACTGTGCAGTACGTAGGGCTTAAGTAGAAGCCTCTTATTTACGAGGCTGGAATTTAATGAGGCCCTATATGTTTACCATCATTAGTGATAACTTTTCGAATTGTAATACATCTCTATTCTCTTGAATTCTATATTTAGATTTAGTAATCCTTCTCTTTAAAATGTAATATTCCAGCCATTTAGTTTTAGGCAGATTGGATTCAAAACATAGATTTCGGAAAGTCTTAAACCCTCCATTATCTTTTTTTTTTTTTTTTTTAATTCTTATTTTTTTTTTTTTCAAAGAATATCAGAAATGTACAGAATACGTCAAGAATGTAACATATGTAAACATGTCCATACAATAATAAATAACTTTTCTTTTTAACGCAAAA
The DNA here is from genome assembly GCA_027410445.1 of Discoglossus pictus. Classification (NCBI taxonomy): domain Eukaryota; kingdom Metazoa; phylum Chordata; class Amphibia; order Anura; family Alytidae; genus Discoglossus; species Discoglossus pictus. The sequence goes on from CM050169.1 coordinate 196,948,388, forward strand.
CAGTTCAATTAAACATCCCATAAGAAGTGAGAATAACATTTGAAACTCTCTCAGTGTTTGGATATTGGGAATGGTATAGGATTTATATCCGCTATTCTAATTAAGTTATTCTCCTTTCCTTTACCTCCACCTATTTTACCAGTATAGTCTCAAAGCCAATCCTCGGAGAGTAAATTTTTTATAAAAACAAATACTATCTCCAATTGTCTAGTTCTGAATCAAAAGAATGTGACTAGATCTCCCCCCTTCTTGTTATACAACAAAGAATTTATAAATACCTTCCGTCTTTCTTAGGCTCACCTCACCTTGGGCCTCTAATTTTCCAGATGTCCCAACAGGAGGCCCACCGTTTGTATCTCGCGTCAAATTCCGCTGAGAAGCGACTCATGGTTTGGATATGGTCAATTTTCTGGAGTACTTCTCTAAATGTAGGGGTAGTGTGTTTCCAGTGCTTCGCTATAATGCATCTGGATGCCAGGAATATTTGGTTGGTTAGGAATTGCTCGCTTTTTGTTAGTTCCTTGTTCGGGAGTCCTAATAGTGCTTCTTCTGGTTTTTGTTGAATAGTTTTCCCCCACAGCTTCTCTAGCGTGCTGTATGTTGCCTGCCAAATGTGTCTAATTTTGGGGCACTCCCAAAGCATGTGTGTTAGCGAACCAGTGTGTCCACATCCACGAAAACATTTGTCTGAGTGCGTTTTGTTTGAATGGTGTAGTCTCGTTGGTGTAAGGTACCATCTCATAACTGTCTTTAATGTGTTCTCTTTCAAGGTGATGTTTAAGGAAGACATGTTGGCCTGTTTGATAACCTGATTCCATTGTTTGTCATCTAGTGTGATGTGTAAATCTGATTCCCAAGTTTCCTGATAGTGTGGTTTATCTGCACTAGACAGTTCAGATAGGTTTTTATATATCACGGAAATGTTTCCCTTGCCTCCGGGGTTTTTAATGCAACAGTGTTCATATATTGATTTTCGGTTCTGGCTATTTAATTTGGTAGTCTGAGACAGAGTCTGTTTAATTATCATAAGATTAATCCATTCGTTGCTGGGGATTTGATTTAGTGTATCTCCTTGAGCTCGAGTCCATGTGTCTGCTACAATAGTCAGGTTTTTTTGTATCCACCATTTCATTTGGGAGATTTTGTGTTTGTGTTCCACCTTATGTGATTGCCACAGAGGGGTTAGGCCCGAGCCTGTATGTAGCATGGGGGATTTTTTATTTATTTCCTTCCACGTTTTCAGTGAGTTGCGAATACAGCTTGTAAGATTATGAATTTTTAAATCTGTGTGTAGGCTTAGCCACAAAGCGTGTGATAATGTTATATGGTTATTTTCTAAGATTTGTTTTTCTATCTCGACCCATGTTGGAATGGCTTCTTTTTTGTACCAGCTAGTCAATTGTGCCAGTCTTGTGGCTTTGTAATAGTTAACCAGGTTCGGAAAGGCTAAACCTCCTTTTTGTGTGGGAGCATGCATCGTATTTCTATTAATTCTTGGTTTCTTGTGGTTCCAGGTGAATTTGAGGAGAGTTTTTTGTAGTGATTTTATGGCTGATAAATTGATTGGCGTTGGGATCGCCCTAAATAAGTATAAAATTTTCGGGATAATATTCATTCTGATCGCGTTTATTTTACCAGTCCAAGATATATTGAAAGAGGACCATTTCTCTATGTCTTGTTTGATTTTACTGATAATTTGGGGAAAATTTGCTTCATACATTTGCTCCGTCGAGCCTGGGATATTAATGCCTAGATAAGTCAGGAACTTTTGGGCCCATTTCATGGAAAAGTTTTTGTCTAAGTTTTCTACCTCTTTTCTGGTTAGAGAGATGTTGAGTGCCTGACTTTTAGCCGTATTGATTTTAAAGCCTGAGATGGTGCCGAATTTTGTGAGTAATTGGAGTAAATTGGGTAGGCTAGTTATTGGTTCGGTCAGTGATAGTAAAATATCATCTGCGAAGAGATTGATTTTGTATTCCTTGGGTCCTACTGTTATACCTTTTATGTCTGGGCAGGATCTGATTGCGGTCGCCAGGGGTTCCAGGCATAGAGCAAATAAGAGAGGGGAGAGCGGGCAGCCTTGTCTAGTTCCTCTGGTGATTTTGAATTTTTTAGACCTAAAACCCTGATATGTTATAGATGCCTCTGGGTTCGCGTATAGGGCCTGTATACCTCCTATGAAGGTTTCTCCTAGACCTATTCTGGTCAAAACTTCCCACATAAAGGTCCAATCTATTCTGTCGAATGCTTTTTCTGCATCCAGTGAAAGTAGCATTGAGTGTATGTTGTTCTTTTTAGCTATTTCTATGAGATTCAGCACTCTCCTGGTGTTATCTGGGGCTTCTCTGCCTGTAATGAATCCTACTTGATCTGGGTGGACAACCTTGGGTAGTAACGGGGCTAGTCTGTTCGCCAAAATCTTTGTGTATAATTTAATATCTGTATTAATCAGTGAAATTGGCCTGTAGCTTCCACATTGGGCTGGGTCTTTACCTTCTTTAGGGATTACTATAATTTTTGCCTCCAAAAATTCCAGTTTTATAGGGGGACCTTTTAAGAATTCATTAAATAACTCATGTAAATACGGGAGTAGGTGTTGTGAGCATTGTTTGTAGTAAAAGTTTGTAAACCCGTCTGGGCCGGGTGCCCCATGTGATTTAGATGTCTTAATCGCCTCCTTAATTTCCTCTAGCGAAATGGGTCTAGCTAATTCTTCAGCTTGGGTATTCTTAATTTGTGGGAGTTCTGTTGAGTTCAGGAAGTTATTTATTTGTGAGTTGTGGGTTTTGGACCCTGAATGTGGAGGGGCTGAGTAGAGCTCCTCGTAGAAGTGTCGGAATGTTTCCGCTATCTCGTGTGGTTTAAAGAGTAGTTTATTATTTTTGTTACTTATCTTAGGAATGAAGGAATTAGCCCTTTGAGTTTTTAGTTTTTTAGCTAACATAGTGTCAGGTTTGTTGGCGCTTCTGAACATTGTTGCTTGTGAGCGTTGGAGAATGGTCACCATTTTTTTCCTAAGAATTGAGTTTAATTGTTGTTTTTGGGTCAAAATTTCGTCATAGATTTTTGGGTCGTGTTTCCTCGTGAATTGCGTCTGTAGGTCTGCTATTCTAGATTTAATAATGTTAATTCGTGCTTGATCTAGTTTTTTCGTCGTTGCTCCTATCTGAATGCAAACTCCTCTAATGACTGCTTTATGGGCTGCCCACACTCCCCCCCTGCTTACCTCGCCTCCATTATTGACCGCAAAGTAGTCATCTATCGCTTTGGTAATTTTCTCTTTAGATTTAATGTCATTGAGTAGGTGTGGGTTTAGTGTCCACGACGGGGTCTGCCCCGATGGGATGATGCCGTTTATTGAGATCTGAACCAAGTCATGGTCTGACCACGCAATGGGGTGTATATTAGCGTCAATTAGGTTGTGGGCTAGTCGCTGTTGAATCAGCACGTGGTCGATCCGTGAGTGGGATTGGTGTCTAGAGGAGAAGAAGGTGTATGACCTATCTGACGGGTGTATTGCTCTCCATGTGTCTATCAGACCGTGGGATTTTAGCATATGTTTGAGCGTTTTGGTAGCTGCAGGCGTAGTGTGGGCAGAGGACTTGGATGATCGGTCCCTATCTGGATCTAGTACGGTGTTCATGTCCCCCCCTATTACGAGAGTTGATGGACCCCATCCCGTCATCATTTGTGATATCTTATTGAAGAATTGTGATTGGTCGGTATTTGGAGCGTAAAGGTTAAGGAAGGTTATCTGTTGTTCTTGAATGGTCCCGTGAATTGCAATAAATCTCCCTTCTGGGTCTGATTGAGTTCTGGAATGGCAAAAATTTAATCTATTGTGGACTAAGATTGTCACTCCTTTTTTCTTCTCTTTCGCCGTAGCGTGGTAAGCTTGTCTGTAAGTTTTCCCCCAGTATCTGGGGACAGCTAATTTTTTAAAGTGTGTTTCCTGGATCATGACTATGTCCCCCCTAAGTTTTTGATATTCCTTTATTGCTATCCCTCTTTTAACGGGTTCATTAAGGCCTTGGGTATTGTGTGAGATTATGTTAAGGGTCATGGTGTGTCCTACCTTTAGGCTCTTTGTACCTTTCGGGAGTTGAGTCGTTGCGGGACGGTGAGTTGCTGTTCTGTTGAGACTGTCCGATAGGCCTCCTGCTGGGATTACGTGGAATATACCTGGAAGTTAGTTCTATTAGGGTAAACAAGAAGGTAGAAGTCTATGTTAATACAAGTCCAGAGATATCAATAAGCCCAATGTGACTCTATGATTATTCTTTCCCTTGCTTTGTTGATAAGGGTTTTGGAACGATTAAGTGTATAATTTAACAGAGTCACTGAGAAATAGAAAGTTACACTGGTGAGTAAAAGTTCAGTTATTTTAAGTATTTATTGGAGATAGTAGTAGTAAAACTTACTAGAGGGTAGCCTTCGCTATCCTCCTTAACTTGTTTGGTGAGTCCACACGTGTCTTTATATGACACTGCGTGGAATCGCCTGTTTTTTTTTTTTTTTTAAACTAAAACAAATCGCCCTGAGGGGGCTTTTTAGGTAGGCTAAAAATTTTAAAGTGAAAAGTGGTCTTACATACATCTGAGACATTTACCTGCTTCGAGGGTTGTCTAGAAATGGTCTTTTAAAAGGTCCAAGGAAGCAGTACCAACCAGGGGATTGTCTCTGTAGTGGCCTAGCTAACTTATCCTTTTTTAGAGTTAATGTGGGTCATTATTTACATATTTAGGTGCCCACCATTGAGTCATGTCAGAGCAACTATGGTCTGAATATATCTCTTGTATGCTACAAGTGGATTAATTTTTGGATCGTTGTAGGGCCGTGGGCCTGTTGTAATGTAGCTAGCGTCTCCTCATGGGATCTAAGATTATTTACTGGAACAGCCTGATGATGTATTTTACAGAAACAATCTAGAGGGATGTGATGTTAACTGGTTCTATGCTCCCTTGGCTTGTTTTAATTGGGGTAAAGCTTCCCTCGCAAAGGCTAAAAAGACCGCATATGGAAAAGAAAGATAAGAGAGAAAAGGCAAAATGATATAACATAAAACATCAATATAGGTTTAAGAGTTCGTCTTGTCTGGACGTGTGACATTTCTCTCTCTGTCACGACGAGTTGACCCTCTTCTTCTCTCTCCTCGATGTCTATTTTCCATGGGAAGCTCAGGCTCCGTCTGTAGGTGAATGTTCCAAGAATTCAATAGACTGGTTCCTTCTTCCAGGGACCGGACCGAGAAGAATTTGTTATCTCTTGAGATGGTCAGGCGAAATGGGAAGCCCCAAGAGTATCTCCAGCCTTGAGCAAGGATGCAGTCCAGAAGAGGTTTCATATTTCTCCTTTTGGTAAGCGTTAGCTGTGATAGATCGGAAAAAATCTGCGGTTGTTGACCTTCAATTTCAGGTATGCCTCCTCTGGATGCTTTCATAAACAATTCCTTTGTGGTGAAATAATGAAATCTTGCGATGATATCTCTAGGTCTGTCCTTCATATTTGAGCGTCCTCCCAGAGCTCTGTGAACCCGGTCTAAGGTGTATTGTTCTGATTTTAGCTCTGGTAACAGAAATTCACATAGTTCATACATGTATCCTTTCAAGTCCGTCACTGATTCAGGGACGTTGCGTAATCTCACGTTCTGTCTCCTAGATCTGTTTTCTAGGTCCTCTTGAAATAGAAGGTGATTAGCTTGTTCTTCTCTTAATGAAGAGATTTCTGCCTCTAATCGGAGGTGAGATTGTTGCAAGTCTTCATATTTTTCCTCAAGTATATTTGTCTTGGAGTCTATCTTTTTTATTTCGGACTTTAGCTCTGTGGATACTTTCAGAATTTCTGTTTTTATGTCTTCTCTGAATGTCCGAATTAGATCTTTCAGGTCTTGTATGTCACCTTTGGTGCTCGGTGTGGATTGTTCCGTTGTCATTGGACCGGCGGGTCTTACTGCTGGAGGGAGCGTCTGGGGGGTTGTTAGTGTTGTCTTTGGTGGGTAGTAGGCTTGGATGTTTTTGTTGCTTTTCCTTGTTGCGATTCCAGCCATAATATTTTGTAAGTCACTTTTCACTTTTATCTTTTGTTAGCGCCCCCTTTGTGTGGGCATTGCAGAGGGGTTACATCCTGGGGGGGTTGGACTCCATGTAAATGGTAAAATGTAAGACTATGGTGAAGATAGAATTTCTCCCATCTATGCACTATTTGAGATGGACACTAGGGGTCACTGGTGTTCTGTGCAGTTGACTTACAGTGGTTCTCCCTTCTGTTGGGTTGAGTTTGCTTTTTGTTTTTATGGCAGTGTGTCTGGGTTTCCCCTCATATATGGGCCCTTATTTAGGCAGGGGACCTCTCTCCCTCTTGAATGTAGGTTCAACCTCTGGAAGGGGGGGGTTGTGAGTGCCTTTAAAGGAATTATATGTCTTCCCCTTCACCGGGGGGTATAAAGTTTTGCCACACTTTGCTGTTCGGCCGTGTGGATGTCGTCCTCCAGCTTACAATCAGCACCCCTGGGGAGAGTTCAGCTATACATACATTAGGCTTCCAGGAGTTAGATAGGGGAGTTGTGTAGTGGCCCTTGTCCTTTTGATTCTTGAGAGTTATCACTCTTTTGCAGAGGTGTAGTAAGTGGACCTTTTTTTCTTATTTTTATTGTCTTATTTTCCCCCTTATGTAAGCTTATCTCGGCGTTGTATTGTAGATTCCAGGTTCCTTAGAAAATGGCCGCCGTTGTATTTTGGCGGGAAATAAACTTGGTGCTGTAAGGATGTGAATGGGACCAAATGGCCGCCAATTATAAATCTGGGGTATGTTCCACTTTACCAAGGGGATGTGTGGATTCCCACCCTCGGGGCCCCGTGTAACTGTCTGTCCAAGAGTCCTTAAAATCTCTTTTAACAGAAGTAATGCCTCTGTATTTAACGTGTGCACTAGTTGGGAGCAAAGTTGGTTGTTCTTTATTAGTTGCCCTTATTTGGGCTTGAATGGCAGAGCCTTAATATGTCCCTGGGCCTGTGCAGTGTATGTGGGGGGGAATCAGGGTTTTGAGCCGAAGTGACTCCTTACCCTGCTGTCGTTTCTTCACTGTCACCGGGCCTCCAGGTCTGGCGTGGCGGGAGACTCAGCAACTTGGTTCTCCACCGCCGGCTGCGCCCGAATCTAATGAGCGTCTCACGGGAGCCACGTGGAATGGTGCCTGGTAAGCTGTTGCAGATGTAAATAGGCTTACTTGTTTGATTTTTGTCCTTTCGGCCCTGCCGCTAGTCTCGGATCTGTGTTGTCGTTGCGTTGCAGCAGTAGTAGTTTTTTGTGTCCTCCGCTGGTGTTGTGTCAGCGTGGTGTGCCCTTTGACTAAGGTCTTGTGGCTGGATCACCCCTCCGGGGGAAGAGGGGAGATGTCCGGCGTGTCTCAGGCGCCCGTCGGGCCCGTTTCCACGAGGGTGTGGAAAAATTGCGTGTGCCGCTCCAAAAAAATATCTCCGTGGTCCTGGGGAGTATGTGGTTCTTTGTGTGGTGATTTTAATTTGATTTGGCGTGAGTTAATCACTTTATTTTTAGTCAAGTTGATTGCCTAGACGGAGCTCCTCTGTAGCACGACCGTTCAGCTAGCTTGCTGGACACGCCCCCCAACCCTCCATTATCTTATAAACCACCCAAGCAACCAATATTCCATTTCCCCCAATCCCACATATAGGGTAGTCTCAAGATCTTGCTTTGCCAAAGTAAAGAAATACAGGGAGAGGGAAATACAGATAACTTAAGTTTCTTATTCTACGTAAACCATATATTAAAACCTGTTTCAATTACAATTGACAGACTTCTAATAGTTTCATAGGTATTTTTTATCTTGCCAAAGCCAATATGTAATTTAGTTATTTCCTGCAAGTGTGTTTTCTATTTGTAATCAGCTTGTTTTATTACTCTTGGCAGAACATTTTATAAAGTGGGAATGCATTACTGCAGTATAATAATCTTTAATATATGGAGATGTAATACCTCCTTTTGCAAAACTTCTTTTAACAGATTATAATTTAAGTCTCGGTTTCTTCCCATTATAAATTTACTAGCAACTTGCCGGTCAAAAAAAGACGGTCAATAAAAATTGTAAGGCTGGGTATGCTGTTTGGCACGCAATGTAAGGCTTTTAGTCCTCTGAGTACCTTCGGCTCTCATTGGTAACATAAACATTGCTAAACTACCCCCCCTCTACACTAAGCTATTAACACCTACACTACCTACCTACCCCCTGATAACCCCCCCCACCCCACTAATTACAGAAAATAATAAAACCTAACTCACAAAAAATACTAAAATCTAAGTCACATAAAATAAAAAAGCCTAATTCACAGAAAATAAAAAAGCTACATTACAGAAAAGAAAAAAATGTACATTACAAAAAATAAAGAAATCTACACTACAGAAAATTAAAAAAAAACCTAAGTCACAAAAAAATTTAAATCTACATTACAGAAAATAAAAAAACCTAAGTCACAAAAAGTAAAAAAGGTACATTACAGAAAAAAAACTACATTACAACCCCACCCCCCACTACAGAAAATAATAAATAATTACACACCTGAAAAGGAAATACATACACAATACATACAGTACATTACAATACTGCACACATCAAATACAATACAATACCCCATATATAAAATATACTATCTCAAATACACACATACCCCACTATGTAAAATACATGACATCCTATCTAAAATATACACATACCACACTATGTAAAATAAATTACATCCTATCTAAACTATACACATAACACACTATCTAAAGTACAATAAATCTTATCTAAAAAACACACATACACCCCCTATCAATCTAAAATATATCCCCCCTATTTAATATACAATAAATCCTATCTCCATATACAAACCCTAATTCTAACCTAAAATAAAATAATTAAAATCACTTACCTTTGCAGATGTCCCTTCAGATCACCAACCTAGGGAAAAACAAAAACAAATTAGTACAACACATTTATATACAATAAATAAACATTCCAAATATTCTAAGGGCCTCATTAAATTCCAGCCTCATAAATAAGAGGCTTCTACTTAAGCCCTACGTACTGCACAGTTTCTCTAATTTACAATGCTATTAAATTAGCCCTGCTGCGAGCAACGTATGAGCTACGAAGCAGGGCCGTACGTATCTACACTGCGTAAATGTACATGAGGAGTGACAGCCTGCGAGATGATATTGCAGGCTCCCACTCCTCATCAAGTGCTGCGGGGGTCCTAAAAGGGACCTCCGCGGCAGTCCCCCACATAAGCCCTGCCGTGGGGGGTACTCCAAAAAAACCCCAGGCACCTAAAATTAACCCCCCCTTAATGCGGGGGTCCCCGTCTGGACCCCCGAAGTGTCCTCACATGAACACCTTGCTGCAGGGGTCCATAGGAACCCCCGCAGCCCCCACACATTAACCCCTTGCAGCGGGGGTCCCCAATCGGCACTGATCAGGCCCCCGCTGCATTTAAAACTTTTAAATTCCCCACCGCGGCTCCTTAAAGGGCCCGCGGCACACTATTACCCAATCCTGGCCGCGGCACTTAAAATTAACCCCCCTCTATGCTGGGGGTCCCCATCGGGACCCCCAAAGTGTCCCCACATAAACCCATTGCAGGGGGGGGCCCCGATCTGCATAGATCAGGCCCCCCGCTGCATTTCAAACTTTTAAATTCCCCGCCGCGGCTCCTTAAAGGGGCCGCAGCACACTATTACCCAATCCCGGCCGCGGCACTTAAAATTAACCCCCCTCTATGCTGGGGGTCCCCATTGGGACCCCCGAAGTGTCCCCACATAAACCCCCTGCAGTGGGGGGCCCTGATCGGCACCGATCGTGACCCTGCTGCAATTCAATTTTAAATTTCCCGCCTCGCGGGTCCTCAAAGGACCGTAAAGGTCCTGAAAGGACTCGCACTAAAAATATTAACCCCAGGCAACTATAATTACCCCATTAACTCATGGTGGTCAATCCAGACCACCATAAGGCCTTAATTAACCCATTAACTCATGGTGGTCAATACAGACCACCATAAGGCTCCATTTAACCCATTAACTCATGGTGGTCAATCCAGACCACCATAAGGCCTAAATTAACCCATTAACTCATGGTGGTCAATCCAGACCACCATAAGGCTCTATTTAACCCCATCAGTCCCATAAGGGTATATTATTACCATTATGGGCCTGTTAGAACCCAACATTAACCACATAAGTGCCATGATGGTCCTCAAGGACCATCATGACACTAACTACAAACACTACACTATAACCCCCAATAAACCATTTAATCTAAACTAACCCCCCTCTACACTAATCTATTAACACTAACACTGCCTACCTACACTACCTACCCCCTAATAAACCTCCCCAAAACTCTAATTACAGAAAAAAAAAACTACGTTACAGAAAAAAAAAAAAACTACAGTACAGAAAAAAAAAATACATTACAACCCCACCCCCCACTACAGAAAACAAAAAAATACATTACAACCCCACCCCCCACTACAGAAAATAAAAAAATTACACACCTGAAAAGGAAAGACAGATAAACACAATACAATACATACATATAATACATTACATACATTACATACAATACATGACATTACATACATTACATATAATATATTAAATATAATATATTAAATATAATATATTACATATAATATATTACATACAATACATGACATTACATACATTACATATAATATATTAAATATAATATATTAAATATAATATATTACATATAATATATTACATACAATACATGACATACAATACATGACATTACATACATTACATATAATATATTAAATATAATATATTACATATAATATATTACATACAATACATGACATTACATACATTACATATAATATATTAAATATAATATACTAGCGACTTGCCCGTCAAAAAATGACGGCAATGTGATGTATATGTTTGTCAAGTTGTTTAGTTATTTATATATATATTTGACTCTTGTAGGTATTGTGATATGAACGTGTATTTTTGTAAAATGTTGATGTAATGGTTTTTTTAACATGAAATTTGTATCTGAATAATTGTTCACTTTAATATACATTGAATCCAGAGGAAAGCAAAAATGAAAAAGCCTTGTTGAAACGTCCCTAATTTTAAAATGAATTTTAAAATATATGTAAACAATAACGTTCAAAGTATATATTTTTAAACTTGATCTTTATCTTTTATGTAACTTTGGAAGTTGACAAAATATTTATATAATTTTGAACATTATAAACAGGAACACAGTGAATACATTTTGTAACTTAATTTTTTATTAAAAGTATTAAGATTTGAATGTAAAAACAGTTGAACTTTAAATTAATAAGTATTAACATGCAATTTGTATCAGAATAATTGTTAATTTGAATATACATTGAATGTATAGGAAGGCATACAGTAAAAACTCTCATTAAAACGTACCAAATGAAAGTAATTACTTACTGATCACATAAACTGGCGATAAACATTAATGTAGGTAGTAATCTTAAGATAACAGACAATATTTACATTGTGACTTAAAAGGTGCTTGAGCTCTTAACATGAATTTTATAATCTGTTTGATGAAATAACTTATAAATATTGTTTTTAAACTTGTAACATTAGAAACATTAACACAGTGAGTTAACATTGTAACATAATTTTTCTTAAAAATGCAAGGCAAGTATTTTGTAAGGCGAATTATCCATAAACATTACTTCCATTAATTATGACTGAATTAAACAACAAATTGTTATGTATTTTTGAATGCTTTTCCAAAATGTTTGCATGGCTTTAGTTTGTATCCTGCAAAGTTATAGTACTTCATAGTAGACAATGTTTTTAGTAAAAATACGTCCATCTTCTAATAAATCACCTTGACTTTCATTTTTTTCAATGTAAACTTTAATAGCCTGTGGATTTTTGCACCGTGACAATGCAACGTACAATTGACCATGTGCAAATACTGGTTCTTCCAAAAAAATACCAACAGATTTGAAAGTTTGACCTTGTGATTTATTAATGGTCATGGCAAATGCCATAATAATGGGAAATTGTCTTCTTTGAAGTATAAAAGGGAGACTACTTTCACTTGGTGCTAAATCTATTCTTTTTTATGAAAACTCTCTCTCCTTTATGGGTCCCAGTTAAAATTTCAGCATCTATAAAATGGTCCCTTAATTGTTGAACAATTAATCTTGTGCCATTGCATAGGCATTTTTTGGGGTTCATATTTCGCAGTAAAATGATAATTGCACCTTTCTTTAGCTGCAAAATATGTGGTGGCATTCCAGAAGGAGTTAGAGAATTTATGAATTCAGTCGAAAAGTTAGCCTGACTTTCATTGTCATCAGCAAGTACAGAATCAGCACTGTGATAATTTCTTTGTGGTGCATTAATTTTTTTAAAGATTTTATTATTGAGGATTAATGCATCTTTATTTTTACACGTCAGTATGACTTGGTTGGCAAGTTCGGAATATTCTTCGTTATTGATGCTCCCTTCAAATATAGCCGATATAATATCTTGTTGACAAATCATCTGAGGTGGGATCTCTACAGTGTCGTCAGCTAAATGTATTTTTTCTGTTCTGCCTTCTCCAATTTTAATAAGCCAATCATTGAAATCATTTTGTCCTTCTGATCTCATATTTTGTTGCAGTTGAAGATGGGTAAAATGTTTCCATACTGTGCTTGACTTGATCCAGGTTTCCATAATGTCAGTTCGATTTCCATGTACAACAACAGGTAATGTTTGTCTAAAATCGCCACCCAACAACATTACCTTTCCACCAAATGGAAAAATATTATCCATGACTTCATGAAGCAAACGGTCAATACATTGGAGGGCATAGCATGACATCATTGTGGCCTCATCTATTATAATTAATTTACATTTCTTAAATTTCTTTGCTTGTAAGGATGTCATGCGAATATCTGACACGGAATTTTCTAAAATAGGCACTGGCAGTTTAAATCCACTATGAACAGTTCTTCCACCTTCTAATAAAAGTGCAGCAATTCCAGTAGTGGCAAACGCCATTGCTATTTGTCCTTGTGCTCGTACTGAACTCATTAATAATTTGTACAAATAGGTTTTTCCTGATCCGCCAGGTCCATCAAGATAGAAATAACGCTCTGTCACCATGTCATCATCTATTGCATTTTTAATGGCATGAAATGCTTGCAATTGTAGTGTATTTAATGTTGCAAGTCTTTCTTGTGTTCTTTCTGCTTGTAGTTGAATGTCATAGTCTTCAAAGTTTATGTCATCTATAAGACCTGGATCAGGCAAATTAAAACTTGCACAACTTAATCCATGAGTTAAAAAGACCTCTTGGATTTCCATTAACGCTTTTAAGTGTGCAATGGGTTCATTGTATCGTCGCATAAAGTCTTCAGCCATATTACTTTTAAAAGTCTCCCACAAAGCTAATGCATTTGGAACATTTGAGAAGATACAAATAAAAGCAAATTGTTCTCTCATCTGTCGTGGCATTTGACATTGTGCTGCTTCTTCTAAACATCTTTCCCACTCTGTATCATCAGCGAGTAAGTTTCTATGTCTTGCAGCTAAATGGAAGGATTCATATACAATGTCATTAACAGTTCTTAATTGTTCAAAACTTTGTGCTCCTGGAACATTTAAAAGTAATATCCGTAAGCAAAAACATTCAACATCTCTTGGACTGACTGTGTAAATTCGTGGAATTATTTTATTGCCTCTAGTTTTTCTTGGTCTCCATAATCCATTCACAAAAACATAGTGATATGGAATTTCAATATATAAGTATTGTGTTGCTTGAGCATCATTTGAATTTAATGCAAACCATGCAGTTAGTGTAGTGTGATGATCTTCACTTTGGGCCAATGCATTCATTTCATTTCCAGCATGGAAATAGACTAAATGTCGTTGTGGCAAATGTACTGCTAATCTATATACTGCATGTGATCTATCATGCATTTCAAATTTTAAAAGCCGCCACATAGCTTCTGGTGCACTGACATAGCGAGCATCTACATGAGATGCAAGTTCATCATGTACTAACTCACTACATTCAGGGTTGTCTGCACTTTTGACGACTACAGTAGCTGCATCATAGCCTTTGTAAATATATTTGTAGACATATTTAATGGATTTGATGGAAGTGCAGGCTTCTACGTTGATGTGGGCGTTGTACTTCATGAGTACATGTGGATTGTAGGGTACTACATATCTATTGTCCACTGTTTTTCCACGAATAATGGCACTATCTCCTTCTCTTCTTTTATAAAGTGGATATCCATCACAATTTGCATATGTTTTGTCTCTATAATCTTTTGGAAAATCTTTTGAACATTTATTATTTTCCATACATGGTGATTGTGGATTAAGGTCTCCACAGGGTCCATGAATCATGCGATGAGTAACAATCTCATATAGTCTACCATATAGTTCTGGATCTGGTAGTTCAGCAACTATGACTGCATCCACTTTGTCCGAAGTATCTAATTTATCTTTCTCTTGAAGTATTATGAGAAGATGTGCATGTGGAAGGCCTCTTTTTTTAAATTCAATGGTATATACATAAGCAAGACATTTGCCAAATAACTGATTTATAGTGAAGTCACGTATTAATTCATTTAATTTGATCTTAAAAACTCTGGCTACTAAATCTGGTCGATCTGAAGCACTTTGTCCAAGAAGTAGATTTTGATTAATTTCTGGCCATTGTGGATTACATGTAAATGTCACAAATAAATCTGGTTTTCCAAATTTTGTCACAATAGCCATAGCATCATTGTATCTTTCTCTCATATTTCGAGGAGATCCTTGAAAGGAAGATGGTAAAATGATGGCTTTGCCAGCTGTCATGTCTCTGCTTGTAGCCACGTCAGCAACATAGTCCATGAGTCCACAATATTGTTCTACACGTAGTTTATCTTGTTGATATTTTATAAAGTTTAAATTATTTGCCTCAACTTGCAAATATGAATCAATAATCCATTGTTGTGTTAGTTTTCCACCACATAAAATTGGATTAATTTCATCTCGAATGGCAATTTGAGCTACTTTAAATTCAAGCATAGAAACATTATTTCGGATTCTGGCTTTAGCATTTGGGTAACTGGGAAGGGTTAATTTTGGTTGCCAACCTGCTTCTCCATGTGGGAAAAAGATGGGATATGTCATTGGATCTAAATTTGGACTTAAGATATTAATATTAATAAATGGTTGCTCCTCATTTCTGGGATATACTCTAATGTCTCTTTGAAATGGTGGTTCTCCTTCATCATTCTGAAAGACCATTGCAACTTCATTTGATGTTGGCAAGTTATAACGACGTTTATCAGTATGTCTGTCTCTTTTAAGCACCATATTAACCTTTGGCATGGGTAATTGATGTCTTTGTGCATGAAGTTGTTGTTCATTTTCTACTTCTGCCAATTTTTTGTATGCTTTACTGTAGGGATTGTTGTCCATAATGTTATTTAGCTCTATGAAAACACTGGGTAAGCATTTTTTATTTTCTTCCATCTGCATACGTTGGTCAACAGCTTCCATTGAATCTAGGACATATAGTTGAGCGAATTTTCTTTGCTCTCCTTGCTCTGGATGTAAATGTGAAGTCCGATAATAAATTTGTCCTTGGACTTTAAAACAGTAAGGACCATGTCCTGGTACATTAGCAGCCAATGTTGCCCCCATAGATGCAAATGATATGGCACTATTGTAGGATCCTATGTTTGTCTTAAAAATTTTGTAATTTGGAAAAGTAGGTTCAGTCATAATATTTTGTAAATAGCTTGGAAATTGTTTCCTTTCTGGAAGTTTGAACTTGCCTTTTTGACAACAACTAATAAATTGTCCATCTCTGGGTCTCTCCTGTTTAAAATAATAAGCCTCACAAAATTGACATTGAGTACTCATGTCCCCACAACTATGAACCTCTACTGCTAAAGACTTGAGTAAAGGACAATTTGCAAAGCATATCGGATGTTGACTTTCATATTCATCAGGTGAAAAGTCATGAAATGTTTCAACAACAGGTTCTAAATGTTTAGTTTTTTTCGTGGCTTTTCTTGGTATATGTTGTCCTTGTTTTGTTGAAATGTCCTGTAAGTTTTTAGTAAGAGTTTGCAAATGCTTTGTTTTTGTAGTTGCTTTTTTTGGTCTGTCTTGACTGGTATCTTGTGAAATGTCATCTGATGTTTGAGGAACAGTTTGTAAATGCTTTATTATCTTTTTTTTTTTTTTTGTTGTATCTTTTATTTTTGCAGCTGATAGTCTTTTATTTGCAAGTCTTTTGCGTTCTTTTTCTCGTCTAATTTCTTTCTCCTCAGGTGTCTGCTGGGCGGCCCATCTCTCTTGTCTTTCTCTAGTTTGACGTCTTTTCTTCTCTTCTTTGGTCTCGTTATCAGCCATATTAATCTGTAAAGGAAAAAAAAGAAATGTAATTGTGTATATTTAAATTTGTAATTCCTGTTAAAGATTCTTGTGCACAATTGGTGAAATAAAAGGCAAATCATTAATGTATCAGTTATATTTAGTTAAAATTATAATTCCTGTCCTCACTGACTAAGAATTTGGCCAATGGAATACTGCTGTAAATAAGCATGTAACATATTTTTTTGAAATAATGTTTTTATTTAATAAAAACGTTGTTTGTGGATAGATATTTACCACTGCAAAACTTCTTTGCTAAAAAAAACATTGATGTGGTTATTGAGCTATGTATTGCATAGTGGCAATTTAAATAGAATAAGGGAGATAGTAAATGTATTTTTTTTTTTCTGTTGACACGGATGCAACTGAAAGCTGTTTCTTTAGTTTTCTCCTTTTGTACTTATTATACTGTACCTTGGTTGAAGTGTGATTTAAATCCGAATGTTTATTGGTCCTCGGTTGAAAATCGTTGTCCAATGTTGTGGTCCTCTGTTGGAAGTCCTCGTCCGATGGTGTGGTCCTGTGGCGATAGCCCTCGTCCGATGTTGTGGTCCTGTGGCGATAGCCCTCGTCCGATGGTGTGGTCCTGTGGCGATAGCCCTCGTCCGATGTTGTGGTCCTGTGGCGATAGCCCTCGTCCGATGTTGTGGTCCTTTGGTGAAAGTCCTCGTCCGATGGTCTGGTCCTGTGTTGAAATTCCTCGTCCGCTGGTCTGGTCCTGTGTTGAAAGTCCTCGTCCGATGGTCTAGTCCTGTGGAGAAAGTCCTCGTCCGATTGTCTTCACGCAGTATCTGTTATATAAAATAGAAAATGTTGTTTGAGTGAAATGTCTTTTAAATAAGTAAAAAATTTATGAATTTGGCTGTATTGTATCAGTTATGGTTATTTTTTTCTATTTTTTTTTTTTATATACTTTCTGTACAATCCCACGACTTTTGTTATTCTTATTTAAGGTTCTTAGTAAGGCTTGTGGGTTGTGATATATTAAATAAGAATATGAATTTATTTTGCTATGTGTTTATGTTAGTTTTTGTACAATCCTGTTTTGTGCGGACCACTTGTGGTATACTTATTTAGCCTTTATTGGGATGGTTATAGTTTGTGAAACATGAAATAATATAATTAATGTAGTTTGCTATGTGTTTGTGTTAGTTTTTTACAATACTGTTTGGTGCGCACCACTTGTGCTAAAGTTATTTATTCTTGATTGTACTGGTTATAGGTTGTTAAACATTAAAGAAGAATGTTAATGTAGTTTCCTATGTGTTTGTGTGATTTTTTGTACAATCCTATTAGGTGGGCAACACTTTTGTTATTCTTATTTAGGCTTCTTTGTAAGGCTTATAGGTTGTTAAACATTGAATAAGAAAGTTAATTTATTTTGCTATGTGTTTGTGTGAGTTTGTTTCAATTCTGTTTTGTGTGTAGCACTTTGGGTCTCATTCAATTGCGATTTGGCTAATTGAATCGTGCCCTAAATAGGCACATAGCATATTTTTTTAAAGAAGTTTTTAGTCTGTGAAAAACTTTCTTTTGGATAGATTTTTACTAACTAAAAACTTCTTTAAAAAAAAATGTTATGTTCTTATTTAGAGCCCTATTCAATTGGGCAAATTGCAATTGAATGAGGGCCTTTGTGTGTACCATATGTTGCATAATTTGCCCCTCATTGAATTGCATTTTTTACAATGTAATAGTACTCTAAGGCGCTCATTGAATTGCAATTTTGAAAATTGAATAGAGTTCTAAATAAGCACATCACATATATTTGTTAAAGAAGTTTTTAGTTATTAAGCATCTATCCAAAAGCAAGGTTTTTAGTAACGAAAAAGTTCTTTAAAAAATATATGTTATGTGATTATTTGGATCCCTATAGAATTAGCAAAATGGCAATTAAATAAGGGCCTAAAAGTGCTTATTTATAGCCATATTAAATTGTCGAAAATAGCAATTGAATGAGGGCCTTTGGTTGCTGCATTTGTTATATTGTCAGCTCCTCATTCAATTGTGTTTTGGCCAATGGAATAGAGCTCAATATCACCACAGAGCATATTTTTTTACCGAATTTTGTATTTAGTGAACTTGTATCCAAAAGCAACGTGTTCACTAAATAAAAAGTTCCTTTAAAAAATATGCTCTGTGCTTATATAGAGCCCTATTGAAATGGGCAAATCACATTTGAGTGAGGCCCTCGGCCATTAAAGATATATAGGTCCTCATTGAATTGCAATTTTGCCAATTGAAGAGGGCTCTATATAAGCACCTAACATATTTATTGAGCGAAGTTTTTAGTTATTGAAGACCTTGATTGTGGTTAGAAGTTCAGTAACTAAAAAGTTCTGTATAAAAAATATGTTATGTGCTTATATAGAGCCCTATTCAATAGAGCAACTCGCAATTGAATGAGGCTCATGGTTCTTTCTTTTTTATACTTAATACTTTACCTTGATTGAAGTGTTGAATGACAGAGGGTCCCCTCCTGCCAATCTTAATCCGCCGGTCTTCTTGTAGTGTCTGTTTGAAAAAGAAAGTGAAATAGTTATTTGTATATTTATAATTTTTCATCTAGCAAACCATGGCCTTTTGAGCATGTAATATCTTGTTGTATCTTACCTGTTGTTCTTTGTTGGTGTTCTTTAAAAGGGATTGTGCTTCACAATGCACGGTGCAAATTGTTGAGTGACGCTGTTGATGCAGAGTCTGTTTGAATATTAAAAGAAATAGAAAGATTCAGCTTTATATGATCTATTGAATTGCAGTAAATTAATGTCATTTAAATATACTTCTGTAATTATTTTCAATTGACCTTATTTTTTGGTGGGGGCTACACACATATGTCACATACATGAAGCACATTCCATAGTTTAATGTAATTATTTTGTGTGCGTGTGACATATCACTATACATGAATCATATTTAAATTGTTAAATTATCCTTATAATTTTTTTTTCCAACACACATAAATGTCTGTGTGTGAGATGTAACTATAGATGATACACATATATGTGCGTGTCACATATCAGTATACATGACATCTAATGTCATTTAAATGTAGTTGTTTAATGATTTTGTTTTAAGCTAATTTTGTTGCAGTGGCAGCAATACACATAAATGTGCGTGTCACATGTCACTATACATTATACACATATATGTCCGTGTCACATGTCACTATGCAGGGGCAATACACATAAATGTGTGTGTCACATGTCAATATACATGATACACATATATGTCCGTGTCACATGTCACTATGCAGGGGCAATACACATATATGTGCGTGTCACATGTCACTATACATTATAGACATATATGTGCGTGTCACATGTCACTATACATAAACCTCTGTTTAATATTGAATTATGTTTTTTGTTGTTTTGTTAAATGAACCGTATTTTTTTTGTGGGCCTATACACATAAATGTGCCATATATGTCACTACATAAATCACATTTTCCTATTATTTTTTTTTTGACCTGTCCTGATAATAAAATGTAATATATTATAGCTTACCTCTCAGTTGTAATTTGCACAATGTAAAGTAGTAAATTAGTAAAGAATTGTCTTCTCAAGTAAAAGCAGCAGTTATCTCTGAAGTCACTCCGTTCATCACCTGAGGAGAAATGTATTTTTTTGTGTAAAATAGGCAGTATTTATAAACTTGTAGAAAGTTCTGGAAAGTGAGACCGTTAGAACGCAATACGCATGAGCTATTTGCGTTCCAGCTTACAATTTGCGTTCCATCCGCCATTTTGTGCGTAGTACTGTTCAAAATGGTGTTTAATATGATTGTGATACGTTCCGCATAGTATGTGTTTCATTATTGCGAGTAAGTGTAGTATAGTTACGTCTGAAGCCTCGTTTTCGTTTTGTTCGTCGGCCATTTTTTCTCTCGCTTAGCGATGGTATTAGTGTCTAAAGTGTTTTATTTTGATTTAAATGTAGATGTAACTTGTTTTTTTGAGGTGCTGGATGGTTCCTCTTGCTGTAGGTAAGCTTTTTATGTGTTTGTTGTGTGTCTTTCTTAAGCTTTAAATGTTTGTATGTCGGCGTGTTGCGTCCGATGTTTGCGAGGTCGTAATGTGTGGTAACGTGTCTCGTATGGTGTTTGCGTGTGTAGCCTCGTTTTCGTTTTATTCGTCGGCCATTTTTTGTGTCGCTTAGCAAATTATTTGGGGCCATTCTATTATCGGCCGTAAATCGGCCGTAAGGCTGCGATCCCTTGCGGGGGTTCAGTTAACTCGCGATTCTATTATACGGCCCCGCAAGGATCTCCTTTTACGGCCGGCCGCATATCTTGGAACCGGCCGTAATCTGTGAAATATAAAAACTCAAAAATAAATTCAAGCCTGCACTGTACAGCTCTGTAAATGCTAGGGATCATATTGGGGGACATGAGGATTAAAAGGAACCCACTCTCAAGCTTGCACATCTGCCCAAACCCGAGTTCAAATTAACTGTTTATTTTCCAGCTGCGGCGTGGGCGGGTCTGAGGTGCTCCAAGCACTCTGGACTTTTTACATGGATATTTTACGGATATTAAAAATAAAATATTTTACGGATTTGAGTACAGGATAATTATGTGCTATTTTTGCTAACACCTAAAATCCCTTTATAGTCTTCTCAAAGTGCAGGATGGCTTTATTTGAGCTATTTTATGTGCTTAATTGGTGCTAGCGAGACCTCTTTCCTGCAAGTAAGCTGCGGCTCGTTTTTAGCCTTGCAGAGAGGTTTCCCGGAGCAATTGAATTGCAAATCTCTTGCGGCCGTTTTAGATCAAAGGCTTTCCTCCGGCGCGAGCGGCCGCAAGAGATAGCAAGGCACCGGCCGCAAGCCTGCCGGAATCCCCGGCCGTAAGGGAATAGAATAGCAGAATAGCTTGCGGCCGGTCCTTGCGGCCCCGCAACGGCTGCGGCCGATAATAGAATGAGGCCCTTAGTGTCTAAACATTTTTATTTTGAGTGCAATTAAGTTGTAAGTTGCATTTTTGAAGTCGTGGGTGCTCCCTCTTGGTGTAGGTAAGCTTTTTATGTGTGTGCTGTGTGTATGTATTGTGTTTTTAATTTTGTAATGTTCGCGAGTTGCGTCCGAGTGTTGCGAGGCCGTAATGTGTGTGAACGTGTGTCGTATGTTGTTTGCGAGTGTCGTAATGTGTGTGTCGTGCTGTTTGGGTTGCGACGTGAACTTTGCGAGGTTCGCAGTTCTTTGGGTTGCGAATTTGGGTTGTGAATTTTGCAAGGGTCGCAGTTGCTGCAACTGAAGCCCTCGCTTTGCGAGGTCCTCAGGAGCTGGCATGGAGCGCCTGCAGCGCTCCATGCCAGCAACTGAGAACCTGGCGCAGTGCCCTCGCTTTGCGAGGGCCGCGGGCTCGCTACGCGAGCCACGGCCCTCGCTTCACAAGCCGCCAATGCCAATTTCCTCCCGGAAACGACTCCGGGAGGTTCATTAGCGTCGGGGAGGTCTGCCAGTGCAGACCTCCGTTTTTTTTTGTTTTTTTTTAGAGCGCGGATGGTTCCGAGGCCCAGCCGGGGCTGAAGGAGAGAAGGCCAGGGACATCGCGGGGAGGTAAGTTAAATGTATATTTAGATGTATATATGTGTATTTTATTTGTTGTTTAGATATTGTATTAATGTATTAATGTATTGTGTTTTTTTATAACAGGGCCGCGCCGGAAGAGCTAAACAATGACGGGACATGCTGTAAAGGTGAGTATATTATTTAGAATGTATAGAATGTTTATTTATTGGATGTTAATGTTTTGTACTAATTTTTTTTTTTGTTTGACCCATAGGTTAGTGATCTGAAGCAACATCTTAAAAGTAAGTGGTCTTAATTTATTGATTTTAGCTTAGAATTAGGGTCTGTGTAGTTAGGACTGTAATTATTTTATTTTAGAATAAGGGTCTGTGTATGTAGTTAGGATTTATTGTATATTAGATCGATAGGGGGATGTATTTGATATAGTTAGGATTTATTTTAAATTAAATAGATTGTATGTTAGATAGAAAGGGGGTATTTGATTTGTACTATAATATATTATATGTAATATAATATATTTAATATTTTATATGTAATATATTATATTTAATATATTATATGTAATGTATGTAATGTCATGTATTGTATGTCATGTATTGTATGTAATATATTATATTTAACATAGTATATTTAATATATTATATGTAATGTATGTAATGTCATGTATTGTATGTAATGTATTATATGTAATATATTATATTTAATATATTATATTTAATATATTATATGTAATGTATGTAATGTCATGTATTGTATGTAATGTAGGTAATGTATTATATGTATGTATTGTATTGTGTTTATCTGTCTTTCCTTTTCAGGTGTGTAATTTTTTTATTTTCTGTAGTGGGGGGTGGGGTTGTAATGTATTTTTTTGTTTTCTGTAGTGGGGGGTGGGGTTGTAATGTATTTTTTTTTTCTGTACTGTAGGTTTTTTTTTTTCTGCAAGGTAGTTTTTTTTTCTGTAATTAGAGTGTTGGGGAGGTTTATTAGGGGGTAGGTAGTGTAGGTAGGTAGTGTAAGTGTTAATAGATTAGTGTAGAGGGGGGTTAGTTTAGATTAAATGGTTTATTGGGGGTTATAGTGTAGTGTTTGTAGTTAGTGTCATGATGGTCCTTGAGGACCATCATGGCACTTATGTGGTTAATGTTGGGTTGTAACAGGCCCATAATGGTAATAATATACCCTTATGGGACTGATGGGGTTAAAAAGAGCCTTATGGTGGTCTGTGTTGACCACCATGAGTTAATGGGTTAATTTAGGCCTTATGGTGGTCTGGATTGACCACCATGAGTTAATGGGTTAATTATAGTTGGGGTTAATATTTTTAGTGCGAGTCCTTTCAGGACCTTTGCGGTCCTTTAAGGACCTGCGAGGCAGGAAATTTAAAATTGAATTGCAGCAGGGTCACGATCGGTGCCGATCGGGGACCCCCGCTGCAGGGGGTTTATGTGGGGACACTTCGGGGGTCCTGATGGGGACCCCTGGCATAGAGGGGGTTCATTTTAAGTGCCGCGGCCGGGATTGGGTAATAGTGTGCCGCGGCCCCTTTAAGGAGCTGCGGCGGGGAATTTAAAAGTTTGAAATGCAGCGGGGGCCCTGATCTATGCAAATCGGGGACCCCTGCTGCAAAGGGTTAATGTGGGGGTGCTGCAGGGGTCCTGATAGAGACCCCTGCAGCATGGGGATGTGTATAGGGTGCAGGGGGGAGCCTCACACTGCTGTCTCGGGCTGTTCCGAGGCAGCACGTAGAGGCTTTCGGATCCCTTGCGTGGACTTTTTGTCCACGTAGGGATTCTTACGATATGCGAGACTCATGCATAGATTTAAGGCTACGTAGCTCTCTCGGAGCCTATTCTCGGCCATTTTCTCGCAGTCATATCGCAAAGCAGGCTGCGAGAGATTCGGTACTCGCAAACAGCAGGAAAACTGCCTTTGCGAGCACCGAGAGAACTACGAGGGAGAATTTAATAGGGCCCTAAATATTTAATCACCTTTCCAGCATGTCCTTCCCATCCTTTTCTTCTCCGACGCGGACCCTGTTAAAAATAAACATTATATTACTACAATATAAACATACACAAAATAAAGTAAAATAAAAATAATATATATTGAACGTACCTTCCCGCGATGTCCCCGGACTCCTCCTCTTCTGCCCCGGCTGGGCCCTGGAAGAATCTGCGCTGTAAACTTGCGGACCTCTCCGACGCTAATAAGCCTCCTAGAGACTTTTCCGGAAGAAAATTGGCAATGGCACCTTCTGATTAGCTGAAAACGCTGTCAATCAAATTTCAGCCAATCAGAAGGCACCAAGGTGTAAGTCAGTCAGAATGGGATACACCCCCATATCCTATTCTGATTGGCTAATGCACCTGTCAATCTTTTGTAAACCAATCAAAAGGCTTTATTGCCTTCATCCAATCACAATGGGATACACCCCCTCAGGGTGATTGGCTGTAGGCATCAGCGCATTCTGATTGGCTGCAGTGACAACAGCTACTCAGAAGGAGCTATTCCCTTCAGCCAATCAATGGGGTTTATTAGGGGGTAGGTAGTGAAGTGTAAGTAGGTAGTGTAGGTGTTAATAGGTTAGTGTAGAGGGGGCTTAGTTTAGATTTAATGGTTTATTGGGGGTTATAGTGCAGTGCATTGTTTGTAGTTAGTGTGATGAGGGTCCTTGAGGATCGTCATGGCATTTATGTGGTTAATGTTAGGGATGTAACTGCCACATAAGGGTCTTTATATACCCTTATGGGACTGATGGGGTTAAATAGAGGGTTATGAGGGTCTGTATTGACCCCCATGAGTGACAGGGTTAATTAAGGGCTTATGGGGGTCTGTATTGACCCCTATGAGTGACAGGGTTAATTAATGGCTTATGGGGGTCTGTATTGACCCCTATGAGTGACAGTGTTAATTAAAGGCTTATGGTGGTCTGTATTGACCCCCATGAGTGACATGGTTATTTAGGGGCTCGTGGGGCTCTGTATAGAGCCCCATGAGCAATAGGGTTAATTTTTATTTTTCGCAGGTCTTTAAAAAGACAGCAAGGCGGTAAATTAGATTTTTGATTTCAGCAGGGGTTAATGTGGGGTTAATGTGGGGACCCTACGGGGGACCCAATGGGGACCCTCATCACTGGTGGGTTAATGTTAGGTGCCGGTGGGGGTACTTACAGTACCCCCACTGCCGGGCCTAAGTATTTGTGTGCCGTGGGCCCTTTAAGGAGCCGCGACAGGGAATTTAAAGGTTTTAAATGCAGGGGGGGACACTCGTAAATGTTTAGCAGTGTTTCTCTGGGTCCTGGGTCGTGGAGACTCATTTTCATTTGGCTAAACTGTGGAAATTGGGGTTAAATTGGAGTTCAGCCTCACTACTAGAGGTCCTGGCTGTCCCCCCGTGCTGTCGGTGAGTGTTTTTTTAATCATTATTGTGTTTTTGTGTGTGTTTTCATGGTTTTGTGTTTGCACGGTTACCTGTTTGTTTTTTTCTAAGTCCTGCGGGTTGTAATTTTGGGTCGCAGGGTATTTATTTTTTCTAAATGTCGCGTGTCGTAAGTTTTGTTGCAGGCAGCAGGCAATGAGGGAGAGGAGAAGGGGAAGAGAGACACAGGGTAAGGACAGGAGGAGGTGGGGAAGAGAGACACAGGGGAAAGAGAGGAGGAAGGGAAGAGACACACAGGGGAAAGAGAAGAGGAGGGGAAGAGACACACAGGGGAAAGAGAGGAGGAGGGGAAGAGGCACACAGGGGAAGGAGAGGTAGAGAGACACATAGTAAGGAGAGGAGAAGGGAAGAGAGACACTGGGTAAGGAGAGGAGGAGGGGAAGAGGTCCTGCGTGGTAGTAGGGATTAGCGCCTACGGCCACCTGTAACAACAACCTGTATTGCTCACAACTATATATGTGATGTATCAATTAAAGATTGAAATTTCTATATAATAGAGTTGGACACTTCCAATGGAAGACATCTAAATAGATAATTTATCTTTGTCAAGATAGACATCTTTATGGTGGATACTCTGCCTAACCACGATAAAGGTATGGCATTCCAATTGTCTAATTATAATTTAATCTTATCATATAGTTTAAGGAAATTTAGCTTTGTTAATTCCACGAAGTTTTGTGTGAATTCGATTCCCAAGTAGCAAATCATATCTGAATTACAATTAAGCTGCAATATCCTTTTTAACTCTACTAAATATTCCTTATTACCATTTATAGATAGTGCCTCGGTTTTAGCCATGTTAATTTTATAATATGAGATGTTACCAAACCTCTCAATCAAGCTTTGAACATGAACCAGAGAAATTATAGGATTGTAAACCATTAAAATCACATAGTCTACAAAAAGCATAATTTTATAAGGCTGTCCATCAATTTGTATTCCTTCAATGTCTACGGACATTCTAACAGCTTCAACAAGGAGCTCCATCATGAGAGCAAAAATCAATGGTGATAGGGGGCATCCCTGGCGAGTTCCATTCATAATCAGAAAATGTTCTGTTTTTATACCAACACTTGATACATAGGTAGATGGTTGAGAGTACAGAACTCCTATTGCTTTTAACCTAAAATTATCCAGGCCAAATTTTTTTAATACTAGGGACCTAAAATCTTTTCGACATCTAAAGTTATTACTTCACATGAAATTTGTTTATATTTACAATATGCCAATAGATCTACAAATTTTCTAGTATTATCTGTGGCTGGGCAACCATGTATAAAACCAGTTTGATCTAGGTTCATTAAATTGGGGAGTAAACAATTAAATTCAATCTCATTGCTAGAATCTTAGAATATATTTTTATATCTGTGTTTATCAAACATATAGGTGTATAGTTTGCAATATCTATTATTTTTCTCCTGCTTGGGGATATTTATTATAATTGCCTCCAGCATTTCAAAATGGGCTTTCCCTTCAGGAAAGGGAAACTCTAATGGGGCTGAGAGACATACAGCCCTATTAAATTCCCTTAGCATGTAAAAACGTAGCCGGTAACGTAGCCTGCAAGCCTTACGGCTATTAAATTGGCCCCGTTAAGCAACCAGCTAATGACTTGCGGGGCAAGGCAAAAAAACATGTGCGATGTTGAAATCTGAACTGCTCGCCGCAAATCCTTTGATGTCTTAAGCCCGTAAGTGTTACCTTCCAATCACGCTATTAAATTGCAACGCATCCACTGGCGTTCAACCCCGGAGCCAAAAAGCCAATGGGTACTAGAGAGGACCCACAAGGGGCTTAAAGTCCTCTTGATAGCACTGAAATGCAAATATACACACACTACTGTACTCATAATTAAAGGGAAAGTGATGTTAGGTATTAAAATGAATAGCACGACATTCTCAAGCTCGCAAATCTGCAATAAAAAAAAACTTTTTATAATGTTTAATTTCCGTGTTATATCGATCAATGAGTTAATACATATAATGGAACTCGCATGGACTTGAATATCATTTTTACTGATTTATTAATTTTGCATTATATTTGGAATGTGGGTCCGATCGAAACTCATAATTAAAACCTGTAAAGCTTTGAAATCTAACCTCCATTTTTCAGTGACGTAATGATGACTATCTCTGCTGCCATTGGCTCTGTCTAAACCCGTAACTACGGGTTTGACTAATTGATCATGTTTACAGCCACACATCCAAAGTGGGACAAATGGTTTACGGGTTTGTGTCTCTGGCCCATAACTTGCGACCTGGTTTAATTTAATAGCTCTGCAACGCAGCCGAATATTAAGCCAGCTGCCTTTGCGGGCTTGCCAATGCTGCTACAGGCTTCAAATTTAATAGGGCTGTTAGCAAGGTCTGGCTCAGGTTGTTAACCAATAGTTAATTTTCAATCTAGATATTGGTTATGTTTAAAAGTACAGCAATGTGTATGATAAATGTATGTGCATGTGAGAGAGTGGGAGGAATGATTAGGAATAGGGACATTTCTGGCGAGTTCTATATCTAAAATAGATGGTGATATAGTTCATTTCACAAAATATTCAGGGGTTAAATTCACCTTTTAAAAGGCAGATTGCCATAGATCAGTATCAAAATGTGAAAGCAGAAATAGGCCCTCATTCAATTGTGATTTGGCCAATTGAAGAGGGCTCTAAACAAGCACAGAGCATATTTTTTTTAAAGAAGTTTTTAGTAAGTGAAAACCTTGCTTTTGGATAGATGCTTACTAACTAAAAACTTATTTTAAAAAAATATGTTATGTGCTTATTTAGAGCCCTATTCAATTGGCCAAATTGCAATTGAATGAAGGTCATAGTATGTGTCCAGGAGGCAAACTAATAAAATTTCATACGTAAGTGTATCAATATTCTTTAGTAAAAATATTATCATTATGGAAGACTTCAGAAAGTTGAATCTGAATGTAGGTTTGTTATTTGCATTGGGAAGGTCAACCAGGTTAATTACAAAATTGTAAATATATACTCTCCAAATAGCAGACAAAATAGATTTTTAAACTCAATATTGTGAATTATATATCCAATTGGATAGAGAGAATAAACTTCAGCCTACATCTGAAAGACTTAGGGCCTCATTCTATTACCGGCCGTAAATCGGCCGTAAGGCTGCGATTCTTTGCGGGGGTTCTGTTAACTCGCGATTCTATTATACGGCCCCGCAAGGATCTCCTCTTACGGCCGGCCGCATATCTTGGAACCGGCTGTAAGCTCAGAAATCTAAAAACGCAAAAATAAATTCAAGCCTGCACTGTACAGCTCTGTAAATGCTAGGGTTCATAATGGGGGACATGAGGATTAAAAGTAACCCACTCTCAAGCTTGCACATCAGCCCAAACCCGAGTTCAAAATAACTGTTTATTTTCTGGCTGCGGCGTGGGCGGGTCTGAGGTGCTCCAAAAACAAATATTTTACGGATTTGAGTATAGGGTAATTATGTGCTATTTTTGCTAACACCGAATATCACTTTATAGACTCTGCAAAGTGCAGGATGGCTTTATTTGGGCTATTTTATGTGCTTAATTGGTGCTAGCGGGACCCCTTTCCTGCAAGTAAGCTGCGGCTCGCTTTTAGCCTTGCAGAGAGGGTTCCCGGAGCAATTGAATTGCAAATAGGAATTTCTTACGGCCGATTTCCTTGCGGCCGTTTAAGATCAAAGGATTTCCTCCGGCGCAAGCGGCCGCAAGAGATAGCAAGGCACCGGCCGCAAGCCTGCCGGAATCCCCGGCCGGAGGGGAATAGAATAGCATAATAGCTTGCGGCCGGTCCTTGCGGCCCCGCAATGGCTGCGGCCGCTAATAGAATGAGGCCCTTAGAGAGTTTACGAAAACACAAGCTCATATAAAAAAAATCCTTCAGTCTCAAGTAGACAAACGTATATGGGAACTTCAACAAAGACATGACCCCCGCATGATCCATTTGGCTTTGTCAAATAAACAGACAGACAACCCACTTTGGGAAAAATACGGGCCACAGCTTTATTAAACCAACCAATTTATATAACCATAAATTAACATAATTAACATTCTTAAACAATTTCTTTAATTAACGTCCCGGAGGAGGAGCCCGGACAGGTCAGTAACCTCACGCTCTGGGCCCGTGCCCAGAGCCCCCCAATGCTTTTCCAAAGCACACCCATGAGGCAGGGCAACGCCCACTTAAGCCAGTGGGCCGGGTAACTCACCTCCAGCCATACCAAACACATATCCATATGACATTTTACTTTCTACACTATTAAACCTTCAATTCCTGTCAGACAATCTTAACCCCTTTGTTACCGAACTTATATATCTATATATATAGATATATCTACATACAAACAAACACTTTTATTTATTTTTTAAACTACCTCCAAATAAGGGTGGGATGGAGGGAATCTGGGCAATGGCCGGCACAGATTGAGGGAAAAGCCAGCGAACCGGGCATAAATCCCTCCCTCTGACCGCTGGCCAATCAGGAGTACCCAGGCTACACCGGGTCACGCTGCGCTGCGTCAGACCCGGTGTGCCTGGGCTGCCTCCGCGCCGCCCATGACCCCAGCATGATCCATTTGGCTTTGTCAAATAAACAGACAGACTACCGACTTTGGGAAAAATACGGGCCACAGCTTTATTAAACCAACCAATTTATATAACCATAAATTAACATAATTAACATTTTTAAACAATTTCTTTTATTAACGTCCCGGATGAGGAGCACAGCCAGGTCAGTAACCTCACGCTCTGGGCCCACGCCAAGGGCCCCCCAATGCTTTTCCAAAGCACACCCATGAGGCAGGGCAACGCCCACTTAAGCCAGTGGGCCGGGCAACTCACCTCCCACCACTGAGCAGACGAGGGACCCCTCCTGAATCTGCGACCCCCCCTTGTCGCTCAATAAAGCTAAGGCCCGTCTTGCGCCTTCCTTAAGCTGCAAAGTTAGACGTTCTAGACTTATCGAAGGGCGCGTAGGATACGGATGAGTTCTCCTTGCCAATTCCAAGGTTGACTGAACCACCCTAAAGGAAAAGACAGGTGCTGAATCAGCCAGAATTTTCCAGGCTCCTTTTTCACTATGCCCAAGGGGGAAATGACTAAGCCTTGAAGCAGGGAAGAGGAAAAGGGACCAGCCATTCTTCCTAACTCCACTTCCGCCCGTATTTTTTCAGCCGCTACCCCTGGGAACTCCTTGACGGACTTTAGGTTCCTGCACCTTGAATCGGCGGGCGGGAGGGTGCACGGGATTGTAAATCCTTCCCGGAAACCCTCCCGAAGCAGGGTGGCAGCCCCTGTTTTTCCCGGCAACCTACCGTAGCGTTCTAGCCACGGCAGCATTGCATCCAACCGTATGGGTGTCCGCCCCTTTTTTGAATGGGCTCTCCTGCTCGGACCCCTTCCTTCGCTCTATTGCACCTTGCGACAGCATGCTCGCCACCGTAGTTCGAGCAGGCGTGTTTAAATCAGCAGTTCGGTGCCCACTTGCTGCTGCCTTCGTTGAAGGAGTGGCATATCCCACGACCTGTTGGGCCCGCCGCAGCGGGGCCTCTAGCCCCGCCTGGATTCCCACGAAAGGGCGGCATGACCCGCATCGAAGTCATTATGTTTAGCCAGTAGGCCACTGCCTTATTGCTCCACGCATTGATGTTCTGGAAGACATGTACTGGCAGAATTCTTCATCATACTGCCACCACGCCATCCCACCATATGTCCGATATGCGTTTCTAATTTCTCCCCATTACGCAGGCCATTATTGCAAATGCCTGTAGCCAGTTGTCAAGTCCTCGGGAAACGCCTGTCCTCCCCCTCCCTAGGAATCCGACAATCTGGATATGGGCAACAAAGAAAACAATTCTATGAATTCCCTGCGCCAGATTTTTTCTTTGAATTCTAGAGGTAAGTGTGCCCCTAAGTTATCCTGACCGCACACAATCGACTGTCTCATGGCAGTATCCGCCACTCTCCTCTTGCTAACCTGTTGAGAAACTCCCCCAGCTGGAGCTATTGCTCTTCCCAGGCTCGCTGGCGGATTGTAAAACTACCAACCGAGCAGCTGTGGTGGACCGGCCTTGTTGGGCGAGATTGTTCCGACCACGCTTTTCCAGCCAAACTGCCTACCCACACTCCGACTTCCTCGTCGGACACGGCTATGTTGTGGGTCTGCATGAGGGATTTTAGGGAGGTCAACAATAGAGACGCCCGGGAAGGCCTTACTGATCCAAGCGAAGGGGGGGCCCCCTTCCCCACCTCTCGAGCAGGTGCCAGCTGCAGCAGCACGATCTTCCATTCTGCAATCTGGATTTGCTTCTGGGTCTGGGGAAGCATGAGGAACAATTACTAGATCTCCTGTGTCTGTGCCCCGGTGACCACGCAGTCAGTTCCCCCCCCAAAGGAGTATTCAGATTCCGCCACTGCAGTGGTTCTATACCGTAAAGTCTCTCTCTGGTCTGAGATACTTGGAGGGTCAATGACGTCACAAACCCAATCATGTCCCTTAGTCCCTTTGACAATCCCTGTATCCTGAATGATGTCAGGGCTGGTAGAGCTGAGCTGTGGCCTAACTCTTTTGTCAGGGGATTTTTGTCTCTTTGCTGGCGTCGAGGTAGAGATCAAAGGACTGTACCTGTTCGTCGACTTCCGGACCCTGGTGGGGCGCGTCTGCCATGCCACCGCGGCCATTCCTAGAACCTCATTGATTACCACCAGACTGTCGTTGGCCACCATCTCATCTATCACTAGGTTTCTCTTCCCCCTAGTGGTCTCCTTGCTCCTACTGGTCTCTGAAACAGCAGTGCGCCGTCCCTGCAAAACACCTGCGCTACTGGCAGTGGGTGTGGCAGTGGGGACCGCAGCAGCCATGCTGTGGGAACCTGTAGGAGCTTTTTTAGAGCTCCTTGTATTTTTGCTGACCCCTCGAGCCCCGGGCTGAGCATGGGTGTTGCTGGTCTGCTGCAGGACTTGGTGCAAGGCCCTGGGTGGTGGCCGGATGGCTAGGCCCTCGCCCGCGCCTCGCATTGGCACTGCCTTCTCTGTGGTTGGGGGGATAAGATCTTGGCTCTCACAAAACCTATTCGTGACCCCCACACTCTCCATGACCCTATTGCCCAAATCCAGGGTGGTACGCTGCTCCTTGGGACTAATGGGCCTATCTAGGCCAAAGGGGTCACCCACTGGGCCCAGGTCACCGGTCACTACAGGCCAGGCCTGAGCCCGGACATCTTCACCCTACCCGCTTAAGGCCCTTGGGTCCATTCAATCCTGGACCCCCCTAACCCCATGGCTCAGAGCCCTGGTTCTATTCATGGCTAGCAAAGCTTCTAAATCCCCAGGGTCCCTAACACAAAAACACACACCACAAACACCAACTGAGGGGGGGATAGGCACCAACTGGGGGGCACAAGCACCAACTGAGGGGGGACAAGCACCAGCTGAAGGGCACAAGCACAAAAAGCAAGACACATACACACGCACACACAATCAGGGAATCTATTAAACGGTAAATAATGTGGGTACTGTGTACACATGGTGCAGCACAGCGTGAGCTGCTTATCTGGGCAATGGCCAGCGCAGAGTCAGGGAAAAGCCCTCAAACTGGGCGTAAAACCCTCCCCCTGACCCCAGGCCAATCAGGAGTGCCCAGGCTCCACCAGGTCACGCTGCCTCAGCGCCGGACAGTATTATCTAAGTAACAAAGTGGGGAAAACACTAGCGTATAAATTAAAAAGCAAAGACATGAATAAGAGAATTGAAGAAATAATAATTGAAGATAAAAAAGAGGGCACAAAATCCTTTACAAACCCGAGAGATATTGGAAATTTTATAACGACCTCTATAACCTAGAGAATAATATACAATTTCAAAAACCTAATATAGAGTAAAAAAAACATTGTTGGATAATATCACTCTTCCAAAGCTTAATAATGAAGAATTAGAGACTCATAATAAAGAGATTAATATTATTGAAATAGAAAAGGCAAATTCTGAATTTGAAATTGAATTCAGCTCCAGGACCAGACAGATTTGTCAAATATTATTATAAGACATTTAAAACAACTCTTCCTAAACAGCTAGTAAAAGTTTGAAATGAAATAAAATATAATAGAAGATAAGTAGCTTTGTTTAGCTCTAGAAAAGCAGTTATCAGATCAAAAAGTTTGGTGTTGAAACGCCTCCTTTTAGATTGTATCATTAAGAAAACAAGCATTACTACTCATCACTACTAAATTTAACTCTTCATAAAATATAAAAGGTAAGGTTGTTGCTTTAACATACATTCAGCCCTATTAAATTCCCTCAACGTGTAAAACCGTAACCCGTAACATAGCCTGTAAGACTTACGGCTATTAAATTGGCCCTCGTAAAGCAACCCGGCAATGACTTGCTGGGTAAGGGCCTTTGTTCTATCAAGCTTGTAACTGTTACGTTCAAAAATCGTTATTAAATTGCAACAAATTCACTGGCGTTCAACCCGTAGCCCGCAAATACAGTACTAGAGAGGCCCCGCAAAGGGGTTAAAGTACTATTCATAGCCCTATAAATCCAACTATACACACACTACTGTACTTATAATTAAAGGGAAAGTGATGTTAGGTAGAGATGTCGCGAATAGTTCGCTGGCGGACTGTTCCCGGAGAACATAGCATGTTCGCGTTCAGGGCGGACTTCAAACATATGCAATGTTCGATCCGCCCCCTATACTTTATCATTAAACAAACTTTGACCCTGCACCTCACAGTCAGCAGACACATTCCAGCCAATCAGCATCATACCCTGCCTTCCAGACCCTTCAACCTCATGGACAGCAGCCATTTTGGAATCATAACTAACTTGCAGTCTTACTGAGAGGAGGCTGAGTGTAGGTGATACTAATTCAATAGGGAAAACCATAGCTAGGCTACTGTACACAGTGTCCAATACAGTCCTGAAGGACTCTTTTGATCTCTGCTGCAAGGACAGCACCCCAAAAAGCCCCTTTTAGAGCTATAACATCAGTCTGTTTTTGTGTTTTTTTTTCTGTCTAATCTAAGTTAATTTGCCTGCCTACTAGCCAGTGTGTGTGTCAGGCTCACAACTTTTACTGTGCCCAGTGCAACCAATCCAATCTGGTGGTGTACCAGCAGTTTACTTTTAAAAACCAAAACTTTTATTTTGTCTAATCTAAGTTCATTTGTCTGCCTACTAGCCAGTGTGTGTGTCAGGCTCACAACTGATACTGTGCCCAGTGCAACCAATACAATCAGGTGGTGTACCAGAAGTATACCTTTAAAAAAAAGCAAAATTGTATTTTGTTAAATCTAAGTTCATTTGCCTGACAGCTAGTCTGTGTGTGTCTCAGGTTTACAACTGATACTGTGCCCAGTGCAACCAATCCAATCTGGTGGTGTACCAGCAGTGTACATTTAAAAAACAAAACTTTTATTTTGTCTAATCTAAGTTAATTTACCTGCCTACTAGCCAGTGTGTGTGTCAGGCTCACAACTTATACTGTGCCCAGTGCAATCAATCCAATCTGCTGGTGTACCAGCAGTTTACTTTTAAAAACCAAAACTTTTATTTTGTCTAATCTAAGTTAATTTGCCTGCCTACTAGCCAGTGTGTGTGTCAGGCTCACAACTGATACTGTGCCCAGTGCAACCAATCCAATCAGGTGGTGTACCAGCAGTGTACATTTAAAAAAAAAACAAATTGTATTTTGTTAAATCTAAGTTCATTTGCCAGACCGCTATTCTGTGTGTTTCTCAGGCTCACAACTGATACTGTGCCCAGTGCAATCAATCCAATCTGGTGGTGTACCAGCAGTCTACTTTTAAAAACCAAAACTTTTATTTTCTCTAATCTAAGTTCATTTGCCTGCCTAC
This sequence comes from Discoglossus pictus, assembly GCA_027410445.1. Lineage (NCBI taxonomy): Eukaryota > Metazoa > Chordata > Amphibia > Anura > Alytidae > Discoglossus > Discoglossus pictus. The sequence continues at coordinate 196,983,666 of CM050169.1, forward strand.
TAGCCAGTGTGTGTGTCAGGCTCACAACTGATACTGTGCCCAGTGCAACCAATCCAATCAGGTGGTGTACCAGCAGTCTACCTTTAAAAAAAACTAAATTGTATTTTGTTAAATCTAAGTTCATTTGCCTGACAGCTAGTCTGTGCGTGTCTCAGGCTCACAACTGATACTGTGCCCAGTGCAACCAATCCAATCAGGTGGTGTACCAGCAGTGTACATTTAAAAAACCCAACATTGTATTTTGTTAAATCTAAGTTCATTTGCCTGACCGCTATTCTGTGTGTTTCTCAGGCTCACAACTGATACTGTGCCCAGTGCAATCAATCCAATCTGGTGGTGTACCAGCAGTCTACTTTTAAAAAACAAAACTTTTATTTTCTCTAATCTAAGTTCATTTGCCTGCCTACTAGCCAGTGTGTATGTCAGGCTCACAACTTATACTGTGCCCAGTGCAATCAATCCAATCTGGTGGCGTACCAGCAGTCTACCTTTAAAAAAAAACAAATTGTATTTTGTTAAATTGAAGTTCATTTGCCTGACCGCTAGTCTGTGTGTGTCTCTCAGGCTCACAAATGATACTGTGCCCAGTGCAACCAATCCAATCTGGTGGTGTACCAGCAGTCTACATTTAAAAAAAGCAACACTTTTTTCTAATTTCATTTGCCTGCCAGCGTGTGTGTCTTAGGCTCACAGCATATACTGTGCCCACTTGCCCAGTCAGTGCCACCACTCATATCTGGTGTTACAGTCAGTAGTCCACATTTAAACAAAGAATACAATTTTGACTGTAATACATTGAATAGCAGTTACTTGTCTGCAAGCATGTGTGTCAGGCCTACAGAGTCTACTCTGCCAACTTCTGCAAGGGCACAGTGCCACTCATATCTGTTGTCACAGTAGCTTGCACACATGGTACCACTAATCGCAAAAAAAATGACAGGCAGAGGCAGGCCAATCCGCAGGAGCAGTCGTGGTCGTGGTGCTGTGATTCCCTTTGGCCCTACAATAATGCCCAGTGTTCACAGGCCAGTTACCCAGAACTCAAAAACTTCTGAGGACACAGTTGACTGGCTAACACAGGTCACCCAATCTTCTACAGCTTCCGCTCGGAACATTGACGCACCATCCTCCTCCAGCTTAGCTTCAGGCACCTCTCAAGTTACCACTCGCCCGCCTGCCGCCACCACCAACACTTGTACCAAAGCCGCTTCAATTGATCAGTCAGAAGAGTTATTTACACATCAGTTTGAAGAAATGAGTGATGTGCAATCATTATTGCCAGAGGATGTAGATAACAGGGATATGTCTCAGTCAGGCAGCATTACACACATGTACGTACGGTGTGATGATGATGATGATGTACCCGCTGCGGCTTCCTTTGTTGAGTTGTCAGATACAAGTGAAGCGGGTGATGATGTTGACGATGCGTCCTTGGATGTCACGTGGATGCCCGCTAGAAGAGAAGAAGAACAGGGGGAAAGTTCAGATGGGGAGACAAAGAGGAGGAGGAGACAAGTTGGAAGCAGAGGGAGGTCATCGCAAGGAGCAGGGTCAGCCAGACAGCACGCCAATCAATGCATGCTGTTGCCACCACCAGAACACCGTCACTGCAGAGCTCAACAGTGTGGCACTTTTTTTGTGTGCCTGCCTGTGACAACCGTGATGCCATTTGCAACCTGTGCCAAAAGAAACTGAGTCGTGGGAAGTTCAACACCCACCTAGGTGCAACTGCTTTGCGAAGGCACATGATGTCACATCACAAACGCCAATGGGATCAACACCTGAGTACAAGCAGCACACAAACTCAAAGCCGCCATCCTCCTCCTGGTCCAGCATCTTCATCCACGTCAACCACTGCTGTCCTCCTTGCCCCCTCTCAACCATCCGCCACTCCGTCTCTCGCCTCTAGCTGTTCCTGCTCATCTCCCCACAGTCAGGTGTCTGTCAAGGGCATGTTTGAGCGTAAAAGACGCCAATGTCACAAAGTCACCCCCTTGCCCGGCATCTGACAGCTGGCTTGTCTGAACTCTTAGCCCGCCAGCTTTTACCATACAAGCTGGTGGAGTCTGAGGCGTCCAAAAAATGTTTAGCTATTGGGACACCGCAGTGGAAGGTACCCGGCCGAAATTTATTTTCACAAAAGGCAATCCCCAACCTGTACTCGATTGTGCAAAAGGAAGTAATGGCATGTCTGGCACACAGTGTTGGGGGGCAAGGGTCCATCTGACCACTGATACCTGGTCTGCAAAGCATGGTCAGGGCAGGTATATCACCTACACTGCGCATTGGGTAAACCTGCTGACGCCTGCCAAGCATGGAATGCGTGGCTCTGCAGAGGAGTTGGTGACACCGCCACGACTTGCACACAGGCCTGCTGCCACTTCCTCTACTCCTCCTACTCCATCCTCTTCCATAACTTTCTCAGCTGAGTCCTCTTCTGCTGCTGCGTCTTGCTCCACATCAACGGCACCCCCCAGCTCCCCAGATACAATTCCACATCCCGGATACGGCAGTGTCACGCCGTCTTGGGGTTGACTTGCCTGAAAGCAGAGAGTCACACCGGGCCAGCACTCCTGTCCGCCCTGAACGCACAGGTGGATCAATGGCTGACTCCGCACCAACTGAAGATTGGCAAAGTGGTTTGTGACAACGGAAGAAATTTGTTGGCGGCATTGAATTTGGGCACGTTGACATGTGCCGTGCATGGCACATGTGTGTAATCTGATCGTACAACGCTTTGTGCACAAGTACAAAGGCTTACAGGACGTCCTGAAGCAGGCCAGAAAGGTGTGTGGCCATTTCAGGCGTTCCTACATGGCCATGGCGCACTTTTCAGATATCCAGCGGCAAAACAACATGCCAGTAAGGCGCTTGATTTGTGACAGCCCCACACGTTGGAATTCAACACTCCTAATGTTCAACCGCCTGCTCCAACAAGAGAAAGCCGTTAACGAGTATTTGTATGACCGGGGTGCTAGGACAGCCTCTGCGGAGCTGGGAATTTTTTTGCCACATTACTGGACGCTCATGCGCAATGCCTGTAGGCTCATGCGTCCTTTTGAGGAGGTGACAAACCTTGTCAGTCGCACAGAAGGCACCATCAGCGACATCATACCATTTGTTTTCTTCCTGGAGCGTGCCCTGCGAAGAGTGTTGGATCAGGCTGTAGATGAGCGTGATGAAGAAGTGGAAGAGTTGTGGTTACCATCACCACCAGAAACAGCCTTATCAGCATCGCTTGCTGGACCTGCGGCAACGCTGGAGTAGGGATTGTGAGGAAGAGGAGTCAGAGGAGGAATGTGGCTTTGAGGGGGAGGAGGAAGACCAATCACAGCAGCCCTCCCAGTGTGCTCGTTGTCACCTATCTGGTACCCGTGGTGTTGTACGTGGCTGGGGGGAAGAACATACCTTCAGTGAGATTACTGAGGACGAGGAACGGGACATGGGTAGCTCGGCATCCAACCTTGTGCAAATGGGGTCTTTCATGCTGTCGTGCCTGTCGCGGGACCCTCGTATAAAAAGGCTGAAGGAGAACGACCTGTACTGGGTGTCCACGCTACTAGACCCCCGGTATAAGCAGAAAGTACCCGAATTACCGCAAGGCAGAAAGGATGCAGCAGTTCCAAATGAAATTAAAAAGTATGCTTTACACTACGTATAAGGGTGATGTCACAGCACAACGGGAATCTAACAGGGGAAGAGGTGAAAGTAATCCTCCTCCTCCCACGACCACGCCGGCAAGGACAGGACGTTTAAAAGACGTGTTGTTGATGGAGGACATGCAGAGCTTTTTCAGTCCTACGCATGTGACTTATCCGCCACCAACTAGGGTTCAAGACGCAATGTTTTAGGGTAGTTTCTGCCTGGGAAACATACGTAAATTTTTCTGGTCGCTGCAACAGCAGCGGCTGCAACAATACCTAATGTTTGATAAGTGCACGCATCCCGGGGAGTCATCGCTCGTCGGCATGTATCAGCTCTCTAATTCCGACAGTTATCAAAGTAACCGATGGAGCGATCAAAGGAACCAGTCTATAACTGATTAAATGAGCAATTCGCAGTTTCACTGTACCGGCTGTGTGTATTTAAAAGTGCATGGCTTAATCTTTGAGGCAGGATCAACCAGGTAGCCCGACGAGGGGGCGCCCCCCCGGCCCCGTGACAGAAGGAGGACCGACCCAGCATCTTTTTCCATCTCCCGTTTAAAAAAATCCAGGCCTAATACACGCCCCCTGATAGGTGCTGTAACAGGTATTAAACTGATAAGAGTAGTACTTACAAACATGCCACTCCTATCTGGTGGCACCTTTGATTGCACACGCCGTGCACCAAAATTGAAGTGATACGACCAACCAAGTATCTTTTTCCATCTCCGGTTCCAAAAGGCAAGGCCTTATACACGCCCCCTGATAGGTGACGTAACAGATATTAAACTTATAAGAGTAGTACTTACAAACACGCCACTCCTATCTGGTGGCACCTTAGATTGCACGCGCCGTGCCCCAAAATTGAAGTGGGAGGCCAACCAAGCATCTTTTTCCATCTCCTGGTTCTAAAAATCCAGGCCTTATACACGCCCCCTGATAGGTGCTGTAACAGGTATTAAACTGATAAGAGTAGTACTTACAAACACGCCACTCCTATCTGGTGGCACCTTAGATTGCACGCGCCGTGCCCCAAAATTGAAGTGGGAGGAACAACCAAGCATCTTTTTCCATCTCCCGGTTCAAAAAATCCAGGCCTTATACACGCCCCCTGATAGGTGACGTAACAGGTATTAAACTGATAAGAGTAGTACTACTTAACACACCTTATAATAACGCAGAGAGAGGCAATGCAGTGAGAGGAGTCTGAAGAAGAGTAGTCAGAGGAGGAAGGTAGCTTTGAGGAGGTGGAAGACCAAACACAGCAGGCATCCCAGGGCGCTTGTTGTCACCTTTCAGGGACCCTTGGTGTTGTACGTGGCTGGGTGGAGGAAGAGACCTTCAATGACATCAGTGAGGACAAGGAACGGGTCATGGCTAGCTTGGTATCCAACCTTGTGCAAATGGGGAGTTTGCGGTTGTGCAAAGGGACTGTTTGCGGTTGTTTGCGGTGCATTAAACGGGGAGTTTGGTCTGTTACTGTGAAGCGGGCCTAACCCTTACACTACCTGATCGATACAACATCATACCTGATGTTTTAAAGCACGTTATTCCAAACAATTTAGGAATGTTAGGTAATTTATGCCCTTTATGGATTAAAACCAGACTCTGCATCAACTATGTAATTTTCCTTGGGAGTTTTGACATGGATCCCCCTCCGGCATGCCACAGTCCAGGTGTAAGTCCCCTTAAAACAACTTTTCCATCACTATTGTGGCCAGAAAGAGTCCCTGTGGGTTTTAAAATCCGCCTGCCCATTGAAGTCTATGGCGGTTCGCCGGATTCGTCGGTTCGCGAACATTTGCGGCAATTCGCGTTCGCGGTTCGCGAATCGAAAATTTTATGTTCTTTATTAAAATGAATAGCTCAACATTCTCAAGCTTGCAAATCTGCAATATAAAATACATTTTTTATGTGTAATTTCCGTTTGATATTGATCACGGCAATCAATGAGTTAATACATATGATGGAACTCGCATGGACTAGAATATCATATTTACTGATTGGTCTGATTGAAACTCGTAATTGAAATTGAAATCTAACCTCCATTTGTCAGTGACGTAATGATGATTATCTCTTTTGCCATTGGCTCCCTCTAAACCCGCAACTATGGGTTTGACTAATTGATCATGCTCAGGGCCGCACATGCAACGCGCGCAAGAATGGTTTACACGCTTGCGTCTCCTGCCCATAACACTCAGCATGGTGGAATTTAATAGCTCTGTAATGCAGACGAATATCAAGCCTGCAACCTTTGCGAGCTTGCTGATGCCCCTACGGACTTTGAATTTAATGGGGCTGATTGTCTGGCAAATTGAAGCTTGTTTAAAATACTCAACTCCCTTAACCCAACTGGGAGTGTTAATGCTAACACTCCCTCCCAAGACAGCAGACATTTTCCACAAAATGCAAACAACTCAGAAACAACATCTGAACTACTATTATGCATCATCTAACAAATCAGGTGTGACAGGTTCCTCTAATCCTAGCAGAAAGAACACAAAAAACTCTGTCAAGAATTTTACTTACCCGTACTTCTCACAAATTCTTCATTTTCTTAGTAGAAATATTTGGGAGGAGGAAGAGACAGAGAAGTAGAGGCAGGACGTTTTCTTGTCTACCTGTAGTCAGGACACATTATATAGTGTTCAGTTTACAAAACATTGTATTTTATTTATTTTATTTAGTATCATAAAATGTAATTATTATCACTTTGTTTATGTATATATACAAAATATTTTTTAGTTTAATTACTGAAGTTTTTGAGTCGTGCATTATCAAAACAGTTTGCTTGAGAACCACTAATGTTGAGAAATGCTCCATTTACTTACTTAATTTCCTGATAATATCTATTTTTATTACAGGAAGAAGAGAAACTATCTGACAAGAGAAGTGAGTGGACAGATGTAAATTGTATAGAAAAATATTGAGCTTTTACGCACACATGTTAACAGAACTGTGATCCTATCTCCTGACAAAAATCATGTTTTCACACTGTTTGGCTGCACAGTACACTATGAAAACAACAGAAGTGTACCTCAGAGCTGTTGATGTTATAATGTTTGATATAGGCTAACTTGAACCTATAGATTATATGAATTTATCAAATAATTTATTTTATATACAATTATATATCTATCTTGAGTCAGAATCATCTTATCTTCCACCTACAACCCCTTTTTCTCTCCCCCAAGCTGTTCTCTCCCATCTTCATTTTCTCTCTCTCTGGCCTGGGCTCCTTCAAAAGAGAGAAGATGGGGACAAGATATATTTTTCATCTGTCTACACTTCCCCATAGGTCCCAGCTTTAGCAATTACTTACCTTTAGTTATTACCTTGTTTTTTTCTTTATTCATTAATAATGAGTATTGCAGTTTACTGTGATACCTTTTGTATTGGACAACGCCTTATTTATATTGACAAGCTTTTGAGAGCTTTGACCATTATCAAGTATGAAGCAATACTGAAATGAAATGGTACTTTCAGTTGGAATGTGAACAATAATGACGGGTGGAGTGGCATCTGACATCATGAAGTAAATATATATTGGGGATCAACACAACATGCATAAATTATTGTGACCACCAGATAATATCCCGAATAACCGCTGTGTGCAGCATGGAAAGCAGCTAAACAGCTTGTAAGTGAGTCAATAAGATGCTGGGAGGTTGACAAGGGTATCTGGAGCCATACAGACTGCCAGCAGCGCTCAATGGGGTTCAAGTCTGAGGAATTTGGAGGCCATTTCACTGCATCTTCAGGCAGCCTGCTGTCAACTGAAAATTTTCTGCCCAATGCCTAGGCCTCATGGGCCTAGACATAAATACCCTTCCTGCAGTTTGTAGAATAAAAATAAAGTAACAAACTAGACTATAGAGAAGTATGTAAAACTGTACACACTGACACATAAGAATCAATCATGTCCTATTGACTTGTGCCATTCCTAATCTAATTGCTTGGTACTAATGTACAGTCTCCTGCACCATCTTTCAGAATGTTTACAGAAAATGTAACAGCATTTCTCTAGCGCTTTCTGACTTTTCTGCAATGGCTTGGAAATAAGGTAATAAAATCTCCATCAAGAACAATTGTGGCTTTTACTTCCATTGTCTCCATCTTGTAAAACTCTAAATCTGTTAATCTGTTTTTATTACAATCCAAAATCCCTAAAATATCACCAACATACTTAAAGATCCTTGACTAACTATGGGTGATTTGGTTTACCAAAAACTTTAAAGCACCACTCTGGTGCCCTAACAACACAAGACAGATGTTTTAATTAGACATTGAGCATTAATAATATTAATATTCAATGATTTAAAAATGGAACATTCAATATTAAACTTACTGTCAAAGTTCAGACTCACCTGCTGCTGGTGTCCACCCACTGTAAGGTCAATGTTTGCCACTAACATAATGATCTCCATTGTCTAGAGACTTTTTTTTGTGAAATGTGATTTTTCTTCAGTTACATATCCCATTTAACTTATAAAATGTCCCTGCATCTGTTATCTTATTACAAGTGTCACTTAGGTGTCATTTAATTTTATTGTTAAGATTATACAGTTGTGCTCAAACGTTTGCATACCCTTGGTGAATTGGTAATATACAGTTGTGCTCAAAAGTTTGCATACCCTGGAAGAAATTGTGACATGTTGGCATTTATTCTGAAAATATGACTGATCACGGAAAAAAAAATGTCTTTTATTGAAGGATAGTGATCATATGAAGCCATTTATTATCACATAGTTCTCTGGCTCCTTTTTAAATCACAATGATAACAGAAATGACCCAAATGGCAATATCTGGTGGCACCTTTGATTGCACGCGCCGTTCCCCTAAAATCGAAGTGATATGACCAACCAAGCATCTTTTTCCATCTCCCGGTTCTAAAAATCCAGGCCTTATACACGCCCCCTCACAGGTGACGTAACAGGTATTAAACTGATAAGAGTAGTACTTACAAACACGCCACTCCTATCTGGTGGTACCTTTGATTGCACGCGCCGTGCCCCAAATTTGAAGTGATACGACCAACCAAGTATCGTTTTACATCTCCCGGTTCCAAAAATCCAGGCCTTATACACGCCCCCTGATAGGTGCTGTAACAGGTATTAAACTGATAAGAGTAGTACTTACAAACACGCCACTCCTATCTGGTGGCACCTTAGATTGCACGCGCCGTGCCCCAAAATTGAAGTGGGAGGACAAACCAAGCATCTTTTTCCATCTCCCGGTTCCAAAAATCCAGGCCTTATACACGCCCCCTGATAAGTGACGTAACAGGTATTAAACTGATAAGAGTAGTACTTACAATCACGCCACTTCTATCTGGTGGCACCTTTGATTGCACGTGCCGTGCCCCAAAATTGAAGTGATATGACCAACTAGCATCTTTTTCCATCTCCCGGTTCCAAGAATCCAGGCCTTATACACGCCCCCTGATAAGTGACGTAACAGGTATTAAACTGATAAGAGTAGTGCTTACAAACACGCCACTTCTATCTGGTGGCACCTTTGATTGCACGCGCCGTGCCCCAAAATTTAAGTGATACGACCAACCAAGTATCTTTTTCCATCTCCCGGTTCCAAAAGTCAAGGCCTTATACACGCCCCCTTATAGGAGACGTAAAAGGTATTAAACTTATAAGAGTAGTACTTACAAACAAGCCACTCCTATCTGGTGGCACCTTAGATTGCATGCGCCGTGCCCCAAAATTGAAGTGGGAGGACCAACCAAGCATCTTTTTCCATCTCCTGGTTCTAAAAATCCAGGCCTTATACACGCCCCCTGATAGGTGCTGTAACAGGTATTAAAATGATAAGAGTAGTACTTACAAACACGCCACTCCTATCTGGTGGCACCTTAGATTGCACGCGCCGTGCCCCAAATTTGAAGTGAAACGACCAACCAAGCATCTTTTTCCATCTCTTGGTTTCAAAAATCCAGGCCTTATACACGCCCCCTGATAAGTGACGTAACAGGTATTAAACTGATAAGAGTAGTGCTTACAAACACGACACTCCTATCTGGTGGCACCTTTGATTGCACGTGCCGTGCCCCAAAATTGAAGTGATATGACCAACCAAGCATCTTTTTCCATCTCCCGGTTCTAAAAATCCAGGCCTTATACACGCCCCCTGATAAGTGACGTAACAGGTATTAAACTGATAAGAGTAGTACTTACAAACACGCCACTCCTATCTGGTGGCAACTTTGATTGCACGTGCCGTGCCCCAAATTTGAAGTGATATGACCAACCAAGCATATTTTTCCATCTCCCGGTTCCAAGAATCCAGGCCTTATACACGCCCCCCTGATAGGTGCTGTAACAGGTATTAAACTTATAAGAGTAGTACTTACAAACATGCCACTCCTATCTGGTGGCACCTTTGATTGCACGCGCCGTGCCCCAAAATTGAAGTGATACGACCAACCAAGTATCTTTTTCCATCTCCCGGTTCCAATAATCCAGGCCTTATACACGCCCCCTGATAAGTGACGTAACAGGTATTAAACTGATAAGAGTAGTACTTACAAACACGCCACTCCTATCTGGTGGCAACTTTGATTGCACGTGCCGTGCCCCAAAATTGAAGTGATACGACCAACCAAGTATCTTTTTCCATCTCCCGGTTCCAATAATCCAGGCCTTATACACGCCCCCTGATAAGTGACGTAACAGGTATTAAACTTATAAGAGTAGTACTTACAAACACGCCACTCCTATCTCGTGGCACCTTAGATTGCACGCGCTGTGCCCCAAAATTGAAGTGGGAGGACCAACTAAGCATCTTTTTCCATCTCCTGGTTCTAAAAATCCAGGCCTTATACACGCCCCCTGATAGGTGCTGTAACAGGTATTAAAATGATAAGAGTAGTACTTACAAACACGCCACTCCTATCTAGTGGCACCTTTGATTGCACGTGCCGTTCCCCAAAATTGAAGTGATACGGCCAACCAAGCATCTTTTTCCATCTCCCGGTTCTAAAAATCCAGGCCTTATACACGCCCCCTCACAGGTGACGTAACAGGTATTAAACTGATAAGAGTAGTACTTACAAACATGCCACTCCTATCTGGTGGCACCTTTGATTGCACGCGCCGTGCCCCAAAATTGAAGTGATACGACCAACCAAGTATCTTTTTCCATCTCCCGGTTCCAAAAGTCAAGGCCTTATACACGCCCCCTTATAGGAGACGTAAAAAGTATTAAACTTATAAGAGTAGTACTTACAAACACGCCACTCCTATCTGGTGGCACCTTAGATTGCATGCGCCGTGCCCCAAAATTGAAGTGGGAGGACCAACCAAGCATCTTTTTCCATCTCCTGGTTCTAAAAATCCAGGCCTTATACACGCCCCCTGATAGGTGCTGTAACAGGTATTAAACTGATAAGAGTAGTACTTACAAACACGCCACTCCAATCTGGTGGCACCTTTGATTGCACGTGCCGTGCCCCAAAATTAAAGTGATATGACCAACCAAGCATATTTTTCCATCTCCCGGTTCCAATAATCCAGGCCTCATACACGCCCCTGATAAGTGACGTAACAGGTATTAAACTGATAAAAGTAGTACTTACAAACACGCCACTCCTATATGGCTGCAACTTTGATTGCACGTGCCGTGCCCCAAAATTGAAGTGATACGACCAACAAAGTATCTTTTTCCATCTCCCGGTTCAAAAAATCCAGGCCTTATACACGCCCCCTGATAGGTGCTGTAACAGGTATTAAACTGATAAGAGTAGTACTTACAAACATGCCACTCCTATCTGGTGGCACCTTTGATTGCACGCGCCGTGCCCCAAAATTGAAGTGATACGACCAACCAAGTATCTTTTTCCATCTCCCAGTTCCTAAAGTCAAGGCCTTATACACGCCCCCTGATAGGTGACGTAACAGGTATTAAACTTATAAGAGTAGTACTTACAAACACGCCACTCCTATCTGGTGGCACCTTAGATTGCACGCGCTGTGCCCCAAAATTGAAGTGGGAGGACCAACCAAGCATCTTTTTCCATCTCCTGGTTCTAAAAATCCAGGCCTTATATACGCCCCCTGATAGGTGCTGTAACAGGTATTAAACTGATAAGAGTAGTACTTACAAACACGCCACTCCTATCTAGTGGCACCTTTGATTGCACGTGCCGTTCCCCAAAATTGAAGTGATACGGCCAACCAAGCATCTTTTTCCATCTCCCGGTTCTAAAAATCCAGGCCTTATACACGCCGCCTCACAGGTGACGTAACAGGTATTAAACTGATAAGAGTAGTACTTACAAACACGCCACTCCAATCTGGTGGCACCTTTGATTGCACGTGCCGTGCCCCAAAATTAAAGTGATATGACCAACCAAGCATATTTTTCCATCTCCCGGTTCCAATAATCCAGGCCTCATACACGCCCCTGATAAGTGACGTAACAGGTATTAAACTGATAAGAGTAGTACTTACAAACACGCCACTCCTATATGGCTGCAACTTTGATTGCACGTGCCGTGCCCCAAAATTGAAGTGATACGACCAACAAAGTATCTTTTTCCATCTCCCGGTTCAAAAAATCCAGGCCTTATACACGCCCCCTGATAGGTGCTGTAACAGGTATTAAACTGATAAGAGTAGTACTTACAAACATGCCACTCCTATCTGGTGGCACCTTTGATTGCACGCGCCGTGCCCCAAAATTGAAGTGATACGACCAACCAAGTATCTTTTTCCATCTCCCAGTTCCTAAAGTCAAGGCCTTATACACGCCCCCTGATAGGTGACGTAACAGGTATTAAACTTATAAGAGTAGTACTTACAAACACGCCACTCCTATCTGGTGGCACCTTAGATTGCACGCGCTGTGCCCCAAAATTGAAGTGGGAGGACCAACCAAGCATCTTTTTCCATCTCCTGGTTCTAAAAATCCAGGCCTTATATACGCCCCCTGATAGGTGCTGTAACAGGTATTAAACTGATAAGAGTAGTACTTACAAACACGCCACTCCTATCTAGTGGCACCTTTGATTGCACGTGCCGTTCCCCAAAATTGAAGTGATACGGCCAACCAAGCATCTTTTTCCATCTCCCGGTTCTAAAAATCCAGGCCTTATACACGCCGCCTCACAGGTGACGTAACAGGTATTAAACTGATAAGAGTAGTACTTACAAACATGCCACTCCTATCTCGTGGCACCTTTGATTGCACGTGCCGTTCCCCAAAATTGAAGTGATACGGCCAACCAAGCATCTTTTTCCATCTCCCGGTTCTAAAAATCCAGGCCTTATATACGCCCCCTCACAGGTGACGTAACAGGTATTAAACTGATAAGAGTAGTACCTACAAACATGCCACTCCTATCTCGTGGCACCTTTGATTGCACGTGCCGTGCCCCAAAATTGAAGTGATACGACCAACCAAGTATCTTTTTCCATCTCCCGGTTCCAAAAGTCAAGGCCTTATACACGCCCCCTGATAGGTGACGTAACAGATATTAAACTTATAAGAGTAGTACTTACAAACACGCCACTCCTATCTGGTGGCACCTTAGATTGCACGCGCCGTGGCCCAAAATTGAAGTGGGAGGACCAACCAAGCATCTTTTTCCATCTCCCGGTTCTAAAAATCCAGGCCTTATACACGCCCCCTCACAGGTGACGTAACAGGTATAAAACTGATAAGAGTAGTACTTACAAACACGCCACTCCTATCTGGTGGCACCTTAGATTGCACGCGCCGTGCCCCAAAATTGAAGTGGGAGGAACAACCAAGCATCTTTTTCCATCTCCCGGTTCAAAAAATCCAGGCCTTATACACACCCCCTGATAGGTGATGTAACAGGTATTAAACTGATAAGAGTAGTACTACTTACCACACCTTATAATAATGCTGAGAGAGGCAACGCAGTGAGAGGAGTCTGAAGAAGAGTAGTCAGAGGAGGAAGGTAGCTTTGAGGAGGTGGAAGACCAAACACAGCAGGCGTCCCAGGGCGCTTGTTGTGACCTTTCGGGGACCCTTGGTGTTGTACGTGGCTGTGTGGAGGAAGAGACCTTCAATGACATCAGTGAGGACAAGGAACGGGACATGGCTAGCTTGGTATCCAACCTTGTGCAAATGGGGAGTTTGCGGTTGTGCAAAGGGACTGTTTGCGGTTGTTTGCGGTGCATTAAATTGGGAGATTGGTCTGTTACTGTGAAGCGGGCCTAACCCTTACACTACCTGATCGATACAACATCATACCTGATGTTTTAAAGCACGTTATTCCAAACAATTTAGGAATGTTAGGTAATTTATGCCCTTTATGGATTAAAACCAGACTCTGCATCAACTATGTAATTTTCCGTGGGAGTTTTGACATGGATCCCCCTCAGGCATGCCACAGTCCAGGTGTAAGTCCCCTTAAAACAACTTTTCCATCACTATTGTGGCCAGAAAGAGTCCCTGTGGGTTTTAAAATCCGCATGCCCATTGAAGTCTATGGCGGTTCGCCGGATTCGCCGGTTCGCGAACATTTGCGGCAATTCACGTTCGCGGTTCGCGAATCGAAAATTTTATGTTCGGTATTAAAATGAATAGCACAACATTCTCAAGCTTGCAAATCGGCAATATAAAATACATTTTTTATGTGTAATTTCCGTTTGATATTGATCACGGCAATCAATGAGTTAATACATATAATGGAACTCGCATGGACTAGAATATCATATTTACTGATTGGTCTGATTGAAACTCGTAATTGAAATTGAAATCTAACCTCCATTTTTCAGTGACGTAATGATGATTATCTCTTTTGCCATTGGCTCCCTCTAAACCCGCAACTACGGGTTTGACTAATTGATCATGCTCAGGGCCGCACATGCAACGCCGCAAGAATGGTTTACGCGCTTGCGTCTCCTGCCCATAACACTCAGCATGGTGGAATTTAATAGCTCTGTAATGCAGACGAATTTCAAGCCTGCAACCTTTGCGAGCTTGCTGATGCCCCTACGGACTTTGAATTTAATGGGGCTGATTGTCTGGCAAATTGAAGCTTGTTTAAAACACTCAACTCCCTTAACCCAACTGGGAGTGTTAATGCTAACACTCCCTCCCAAGACAGCAGACATTTTCCACAAAATGCAAACAACTCAGAAACAACATCTGAACTACTATTATGCATCATCTAACAAATCAGGTGTGACAGGTTCCTCTAATCCTAGCAGAAAGAACACAAAAAACTCTGTCAAGTATTTTACTTACCCGTACTTCTCACAAATTCTTCATTTTCTTAGTAGAAATATATGGGAGGAGGAAGAGACAGAGAAGTAGAGGCAGGACGTTTTCTTGTCTACCTGTAGTCAGGACACATTATATAGTGTTCAGTTTACAAAACCTTGAGCTGGTACAATATTGTATTTTATTTATTTTATTTAGTATCATAAAATTTAATTATTATCACTTTGTTTATGTATATATACAAAATATTTTTTAGTTTAATTACTAAAGTTTTTGAGTCGTGCATTATCAAAACAGTCTGCTTGAGAACCACTAATGTTGAGAAATGCTCCATTTACTTGGACAGATGTAAATTGTATAGAAAAATATTGAGCTTTTACGCACACATGTTAACAGAACTGTGATCCTATCTCCTGACAAAAATCATGTTTTCACACTGTTTGGCTGCACAGTACACTATGAAAACAACAGAAGTGTACCTCAGAGCTGTTGATGTTATAATGTTTGATATAGGCTAACTTGAACCTATAGATTATATGAATTTATCAAATAATTTATTTTATATACAATTATATATCTATCTTGAGTCAGAATCCTCTTATCTTCCATCTACAACCCATTTTTCTCTCCCCCAACCTGTTCTCTCCCATCTTCATTTTCTCTCTCTCTGGCCTGGGCTCCTTCAAAAGAGAGAAGATGGGGACAAGATATATTTTTCATCTGTCTACACTTTCCCATAGCATAGGTCCCAGCTTTAGCAATTACCTACCTTTAGTTATTACCTTGTTTTTTTCTTTATTCATTAATAATGAGTATTGCAGTTTACTGTGATACCTTTTGTATTGGACAAAGCAGCTAAACAGTTTGGAAGTGAGTCAATAAGATGCTGGGAGGTTGACAAGGGTATCTGGAGCCATCAGACTGCCAGCAGCGCTCAATGGGGTTCAAGTCCGAGGAATTTGGAGGCCATTTCACTGCATCTTCAGGCAGCCTGCTGCCAACTGAAAATATTCTGCCCAATGCCTAGGCCTCATGGGCCTAGACATAAATACCCTTCCTGAAGTTTGTAGAATAAAAATAAAGTAACAAACTAGACTATAGAGAAGTATGTAAAACTGTACACAATGACTATTGTGTTAGGGACATAAAAAAGAAAGTGGCCATAAAACTAACTGCCATTCCTAATCTAATTGCTTGGTACTAATGTACAGTCTCCTGCACCATCTTTCAGAATGTTTACAGAAAATGTAACAGCATTTCTCTAGCGCTTTCTGACTTTTCTTCAATGGCTTGGAAATAAGGTAATAAAATCTCCATCAAGAACAATTGTGGCTTTTACTTTCATTGTCTCCATCTTGTAAAACTCTAAATCTGTTAATCTGTTTTTATTACAATCCAAAATCCCTAAAATATCACCAACATACTTAAAGATCCTTGAATAACTATGGGTAATTTGGTTTACCAAAAACTTTAAAGCACCACTCTGGTGCCCTAACAACACAGGATAGATGTTTTAATTAGACATTGAGCATTAATAATATTAATATTCAATGATTTAAAAATGGAACATTCAATATTAAACTTACTGTCAAAGTTCAGACTCACCTGCTGCTGGTGTCCACCCACTATAAGGTCAATGTTTGCCACTAACATAATGATCTCCATTGTCTAGAGACTTTTTTTTTGTGAAATGTGATTTTTCTTCAGTTACATGTCCCATTTAATTTATAAAATGTCCCTGCATCTGTTATCTTATTACAAGTGTCACTTAGGTGTCATTTAATTTTATTGTTAAGATTATACAGTTGTGCTCAAACGTTTGCATACCCTTGGTGAATTGGTAATATACAGTTGTGCTCAAAAGTTTGCATACCCTGGAAGAAATTGTGAAATGTTGGCATTTATTCTGAAAATATGACTGATCACAGAAAAAAAAATGTCTTTTATTTAAGGATAGTGATCATATGAAGCCATTTATTATCACATAGTTGTCTGGCTCCTTTTTAAATCACAATAATAACAGAAATGACCCAAATTGCCCTGATCAAAAGTTTACATACCCTTGAATGTTTGACCTTGTTAAAGACACACAAGGGGACACACACAGGTTAAAATGGCAATTAAAGTTTAATTTCCCACCCCTGTGGCTTTTTACATTGCAACTAGTGTCTGTGTATAAATAGTCAATGAGTTTGTTATCTCTCACCTGGATGCACTGAGCAAGCTAGATACTGTGCCATGGGGAGCAGAATAGAACTGTCAAAAGACCTGCCCAACAAGGTAATTGAACTTCATAAAGAATAAAAAGCATATAAAAAAGATACCCAAAGCCTTCAAAAAATGCCAGTCAGTACTGTTCAATGAATTATTAAGAAGTGGAAAATTCATGGATGTCTTGATACCATGCACAGGTCAGGTAGACCAAGAAAGTTTTCAGCCACAACTGCCAGAAGAATTGTTTGAAATACAAAGAAAACCCACAGGTAACCTCAGGAGAAATACAGGCTGATCTGGAAATAAACGGTGTGATTGTTTCAAGCACAATACGATGATACTTGAACAAAAATTAGCTTCATGGTTGAGTTGCCAGAAAGAAGTCTTTACTGCGCCAATGCCACAAAAAAAGCCAGGTTACAATATGCCCGACAACATCTTGACACGCCTCACAGCTTCTGGAACACTGTAATTTGGAGTTACGAGACCGAAACAGAGCTTTATGGTCACAAACATAAGAGCTATGTTTGGAGAGGGGTCAACAAGGCCTATGGTGAAAAGAATACCATTCCTACTGTGAAACGTGGTGGTGGATCACTGATGTTTTGCGGAGGGGTGTGAGCACTAAAGGCAAGAGGAATCTAGTGTAAATTGTTGGCAAGATGAATGCAGCATGTTATCAGAAAATACTGGCAGACAATTTTCATTCTTCTGCAGAAGGCTGCGCATGGGACACTCCTGAACTTTCCAGCATGATAATGACCCTTATCACAAGGCCAAGTTGACCCTTGAGTGGTTACAGCAGAAAAATGTAAAAGTTGTGGAGTGGCCATCACCGTCTCCTGACCTTAATGTCATCGAGCCACTCTGGGGAGATCTCAAACGTGCTGTTCATGCAAGACGACCAAAGACTTTGCATTACCTGTAGGTATTTTGCCAAGATGAATGTGCAAGAATTAGGAGCCTCATAGATAACTATTACAAAAGACTGCACGATTTTTATTATTATTATTATTATTATTATACTTTATTTTTAACCTATTCCGTAGTGCTGTACAGGGGTTGAGCAAAAGAAAAACACAATATCAATATATGGTAAATTGAAGGGCACTGTCTTTGAGCTTAAAATCTTGGGTTCTTGCAGCTGTGATAAATGCAGTGAGACCTTCACTTAAAAAGAACAAGAATTATAAATGGGGGGTGTGGAAGGAGTAGGTGGGAGGAAACGTGGATGCACGTAGAATCAAATCTGAACTCCGTTGCAGCAAATCCTTTGATCGGTCAAGCCCGTAACTGTTACGTTACAATCACGCTATTAAATTGCAACAATTTCCCAAAGACACCATGGGGTTCAAGCCCGTAATCCAGAAATGGAGGCAAAAATATTACGGCCTTTATATAGGAGGGATTTACAGACAATTTCTCAACACTGTAAAAGACAATATAAACACACCAGTGGACTTTAAAATATGGCGAAAGCATGGAAAGGCATTACAATTACTTGTACAATAATCCCCCAAGAAACAATAGGCATTTAAAAAATATTTAATTTCACCATATGTTGGAATGCTCATGCATATGCCAATATGAAAAGACATGCTGCAACATGTAGAAAGCAATTAAAGACACACTACCTGAAACACAAAAACACGAAACTGATGCCATATTAACCCTTTCTCACTCACAGAGGCTCTAACATGGACCCTGGAATATATATATGATTGCATATACATCTCGCTCATCACATCTACATTGGGAAAACAAATAGTGGCCAAATTACACCGCCATATCACATCAAGTACCAGAGGAACATTTAATTATTTTTTGTTTGGTCCCTCAGTTGTGTCTGACTCTCTGTGACCCTATGGACTGCAGCACATTTAGCTAGGTCTCTGCCTGTGCTGTTCCACAAGGTTTGCATGCCAAAGTTACTGGAGTGGGTTGCCAGTTCCTTCTCTAGTGGACTGGGATTTGTCTGACCTCTCTGCTATCGCCTGCCCACCTGCACTGGCCCTACATGGTATAGCTCACAGCTTCATTCAGGAACGCAAGTCCCTTCACTGCCACAAGGCAGCAAGGCAGAAGGGGAACCGGGGAAAACACACCACACTTGTCTACACTAACCCATCAGGAAGGTCCGCAAACACACATGAAGGCTGTGCAAAAGTACTTGAAGCAACAGCCAACTCACCTCCTTCTCCGCTACGCCCATCCAGGAAAGTCCCACGCTATTGCTGGTGGCCATGTGCCAAGATGTAGCATTTTGCTATTAATAAATTCACAATATCACCTGTCATATTCCATTCAGTCCTTCAGGGAAATGTTGATACTCCACACTATCACATGTGTATTAACCCTTTATTATCATATATGATATTTCATGATTATTATTTTTATTATTATTATTATTATATGGATTAAACTATTGCATAGTAACTAGGACTCATTAGTTTACAGATATAGGAATGTGACACAAATGGGATGTATGTGGATGTCCCATAACCACAACCATTGAAAATGCCCTGACACAGTGAGAACAGAATAACAAAGCTGTATGTCATACACAGAGCACAATCAGAAATGGACAACACTGTGCATCAATACCATGGGTGTGGTGTGAGTGGATGCCGGAAGAGCAAGAGGCTGTGGGCAATCAAAGGACACATAAAGGATTAACTGTTAGACAACATCATAAGGATAAGGCATAGCATCTCTAGGGTCACATGTGGTCCGGATACCACAGAAACCATAATCGGATGTGACATAGGAACATCATATAACACTCCATTTAATAGAGAGAAAAAAACATTAATGCGCAAACAGCAACCATATGGTCTCCATCTGCCATGTTAAAACGATGCTAGAAATCATGGATCATGTGATACTAATCAATTCCACACACAGTGTTTTTTCATACATTACTGCTGATTCCCAAATAGATGATGGGAATCTGGAAAGCATAAAGAAGAGGTGTTAGAACAATCATAAGCTGTTATTTTAGTACTTTGTTTTTGCTAATTAACATGAACGATCAGTGATAACCATAATGATTCTGTCCTGTTCAATCAGCCTTCCCGGAATTTGTTGAGGATGTGTAATACAAGAAGGCATGCTTCACTGTAAACACAAACTGCCAGCAAAAAGTGCTATCACTATCTACTTGGAATAATTGTACCAAGCTATCACATCTCACTGGTATATGAATGGTACCAAGGCCAGCCAGATTACGCTTTTCACATTACCCCTAAACAGATGCACATTGATCCCGATGTCAAACCAAGGAAATCATCCATTTTGTTTGGATGACATGTAATACATTAATCCATTTTAAAACTGTTAACGGGAGGAAATGCAGCAAAAACACATGTATAACTACTGCTTTGGATTAGCAGGACTGTGTAACTCTAAAGCCGGAACAATATTCATTATAATTGAAACTCACACCAGCCATGTTCATTAGTGAAGAGATATGTAGACATATATTGCATTTCAGATCCATCTGCAGTGGTGAATGACACTGATCGCATGTCTGTTGGGAACTGGGTTGAGTGTTCACTCACATGATGGTATTGTACTGCTCGAAGATGAAGAACATGCCATCATGGTCGTGAGATTTGGCTATTAACACCTACAGAGACAAGAACAAGATATCAATCATAACAATATTCCGTTTAACTATAACACCTCATCTCAAGGTCAATCCACATTGAACATCGATTGTGGAAATGTTAAACATAACCAGACATGTACACACTCAGTAGCCATCCAATAGTATGTCATCATCTATACTAATCAGTATTTAGTGAGGAGTGATCAAGAGGAGGACTTACCGGATGGTCCTAAGACCTCCTCTTCCTCAGCACTGGGCCCTCACCTTCCATGCCCGCACCTCGTCTCACTCTTCCACGTCTTGGTGGTGTAGGAGCGTGGGGTGCCACTACGTTGGGTGGCTGGGGTTCAGGTTGAGATGGTGGTGACGTCTGAGATGAGGAGGCCAACGCCTCAGGTTGCAGTTTTGCAACCGAAGGCTGGAGAGGTATGAGCTGGCATTCTGCTAATACAATGAGTTGCTGTCTGTCCCAAATTGCCCGCTCCTCACCTCAGAATGGAGCGATCGGGTGCTCGCCAGGAGGGTGTGTGTGAGCCTATATTGCCTTTTGAGCAACCGGAGCCTCCCATTCTGTTGCTTCTTGCGTGCCATGTTCTCCCTGGTGAAACAGGTTATGATTTCCCTCAATGTCAGGGGTGGTGGTGTTGATGGCATTGTGGCTGATGTTGACGGCATTGGGGTCAAAGGTGACGGAATTGGGGCCGGAGGTGATGGCATTTGGCCCGGAGGGGTGGTGGTGTTGATGGCATTGTGGCTGATGTTGATGGCATTGGGGTCAAATGTGATGGTATTGGGGACGGAGATGTCAGCATCAGAGCCAAAAGGGATGGCATGAGTGCCCAAGGTAATGGCAGCAGGACCCGAGGTGACAGCGGCAGGGCCCAAGGTGACGGCGGCAGGGCCCGAGGAGACGGTGGCAGGGCCCGAGGTGTCAGCAGGAAGACTGGGGTGTTGGACCATGTTGGGGGAGCCTATTGTGTGGGTGGCCATGTTGGGGGAGCCCATTGTGTGGGAGGCCATGTTGGGGGACCCCATTGTGTGGGAGTGGTTGTGGCCTGCCATGGCTGCAATGTTCTTGGAGCAGATGGCAGCTGTGATGATGGCTGGGGCCAGGACATGGCTGGTGGAAGGGGCTGGAACAGCTGGGCATGGCTGGATGATGCTGTTAAGGGCTCAGGCAGTGATTCCCACTCCTGATATGATGGTGAACATGAATGGCCAGCTTGTGTGGATGGTCTGAGCCCTCTGGAATGTCCTGGCCTTCTTTATCACCCACTCCAACCTCCAGTGGTGCCTTCCCTGTTCCACTGTGGTCGGCTTTGTCCTCCTGGGTACTGAAATGGAAGAAAAAATATATTTGAGTTGCTTTCCCTACACAATTGACAGCTATGTGTTTCCATATGGTTGACATTATGGTCACCTGTGATTGACTGTGGTGCTTGTGTTACACAGATGAAACACGGCCTGCATAATGAGCATTGTGGATCATGGCTCATATGATTATGTGTACTGCAGGTGCGGTGTGCCATCTGCATGTGCATCACACACGTGCTCTGCTGGATCTGCTGTGCAGTGTGTGAAACTGATCAATCTGTGACATGTTCCCAGCAATGGTTGTTAATATGCAGCTGAGACATTGTCCAGGTTATGACAGTATATGACACACATATGCCTCAGTGAGCACACCCAGACATGTACTCTCGTTTGACTGCCAAATCAATCTTCATATAATAGCAAATTGTACTCAGAATCAGTTTGAAATGCAGGTATTGGCCAGACATTTCATTGATACAAATGATAAAAATGATTTGTTTGCTACCAGGATTTACATGGTTATTGATACCCCATATATCTTCAGTCATAACAATAGGGCTTACAGTGCAGAATACTTCTAGGGGGGTACAGATCATTGTATACACCAGCCAGGGTAAAAGCTTATTTATACATACATACAAACATCATGATACTCACTCTGCATTATTCTTGGCACACCCGTGTCCACCTGTCCCGGTCGGCCCTCTACTGCCACTGGCTCAATACACTCCCTCAAAGTCTGATCCCATCTACAATAAGTGATGTTGGCTGACAGCCCATCACCGGTTGCACGTGCAGCTCTTGCCTCCTCTGCCATCTTCCTCTTCACCTTCAGCCGGCTGTCGTCATATCTGTTACAGACCTTAAGTCCTGATTTGCCACCCCTAATGCCGCAACAGCTGATGCAATCTTACTCCGGGCCTCTGCCTTCTGGCTAGCCCTCACATCTCTCCCACCATGTATGATCCGATAGCGGGCACGGATTTCCCTGAGGAGAATGTCCATCTCCTCTGGGCTATAATTGGGGGCGGTGTACTTTGCCGCAGCCTCTTGCCCTACCAACTGTGCCTGGGGTTCCTGGCCTACCTTTCCTCTTCCTGCGGCCAGTGCCTCATCCCCACTACCTCCCCCCTGGGATCAGCCCCTGATCCTCTGCCCCTACACCTAGTGTGCCTACATCTGGGGGCACATCCCTTCCCCCCTGCTGCTCTCCTCCACCTGACCTCCCTGACCTGGTTCTCCCTCTCTCCATACCTGTAGCTCCCCTCACTCTCCTCCTCTCCTCACTCACCTCCTCTCCTCACTCTCCCCCTCCGGTATCCCCCTCTCTGTCCTAATCTCCTCACTTTCCTCCTCCCCTCCTCACCCTCCTATAATTTACGAAATGAAAATAAGGATAAATAAATATAATACATACGTGGATGTGTATGTGGTAAAACAAGAATGTGAGTATTATGTGTAGTATAGTAATTGTATGGGGGGTGTAGATGTGCTAGGGCGTACCGCTATGTATAGCTATGTGTACGTATTAATCTATGTGTGTAAATTATGTGATATCATTAATTATGTGTGTTGTAAATTAAGGGTTAATATATATTAGAGTTGAAAATATAAAAAACTTACAAAGCTCCTTCTCTCTCTCTCTCTTGCTCTCTCTCTCTCCAAAGCTAACAATCCCACCAATGCCTAGACCTGTGTGTTCACTTGCTCAGCTACAGCACAATCAATGATTTATGTTTTTCACTCCCTTTAAAACTTGGCTGTTAGGCCTGCGTCAAACTATGTGGTTACCGGTTTTGATCGTTACGACCCATCGCATCTTGGCCCGACCCTCAAAAGCTTGCATGCACTGATAGGGTTTACGGGCTTGTGTCTACGGCCCGTAACTTGCGGCATGGTTCAATTTAATAGCTCTGTAATGGAGCCGAATTTCAAGTCTGCAGGCTTTAAATTTAATGGGGCTTTAAGTCTATCAGTGAAAGCATTGTAGCAGTAGAGTCACCTCAGCTGGAGTAGGCCTGGGTGCAGACAGAAACGTAGGAGTGGAGTGAGAGATGTGCCTGGTTCCAATGTCTGAAGAAGAAAGTCAAATATCAAATTGTTTTTCTTCTTCATTACATTAAAGGAACAAGCCTGTGTTTTGTTGGTTTTCATTGAGCTCTGGCTAAATCTGAATGACATAGCTTTTTTTTCATCTCACATCTTGAAGACAAAGGTGAAAGGTTATTCTATATCTGTAAAGATGTACTAACAAGTCTTGAGTACACAGATATCTCATTTTTCTTATTAGCATCAACTACAAAGGTGCATAATAATTCTGCATTTTTGAGAAGTGACTATATCTTGGATATAATTCCTTATAGCCTCTGTCCAAGCTGCAATCTCATTTACAATTATATTCTTTAATTTTCTGGATGCCAAGGTGTTTCAAGAGCGCCATTATTTCCCTGTTTGTATGTGGTAGTTCACTTAAAATAATTTGGATGGCTGCAGTCTCGATAGCCTGCCCTCTGATTCCAGAGGCTTCTGAGTAAAGTGGTGGTGTTTCCATGTACAGCATATCGAAATTGAGCTGTTCATCATGCTGTAAAGTTTTTTTGCTTTATCTAGTAAAATATATCATCAATTGCACGTTTCTCTCAGGACCATTACTATTGCGTCAATAATCAACATAAAGCTTGGCACGATATCAATAACTTTATCCCAAGAGTAAGCAATGTCTCTGGTGTTATTAGCAAACTTGGAAATTGCCCGTCAAAAATGACGGGAGTAACAATGTAAGGCTATCGAGCTGTTTGGCTCTCATCTCGTGGCTTGCAATGAGCCATTTTTTTTCTTGCTTAAGCGATTTTCGATCATGAAAAAACAGCAAATATGCCTCAAATAAACTTGCAACCTGACTCACAGGCTCCCTGCCTCTCCCACTGCAGTGTGTGTGTAAGTTAATTTGAGGCACTGACAACTAGATATGTGATGCATGAATATCCAATCTGTGCTGTGCTTAAAACACACTGCTAAAGCAAAGCTTGAGTGGTTTAAGGGGAAACATGTAAATGTGTTGGAATGGCCTAGTCAAAGCCCAATCCAATAGAAAATCTTTGGTCAGACTTAAAGATTGCTGTTCACAAGCGCAAACCATCCCACTTGAAGGAGCTAAAGCAGTTTTGCAAGGAGGAATGGGCAAAAATCCCAGTGGTAAGATGTGGCAAGCTCATAGAGACTTATCCAAAGCAAATTGGAGATTTTATTGCCACAAAAGGTGGATTTACAAAGTATTGATTTTAGGGGGGTGAATAGTTATGCACATTGACTTTTTCTGTTATTTTGTCATATTTGTTGTTTACTTCATTATAAAAAAAAACATCTTCAAAGTTGTGGTCATGTTCTGTAAATTAAATGATACAAATCCTCAAACAATCCATGTTAATTCCAGGTTATGAGGCAACAAAAACTCGAAAAATGCCAAGGGGGATGAATACTTTTGCAAGATGTTTAAACAATTGTGGCTTTTTATGACTGCATCATAACCCACGCACAGCTCTGAGGTTTCCGGAGGAGGGAGGTGCGACGACAGACAGCACGGGCGCTTGCAGCGCGAGCGGGTGAGTGTGTGTCTGTGTGTTTGTGTCTGTCTGTGTCTGTGAGTGAGCGTGTCTGTCTGTGTCAGTGAGTGAATGAGTGTGTGTGTCTATGTGAGTGAGTGAGCGTGTATGTGTGAGTGAGTGTGTGTGTCTATGTGAGTAAGTAAGTGAGTGTGTCTGGGGGGCAATCCACTGGGGCTGGGTGGGGCAATTCACTGGGGCTGGGGCAGGTGATGGGGCAATTCACTGGGGCTGGGGGAGGTGAAGCGGCAATTACCTGGTGCTGGGGGTGGTGAAGGGGGCAATTACCTGGGGGTGGTGGAGGTGACAAGGGCAATTCGATGGGGCTGGGGCAGGTGATGGGGCAATTCACTGGGGCTGGAGGAGATCACGGGGCAATTCACTGGGGCTGGGGCAGGTGATGGGGCAATACACTGGGGCTGGGGAGGTCACTGGGCAATTCACTGGGGCTGGAGGGCAATTCACTGGGGCTGGATCATGTGATGGGGCAATTCACTGAAGCTAGGGGAGGTCATGGGGCAATACATTGGGGCTGGAGGGCAATTCACTGGGGCAGGTGATGGTGGCAATTCACTGGGGCTGGGGGAGGTCACGGGGAAATTCACTGGGGCTGGGGCAGGTAATGGGGCAATTCACTAGGGCTGGGAGAGGTCACAGGGCAATTCACTGGGGCTGGGGGAGTTGAAGGGACAATTACCTGGGGCTGGGGGAGATGAAGGGGGCAATTACCTGGGGCTGGGGGAGGTGACAGGGCCAGTTCATTGGGGATGGGGCAGGTGATGGGGCAATTCACTGGGACTGGGGGAGGGCACGAGGCAATTCACTGGTGCCAGGGGAGGTGAAGGGGCAATTCACTAGGGCTGGGGGAGTTACGAAGGAATTCACTGGGGCTGGGGCCGATGATCGGGCAATTTACTAGGGCTGGGGAAGGTCACGGGGCAATTCACTGGAGCTGGGGCAGGTAATAGGGCAATTCACTGGGGCTGGGAGAGGTCATGGGGCAATTCACTGGGGCTGTGCAGGTAATGGGGCAATTCACTGGGGCTGGGGAAGGTCACAGGGCAATTTATTGTGGCTGGAGGGTAATTCATTGGGGCTGCGGCAGGTGATGGGGCAATTCACTGGGGCTGGGGGAGGGCACAAGGCATATCACTGGTGCTAGGGGAGGTGAAGGGGCAATTTCATGGGGCTGGGGGAGGTGAAAGGCAATTCATTGGGGCTGAGGCAGGTAATGGGGCAATTAACTGGGGATGGGGAGGTCATGAAGCAATTCACTGGGGCTGGGGCAGATGATGGGGCAAATCACTAGGGCTGGGGGAGGTCATGGGGCAATTCACTGGGACTTGGGCAGGTAATGGGGCAATTCACTGGGGATGGGGGAGGTCATGGGGCAATTAATTGGGGCTGGAGGGTAATTCATTGGGCTGGGGCAGGTGATCAGGCTATTCACTGAGGCTGGGGGAGTTCAAGGGGCAATTCACTGGGGCTGGGGCAGGTGATGGGGCAATTCACTGGGGCTGTGGGAGGTCACAGGGCAATTCCCTGGGGCAGGTGATGGGGGCAATTCACTGGGGCTGGGGGAGATCATAGGGCAATTCACTGGGTCTGGAGGGCAATTCACTCGGGCTGGGGCAGGTGATGGGGCAATTCACTGGGGCTGGAGGAGATCACGGGGCAATTCACTGGGGCTGGGGCAGGTGATGGGGCAGAATAAACAGGGGCTTAGGCTGGTGGTGAGGCAATTCACTGGAGCTGTGGGAGGTCACAGGGCAATTCACTGGGGCTGAGGCAGGTGATGAGGCAATTCACTGAGGCTGGGGGAAGTATCACCTGGAATGTAGATAAAACAATCAGTGAATGAAGGGACACAGACCTTGTTTTGGGTATTACAGAAATATAAAGGAAAGGAAAGTGTCACCATGGCCCTCATTCAATTGCAATTTGGCCAATCGAATAGGGCTCTAAATAAGCACATAACATTTTTTTTTTAAAGAAGTTTTTAGTTAGTAAACATCTATCCAAAAGCAAGGTTTTCACTAACTAAAAACTTCTTTAAAAAAAATATGCTGTGTGCTTATTTAGAGCCTTATTCGATTGGCCAAATCGCAATTGAATGAGGGTCCATGTGACTTCCCACAGTAGGGCAGACTTCAGGTGCTAACTGAGCATGTCTGCAAAATCCACAGGCCAAAAAGATACAATGTATTAGTTATGCTAATATTCCCTGGGAATTTTAGGGGGTGTCAACATTGATAGAAAATTGTTTGCAGATGCAAGCAATTCAGCAAACATCAGGCTAACAGTTTACCTTTTTATTTTTTCCTGCAAACATTTTTTTTTCAGACACTATACCATCTCCTCTATCAGATGCATTAATAACCCAGCTCACTTACATATACCTTTAAAGGTTGTGGAAAAACACACTGTAACAGAACCCATCACTGTTTTACCCTGTTTTATGGTTATTTAATTCTTGGTTAAAATATGATCCTACTGTTATATTATATGTATGTTGGTTTATGCTCTGCAGAATATTAGCCAGACTATTGCAGACCTAGGCTAATAGATAATCCTATTACAGAGACTTCAGAGATAAGGGAGTCGATTGTATAAAGTGTTTTCATTCTCAGATAAGAACAAAGAAGGCTGATTTAATCAATGTCTGATTATATCAAGTTGCCAGGGAGGTGTGACCCAGCTATTGTTCCCTCTATGTGTATTGTGTGGCCAACTATGGGGGATGTGGATTGCCTGGGGGAAGAGATGTGTATAAATATTTCTGCACATAACAAAATAAAGTCAGTATTCATTTGACTCCCAAATTGTGTGTCGTCCAATATGGGAGGTCGGGGATGGTGAAACTGTAGTGCCTCTTGGGTATTTTACCGTATACCAGCGGAGATATTGGACTGCGTGTTCCAGCTCCGTTACATTTGGGGGCAAGTGGCGGAATTGTTCCCATGGTCAGAAGAACAGCTACAGGAGACACCATTCTGTGGAGTACAAATTGAGGGCAACGCTAGTATCCGTACAGCGCCCCTGGCTACAGCAGGATGGAACCAGCTAGTTTTCGGACAGCGTTCCATGATGAGGAGGAGGAGGCGGCCGTGGACTACAGGGATGCAGACAGAAAGGAACTCATGGTTACAGTACCTCTTATTGCCCCACAGACTGAGTTTGGAAGAGAACTCCAAAGCAGACTGGCCTTTTTCCCAGGTACGCTTCCCATAAAAACCTTGGAATGGTTAATGACAGATGTCCACAAATACATAATGGAAAAGCAGCGGGCACGGGAGCGGTCCATCTTGGGAGCTGCTAACCCACCTCTCACCATTAATCCCCCCCCAGCATTGCGTCCGGGTGGTGGGAACTACCAAACCCCTCCACGGTACAACAAGTGCCACACGTGTAACAAGCAGGGCCACATGCAGAGAGACTGTCCCAGAAACAGAAACCGCTCCACGTGGAATACTCCAACTAATTCTCCTCTCCAGCGACAGTGTGTATCCCAGGGGGCCGAAGGTGTCGTCCTTCCCCCCCAGTGGCGGTGTGTACCCCAGGGAGCTGAAGGTGTCATCCTTCCTCCCCAGCGACAGTGTGTACCCCAGGGAGCTGAAGGTGTCGTCCTTCCTCCCCAGTAGCAGTGTGTACCCGAAGGGGCCGAAGGTGTCGTCCTTCCCCCCTAGCGGCAGTGTGTACCCCAGGGAGCCGAAGGTGTCGTTCTTCCCCCCCAGCGGCAGTGTGTTCCCCAGGGAGCTGAAGGTGTCGTCCTTCCTCCCCAGCGGCAGCGTGTACCCCAGGGAGCTGAAGGTGTCGTCCTTCCTCCCCAGCGACAGTGTGTACCCCAGGGAGCAGAAGGTGCCGTCCTTCCTCCCCAGCGGCAGTGTGTACCCCAGGGGGCCGAAGGTGTCGTCTTCCCCCCATCAGGAGTGTGTACCCCAGGGGGCCGAAGGTGTCGTCCTTTCCCCCCAGCGGCAGTGTGTACCCCAGGCAGCAGAAGGGGCCGTCCTTCCTCCCCAGCGGCAGTGTGTACCCCAGGGAGCTGAAGGTGTCGTCCTTCCTCCCCAGCGGCAGTGTGTACCCCAGGGAGCTGAAGGTGTCGTCCTTCCTCCCCAGAGGCAGTGTGTACCCCAGGGAGCTGAAGGTGTCGTCCTTCCTCCCCAGCGGCAGTGTGTACCCCAGGGAGCTGAAGGTGTCGTCCTTCCTCCCCAGCGGCAGTGTGTACCCCAGGGAGCTGAAGGTGTCGTCCTTCCTCCCCAGCGGCAGCGTGTACCCCAGGGAGCTGAAGGTGTCGTCCTTCCTCCCCAGCGACAGTGTGTACCCCAGGGAGCTGAAGGTGCCGTCCTTCCTCCCCAGCGGCAGTGTGTACCCCAGGGGGCCGAAGGTGTCGTCCTTCCCCCCCATCGGCAGTGTGTACCCCAGGGGGCCGAAGGTGTCGTCCTTTCCCCCCAGCGGCAGTGTGTACCCCAGGCAGCAGAAGGGGCCGTCCTTCCTCCCCAGCGGCAGTGTGTACCCCAGGGAGCTGAAGGTGTCGTCCTTCCTCCCCAGCGACAGTGTGTACCCCAGGGAGCAGAAGGTGTCGTCCTTCCTCCCCAGCGACAGTGTGTACCCCAGGGAACAGAAGGTGCCATCCTTCCTCCCCAGCGGCAGTGTGTACCCCAGGGGGGTGAAGGAGTCGTCCTTCCCCCCCAGCGGCAGTGTGTACCCCAGGGAGCTGAAGATGTCGCCCTCTCCCCCCAGCGACAGCTTACCCTAACAAGGGGAGACACCAATCTCCCAGACCGCGCAGATGGGACCAGGGTCTCTGTGCCTGACCTACCGGGATGCTGGACAGCCTGTCCAGATCCCCAACTACTCTCACTGGGACAACCGGAGGAGGGGGTAAGTACAAATTCCCCTCCCCAGCTAACTCCTAATGTGGCCCCAGGGTTAACAGAGGAAATGTTAACCCCACTGACCCCCACCTTTCCCTGGCTACTGAGCCGGAAGACAACCCAAGTACCCCAGCAGAAGAGCTGACAGCGGGGCAGAGTGCAGTCGGCCTCTGCCCTCCCTTTGTCCCTTGTACAGAGCAGAATGTCCTGCAGGTTATACCAGCAGAAGAGCTGGCATCAGGGCAGAGTGCCGCTGGCCTCTGCCCCTCAAGTCCCCTCAGCGTGTTGCCCCATCACCACAGCGAAATATCCAGGTGCCTGGTTAGACTTCCCCCCAAAGGGGAGATGTGTGACGAAGTGCCCTTCGCCACTTTGTCTTGGAGAAGACTGTTTGCCAGCCTCCTGCCCTGCGACTATGGCCCTGGGACATATTGCCCTTCAAACACAGTATTCGGCCATACCAGAGTGTATGTCACTCATTCTGGCCCTTTACATACAGGGGGGTCATTCGGTACTTGCCCTGTGGGAGCGGTGATACCCCAGATAACTATGCCATGGAGCCCATTCATATGATGAAAGACTATGGGAAAGACTTTA
Source organism: Discoglossus pictus (assembly GCA_027410445.1). Classification (NCBI taxonomy): domain Eukaryota; kingdom Metazoa; phylum Chordata; class Amphibia; order Anura; family Alytidae; genus Discoglossus; species Discoglossus pictus. Next base: position 197,014,729 of record CM050169.1, read on the forward strand.
GTTACATGGCAATTGAACTGTGTGAAGAGGATCTGAGCGCTATTCAGTAGTTTTGTGCGCTCAGATCCCAGCTATCTGGGGATATGTGAAATGTGAGTCAATGTGAATTGCAGTAATGCTGATGGGTTGTCAAACTAGAGAATTGACCAACAAATACTTTTGTCCGGACATCCCCAGGCCGATCCGTTGGGATCAGACCGTGTATGCCGGCTTATGGTCACGGGGGAGGTGTGTAACAGAACCCATCACTGTTTTACCCTGTTTTATGGTTATTTAATTCTTGGTTAAAATATGATCCTACTGTTATATTATATGTATGTTGGTTTATGCTCTGCAGAATATTAGCCAGACTATTGCAGACCTAGGCTAATAGATAATCCTATTACAGAGACTTCAGAGATAAGGGAGTCGATTGTATAAAGTGTTTTCATTCTCAGATAAGAACAAAGAAGGCTGATTTAATCAATGTCTGATTATATCAAGTTGCCAGGGAGGTGTGACCTCTGTGTGTATTGTGTGGCCAACTATGGGGGATGTGGATTGCCTGGGGGAATAGATGTGTATAAATATTTCTGCACACAACAAAATAAAGTCAGTATTCATTTGACTCCCAAATTGTGTGTCGTCCAATATGGGAGGTCAGGGATGGTGAAACTGTAGTGCCTCTTGGGTATTTTACCGTATACCAGCGGAGATATTTGACTGCGTGTTCCAGCTCCGTTACACACACATTTTACATTGTTTAAATAAAAGAAAAGCGCCCAGGACAAAAAACTATTTTTTTAACAAATTCCAAGAAGATGTAAAATATTACATTTCTGATAAATGAACAAAAACAACCACATTTTCACACAGTAACTGAAAACAGCTTCTTTTTTTGCTCATTGTGGTTATGCGCTCACACCAGCGGAAAGAAGACTCCTTAGTAATTAACAGAATAATAAGCAAGATATGCTTGTAAAGTGTAGACTGATACATATTCATATTCTGAATGTTGTACAAATCTATATTCTCTCTTTTTTCTGAAACAAATATTACTGAGTTCAAATGAGAATGCAAAATGAGAATATATATAAACTGGTTGAAAGATAACTATGGGCTATGCAGTGCTTTGCTTCACACGTTCAGACTCTGCACTGCTGGTACAGGATAAATCATGGCAATAATTCCACAACTGTTTTGCTGATTACAAACCTGGTACAATGATAAAATCTTACACTAAGGCCTCCATTCAATTCCAACAGTTACAGATAAATTAGATTGAACAAGCCTGCAGCTACATGGCTGAATAGTAAATGAGACCGGCATGACGTCAGTAAAACATGATTTCATGATGGTCTCATTTACTAAACAACAATCAAATAGCGTTTAGAAGCTTGATAGGCAATCAGATTCGCAATCCGGCAATGTACAAATTATGGGCCCTATTAAATTCCAGCCTCGTAAATAAGAGGCTTCTACTTAAGCCCTACGTACTGCAAAGTTTCTCTAAGTTCCAATGCTATTATATTAACCCTGCTGCGAGCAACGTATGAGCTACGCAGCAGGGCCGTACGTATCTACACTGCGTAAATGTACATGAGGAGTGACAGCCTGCGAGATAATATCGCAAGCTCCCACTCCTCATCAATTGCTGCGGGGGTCCTAAAAGGGACCTCCGCGGCAGTCCCCCACATAAGCCCTGCCGTGGGGGTACTCCGAATACCCCCCCCGGCACCTAAAATTAACCCCCCCTCAATGCGGGGGTCCCCGTCGGGACCCCCGAAGTGTCCTCACATGAACACCTTGCTGCAGGGGTCCATAGGAACCCCCGCAGCCCCCACACATTAACCCCTTGCAGCGGGGGTCCTCGATCGGCACCGATCAGGCCCCCCGCTGCATTTAAAACTTTTAAATTCCCCGCCGCGGCTCCTTAAAGGGGCCGCGGCACACTATTACCCAATCCCGGCCGCGGCACTTAAAATTAACCCCTCTCTATGCTGGGGGTCCCCATCGGGACCCCCGAAGTGTCCCCACATAAACCCATTGCAGGGGGGGTCCCCGATCTGCATAGATCAGGCCCCACGCTGCATTTAAAACTTTTAAATTCCCCGCCGCGGCTCCTTAAAGGGGCCGCGGCACACTATTACCCAATCCCGGCCGCGGCACTTAAAATTAACCCCCCTCTATGCTGGGGGTCCCCATCGGGACCCCCGAAGTGTCCCCACATAAACCCCCTGCAGCGGGGGGCCCCGATCGGCACCGATCGTGACCCTGCTGCAATTCATTTTTAAATTTCCCGCCTCGCGGGTCCTCAAAGGACCGTAAAGGTCCTGAAAGGACTCGCACTAAAAATATTAACCCCAGGCAACTATAATTACCCCATTAACTCATGGTGGTCAATACAGACCACCATAAGGCCTAAATTAACCCATTAACTCATGGTGGTCAATACAGACCACCATAAGGCCTAAATTACCCCATTAACTCATGGTGGTCAATACAGACCACCATAAGGCCTAAATTAACCCATTAACTCATGGTGGTCAATACAGACCACCATAAGGCCTAAATTAACCCATTAACTCATGGTGGTCAATACAGACCACCATAAGGCCTAAATTAACGCATTAACTCATGGTGGTCAATACAGACCACCATAAGGCTCTATTTAACCCATTAACTCATGATGGTCAATACAGACCACCATAAGGCTCTATTTAACCCCATCAGTCCCATAAGGGTATATTATTACCATTATGGGCCTGCTACAACCCAACATTAACCACATAAGTGCCATGATGGTCCTCAAGGACCATCATGACACTAACTACAAACACTACACTATAACCCCCAATAAACCATTTAATCTAAACTAACCCCCCTCTACACTAATCTATTAACACTTACACTACCTACCTACACTACCTACACCTAATAAACCTCCCCAACACTCGAATAACAAAAAACAAGAAACCTACAGTACAGAAAAAAACAAAACAAATTACAACCCCACCCCCCACTACAGAAAACAAAAAAATACATTACAACCCCACCCCCCACTACATAAAATAAAAAAATTACACACCTGAAAAGGAAAGACAGATAAACACAATACAATACATACATATAATACATTACATACATTACATACAATACATGACATTACATATAATATATTAAATATAATATATTACATATAATATATTACATATAATATATTAAATATAATACATTACATACATTACATACAATACATGACATTACATACATTACATATAATATATTACATATAATATATTACATATAATACCGTATTTTTCGCCGTATAAGACGCACTTATTCTTCCCCAAAACTGGGGGAGGAAAGTTGGTGCGTCTTATACGGCGAATATACCTTTTCAAACTGCCTCTGTCCTCTTGATCTCACCCCAGCGCTTCCTACCAGCATCGCGTCGGCCGGTGCGTCCTAGTGACGTCACACACGCAACGCTGCAGTACACGTGGAGTGCTGGTAGGAAGCGCTGGGGTGAGATCAAGATGGCAGAGATCAGAAGAAAGGTGAGGATCAGGGGGGTCAGGGAGGATCAGGATGGTCAGGGAGGATCAGGAGGGTCAGGGAGGATCAGGAGGGTCAGGGAGGATCAGGAGGGTCAGGGAGGGTCAGGGAGGGTCAAGGGCTCCCAAATGCTCCCAAATGCTGCAGTATATGGATATGTATGTGTATGTGTGTATGTGTGTATGTATGTGTGTGTATGTGTATGTGTGCATGTATGTGTGTGTATATATGTACCGTATGTATGTGTATGTATATTTATGTGTGTATGTATATGTATGTATGTGTATCTATATATATATATATATATATATATATATATATATATTTGTGTGTAATGTAGGTGTGTATCTGTGTGTAAAGTGTATTTGTGTTTGATTCAGATTTTTTTTTCTTGTTTTCCTCCTCTAAAAACTAGGTGCGTCTTATCTGCCGGTGCGTCTTATAGGGCGAAAAATACGGTATATTAAATATAATACATTACATACATTACATACAATACATGACATTACATACATTACATATAATATATTACATATAATATATTAAATATAATATATTACATATACTATATTAAATATAATACATTACATACATTACATACAATACATGACATTACATACATTACATATAATATATTACATATAATATATTAAATATAATATATTACATATACTATATTAAATATAATACATTACATACATTACATACAATACATGACATTACATACATTACATATAATATATTACATATAATATATTAAATATAATATATTACATATAATATATTACATATAGTCCAAATCAAATACCCCCTATCTATCTAACATACAATCTATTTAATTTAAAATAAATCCTAACTATATCAAATACATCCCCCTATCTATCTAATATACAAAAAATCCTAAATACATACACAGACCCTAATTCTAAAATAAAATAAAATAATTACAGTCCTAACTACATACACAGACCCTTATTCTAAAATAAAATAAAATAATTACAGTCCTAACTACACAGACCCTAATTCTAAGCTAAAATCAATAAATTAAGACCACTTACCTTTAAGATGTTGCTTCAGATCACTAACCTATGGGTCAAACAAAACAAAAAATGAGTACAAAACATTAACATCCACTAACTAAACATTATATAAATTCTAAATATTCAACTCACCTTTACAGCATGTCCCGTCACTGTTTAGCTCTTCCGGCGCGGCCCTGTTAAAAAAAAAACACAATACATGAATACATTAATACAATATATAAACAATAAATAAAATACACAAATAAACATCTAAATATACATTTAACTTACCTCCCCGCGATGTCCCCGGCCTTCTCTCCTTCAGCCCCGGCTGGGCCGCGGAACCATCCGCGCTCTAAAAAAAAAAAAAAAAAAAACTAACGGAGGTCTGCACTGGCAGACCTCCCCGACGCTAATGAACCTCCCGGAGTCGTTTCCGGGAGGAAATTGGCATTGGCGGCTTGTGATTGGCTGAAAAAGCTGTCAGCCAATCAAAAGTCGTCAATGTAGGAGCCAATCAGGATGCGCAGATATCTTCTACCAATCACTCCGTGGGGGTGTATCCCATAGTGATTGGCTGAAGGCATCTGAGCGTTGTGATTGGTTCCCAGAAAGATAGACAAGTGTTTTAGCCAATCAGGGTGGGATATTGGGGTGTATCCCATCCTGATTGGCTCACACATTGACGACTTTTGATTGGCTGAAATTGATAGACAGCTTTTTCAGCCAATCACAAGCCGCCAATGCCAATTTCCTCCCGGAAACGACTCCGGGAGGTTCATTAGCGTCGGGGAGGTCTGCCAGTGCAGACCTCCGTTAGTTTTTATTTATTTTTTTTTAGAGCGCGGATGGTTCCGCGGCCCAGCCGGGGCTGAAGGAGAGAAGGCCGGGGACATCGCGGGGAGGTAAGTTAAATGTATATTTAGATGTTTATTTGTGTATTTTATTTATTGTTTATATATTGTATTAATGTATTCATGTATTGTGGGTTTTTTTTAACAGGGCCGCGCCGGAAGAGCTAAACAGTGACGGGACATGCTGTAAAGGTGAGTTGAATATTTAGAATGTATAGAATGTTTATTTATTGGATGTTAATGTTTTGTACTAATTTTTTTGTTTTGTTTGACCCATAGGTTAGTGATCTGAAGCAACATCTTAAAGGTAAGTGGTCTTAATTTATTGATTTTAGCTTAGAATTAGGGTCTGTGTAGTTAGGACTGTAATTATTTTATTTTAGTTTAGAATAAGGGTCTGTGTATGTAGTTAGGACTGTCATTATTTTATTTTATTTTAGAATAAGGGTCTGTGTATGTAGTTAGGACTGTAATTATTTTATTTTATTTTAGAATAAGGGTCTGTGTATGTAGTTAGGATTTTTTGTATATTAGATAGATAGGGGGATGTATTTGATATAGTTAGGATTTATTTTAAATTAAATAGATTGTATGTTAGATAGATAGGGGGTATTTGATTTGGACTATATGTAATATATTATATGTAATATATTATATTTAATATATTATATGTAATATATTATATGTAATGTCATGTATTGTATGTAATGTATGTAATGTATTATATTTAATATATTATATGTAATATATTATATTTAATATATTATATGTAATATATTATATGTAATATATTATAAGTAATATATTATATTTAATATATTATATGTAATATATTATATGTAATATATTATATTTAATATATTATATGTAATATATTATATTTAATATATTATATGTAATATATTATATGTAATGTATTATATTTAATATATTATATGTAATATATTATATGTAATATATTATATTTAATATATTATATGTAATATATTATATGTAATATATTATATGTAATGTATGTAATGTCATGTATTGTATGTAATGTATGTAATGTATTATATGTATGTAGTGTATTGTGGTTATCTGTCTTTCCTTTTCAGGTGTGTAATTTTTTTTATTTTCTGTAGTGGGGGGTGGGGTTGTAATGTATTTTTTTGTTTTCTGTAGTGGGGGGTGGGGTTGTAATTGTTTTTTTTTCTGTACTGTAGGTTTTTTTGTTTTTTGTACTGTAGGTTTTTTGTTTTCTGTACTGTAGGTTTTTTGTTTTTTGTAATTAGAGTGTTGGGGAGGTTTATTAGGGGGTAGGTAGTGTAGGTAGGTAGTGTAAGTGTTAATAGATTAGTGTAGAGGGGGGTTAGTTTAGATTAAATGGTTTATTGGGGGTTATAGTGTAGTGTTTGTAGTTAGTGTCATGATGGTCCTTGAGGACCATCATGGCACTTATGTGGTTAATGTTGGGTTGTAACAGGCCCATAATGGTAATAATATACCCTTATGGGACTGATGGGGTTAAATAGAGCCTTATGGTGGTCTGTATTGACCATCATGAGTTAATGGGTTAATTTAGGCCTTATGGTGGTCTGTATTGACCATCATGAGTTAATGGGTTAATTTAGGCCTTATGGTGGTCTGTATTGACCATCATGAGTTAATGGGTTAATTTAGGCCTTATGGTGGTCTGTATTGACCATCATGAGTTAATGGGTTAAATAGAGCCTTATGGTGGTCTGTATTGACCATCATGAGTTAATGGGTTAATTTAGGCCTTATGGTGGTCTGTATTGACCATCATGAGTTAATGGGTTAATTTAGGCCTTATGGTGGTCTGTATTGACCATCATGAGTTAATGGGTTAATTAGAGCCTTATGGTGGTCTGTATTGACCATCATGAGTTAATGGGTTAATTTAGGCCTTATGGTGGTCTGTATTGACCATCATGAGTTAATGGGTTAATTTAGGCCTTATGGTGGTCTGTATTGACCATCATGAGTCAATGGGTTAATTTAGGCCTTATGGTGGTCTGTATTGACCATCATGAGTTAATGGGGTAATTATAGTTGCCTGGGGTTAATATTTTTAGTGCGAGGACCCGCGAGGCGGGAAATTTAAAATTGAATTGCAGCAGGGTCACGATCGGTGCCGATCGGGGCCCCCCGCTGCAGGGGGTTTATGTGGGGACACTTCGGGGGTCCCGATGGGGACCCCCAGCATAGAGGGGGGTTAATTTTAAGTGCCGCGGCCGGGATTGGGTAATAGTGTGCCGCGGCCCCTTTAAGGAGCCGCGGCGGGGAATTTAAAAGTTTTAAATGCAGCGGGGGGCCTGATCTATGCAGATCGGGGACCCCCGCTGCAAGGGGTTAATGTGGGGGTGCTGCAGGGGTCCTGATAGAGACCCCTGCAGCATGGGGATGTGTATAGGGTGCAGGGGGGAGCCTCACACTGCTGTCTCGGGCTGTTCCAAGGCAGCACGTAGAGGCTTTCGGATCCCTTGCGTGGACTTTTTGTCCACGTAGGGATTCTTACGATATGCGAGACTCGTGCATAGATTTAAGGCTACGTAGCTCTCTCGGAGCCTATTCTCGGCCATTTTCTCGCAGTCATATCGCAAAGCAGGCTGCGAGAGATTCGGTTCTCGCAAACAGCAGGAAAACTGCCTTTTGCGAGCACCGAGAGAACTACGAGGGAGAATTTAATAGGGCCCTATATTTGTATATATATGTATTGCATAACTGCAAGCTTGAAACTGTTGTGCAATTTACTCCAATGTCTTTCATCACTTTCCCCGTCTTTTAAAGTGCAGTATTGATTTTTTTATTTGCTTTTACAGTGCTACGATCAGGTGTTTAACCCCCTTGCAAGTCCTATCTTGTACTCATAGTATTTTTTTCTACATTTGCGCTACGGAATATGTTGGCGCGTTATAAATAAACGATAATAATAATTTATGGATTTGAAGGCAATTGCGGGCATGAGGAATTGTAGCAATTGAATATCGATTTGCGATTGTAACATTTACAGGCTTTACAGATCAAAGGCAGCCTTATTAAATTGCGATTCGGCCAACTGAATACGGTTCAATATAAGAGCATATAATATAATAATAAGTTAGTGAAGACCTTGCTTTTGGATAGAAGTTCACTAACTAAAAACTTCTGTAAAAAATATGCTCTGTGCTTATATGGAGCCCTATTCAATTGGCCAAATCGCAATTTAATAAGGCTGTTAGACCGGTCAGGGATTTTGAGCTTGTAACTCGCAAACTGATTGCGGGTAGCTAAAAGACGGAAATTAAATAGCAAATTATTTTACAGACTCTTGTAACTACAATTTGCTGACAGCCTCATTAAATTGCGATTTGGCCAATTGAAAAGGGTTCTATATAAGCACAGAGCATATTTTTTTTTACATAAGTTTTTAGTTAGTGAAGACCTTACTTTTGGATAGAAGTTCACTAACTAAAAACTTCTGTAAAAAAAATATATGCTATGCGCTTAAATAGAGCCTTCTTCAATTGGCCAAATCGCAATTTAATAGGGCTGTTAAAGTTTCTATGCTTCGCCCTGTTCTAGATAATGCAAGACACAGAGAAAACTCTCATTGCAGTATTTCTCTCCTAGAGTTAAATCAACCTAGATACAGTCACTTAATAAACTGGCCATATACAGCCGCTTCTTGACGGCAGGACCAAGCTTCTATTCTTATTATTTTTGCATCGGCTTTGTGTTTTGTGTTCCGAAAATGCAGAAACAAAAAATACATAAAACGAACTAAATTTCTCATCAATGTTAAAAACAGCTTCACCACATGATTTTCATGTCTGATGGTGCATAGCCTTTTGGGTGAATTTAGGTAGTTGGCAGTGGTAATATATAATGACTACTCTCAGACACAGAACGACAAATGTTTTAAATAATATTAAAATAATTTACTAACCAAAGCTTGGCAGTGCAATACAATTCATATTGATAATCCGAAAAGATGATTTGCTATCTATGCAAAAGGTGAAAAAGGTTTTAACTGAAGATTTACTGTAATTAAGATTTTTTCTGAATTCAGTAGATAAAATATTTACAGAAAAAGATTTGCATAATTCCTCATGCGTGACTACTCATTATCTGCTCAATATCTGTAGCAATAATTCATTATTGCGATAACATTATTACAGTCCTTTGAGCAATTACATTTTGTAACATCAATAGCACACTCTTGGTACAGTAGACTCTCAGTTAACCGGCACCCATGGGGATTGTTAGATGCCAATAAATGTAGTTTCTGGTTGCTTGAGAAATACTATTAAAATAGGCCTAGATTAGCTGCACATAGGATGCTCTGCTAAGTATATTTGTCAGTGAGAGATGTTCTAGCAGCAGCAGCTTTCACTCCTCACTTACACACAGGTACGTTCGGATGGGGGGTGCGGGGCTGAACCCGGGGAATGTAACACCAACACTGCACTGGCTCAGTCACTCATGCCTGTCTGCTTCCAGGTAACACTGAATTGCGAGACTTACAGTGGATGATATCTAGGTGCGTGTAAGCATTTTGTGGCATGACAACCTGGCTCCTGACATTTGTTGAGCCCTATAAATTTAATTTTGTATTTAAAATACAGTATTCAATTTTTTGGGGTTGCTTAAGTTCTGGGTAACTGAGAGTCTACTGTATTTGGTCCTTTCACCATTAATTTTAATGACAGATAAGTATGCTAGGTTAGATTGCATTAATCATATTAATGTTATATTTTGCCTAACAAATATTGTTCCGTATAGTGCTTGCATCATAAGTGTCTTTCTACCTTGGCCCACGAGGCCCGAGCCTTGGGCAGCACATCTTCAGTGGACAAAAAGCTGCCTGATGATGCCTGTGCAATGCCATGGAATAATGTGTGTATATGCTCAGAAAAGTCTAAATGTAGTGTAGCTGACACTTTCTTACATACAATATATATACATAGGGCAACAAAAAAACATAAGTTCGCCATTGGCTTATGTATTCTATTTGTGGATATCTGAACATGACACCAAGATAGTTTGTGCAGGAGATTGGACACCAAGATAATTCATGAAGAAATTTGAATCACAATTATGGTTCACCTATATGGGTTGTCACCATAAATGAGAAGAGGTATGAATGTACATCTCATATTTAGCTATATGTTGATTTTTTCTAGTTATTTAGATTGCCTTACAGTTACTATAAAGATTAAAGAGAATAGTGAAACAGTTTATGACCGAATCTTTCATCATTTACATTAAATAAGTCTGGCATTCAAATGTCCACTAAATAGGAAAGCTTCTAAACTGAACTTACTAACTTGTACCAAAACTTTTTTTTATTGACCCACACAGCCAAAGTGAATGTCTTATTGTTATAGACGAAGCTAAAAATTCAGGATAAACTGTAACGTACAGTGTTGTTTTTGAAATGTGTATGTCCTAAGTGATTTACAGAGTTACATCAGCCATAATATAGCAGTAAGTGTTGTTTTGTAGACAATCAAAAGGCAGAAAGGCTCCCTGCTCTTGTAAGAGCTTACAAACTGAGCGAAGAGTAATTCCAACGCACCGGACTTGGGCTTTAGAACAGTTGCCAACTGCAATGGTAATATATGTAGCTGGATTTTGATAGATGGTACGATTATTAAGAGCTAATTTTTGACCTGTTGTATTTTAGGTTGTGAGTGGCCATCCAGGATGAGATGTTGGATAGACAGGTGGTGACATGATTTAGTTGGGTTAGGAGGGACATAAGACAGGGAAGGAGATGTAGATTTGGATACCATCAGCATAGAGATGATACTGGAACCCAAGTGCCTATAAGTTTGCCAAGTGAGGCAGTGTAGTTTAAGAAAAGTAAGGACCAAAAACTGAGCCTTGAGGTACTCCATCAGTGAGTGGTAACTGTGATGAATTTTTTAACAAGTAAGAGGTACTAAATTAGCTGTTAGAATCATAAGCTTAGAACCAGGAGTGCAGTATCACAAAGGACAAGGGAGCTCAGCGTCTGGAGAAGTGAGTGGTCACAGGAGGATAACTAGGGAATAGTGTACCTGTTTTTTTTTTTTAATTCAAGATCTCATTAGCTACTTTAGTAATTGCATTTTGAGGCCCCCACTGTCACAAGCAATAGGCGCAAACTGCATGCACTTGCTGCGACTGCCGGCTGTGAATATAGCACCAACCGCTCAGGATGCAGCTGCAGTTGACCTTCTCCACAATTATACTTGATACTCAGTTGGAAAGGATAAGTCCTCTTCGGTGCTGTGATCCCTTTCTCCATAGTCCAACAGGAGACTTTGACGAAAGGATTATCAATCCTACCAGACATCCAGGCACGTCACCGTGTGACCTGACTCCAGTTTCCTACAATGTCTGCCTGTCTATAGTTTAGCTGACTCCCACAAAATGTTTTAAGGTTTATCAAGAAATGTAATTTTAAATCATCAATTTCCTTGCTTTTTGGGGGCTTCTTTTGGCTTTTCCTCTTTCTTCTCGAGGCTGGCTGAGGCCCCTGGGCCTTAATCTGGCCCTGCCTGCCATTATGGATGCGGGAAATGCATGTGAAAGACACATTTGGAAATGTTCCCTGCAACCAACAGGTATTTGTGTCAGCGTTTCTCGTAAGTGGCAAACTTTGTAATGAATGCTTACTTGCTCTGATGCTACTGCATGCAGTTTCCCTCCAGCTGAACTCCAGTGTAATTCTTTAATAACCATTATCAAACACTTATAAACAGTTCACTTTCAGAGAACGCACCTCTGCATTCCTATTACAAGCAATTGCTTTTACAAGTAATAGGCTTTAAATTATAGCTGTTCCATAATAAATTCTTAAAATTCATGCAGCTAGTTTTTAGTTTAAATAAAATACATGTTGATGCCTCTACAAAAATGTGGAGGGATCCATGATATATTGAGGGAAGCTGTTTTTGTGAGAGTGGTGTTTACATTGCTGCAATATTGATGATCTTGATGCAACATCCTGATCTGGACCAGTGAGGGGAAAGGGCTGTGGTGTCATTTTCAATCTTATCCATCTATTAAATATTCTAGACTTACACCTATACCTTCCCCCCCTACTCATAAACAAGTTCTTCAAATAACTTCATTTTCTCTAAAAATGGTTTATGTCCATGGCTTACATTACTAATAATATTGTTAATTTGGTATATAATTGACAAACAATTATCTTTCTTCTAGAACTGCAGTGGTCCTTTAAAGGGACAAGAAATGCAATTCATTATGAAAGTTTATTTTTTCCTGATATTTAGTAAAACTTGTCAAAACATATTGGAAAAGTATGTATGACTCTAGATCTCATTGGCAGACACTTATGACTGGCTGACAGAGACAAGCCACCAAAGACAGTTATATTCTGCTCCAGGAGTTCATTTTCAATAAGAAACACACGGTTCAACATTATGACATGACCCTTTCAGATGTAACAAAGATAACATTGCCTTTAATGGCCCTTTCATGGGTTTAGTGGATGCAACTGAGAATGGTAAGTATTATAAGGGTAAACAGGATGTACACACCTAGTTCATACCTGGTTATTAGTTAACAATGTGCTAAGCTAGAACAAAGCAAACACAGAGTCTCCCAGGACTATTACAATCTTAATTACAATACAAAAATGGTGATGGATCTGGTTACATGCAAGGTTTTAGGGTAACATACCATAAAATTGGTAACTTGAGCAAAAAGTGCCATACATGACTAATAAAGAAGAAATTCTTAGCATGCCATAGTATCAAGAAGTTAGGAAGCATTCATTTGTGGTGGGAAACTATTGTCCCTACCAAAAAAAAATTACATATAAAATCCCAGTTTATTAAAAAGTCCACACAAAACTTAAATGTCATTAAATTATCAACTTCAAAATAGGTCCATAAGAGTGTGGCATTTCTTCGGCAGCACAGACAGCTGCAGTTACAGGAGCCTGTCAATTTACGGCGCTGTCATGTTTAATGTAAGGCAAAGAACTATGCCCCCTTCCGATGTGGTGCAACTCGAAGGCACTGAGTTGACAGCGAGGCCAACCTCATTGTTTGGTGAGGGCACTCGGCACCCCAGGGCCTCGGGCGCGCCTCTCATAGCTCAAGGCCTCTTCTGTCGTTGCGCCTTATATGCTATTTGTAGAAGTATCCGAAAATCGGCAACGCCATCCGTCGGTTGGCGGCTGGATTTCAGCTGTCAGATTTTGCGAAGGTGAAGAGGGAAAAAACCAGAGTGTGCACACTTTCCAACAAAAATAAAAATACAAGAGATTAGATGGAATCTGATTAGATTTCTAATCCATACATTTATATTTTAGATTAACAATGTCCATATGTGTATAAAAGCATTACCACAAGTGGGTATCCCAAATCAAAATCTCCTTATTAGACTCCTTATTGATATATAAGCAAAATATAGTTAAACAGTAACATTTCAGTGAAATGTTTGTCTTAAAAATAGGAACAAGTGCAGATTATAGACTACTTGTTGGTACAGCCATACTATAACCAGAAAGCCAAAATAATGTTTTAGAGTGTATGTTTATCATTGAGTCCAACACCATTAACAATAATACTAATAATAAATCACGTGTAATAACATAAATGAATGGCAGATAGTAAATAATAACTTGTACTTGGGATTGCCTAAGCACTGTTAGACAACTTTGGAAAGCATAACATTCTGTGACTATTTTAAGCTGCACCTGCCTCATCCTCTCCTACCTGTGACAGCGTATATCTCACTTCATGATGTAAGGCAGTAGTATTTCCATGTGTACAAGAGGAGACATTAATATCCAGAATACAAATGAAATGCTCCTGGCATGCTGCTCTATCACAGAACTGGTTATACCAGAGATTTCACAGCAAGCATATCCATCTCTCTAGTTACACCTGGTCACTTCCTGGTAAGGTCCACTTCTGCCATACAAACAGTTGCCTTCCATCGAGCCATTGGCACACGCATGTATAGCCACAGAAAACTTAGATAAGCAGCTAAATCATTCTTTGTGGTTTATTTCTTACCAGTTTTCAGAAGTGTAAAAGTATACAATTATGTCAGACCCACATGGACAGGAGACAGAACAAGGGTATGTGCTCTTCTTAAAATAACAGAAGTAATGTACTAACCTTGTATGGAAGATTCACATATGAATAGCGAGTACACTAAATTATAGCTAAGCACATTAGAGCACTAGGAAAGATATTTTGTGCAAATTGATGTTTTATGCCCACATATATTAAATGTGTCTATTTGTAATGTTTTTAAATATATATAAAAAATAAAATACTACAATATTGGTACGTTTGTATGGGCTCTTTCAATTCTGGCAGGAAAGAGCAGTAGACTGCTAAGGTACACATGATTGGGAAAAAGAGAAGACATTTTTTAATATCACAATGTTTTTCTTCATTATTTATTGAGACACTGGGGTATATATAGAAACGTGATTTTGGGGGAATTGTGTTTGCATCCCTTGTATATCACTTCAGAATATGTTGTCGAATAACAAAAATAAGTGTATATATTATATTATTCATTTATCCCACATGGGATTACTGTATATACTCGAGTATAAGCCGACTTTTTCAGCACATTTTTTATGCTGAAAAGCCCTCTCGGCCTATACTTGAGTGAAAAATAAATACTCCTCCTTCCCCCCCCTATCATCCTCCTCCCCCTTATCATACTCCCTCCCTTATCATCATCCTCCTCCTTCTCCTCCTTCCCCTCTCCTTATCATCATCCTCCAACTTCTCCTCCTTCCCCCCTCCTTATCATCCTCCTTCTCCTTCTCCTCCTCCCCCCTATCATCATCATCTTTGCCCCATAACCTCCTCCTTACTGCACCCTCTCCAATCCCTATCCCCTCTCTCCTTACTTGCTACTATGCTCTGATGAGCTGATGCAGATCCTAACGCTGCAACACGTCTTCTGTACCGGCATATGCTAATGACGTGATGTCACATGTGCGTCACGTCATGAGCATATGCC
The DNA here is from genome assembly GCA_027410445.1 of Discoglossus pictus. Lineage (NCBI taxonomy): Eukaryota > Metazoa > Chordata > Amphibia > Anura > Alytidae > Discoglossus > Discoglossus pictus. The sequence continues at coordinate 197,030,135 of CM050169.1, forward strand.
GGTACGTAAGACGTGCTGCAGCGTCAGGATTAGCATCAGCTCATCGAAGCATAGTAGCAAAGTAAGGAGAGACGAGGATAGGGATTGGAGAAGGTGCAGTAAGGAGAAGGTTATGGGGAAAGAGGATGATTATAAGGGGGCGAAGGAGGAGAAGGAGGAGGATGATGATAAGGGGGGAGGAGGAGGATAATAATAAGGGGGGGGGATGATAGGGGAGGAGGATGATAAGGTTGGAAGGAGGAGGATGATAAGGGGGACAGGAGGAGGATGATAATGGAGGGGAGGAGGAGGATGATCAGGGGGGAAGGACCCCCTTTTGCACCCTTGGCTAATACTCAAGTCAATAAGTTTTCACAGTTTTTTGTGGTAAAATTAGGTGCCTCTGCTTATACTCGGGTATATACAGTATATGTTTACTAGTTTATATTATACATTTATTTATTTCACATATTTTTATTGTTCACATTTAGGATCTTGACACATGAAATTAGTTATTATCATGTCAGATTCTTAATCACTGGCATAACTCAAATAGTTATTTAATATATAACATTTCACTTACATTTCACATATTTATATATAATTTTTTATGAGTAATATTTGGTTATAATTTGATTATATTGAGGTGGTTCCAATTTTATTTATTTGTGTGTGTTTTTTCTCTGAGGATCATTTTGGTGTAAATATTAAGTTGTCTGAGCCTTATATAGAATATAGCACTTTCTTGCCTTTTGTATTTTAATATTTGTTTTTACCTGTTTGGGTCTGCCCTCTGTAGCTCATGCAGCTCATGAATACACAGACTGGGACGTAAACGTTTTTAAACTAACCCTCTCAAGCAACATGTTGCAAAATGTTACCACTGATGAGACACAGGAACCATGTACTTCATGAGCTACAGAGGGGAAAACCAGTTATAAACTATTTGTAAGATTTTAAACAGAAAACAAGAGCTTTTAAGCAAAGTAAAGATATACATAAGTATATTATATTCATAGTGAAATCCAGAAACCTTCCATGTCCCTTTAACTTCAAGTGCAAGGTCTGTGTCACACATTTCTTAAGAAACATGAATGATAAACAGATAATACTGACTTTCTGTTATTTCGGTATTTCAGACTTTTGACGACATAACTGTGACTGACTTCCTCTTCCTGCTCTGTGGTTTGACTACACCATCTGCATTGTAGGGTAGAAAGTACAATTTCCAAAATACAGACATCTTGACAGGGTATTGTACGCCTCATTTAATACTGTCTGAAATCAGTATTTGAGTTTAAGATAAAAGGTGACCCCACACCTGTGAAGTTACTTAATAAACAAGTATAACCCAAATTTTTAAGTTACCTCCATATAGATTGATTATTCCTAATTATGATTATTAGCTTCTTAAGTTATTATTTGTACCATAAACATTGAGCCTCATTCAACTGAACAATCGTAAGTTACTGGAGCCCGTAAGTGAGGCTGTAAGTTAATTTGCTATTCAATTGGCATCTTTTTGCGGACTCCGAATGGGTTACGGCTTGAAACCCTTGCGGTTGTTAAACCCGGAACTTACAGCCTCCCAAAGCCTTTGATCTTTCCCGTCCGTAAGAGTTACGATAGATAAAATCACAAATTGATATTCAATTGCTACAATTCCCCAAGCCCGCAAATGTTTTCACACCCGTAAATGGCAAATGTAGAAGAAAATCCTACAAGTGCTAGAGAGGACCCACAAGGTAAATAATGGGGAAAGCGATGAAAGACATTAGAATTAATTGCACAGTAACAGTCTCAAGCTCACAAATCAGCAATACAAAATCATATTTCATGATGTGTCATTTCGGGGTTATATCGTTCTTGTGAATCAATGAGTTACTTCATATCAGGCCACCCACATGGACTAGAACAGTATTAGCATTCATTTTTATTATTTTGTATTTTGAGTGTTTGCTAGTCCCATCGTATATCGGACACCCGAACCTAATTGATTGACATGTAACCTCCATATTTTCCTGCCGTAATGATGGTGGTCCCATTTTCTATTGGCTGTTTCAAAATGGGTGGTTACGGCCTTGCTTATTTGATCATGTTCCCGCCCTGAACTGCTACGCACAAGTGCATGGTTTATGGCTTCGGCGTTCGGCTCGTAACTTGTCAGCTTGTTCAATTGAAAACCCCTGAAATATCTGCTCTTTTTTTGCCACTACTATTACATAGCCTTTTTATAATCAGGTATCACCAACAACTTAACAGTGATCAGTATAGGCGTTTTTATTGCTTTCATTTTAACAAAATTTCAGACTACAAATTTACAATTTAGAACATCTATTACAGTTATCATTCATTTAAATAGGAGATCTACTTCTCATTCAGACCAGATTCCTTCAAAAGAAAAGAGGAAATATATATATCATGTTCTTATTTTTGAGTTTCAAACATTTTATTTCCACTCACTTTTGCTGAATCTCAGTCATGCTCTAAGGAATCTTCAATTTGCAATCATCACTCTCGGCTCCCACTTTGGTCTTCTTTGTACCTCACTCTTCAATCATTTTTGAAAATAAAGATTTCTCATGAACGCACATGAAGAAAAACAGATTATTCCCTGGGTCAATATTTAATAATTAAATTTAATAATTATTTTTAATAATCATGTTTTAAGTTATCTATCAAATCTGCTATCATAACTTATTGTGAAGTACCATTTTCTTTGTTTAAGGTGACATCTTTCCTCTTCCCTCAATTGGTGACTGCTTTCCATGAATGCCTCTTATTATGCATGTTAATAATTTACAAACCTTTGCTGCTGTACATTGAGCATTTGGCTGTACTTTGTTGTCCACGGGGACTCCTGAGTCTTCTTCTACCAGGATTCCTCAGGATTTGTTCCATTCAAATAATACATTACCTGCTTTATATTTTTCATTTACAAGTGCTTAATTTTACATTATCCAGCATTAGTTCTCACTTGCCTTTTGGCTGGCCACTCTTCTAGTTTATCAAAGACCACCTGGAATAGAAATATTACATCCTGGACTGATTTAATTTTTTGCACAGTCTCACAACTATGCATAGACATGATAGAAATATAGTGAAAAATAACAATAACAATTTTAAATATTGATAGATATGAACAAAAACATAGAAGATAATATCTTTATAATATATATATATATATATATATATATATATATATATATACATATATATATATATATGTATATATATATATATATCTATATATATATATATATATGTACATATAAATAAATATATATATATAAATATATATATATATATATATATATATATATATATATATATATATATATATAAACCCCCAAAAAACAAAATAGAGGTGCTCAACCTTAATAGGTTTTTACAGTAGACTCTCAGTTAATCCCATGGGGATTGGTAGATGCCGGATAAATGTAGTTTCTGGTTGCTTGAGAATCACCATTAAAAGAGGACTAGATTGGCTGCACATATGATGCTCTGCTAAGTATGTTTGTTAGTGAGGGCTGTTCTAGCAGCAGCAGCTTTCACTCCACACTTACACACAGGTACGTTCAGCTGGAGGGTGCGATGCTGAACCCAGGAATGTAACGCCAACACTGGCTCAGTCACTCATGCCTGTCTGCTTTCCGGTAAAACTAAATTGCAGAGACGTAGAGTGGATGAAATTCAGGTGCTTGTAATCATTTTGTGGCATGACAAAAACTGTTTCTGGCTGCTTGAGTTCTGGTTAACTGAGAGTGTACTGTACTGTAGAGAGAGAGAGAGAGAGAGAGAGAGAGAGAGAGACACACATATAATAGCTATTAGTAATTTGGTGATTGTGGACTGAAACCAATATTATTATTCTTTTTTGTAACTAAACAATCAACTTGAGCTTTATAGATATTATCTTACAATTGACAAAGCTCTCTGTTCTGTTATTGTTCCAAGTATCTTTTTTTGTCAAAATTACAACATTATAGATTCTAACTAGCAGCTTGCATTTGTTTGAGGATATTAGATTTTGAATATTCCCAGCCGTATTTCATGTTTGAGTTTACTGGATATTGCAATAGCGACTAGTCAGCTTTGGGGTGACATAATACCACTGTACCTTCCAGTTTAGGAGAAACACCTTGGTTGGTGATAGCGATGTCTGGAATATTGCCCTATTGCACACTTTGTATATAAGGCATTAAACCTTCATATTTTTGACAAAGATATTTACAGTACTAGAGACTTGCCCGTCAAAAAATGATGGCAATAGAATTGTAAGGCAGGTAATGTTTTTTGCTACACAAAGTAAGTCTTTTGGTTGTGTGAGTACCTTCGGCGCTCATTGCGAGGCTCTTGGTTGTTGTATTCTCTGTTATCAGGGTTCTTTTGGCGCTCCTTGCAAGGTTTGCGCTGATGGCCATTTGGCGCACATTGCGAGCCTCTCCCCTGGTGTAGTTGTGCTCCTCTAAACACTGTTGGCTCTCCTTGTGAGGCTCGCGCTGATCGCCTTTAGCGTTTATTGTGATCCTGTCGTCTGTTTTTTTTTTTTCTGTCTATGTAACTTTTTTCTGTTAATTAATTACTAAAATTATAAATTAATATACTTTACCTATTTGTAATTAATATATGCAGGAAGCAATATGCTGAAGAGCTAACAATCTGTTTTGATGTTCCTGCAGCATACAATGTAGATTTGCACTGTTGGTGAGCTGAGGTGTAAGTGTCAGCAATGTGTGCAGTGTGTAGTGTAAATAGGCTGCGTGAGCGAGGGGAAAACGTTTGTTGAGCTGTGTAGTTCCGCATTTTGTAATGGTAATGTTATTAGTTTGCAGTTAGTGGTGTAAAATGGCTGCGATTGTGTATGTGTTACGCGCGTGTGGAGCATTTAGCATCCTTCCGAATAGTGTATTTAGTAGGTTGTACGGTTCTGTGAAAAAGTCGCATGTGCTTGGCGGTGTTTTGCATGATTAGAGGTCGTGAAGCCTCGTTTTTGTTTTTTTCGGCGGCCATTTTTTCTCTCACTTAGGGGATTTTCGAGTGGTGAAAGTCTTTAAATTTGATTCCAGACGTCCTGGATGCCCCCCCTTGCCGTGTGTGTATTTATTTTTATTTTTTAGTTTGTATTTTGAGTGTTTTTCGTGTTTTTCGCTCTGCGCAGTGCGGCCGTTAAGTTCATATTTTTGGGCGATTTTTTATAGGCGATTTTTTTGTGCGGGGTCGTAGGAATGAGCTCCTACGGCATTCATCTCCACCAGCACAGTAAGCGCCTTCGGCTCTCCCTGCCTAAGTCCCGAGCCCGCAGTTTTAACTCTGTGTTACCAACGGATTTTGGCAAGTTTGCACTGATAAGAACTATATATGTGATAGTTGTCAGTGTGAGTCAGCAAGGCGAGCCGTCGACCACTCGGGACTTATGCACTCATTGCACTGCTCGCCTCGTGTCTTGCCTACAGTCAAGCATGGTGGGGGGATTGTCAGGGTCTGGGCCTGCATGGGTCCTGCCGGCACTGGGGAGCTACAGTTCATTGAGGAAACCATGAATGCCAACATGTACTGTGACATACTGAAGCAGAGTATGATCCCCTCCCATCTGAGACTGGGCCGCAGGGCAGTATTCCAACATGATAACGACCCCAAACACACCTACAAGACGACCACTGCCTTGCTGAAGAAGCTGATGGTAAAGGTGATGGACTGGCCAAGCATGTCCCCAGACCTAAACCCTATTGAGCATCTGTGCAGCATCCTCAAACTGAAGTTGGGGGAGTGCAAGGTCTCTAACATCCACCTGCTCCGTGATGTCATCATGGAGGAGTGGAAGAGGACTCCAGTGGCAACCTGTGAAGCTCTGGTGAACTTCATGCCCATGAGGGTTAAGACAGTGCTGTAAAATAATGGTGGCTACACAGAATATTGACACTTTGGGCCCAATTTGGACATTTCCACTTAGGGTGTACTCACTTTTGTTGCCAACGGCTTAGACATTAATGGCTGTGTGTTGAGTTATTTTGAGGGGACAGCTAATTTACACTGTTATACAGGCTGTTCACTTACTACTTTACATTGTAGCAGAGTGTAATTTCTTCAGTGTTGTCACACGAAAATATATAATAAAATATTTACAAAAATGTGTGGGGTGTACTCACTTTTGTGAGATACTGTATATAAAATACAAACATGCTGTGACAACTCCTAATTATTTTTCCTTTTTTTATCGTTAACAGACCAGACAGACAGATGAGGAGATGGATATATGAAGATGGACTTTTTAATTATGTTTACATAATTTAATCTAAAGGAAATACCTTCAATTTTTTTTAAGCTTATGTTAACAGATTCTCCAGCTCCCAGTACTGGTAAAAAAAAGAAGAAGAAAGTAACAAGAACAAGGGCAAACACTGGGTGTAACAAATGGGGGGGGGGGGGGTGAGAACCAAGAGGGGTATAGTATATAGAACCTCTGAGCAAGATAAGCTTTTAGCTTCCTCTCGCTCTCTCCTCCTTCTCCCCTCCCTTAGAGAAAGGAAATAAAAGAAAGAAAAAGAAAAAAACAAAGTCCTGAGTTTATATTTGATACCTACTGCGTATAATGTTTACCAATTGATGTCCTGAAGCTCGAAGCCTGCACCAGAGTTCGGGATCCGCCAGCTTTCACAAAGATCTTTTTAGTGTTTAGTGAGAGAAGTATTATAGTTAAATCTCTAAGTTATGGAAATAGCATAAGAGAAGCTAAGCCAGCATTCACAGATTTCCAGAAAAGTTGGAAACGCATTGGCAAGTAAGTGAGTTAATCTTTAATAGATTATATAGTTTAGTCTGTTAACTATTTCCTGCGTGCTTAGAATCAGTGTTTTCCATTTTTTAGCCAAATGATTTTTAGCGGCAAGCATAAGGAACTGCAACCATTTATTTAGATTTGTATTTAATTGGGGGTTATAAATGCCTAGTAGGCATAGGTCCATTGAAGGGCAGATTGGGATATGTAAGATTTCTGATGCTAACTTAGTGATCCCAGACCACATATTTTGAGCTAACGGGCAATCCCACCAAATATAGCGAAAAGTGCCTATCTCACTGCATTGTTTCAAAAAATGGGGGAAATTGAGAGTTTTTTTAGTTTTTAAATGATTCTGAGGATCTGTGGTGTGGTAAGAGTGGTAGTTAAAGGTGAAATGTTGTGTGTCAGTTGAAGCCTGGGGTTGGCCCATGCCCAATTATTTAAAGATAGTTTAATCATTGTATTCCTAAATTTGATCCCTCTGGTGGAATTGAGGGGGTCCATATGATGCAATCCCAATTAAATGGTTTCATTTGAAGGTTTTCGATAAAGATCCAGAGAGGCTGGTGTTCTTTAGAATGTGCCTGGGGAATGAAGGATATTTGGGCTGCCCTAAAGTATAGCTTTAGGTTGGGACAGGTCATCCCTCCCATTTTTTTATTTCTAAACATTTATTTATTCGTGGGCGTTTATTTTGCCAAATTAATCTAAAAATCCTTGTTTCTGGAATTTTTCTAGATCTTTGAAATGTATTGCAATCGGTAAAGATTGAAACAAATATAAGATCCTTGGCAAAATGTTCATTTTTATGGCATTTATTCGTCCAGTCCATGATATCTGGAACCTATTCCACTTAGTGAGGTCAGCTGTAAGCTGGCATTGTATAGGTCAGACAGCTCCGGGGTTATATTCAGGCCCAAGTATTTCAAGTGCTCTATTGGCTAAGAAAAAGAGATCTTTCTTTTTAGTAAGTCTAATGTTTGGTGAGGGAGTCGAGATCTTATAACCTCAGTCTTATCAAGACTAACCTGAAGGCCTGAGATCTGTCCAAATGAATCAAGGATATCCATTAAAGCTGAAACTGAATTAACTGGATCAGTGAGCATACATAATATATTGTCCACAAACAGACATTTAAATTGATGAAGGCCGACATTGAAGCCTTGTAGATTGAGAGAGGACCTTATGACCTGCGCCAAAGGATCTATAGCAAAGGCAAATAATAGAGGGACAGAGGTCACCCTTGCCTAGTACCCCTTTGAATATGTGTGTGATCTATAGCCTCACCAGGTAGCTTAAGGTACGCAATAGGACCCTGATAATAAGTTTTAATAAGATTTATGAAATTTCCTTTGATTCCTAATTTGGTCAAGACCGCATGTAAGTATGGCCACTCAATTGAATCAAAGGCTTTTTCCAGATTTAAAGCAAGCGTACATAGTGGGGTATTGGCATAATGAGCCAGGTGAAAACATTTAATATTCTCTGAATGTTGTCCCCGGCCTGTCTGATTGGCACGAAGCCAACTTGATCCTTGTGGATCAGTCTGGGGAGGAATTTGAACAGCCTAGCCTGACATTAACTTCGCCAGAATTTTAACATCCCTGTTGAGTATTGATATTGGGCGAACATTTTTAACGTTTAAGGGGTCTCTTCCAGCTTTGGGGAAAAAATATTAAATTAGCTTGATTAAGTTATGGGGGATTTGTTCACCCTGTAAATTAGTGTTAAAAAGTCTCTTTAGGTATCGGATAAGTCTAATGGTGAAAGTTTTATAATAAATATTAGGGAAGCCATCTGGCCTTGGGGATTTCCCCAATTTTAAATTATTGATAGTCTCTCCAACTTCCTTCTCCGTAACCTCTGCATTTAGCATGTCTAGTTCTTGTGTAGAGATAGATGTCTAAGGAAGGAGTAAGGGGTAGAGTTCTGGACTAGATGCAGTCTTCTGTCCTATAATCTTTAAAGGGGTAAAATTAAGGTTTGAGGCAGTACATTATTTTCCTTTGATACTCTTTTCACCAGTTTGTAATTGTTTTTAATAGGTGGCACCTTGTGTTTAAAGCCCTCAAAGCATCTTATTACCTTGGTATTTCCTTATTACTATTATGTTATTAATTTTACCTTATTAAGCTTAGTAGTTTAACTTACCAGCCAATATATTGAGCTTATGGAGAGAAAAAGCTAGAACCTCTAAAGTCCCAAAGAGACCATACATTACAACCTCCCTCTTAGCAGTTAAATATTCTCTTTACTGCAATAATACATTTTAGCGTTTTCCATTGGAAATCATATGTTTAGGGGTAATAAGTATTTTTTGTTGCAATAATTAGTTCAAAATTACATACTTCAATGTAAGTTTACAGTAAGAATATGTTTTAATGTAATGATCTAAATTCATAAAATACTTGTTATTATGTATAGTTTTATATTACAACAAACCTGGAACATAGGCTTTATCCCTATAATTAATTTTACAGCTACCCATAACCAAGTTATGTCACATTGTGAGATATTTTAACAATTATGTGGCATTGTAAAATACATCTCTATTATTCATTACCAGGTAATTGGGAATTAATATACAAAACAATATTCAAAAGTACTATCCTTTAGTATACCTCAATATACCCATCATTTCTGAATTGTTTGAAATATAATGGTCTTATGAGTTTCTATAACATCATATTGGCAGCAACATATATTACACAGAATTTTAATATTCTACTGTGGGGTACTAAATATTTCATGCTGTAATCCAATAGAACATAATTGGCCTTCCACCAAAAAAATCAGTTATTAAGCAGACATACATTTCATGCTAAAACACCTACTTTAAATTACAATATTGAAATAATAAACTTTTGTAATTATGATAATTTTCCATAAAATGTAATGTATCTGTAATAATTTAAAAAAAAATAATGTATTACTTGTGTCTCCATATGCAGCTCTGATCAAGCACCACATTCCTCCATTGTTGCTGTGCCACTCTATGAGACTTCAATGTCAATTGTGGGGAGGGTGCTTGACTGTGCTTGGAGCTGCTTCTGGGCTCACTCACACAGCCTGGAGGAACAGTGTGCACTCTCCTCGAAAAATGTACATCACATACTATGTACTTTTTTGGTTCACCTTACTTCCTCTTTCTTAAGATTCTCTAAATGCTAGTTTCATTTTTAAAATGAACTAGCGACTTGCCCGTCAAAAATGATGGGGCAATAAAATTGTAGGGCAGGTAATGCTGTTTGCCACAGACATTCATTTTTTTGGTGGTCTTTGGCGCTCATCGCGTGGCTCGCAATGAGAGCCTTCGGCGCTAATTGCGAGGGTCTTGGCTGTTGCATTTTTTTTTTTATGAGGGATGCTTTTGCTGTCATTGTAAGGTCAGCGCTGTAGCTGGGTACTTCCGCATTCTGTAAGTTAGTGTTGTAAAATGGCGGCGAATGTGTATGTGGTACGCGGGTGTGCGCACTTCGGCCGTTAAGGTTATATTTTTGTGAATTCGTAATGTTTTTTTTTTTTTAAGTCCTGCGGCTTGTATTTTTTTGTGTTAGTCCGTATTTAGTGATTGCGCTTCTGTGGGTGTTTGTAACCGCTTGTAAGGCGGCATAGAGCCTCCACCGCATTTGCGGCCTGCAATGAGCTTTCGGGTCATTGCAACCGACGTTGGAGCCTCCACCCTCCGCATATGCGGCACGAACTGCGTCCCTCGCTTTGCAAATTCCACACTTTAGACACACGAAAATCCCCTAAGCAAGAGAGAAAATGGCAGCCGAAAAAAACGACGACAGGACCCTAAACACGCAAAACACTACCAAGCACATACGGATTTTTCAAAAAAGCTGTACGAGGTCCAAGATACACTATTAACAAGGACGCTAAATCATCCACAGCAGCGTACCACATACACATTAGCCTCCATTTTACAACACTAACTTACAAAATGTGGAAGTACACAGCTACACTAATGATTTGCCTCGCACACGCAGACTATTTACACTACACACATTGCTGACACTTACACATCAGCTCCACAACAGTGCAAACCGACATTGTATGCTGCAGGAACATCAAAACAGATTGTCAGCTCTTCAACACATTGCTTCCTGCATATATTACTTCCAAATAGGTAAATTATATTAATTTATTAATTTGTTAATTATTTAACAAGCATACAAAAAACATATACAAAAAAAATAAAACACTCTCACATTAAACATAAAAGCCATTCACTGCGCCGCTCACAACGACCGCCAACGCTGCTCATAGCACACAAAGCCTTGCAATAAGCACAAAAACCACATC